>OX454530.1:5234502-5834502 GCA_949715645.1 Portevinia maculata | reverse complement strand
ACAATCAGCTTACACTTAATATGTGTATACATTAGGGTGTCCCTTATATGGGCTAAAAAAAAAAATTAGAATTTTTTCACGCATACCCTTCATTTTTTTTCTTAATGCGAATACTAACTTCGATGCAAAATATTTTGCTCCTGGGATGATGTTAACACGTGCCGACTAGACAGCAAAGTCAACATTGAAAATCTGTATGAAAAATTCAGAAAAAAAATGTTTTACCTGCAAATATTTCATTTCAATTTCAACTTTTTATTAAATAACTATACTAAACACTTAAATAAGAATAATTAGTAACAAAAAGAATTTATTGCGGATACTTTCTCTTCAAAACTTCTTTCTTACAATCAGGATATAACTTCCTGTGCTCTTTCACACAACGAAGAAGGAATTGTTTTTGCTCTTCTTCAGCTGTCAGAAGTCCGTGAAAATCCTGCATTAACTTGACAGCTCTTTCAGCTGTATCGTTCACTACTTTAAGAGAAATAACCATCCTTTTGGCTTCTAAATAGAAAACATTGGTCTCCCACGAAGATGGCCTTTCTTGAAGAAAGTTTTCATTTATTTTCAAGCGAGGAAATAAATGTTGACTCTTGGCCGACACAAAATCATCCAACGTTTTATCTAAATGAAATAAAAGAACATTTTCAATCATTAATAAATAGAAAACAATTATGAATATTCAAAATTAGCTAACCTTGCATTGAATTGCACATTTCTTCTTTCGATGGAACGTATCTTTTAAGATAATGCGATTGACTTTCCTTATTAAAGTTAGCCACCATTTTTGCTTTTGTGTTTAAGTCCACAGTATCATCAAATAAAGATAAAACTACAGCCTCTTCGGTCAAATAATATAGATGTTGACACAATTTTTGAAAGGCTGCTTTCGAAATCGACTCGTCTACTTTTTCATAATCTTTAAATTTTTTCAGAAAGCATAAGTCTTGAAAGGGTGCTTTTGCTGCCGAACTGCACTGCAACCATGGTTTAACATAAACCATCACAATAAAAACACAGACCTCTTCCAATCCGGCACTATCTTTTTTTGTCAATTTAAGTTGCGAGCGTAGCAAAAATATTTTTAAAGCATAAATTGCTCTTGCCATCCATCTCGCTTGATGCATTGCACCTGGGGGCCTGATTTTTAGTTGCTTATCGACATCTCCTCCTAAGAATATTATTGAAAGTTCAATAAATTCGCGGTAGTCATTTCTAACAATTGGTTTTCGTAGCTCCCCAAAGTAAAAACTTAGAATTTCGGTAATTTCGTTGTCATTAAAATTCTCTTTAACAATGTCAGCACCGGTTTGAAAATTGTTAGTGTCAATATTTTTCCATTCATCTCGAAACTTTTTAAAAATAGGTATTTCTGGACTTATTGTTACTTGGTGGACCTTCGTTTCGAAGACACTTTTAAGCACGAGCTCATACATATGATGCCGACAACCAAAAAGGACTAACTGTCTTCCTAATTCCTCTTCCAAGAGCACGCATGCTCCATTAAAGCGACCTGTGTTAGATGCAGTTGTATCGCAACACATAATCTGAACTTTATCATCCAAGTTCCATTCTCTAATTGCTCTAGAAACAGCATTAGCTTGTTCTTTACCAGAAGAATTTTCCAATTTTGGCACGGATAGAAGTTGTTCCCCATCTCCAAAAGTAATAACAATAGGAAGTCGTTCTTCCTTAGCACTCCTTACATTTAAGCCAGGTAACAATTTTCCATCCCAGTGAACAGTAACAACCTCCGGAATATTATTTTGAAAATCGGTTTTAATGTTCTCTGCCCTTTCTTTTCTAATCCGTGTCCGCACGCGTTGAATCGATGACTTATTAATTGGAAAATCCTCAAAGTTAAGCCCTAGAGCCTCCACTGTAGCCTGAAGTATATAAACAGAGTCTCTTGTGCTCAACTGACATCTGTCTAAGGCTGAGACTAATTTTGGAGTAACAAAGTCCTTCCTTCCTCGTTTTGAGATTGCCTCAGATGACGGTTTAGGAGCAGTAGGAAGACCTTCGCTGCTTTCGTCGGAGCTTGTAAATATGTCCTGTTCTTCAGGAATTAAATCCTCCAACGACGCTGAAGAAGTAGATGGTATTGCCGATGACATGTACTTACTACGTTTTTGTTCTTCTCCTAATCGCCTTTGTCTTAACCTATCTTCCTTTTCAGCTTGTTTTTTATCAACACCCGCTAAGCAGCCCGGTCGTCCTGGCTCTCTCTGACGCTGTAAAAAGAGTATGTCCTCTTCTATTTTAATTTTTTGAAGAGCATCAGCATGAGCTATGTCAAATATGTTATCCAAATCGTCCTGGAAATCAGCTTCTCTTTGTTTATGCACCTCCTGGGTTTTCTTTGAATTTTTTTGCAGTTCTCTCCAAGCTTGATACAAATTTATAAGCTTCTTCACAGAGTTGGGTAGTGATTTTGTAGGGATTCTTGCCTTTTCCCAAAAAATAGTACACTCGCGAATAACAAGATTTGCACTTTCGCTAACTGTCAATTTAACTTCCCGCATATTAAAAAAGAAAATTTGTATTTTATTTTTGTATTTTATTTTTATTATTCATATCATATATGTAACATAAACTTAGAACTATAAAACAATGATTATTGAATATTCGTGTTCATTCTTTAACTTGAAGTTAGTGGTGAATGACACATCAAGATTAATATTTCATTTGTTATTTGATGTGGGGTGACAATCAAATATTAATTTAATTCAGATTTAAAATTTAGATGAAGCAAAAGGGGGAGAAAAAAAAAATCAAAAATTTAATTGATATTAATAAATCATACGTAACAATTCATAAATAATATAATTTACAATTTCATTTCATATTACTAAAATTTTGTGCTGTTGATGAGATAAATGATTTAAACAAAGGATTCAATAAATTCATAGCTTAACGTGAATAGCCAGTCTGTAACCTTTTTGGTGAAATGTGAAAAACGTCGCCTATCTCTTACAAATAAAGGCAATTTATTAAAAAAAATTGGAGCCGAATATGTGTAAAAATGTGTAAAATGTGTTTTATGTGCGAAGGGTACATTTACTAAGTTCATATTGTTCACACGTAGATTGTACATTTGAATATTCCTACTAGGAATATTTCCGCTCTGCTTAAAGAATTCTTTTAAAACTTTAAAAACATATAAATGCCTGATTGGCAGAATATGCAATTCTTTGAATAAAGGCCAACTTCGAGCTAGACGATTTTGATTCAAAATAATTCGTACTAAATGTTTTTGTGCCGTTAATAAGGGTCTCATAGTATTGGTATAAGAACCCCCCCAGCTTGTTATACCGTATTGCAATTTCGAGTGTGCAAGACCATAGTAAATACTTGTTAAAACTTTCTGAGAACAAAAAGGCTTTAATAAATACACTTTACGTGTGACCAATAACAAATAATTTTTAATCGTTTGAATATGATTTTTCCAATTTAAGTTGAAATCAATTACCACACCTAAATATTTAAAATGTTGAACCGATTCGATTTTGATGCAATGCTCAGTGCAATGCGCACCACCTACAAAATTACCTTTTCCACACTTATGTAAAGGTAAGGAGAACTGTTTACAATCGTGAGCGTGAAACCATAAATTAAAATCGTTCAGGCTATTGTCAGATACCTTAAAACACATCAGTTTAGTTTTCTCACTGATAATCAATTTATGATAAGTAAACCACAATGGTAAGATTTCAAGATCTTCATTTTTCTTTACTATATTTTCGAAAATAGTTTCAGATTCGTACGTAAAAACTATGTCATCCGCAAAAGCAGTTGAAGTACCATTTAACTTGAGTTTGAAAATAGAATTTATGTATATCAAGAAAAACAGAGGGCCAAGAACAGATCCCTGAGGAACACCGTTCTTTAAATGTCTTGGTTCACTTGAGATCCCTTCAATAATGACACTTGGTGTTCTATACCTTAAATTAGAATTTAGCCAATTAAAAATGTTGCCACGAAAACCAACTTTATAGAGTTTAGCTAGCAAAATATCGTGGTTGACCAGATCAAACGCTTTTGTCATATCAATAAATAGTCCAATAGTTGATTTGTTGTTATTTAAACTTCCATAAAGCTGACTACACACCCGTAAGATGGCGTCCTCAGTTGACAAACCTGCTCTAAAACCAAATTGATTGTTACAAAAGAAGTTAAACTTATTCAAAAATGAGACAATTCGAACCTTGATTAACTTCTCAAAAATTTTGGAAAAGGTCGAAAGTAGTGATATTGGTCTGTAATTCGAAACATTTTTTCTATTCCCTTTTTTGAAAAGGGGTAGAACTTCAGCACATTTTAGATGGTCAGGAAAGTAACCCATATTTACACTTTTATTAAAGAGGAAGGACAATATATCAACCACATACCAGGAAACATTTTTTAATAAACTGCTTGAAACACCATCACTTGTGCAAGAAGTTTTATTTTTTAGGTACGAAATAGCATTGTGAACTTCTATGGGTGTAATCGCATCAAACACAAAACTGTTCGATTGAACATCATCCACAAAAATGCCTGAAGAAGAGGAACAATTACAATTTATACAAGGTTCGACATCTGTGCTCAAATTTTCAGAAATTTCGGTAAAATACTCATTAAATTTATTTGCAATTCTGCCTAAATCGTTTTCAATTTTGCCCTCATCTTCAATAGTATCAATTTTAACAGAATTCTTATCCTTACCCAAGATGTTATCAACTACTCTCCACTCTTCGCGTACATTACCTTCAGCTCTAGCAAACATATCACCGTAGAAATTGTTACGAGTATCTTCGATCTCTTTGTTTAAGGATTTACAAAAAGTTCCGTAATGTTTCTTAAGTTTTATATTATTTATATGTTTCTTGCATTTTAAGCTCAACTTTTTCTTTTTTGCAATCTTATTAAGGAGATTATTATTCATGCATGGTTTTAAATGTTTCTTTTTACACAACAGTTTTCTGTGGTAAGAACTCGATTTGATGTGTTTTTGAAAAGTGTCCATAAATAGGTCAAAAGCAATAGAAGGATTACTTTCGGAATAAACTGATTCCCAACCTTCAAAGATTAACAATTCTTTTAGCATCATATAGTCTATATAATATTTTACTTTAACGGTTGCGGATTTAAGGCTTCTAGGACGATTGTAAACAGAAGAGTAATTTAGGGTAACCATGCTATGATCTGTCAGCTTAAAATCGTGTACTTGGCCACTAAAAATATTTTTATTGTTCCTTTGAGATCTAAAAAAAATGTGGTCAATACAACTCGAAGAGGAATCGGTCAAACGGGTAGGTTCGTTTATCAAACTTTTGAGACCATACGAGGCCATAGCAAACAAGTAGCTTTCTGTTTCAATGTTACATTCATTAAGAATATCAATATTGATATCTCCTACAACAATGAAATTTTTAGCTGGAGTCGTGCTAAGAATTTGGCTTAGTTCATCAATGAAAATACTTTTAGCAACACTGTGAAGTCGATAAATGCACAAAAAAGTGTAATCAATATTTTCAAAAACAAACGATAATTTTAATACATCAGCGCTAGATATTTTAATGCAAAGGCTATCACACACATACCCATCTTTCACATACACGGCAACACCACCTGCACAATACGATTCATTACAATTTGCCAAAGGAGAGTTGTAACCCTCTATCTTATACAATTCAAGTTCACTTTCATATATCCAAATTTCACTCAAGACTATTACAACGGGTAAATTCAACAACGAATCAAGATGAGCTAAGAAAATTGAGAAATTTTTTCTCAAGCTACGTATATTTTGATGTAAACAAAAACAACATTCTACCGGATTAATGAGATCAGCTGGGTATTCACATGCATTAGAGATTGGAAGTGAGAGAGAGTTAACAACATTCATAATTTAAGAAAATCCGCAGCACAATTTATTCTTACATAATTGACATCCTCTTCTTTCCGCATGCAAACAGTCCCATTCCTCGTCCATACATATTTGTAGCCCTTCTTTGTCTTCAATGTTGTTGCAGTTTTTAATAATTTTCGTGTATCATACGTTAAGCACTCATTAACATACATCTTATCCAGTCTAGCTTCGGCATTGAGTAGGTTCGTGGTTAGTTGCTCTCTTTTATCTTTCTTTGCTTTTATTATTCTCTCTTTGCACAGATGAGACACGAGTCTTACGTGAAGAATATTTTTGGTCGTAGCGCCTTTTGTTGTTGGTTTGGCTAACTTAATTTTCTTCAAGTAACATTGGTCGAAACTGCAAGAACTTGTCGATTTGACGGTAATTTAGCACCCTTTATTTGGTGATTTACATCTCCCACTAAGTAAATGCTTTTGTGTTGCTTCTTAATTGCAGTGACATCTTTAATCGATTAAAAAAAACTAGTTTACCGTTTAAAAACTAAAAATGCAATAAAAATTTGCTTAGGCACGTGCTACTATTTCAGTGTAACTTGTAGTGACATGTTTCGATCGAAGTCGGCACGGGTAAACATGATCTAAATGACCTAATTTTTTTTTTGGTTGCGTTTTATAATAAAATAAATAAAATAAGAACATATGCGTTAAAAAAAAAATTGTCGAAAAATAAGGGACACCCTAGTATACATACACTTATATTACATGTATATTGTTATGCCTCGTTTGGCTATACACATATTATTTTATATTACGATCACTACGATAGTGAGAGGTACACCGTCAGGCCAGGGTTTCTGTCGTGGTCCAACGACGCTGGTGTTTCCGTCTGGTATTTTAGGGGATTATCCCAATTAATCCACAGCAAGCTCTTGATGTTTTATCTCGTCACACACGATTTA
Organism: Portevinia maculata; assembly: GCA_949715645.1. Lineage (NCBI taxonomy): Eukaryota > Metazoa > Arthropoda > Insecta > Diptera > Syrphidae > Portevinia > Portevinia maculata. The sequence continues at coordinate 5,827,684 of OX454530.1, read as the reverse complement.
CCTTTCCGATGTAACCGATGTAATTTAGAGGAGATTAATAGTTTTTATACTATCAGAAGAAACAGATGAAAAATAAAAATCCACTAGTGTTACTGTTTTATATTCAAATTGTATTCTGTCTCTCCCATTCCAATTCTATGAACTAATTGCCACATTTCTTAAATTACTACCTCCTTAAGTAATGTTTAATTGCTGGCACAGCAATTCCTACGTTCGTTGGTTGTTGGTTGTTGTTTCGTTGTTTTTGTTGATTCAGCATCTGGCTGGGTTGGGCTCATTTTACTTCAATACATTGACCCGTTTGAATTTGTGCAGCTGCCGTCAACATCCGTAACACGTCCCCCTTTCAGACATATCTAGGGATACCTTATCCTTAGATTGGGCTTGGGTGTCCTCATTTCTATTTGACCTTGGGCGCTCTCCTCTGACGATATTCTTGGTGTCGTCTCTGGATTCACTCGATGTTTTCTGTTGAAACACCTGTTAAACAAGGCTATGGTTGTCCTTCCTGAACCTTGGTTGCATTTCCATATTATGTAGCTAATAAGGATTAAGCACAGAACTCCAAATACTGATATCAAAATCCCTTGAGATCTTTCGGGTATCTTCTCTAGTGCCTTAGACCAAAAATTTCGCTGGTTTTGGATTTCAGTCGTCAAGTCCTGCAGTTCATGGATATCTTTAGCCGTTATTTTGGACATCGGCTCCTGGTTAATTACGATCTCCTTCAGTTTAGCGTTTACACAGCAGTCTTCTAGTTCGCCATATGAGTGTTTGTCTTTTATTGCGATTTCCGTTTCTGCGCCAACCGTTTTTATAGTCATATCATAAGTTTCAAGGATGCAGTCGTTATTCAGGCGAATTATGCCAGTTCCAACAAGTTTACCAGTACTAGTTTCATTCTTACATTTACATTTATATTGAGTTTGTTCAGATATAGTATACAGATATGAATTTTCCCTAATCTTATGAAATATTTCTACATGCGAATTTATAATTTTAGCGTTACATTTTTCGGCTCTATTTCTCATAAATAAATTTATTTCACAATTAGAGTCGCTTATTGTACTTCTTAGAAGTTGTGGTTTACAAATTGAAATTTGGTCAAAATTATTACAATCTTCTAGATTTTCTTTTAATACATAGTCTTCTTTATTTTTGTTTATAATTAAGAATTTGTATCTTATTTCTAATATAACAATTCCGTTTTCAACTATCTTTGGAATAGCAATTGTTTCATAAATTTCAAATATTTCATTAGTTACTGTCGGAATACTAATAATTACAATAATCTTTCGATTCTTAGTGAATGCTTTTAATTTCAATGTTTTCAATATTTCTGCATAATTTTCCATGTTTGGCTCTATCGCGAGTGTGTTGTCATTCTTTTGATTTCTAAGTTCGTTTAATAAACCAGTGGGCTCAATAATCCTTGGATGTAATATCCCTGCTTGTATAAATAAAAGGCTATCTATTATTTGTTCTATTTCCATTTCTAACTGTAGCATTTTAAAATTGACTTTGCTTGATATTTCCTCATAATAGGATTCAATTAGGATGGTTCTATTTAAACTATTTTCCACTGTACTAACCTTGTTAATTTCGTTTATTATTTCGTTGACCTTATTATAAGTAACATTAGTATTTTTAATGCTTTCCATGACTTGCTTATTTAGGTGACTAAGAATCTTTACGTTTTCTTCCATGCCGTTTTTAATTCTTTGTTCGTTATTATTTACGTTCTGAATGACATTATAGTAATACTCTGCATCTTCATTGTCCATGGTGCCAAAAAGGACCTTGAAGCCTGAACCTATCATATTTACTAAACCGCGTCTCTGTCTTTTTGAGCTTCCCATTATTCCTGAAATAATCCTGATTCTGCTGTCAATTTTTATAATTTCTCTTTTTGCTGTTCTCTGAAATTCTTTACATTCAATTTTTGATTCTAAACAAAGACTATCCATGGTATTAATAATATTTCTAATGTTTGAACTCGCGTGTTCTAATCCATTAATATCTAATTCTATAACTAGTGCTATTTTTCCGTTAATTTCTTTAGTTTCTCCTATAAAGTTAAAATATATTCCAGTGTTATTCTGCAGGTCCTTTACCCACAAACTGGTTTCGGCGATGGCCCACCTGGTGAACAGGGACCTGAAATATATGGCTTAACGTTAGCTTTATTAAACTTTTGTTGCTTATTATTCATTTGTATAACTAAGTTATTTTCGTGTACTTCTAGTATTTTAAATGGTCCTTTATATTGGCTTCTCAATTTTCCCTTCCTTTCGTTCCTAACTAAAACCTTTTGACCGATTGTATATTCTATTTTCCTTCCTAGTTTCTTATCGTATCTAACTTTAGCTTTTTCCCTACTCTTTTTCGTGCTTCCTTTTGCGTTTTCCTGTTTCTCTAAAAGATTAGCTCTAAGTTCGTCTATATAGTCGAAAACCGACTTTTCATTATATGGATCTACGCTACTAGGTCTGTTCACTTCATATCCAAACACTAGTTCGTAGGGGGTGTACCCCGTTGTAGTATGTTTAGTACAATTGTAACAAAATCCTGCATACGACATTCGTTTATGCCAATCTTTGAGTTGGTGTAATTCACGTCCTGTGGATTTGAGATACTCTAAAAGTCTGCAATGAGCCCTTTCTACACTACCGTTGGCCTGTGGATAAGCTACACTAGTTGTTATGTGTTTGATATCTAAGATTTTACAAAATTCTTCAAACAGTTAATTACAAAACTCGGAACCGTTGTCAGATAAAATGATCTTGGGCATTCCAAAATTCAGAATCCATTGCTCCATTACGGCATTTGCTACAGTGCGCATATCTTTAGATTTCAGCGGTACGAACTTGATGAATTTTGACAAGTCATCCTGGATGGTCAATCCGAACTTATAGCCTTCCGCGGTTTCTTCAAATGGTCCAATTAGGTCCATCATTATCTTTTCTAGAGCCTTGTCTGCAGATGTCACCATCTTCATTGGGTTTCTAGTAGGAGCTCTGTTAACTTTTTCTGTCTGGCACTGAGGGCAATTTCTCACAAAGTCCTCAATGTGCTTCTGCATACCTTTCCATTTGAATTTCTTTCTGATTTTTGCATACGTAGCTTTCTGACCTGTATGACCGCCTATTAATCCCTCGTGATATTCTTTCATTATGGCTAATCTTTTTCCTGGATCTTGGACTTCTTCCTTTTTATCTGAGATCTGTTCTTCGGTAGATTCATCTACTGAATCATTTTCCAGATCATGGTCAATGTCTTCAAAGTTTTCTATTACTTCATTCTCTATAACTTCACTCCCTAAGTTTTCTATTGCTTCACTCTCTATGTCTTCACTTTCTATCTCCTTTTTATTTTTTCTTGGAATTCCTCTACTCGGATTTCTTCCCTTGCTCGTGCTTGCTATATCGTCTCTATTCTCACTATTTATTTCGATACCTTCCTCTTCAAGTAAGCTCATAAGATCTTGCCAAGTTTCTTCTCGTTCCCTTTCAGTGATTCTGATGTTCCTGCTCAATTCATCGGCTACAACGTTTTCTTTGCCTTTCTTGTATGAGATTACATAGTCAAACTCTTCAAGTTTCAGCCGCCACCTCACGAGCCTGCTGCCCGGATCTTTGACTTTAAAAAGCCACGTGAGGGGTCTGTGATCCGTTTGGATCAAGAACTTTGTGCCATAAATATATGGTCGAAACTGTTTCGTAGCCCATACAATTGCCAAGCACTCCTTTTCCGTGGTGCTGTAATTGATTTCGGCTTTATTCAAAGTTCGACTCGCAAAATGTACTGGGAGATCTTTTCCGTTGTGCTCCTGGCTGAGCACCGCCCCAATGCCTCGATTGGAAGCGTCCGTAGTTATTATAAAGGGCTTCTCGAAGTCTGGGTACTGTAACACCGGATGCTTCGTTATTATATCTTTTAATTTTTCGAACGCTTGTTGTTGTTCTTGAGTCCATGTGAACTCGACGTCTTTCTTAAGAAGCCTATTCATTGGCTCAGCTATCTTACTAAAGTCCCTGATAAATTTCCTGTAATAGCCTATCATTCCAAGGAATGATTTGATCCCTTTAACATTACTGGGTGCTTCCATGTTCTGTATGCTTTCAACCTTTTTGGGGTCAGGCTTTACCCCTTTGTCTGTTATGATGTGCCCTAAATACGACACTTCTTTTCTTAGAAATTCGCACTTATCTGGTTGCAGTTTAAGGTTAGCTTCCCTTAACTGCTTAAGTATCTCTACTAATTTTTCATTGTGTTCGACTAACGTTTGTCCGTAGACAACAATGTCGTCCATGTAGACGAAACACTTGATTCCCTGGAGACCTGCCAGGACTGAGTTCATTAGTCTCTGGAAACAGGCTGCAGCATTTCTGAGCCCGAATGGCATTCTTGTGAATTCGAAATGTCCATAGGCCGTGCTAAAGGCCGTCTTCTCCATATCTTCCTCATTCATTGGAATCTGGTGGAACCCTGACGTTAAGTCTAGTGTGGAGAAATACTTGGCTTTTCCGAGTTGGTCAAGTATCTCCGTTATATTGGGCAAAGGGTGGTTATCCGGGATAGTTAAATCATTTAACTTCCTGAAGTCAATAACCATTCGCCACTTTTTCTTTCCACTTGCATCTGCCTTCTTTGGAACGATCCAAAGTGGAGAACACCAAGGTGAGTCACTATCACGTATGATCCCGTCTTCTTTAAGTTTTCCTATTTGGGTACGCACTTCCTCATCATGTACTTTTGGGTGCCGGTAACTTTTCGTAAAAACCGGTTGCGTTCCTTTCGGAATTCTAATATGGTGTTTAACCCTGTTTGTCTTAGTAAGCTTTTCGTTACCAAGGCTGAATACATCACTGTATTCCTTTACAATTTCCAGAAGGCTTTCACGTTCCTCGCGGTTCATATGCGTTGTCCTAACATTCCCTGAGACTTCTGCGGCTCTTGATGAAGGCCTCCTTATATCGACGTCAAAATCTTCTAAGTTTCTTGCTACCACCCTAACTTTGCTTAAATCAAAGTCCTCCTCCGTCGTATTGACTATTGTAGCTAAGCATTTGCCGTTTTTATTTCTCGTGATACATTCCGATACGATTATACCGTCCTCTAGGTATTGTCGTGGAACAACCACTTCTTCTCTAAGGTTATAACCGTTTAAAATCTTAATTACCCTATAAACCTCGGTTCTTTTCCTTACAAATCTTTCCTCACTTAGGTACCTCAACGGGATTTTTTCATGATCCTTTCTTAGTACGTTTTCCTTGAAATCTATTATGTAACCGCCCTCTCGGAGGAAGTGGTTACCAATTAATCCATCATAGTTGCCTAATAGGTAGTTTTCAATTACTTGTAATTCCATTATCTTAGGCTTAGCCTTTCCTGTAAATTCTACTTTCTTTCTAACGAATCCTAAAGTGCTGCATGATTTCCCTCCTATTCCACTGAATTTCATGCTACCTTTCTCTATATCGTCTTCAAAAACACAGTTGGCTTTGATCAAAGAGATCTCTGCTCCTGTGTCAATAATCATTTTTCTTAATTCTCCGCTAAGGAGCATCATGATATGAGGACTTTTTGATTTTTCCGAGTTACCTTGCTGCATGGATGCCTCATTAACCATACAGCCTACCGAAAATTTCTCTGCTTAGACGCTTCATGTGAAGTTGACGGTTGGTGGGAATCTTTAGATTCATTTCGTCTGAACGGATTATTACTTCCTGATCCGTTTTCTCTATTATCCCTCTTTGGAAGTCTACAGTTTCTCGCTATATGGCCAACCTTGCCACAATTATAGCACCTTACTTCCTGGAGGTTAATTTTAGCTAAATTCCTATTCGTGTAATCTTTTTGTGTGTTCGTTTTGAACAAATTAATGCGCTGTTCTTCTTCACAGGCAAACTTGCTCGCTTCGGAAAGATTTTTGGGACGCTGTGTAATCACATAATTTGAAAGTCTTTCCCTTAGCCCGTTGATGAAAACCGTTAAAGTTTCATTTTGGATATACTCCAACTGGCCTTCTTTGTGCTCCTCCTTTACATCGACTAGTTTACTCTGAAGTAAGCGTCGTTGTAAGGTTTCGACGCGTTGTACATAGTGAACAACGGACTCGTCTTTTCCTTGTTTTAGGGAGATTAATTCCCTGTGGAGTTGCAGAGCACTGTGGGGTTCTCGGAACACTAGCGTTAGCTCCTTTTTTAAAGACTCCCAATTCTTTACTTCTTTGTTCATTAAGATTGTGGTGGCATTGCCACGAATTTTTGTTTTAATGAATTTGAACAGTACGTCCTTCTGTGCAGGAGTTGCCAGTTCGATGGCATCATTGCAGGCGTCAATGAAGGTAAAAACTTCATCGCCGGTACCATTGAAGGCAGGGATGAAGGAAATTAGAACATTTATTGAAATTTCACTCATATTGGAATAATAATGGCTACTATCGTTATCACTACTCAATCTATCACTGTGGACTGAATCTATATCTGAGCTATCACTATTATCTTTGTTTTCGGCGCTATTCAAACCGCTTTCGCGAAACTTTGAAAACATTAAATCAAAATCAAATCTTAAAACAATTAAGTCTACAAATTCAAAAAATTGATCTTAACACCGCACTGATTGAAACAATTACTTTACAATAAATAAGGTACTCACAGAAAGATAATTATTAATTGCTGCTTCATCTGGAGATTCTCCGCTTTCCTCTTCACTGCTGATGATCCCACCGCTGCCACCAAAATTTGTGTTATGCCTCGTTTGGCTATACACATATTATTTTATATTACGATCACTACGATAGTGAGAGGTACACCGTCAGGCCAGGGTTTCTGTCGTGGTCCAACGACGCTGGTGTTTCCGTCTGGTATTTTAGGGGATTATCCCAATTAATCCACAGCAAGCTCTTGATGTTTTATCTCGTCACACACGATTTACCTTTCCGATGTAACCGATGTAATTTAGAGGAGATTAATAGTTTTTATGCTATCAGAAGAAACAGATGAAAAATAAAAATCCACTAGTGTTACTGTTTTATATTCAAATTGTATTCTGTCTCTCCCATTCCAATTCTATGAACTAATTGCCACATTTCTTAAATTACTACCTCCTTAAGTAATGTTTAATTGCTGGCACAGCAATTCCTACGTTCGTTGGTTGTTGGTTGTTGTTTCGTTGTTTTTGTTGATTCAGCGTCTGGCTGGGTTGGGCTCATTTTACTTCAATACATTGACCCGTTTGAATTTGTGCAGCTGCCGTCAACATCCGTAACAATATATATATATATCCATATACCAATATCGAGTTAGGAAAAACGAAATAAATAACGCGAGGGATATGTACATACACATATAGGTATATTGTTACGCCTTGAGCGCTTCATACACAAAAAATAAAAAAAAATGTTATTGGAAATACTCGTATCTATCACACACTCAGGCTGGCATCTATGGCTGGGAATTCGCCACCAGCATTTCCTTCGTGTTTTGAGAGAAAAAAAAAAGAAAATATGCGAAGACCAAGGAAAATCAAGTTGAACGCCGAATCGAACTTTTACCGGAATAAAACACTTGCAATTTTTATGTTATTAATTCGTTTATTAACGTGCGTCTCGTAGCTCGTCCAAATTAAAACTCATTCATCTCTATTTTATTTACTACTTAATGACTACCTTACATTCTGACATGCTGACATTACAATTTACTTAACTTGTAGTGTTTAAAAAACGAAGGGGGTTTGGTGCGTAGCAGTCGTTAGGTATTTAAGCGTACCACGCTATGTTTGGTATATGAGCGTACCACGCTATATTGTTATAGGCGATTTCTCGCCGCAACTTTTGAGACCAACAAAAAGTAAAACAAGGCAATGCTGCCGAATTGAGTTCTAAGTTGAATCCGTTTTTATTCATTAAATTCTATTTCTTAAATACTATTTGCTTTGTTAATTATAACTGTTATACTTATTTCCTATCCTACTTCTACTTACATTATCGATTATGAATATCTTATTCTCTATTCCTATTGGCTATGCACCATTCTATAAGATCTTATTTCTATTGAGTGACGTTCAGTGCAATTGAGTGCATTGAGTCACACACATGAATTAAATTGTTTTGTGTCTGATTCATTCACTCGATTGCACTTTACATGTTACGTCACTTTCATATTTGACTTTGGTCTAGGGGCAGTGGTGCCAATAAGTGGATACACTACACCCTTGCCCTTTAGAAAAATTTTAGGGAATAAATTAGATGTTTTTCTAAGTTGATAATTTATGAACTAAAATTTGTGTTTTTTATTTTGTTAATTGTTAATTGGCTTATAGGCTTTCAATAGATTATTATGTACTTCTTTGTGTAGTCCGTTCTGGTCTATAATTGAATTTACTCCTTTTCTTTCTAATATTTTGAATGGACCAATATATGGTGCTTGCTGTTTTTTTCTATTTTCTACTTTTAGTAATACTAAGTCATCTAAATCTAACCTATTGTAGTATTTTTTGTTTTCATTTAATGTTCTTTTTTCTTTTGTTTTCATTATCATTTCTTTCGCTTTAGCGAGTGCATATCGTAACCTGAGCTCGTGAGCATAATTGTCATAGTCGTATATTTTTGTTTTGTTATTTATGGTGTCGGAGGGTAAGCACGGACATTTGCCATAGACAAGTTCATATGGTGAATACCCGGTATCTACATGTGGTGTTGTATTATAAGCAAATGTGAAGTATGGGACCCATTTATCCCATTCATTGTCGTTGATAACTGATAACAAAAATTCGTTAAGTACCCTGTGATTTCTTTCAAGTGAACCTATCGTTTGATGGTGGTATGGAGAAGAGTATGTTTGCTTAATCTTTAATAGAGAGCATATATTTGATATCAGTTCGTTATTGAATTCTGTCCCTCTGTCTGATTTTAGAACTTTTAAGTGCCCATATTTAAGAATAAATTCTTCTACCATAGTTTTAGCTGTTGTCGTTGCGTCTTTTGATGTCATAGGATATGCAACTACGAATTTTGTTAGCTCGCACTGCATTATAAGAATGTATCTTGTAACGTTTTATAAGGTTATTCCTTCACCAATACAAGTTAGGGTGCAGGAATAAGGGATGCTATCGTAAGAAGCCATGATGGAGAATCTCCGTTCGTCATTCTGTAACGATTTAATATTACCGTACGGTAGGAGGGAGAAGTCTGTAACGCCTCTCCATAGGTAACGAAATTTCCTACCAAATACCGAATGTAGTTCCTCTCGCCATTCTACACCAATCGCACCGTGCACCGGGAGATGGACGGTCGACCGGTTGATTACCCCAAGTCGGGCACTCCAGGTCCAAGACGAAAGCTGATCTGTATAATCAATATTCATAGAAAAGGTGGTAAGCTGGTGTGAGGCGGATAAGGAGAATCACCGAGTATCATTGCATCTCACTGGTCGAACCGTAACCGGATCCACGCACAGTAGTGCGTTGCTGTAATTACGACCTAGTTCCTCAAAAAAAAAAAACCTCTCGCCCCGTAAACTACCTTCATGACGTTAGGTACAGAATCCACGGTCAGTCCGGGCAGATGGGATCAAAAGGGTGTTCAGGCCTTTGAAGCGTAGGCATGCTAGCCGTTGCTCGTCCTAGCTCGACGGATGGGGGGGGGGGGGGGGGGGTCTTGCGACTCCAGCTCTGAACGGTGTTACGTTTTTTTATACATGCCTCAGATTCGATGTAGTTATCTGTAAATGTTAAAAAAGGTGCGGCGCGAATATACTATGCTATTTTAGGGCTTATGTTGTTGTTATTCTTTTATATTCCCAGAGGTTGGTGAACTTGATGGTACTGAATCACCTGAGTGGGGGTTGCCCTCCCGCACATCATGAAACTATGACGAATCATAATGACCTTGGCTCAACATGTCACTCTAAATATTTATGAAGAGCCCCTAAGTGGAAAGTCTTCCCTTACCGTAGTCTCCCCTTACTTCTTAATGTCTGCGACAGTCTCCTCCACCTGATGTAGTTACCTTTCTAGCCCTGCATTATCTGAAAATTATTTGCAAAGGGGCCAACCAAAAGATATATGTATATGTAGTATAATATGATACATTTATTCAAAATAAAATATAATATGCTTAATTGTTAAAGTTCCTAAAATGTCTTAATATTAATTTTGCTTTTCTTTTACCATCATTATTTATAATCAGACAGCAATCAGGGCAGGTCAATATAATCAAAATATAATCTCACTTTATAGTACGACAATAACTATTATAGCATGGGTTCGTACCTCTGCTTAGCATTAAAAGAACCAAAAATTCCTAAACCGTGGGCGTGCGTGACTGTCGCAACTCTCCGCAAGGTCTCAGTGGATTGTATCACCGAAGGCGCACGATTTGTATCGCGTACCCTGGTTCGTATATTCGCTGTCACACTGGATGAAATATTTCTAGTTTCCCTAACTGTTTCACACACTATTACGATGACGTAGATGATGTTCGTCTAAAGATATCGCGATAGTAAATATAACCTACTGGGTCCGAAGGAGTGCACTGCTTCTGGATCGTATGCTGCAAAATGCTAAATGCAAAAACAAGTAAAAATCACCCGACGAAGATATGTATAGATGACTCAGCGTTTCGAAGATTCTTCACAAATTTTATGACACTATGTTTCTACTAAGAACTGCTCTATTTTGATGGTTATGAAATCACTTTTATGGTCAAATATACTTCTAAGCGACTACTTAGTGTTGAAATAAAATATATATACGTCTACATAAAATCACTTAACACTAGCTTACGGACTTTTTCTGCTGCAGTTGATATAGCTATAGTTGCGGATGCGCTCTCGCTTGTCGAGATTTAGCGACCCTTTCTCGTGCTGATGAAGATTGGTCTCGTTGTGTGCCGATCCACTGGTGGATTCAGGCGCTGTCCGAATGATTCGGGTGCTGTCCGTATGTATTTACTGGTGTTGAGAGTTTATTCTTCGTCTGAACGACGGGGTGATCTCTGCGGCGCTGCGAAGGATGTGTCTCTTTATGGGCACTGAAGCGTGCTCAGTTGTATTTTACTGTTGCGTACTTTTTGTCTTTTATACTGAGAGGTACGACTCTCAGTTGGGTTTACCTGTATGTGGTGTTTTCTGTAAGTCCAAACAAATTAAAATGCAAACACAGACACTTGATTGTTTATATGTGTTTTATTTAAAATTAGCTTACTTCTAGTATTATTTAATTTTAAAACATTTAGATTTAAGATTTTAGTTGTAGTAACAAATTACACTGTTAACGATTTTGATGTAGTAACAAATTACACTGTTAGCGATTTTTGATGTAGTAACAAATGACTGTTAACGATTTTGGATTAGGATTATAGGAAATGATATAGAATGACTGAGTCGATACAGAGGCGAGAACTCAATCGGAACAAGACCGCACTAGCTTGAGTATGAAAACTGAGTGTCGCGTCATTCCCTGGGAATAGTCATCGATACCTCGTCGAAACATTCAAGAGTTCGACGAACGAACGAACGAGCAAAAAGAAATAGAAAATATTCCGGAAGGGAATTCCCTCGCAAGTCAAGTTCAAGTGGCTCGTGTTACTTTGTCGCACATACGATCGATTCATAAGCGCGACATCAGCAAAACGAGTTAATTGACTTGTGCACTTAGTTGCGCAAGGGAAATGCGGAAAAACCATAAATAAGCATTTGTTTATTTAGGTCGGAAGTGTTGGGCATTGACGCTGGAAGTGACAAGCTGAAATAGCAATTTAGGAGGATGTTTATTTGGGGCGATCGATATATTGTTACAAAGTTGCAACATCGATCGTGGGGTTAAACATCTTGCATACAAAGAAGAAATATTAAAGGTTGTAAAGTGCTTGGTATGCTCAAGTGGTACACTTTACAACACCTTCCCCCTTAAGAACGAAACTTGTACCTAGGATTGGTACGAGTTTCGGTTGAAGACGAAGAACCATTTAAGGTTTGTGTTTTTGGGAGGGGTAGAGAACGAGAGAGACTAGAAGGCAATTTTCCTGAAGTTGGAAAAGGATTAGAGAGATTTGTAGATGATCGTGGTTTTGGTAGAGGCAAAGGGTCAGAGATTATAAAATCTTTGTGTATTTCTCTTTTGGTAGAGAGTTTTCTTAATAAGACAAGAACGGTGGACACCATAAGGAAAAGTATGGCCAAGAGAATATAAATAGTAGTGATATGTTTGTTATTTGGAGAATTTGCAATGGGGTGTGAAATTTGTTGATAATTTATATCATCTAATCTTTTACTAATGGCGTTTAAATCATTAATTTGGTTGCGAATTGTAAATGTTTGTGTTTCTATGATGGGTAGTTTAGCGAAATGAAACTGGGTGAGGTTTGGAGTAGATATAGGAACGGCAGATGAGATAAAGTTTAATTTTGTATCTGTTTCATAATTAGTTTTGGAGATAAGGGACTGGTATTTTGTGTTTGCTATGCAAGTAGAGTCAATTTTTTTTTGTAGATCGATGATTTCGTAAGAGGTTGCGGGTTGGTTATATAAGGCCATTGGAGAGGTAAAATACACGAAGGTGCTTAGGATGAGGAGTTTTACAAAAATTCCGTCCATTTCTAGAAAGATATAGGAATAATTTATTTATTTATTAGGAAGAGAACAGTTTGAGTCTATTGTTGTGTACTTTAAGAGTTCGATTTTTGTATTTAATTGTGGAATTAACTCCAGAGGAGGAAGTGATTTCATATGGACCATTCCATATGGGAAGTAACTTCTTATTTTTGTTTTTAGGACAGTTTTCATTTTTAAGTAAAACATGGTCTCCTTCTGTGAAAGTTACAGGGTTTTGCTTTTTGTCATATTGAATCTTGGAAGATTCTTTGCTTTTAACTAAATTTTCCCTGGCAATATGATGAGAATGTTGTAGCCTTGATTTCAGCTCATTCGCATACAAGTCATAATTGTAACATATTTCAGGGTTTTTAGTTAAGCTAGAAGGAAGTTCAACTTGTCTTCCAAAAACTAACTCGAAAGGGGTAAAAGCAGTTGAAGTATTAGGGGTAGTATTGTGGACGAATACGGCATATTTAATCCAGGAATCCCAATCATCTTGAGATTTATTAATGAAACAGCGGAGGTATTCCACGAAGTTTCGGTGACTTCGTTCACAAGATCCATTTGATTGAGGTCGGTAAGCAGTTGTTTGGAGCTTAGTGATCTTTAAAAGTTTACAAACGCTTTTAAATATGTCACTAAGGAAGTTTTGACCTTGATCGGATAGAACGTATTTAGGAGTACCGAAGCGAAAGATTATTTCTTTAACGAAAGCTTCGGCGATGGTATTAGCTTCTCGATTTGGTAATGGGATAGCATCAGTGTATTTGGTTAAATCATCGATGAAAGTTAGGAGGTATTTGTTATGATTGGATGTGGTTGGATATGGGCCAACAATGTCAATGGATATTTTTTCAAAGGGATATTTAGCAGTAGAAGTGATTACCATAGGTTCCATGGTGTATTTTGTGACTTTGTTTTTCTGACAAAGTTCGCAGTTTTTGATATACGCTTTTATATCTTGGAACATATTTTTCCACTTGTGATATAATTTTATGCGTTTGAAAGTTCGGTTGACTCCACAATGTCCTCCGATAGGATTTAAGTGAAATTCCTTAAGTATAATTTGGATTTCTTCAGGAGTTGGCTCACGACTTGAGGAAGGATTGGCAGAAGAAGTATATGGATCTGGAGACGAGGTAGTAAACGAATTCGGCGACGAGGTAGGAGACGAATTAGTAAGAGATGAACTAGTAGACGGATTGGAATAAGAATTGGTAGATGAACTAGTAGGCGAATTAGTAAACAAATTAGTAGAAGAATTGGTACACGAGTTAGGAGGTGGTTTTGCACACGAGCTAGTAGTCGATTTAGAACAAGAGTTAGTACACGAATTAGGAAAAGAATTGGAACACGATGTAGAAGACGATTTAGGGCGCGATTTGGTATAAGATTTAGTAGATGAATTAGTAGACGAGTTTGAAGATGATATATGAGACGATTTTGTACAAGGACTAGTAGACGATATAGAAGAATTAGTAAATGAATTAGTAGGAGAGTTGGTACACGATGTAGTAGGCGAGGTAGTACTTGAATTAGTAGGTGAGTTGGTAGACGAATTGGTACATGCATTAGAACAAGAATTAGAACACGATTTAGTAGACGATTTAGGACAAGATGTAGTAGACGAATTAGTACACGATGCAGGAGACGAATTTGAAGACGAACGAAGAGTCATTTTAGCAATCCTGCTAAGGCAGTCGGCGTTCGTATTCTGTTCGCCTTTTTTGTGAATGATTTCATAATCAAACTCTTCGAGTTGCAAGCGATATCGCATTAGTCTGGAACTAATATCTTTGCAATTATGAATATAGATGAGTGGCTTGTGATCAGTAATAAGGAGGAATTTTCTTCCATACAGATAGGGACGGAAATGCCGGACTGACCATACAATGGCAAGCAATTCCTTATCTGTAGTGGAATAGTTCTTCTCACTCTTATTCAGCGTGCGAGAGGCGTATGCGATAGGTAAGTCATTTCATGGCTCACCCTGAGAAAGCACACTACCAACGGCAACATCACTAGCATCTGTTGTAAGAATAAAATTTTTCGTAAAATCAGGATATTGAAGAAGGGGTGGATTAATAAGTTTTTCTTTTAATCCATGAAAAGAATTCGTACAAAGAGGGGTCCAGTCAAAAGGGACGTCCTTGCGAAGAAGATTGGTAAGAGGTTTAGAGATTTTGGCGAAGTCTTTGATGAAACGGCGATAGTATCCAGCAAGACCCAGAAAACTTTTTATTTCTTTGGTGTTTTTGGGTTGAGTGAAGTCTTTCACACACTGGATTTTCTGAGAATCTGGTTTGATACCGGATTCATTTATAATATGTCCCAAGTAGATAAGTTCTGATCTTAGGAACTGACATTTCTCAGGTTGTAATTTGAGGTTATGCATTTTCAAGCGATCAAAGATTTCTTTTAGTTTGAAGTTATGTTCTTCCAAAGTTTTTCCATATACCACGATGTCATCCATGTATACGAAAGTTTTGATACCTTGAAGACCAGTCAAAACATTATTCATTAACCTCTGGAAGGTAGCAGGGGCACCTTTTAATCCATAAGGCATTCTAACGAATTCGTAATGACCATACGGCGAGGAGAAGGCTGTCTTCTCTCTATCTTCTGGTTTAACTTGTATTTGATGGAATCCACTAGCGAGATCTAGGGTGGAAAAGAATTTGGAGCTGCCTAACTGATCTAGAATATCAGTTATATTAGGTAGAGGGTAAGCGTCGCCAACAGTTTTGTCGTTGAGCTTACGGAAATCGACGACTATTCTCCATTTCTTATTACCATCCTTATCAGATTTCTTAGGCACAACGATAAGAGGGAAATTCCACGGACTATTCGATGGTTGGATAATGTTATCGTCCATCATATCGTGAATTTGTTTGTTGACCTCCTGTCGCTGAGCCTCAGGCAACCTGTAAGGTTTGATATAAGAAGGAGTTGCATCGGGGGTGAGAATGGAATGTTGAACGGATGAAGTATGAGTCAATTTATCTCCTTTTAGGTAGAATAAATCGCCATACAACATACACAGATTTAAGATAGACTCTTTTTCGTCGTTAGTCATGTGATCAGTCACGACTAAGTCTTTGATAGTTTGAATTCTATCGTATGTATTAGGATGCTGTTGGATTTTTAAGATATGGTAGTTAGAAGCTTCGTCAAAGATTAATTCGTCAGTGTTAAATTCAATAGAGGATTCAGATGAGTTGACCATGGATATATAGGAGATGGTACTATTGGCAGGAGTAATGCTGTTGCCGATATATAATCCATTGGGAAATTGTTGAGCAAGACATATACTATCCGAGAGAATTTTCTTATGAACTGGAACTACGATTTCTGTTCTAGAGGGAATGGTTACTAAATGAGATGGGATTAAATCATATTCGATGATATATTTTTTGAAGAGAAGAGTTAGGATTTTAGTTCCATAGTTTATTTGGGCTGAATGATCGTCTAAAAAGTTATTACCGATTATTCCATCAGTAATAATGGGAAAGTTTTTGTCGACTACGTGGAATGGATTCGAGAGTGTGATGTTTAAGGGTAAGTTTATATCCAAGTAAACGATTCCCTGGGTTATTATCACGGATTCCGTAATACCGGATAGGGAGTGAATTACCGTAGAATCAATAGATACTTCTGGCTTTAATTTATCAATTTTTATCAAACAAATCTCACTTCCACCATCGATGAGGAGTTTAGAGGGGTTAGGATTCAGTAGGGTTTTAGATGAAACCTCAATAGAGTCTACACGACTGACTTTGCTATTGAGATTGACATGGAAGATGTGGCGAGGAGTTTTTAGTTGTTGGTCCGGACCCTGCCACTGGTTCCGGCCTGTGTTTGGTTTTCCGAATGCTGATTAGGAGTTTTGGGAGAATTCGGGTTAGAGAGCTGTTGTCGCTTTTTGTTATTGTTGTATTCTCTTTTCCTACACTCTTGGATATGATGTCCAGGGTTCTTGCAGTAACTACAAGTTATGGAGACAGTCCTCACTTCACTTTTTATAGTGGGGAGTTTTTCCTTGTTCTGCCTGGTGTAACATTGTTCAATAGTATGACCAGGTTTAGAGCAATAATTACAAATGGTCTTCATTTTGGTAGAAGGCGAATTAGAGGAACTTTGATTATGCATATAATAGAAGGAGGAGCTTTTCTCCTCTTGAACAGCGGCTTCTATGGCCTCTGTGAGGGACTCGAATCGGGAGGCTTTTATTATCAGAGAAGTTTTGGGGGATAGTCCTCTTTCGAAAGATTTAAGAGCGGTCTTGCGATTAAGACTTTGTATCACGTCGGCATTATCATTGCCTTCGCTTGCTATACAAGCGTCATTTAGATTTGCTAGGATTTGCTCCAAGCGATTCGCATAGATGCGGACAGTCTCATTAGGTTTTTGTTTTATTTGGATTAACTCCAGTTGGAGTTGAGATAGGGATTTTGTCTCTAAGAATTGTTGTAGCAACTTACTTTTTAAGGCTTCCCAATTTTCGAACTCTGCGTACTTATCAATGTTGTATGCAGGGCCGATCAATTTCGTTTTTATGATAGTCATTAAAAGGGGCAATTCGGTAGTAGAAGTTTCTTGTGCTAGCAGATCACACGCGTTTAAAAATTTATGTAGGTGAGCTCTATTACCATCAAACTCGGGGATGAGCTTGAAAGCAAAAGATCTATCTAGTTTTGGGGCCATGTTAAGAATAGAGTCGGAATTGGATTCGGAAGATTCAGAGAAAGAGGAATTATGAACGGTACGGGAGTCTTCAGAATCAGTGAGGGACACTAGACTATCTTCAGTAGTCATAGAGGGATAGGGAATTGTTTAAAACTTATGATACATGCGAGTAGGAAGAAAATAAATAAATAAAAAAAAAATTTCTTAAGATCTAATACCAAATAATTTTTACAACGCAATATCAAAAAAAAATATTTTGGGTACTAGATAGATAAAAATATATGTAATAAAAATAAATGATAGTTACTAATTAATCCAACGATGTTGAAGATGATGCTTGAAGAGATGATATTGTAAAGATGTAGTAGAGATGATGTTGTAAAGATGTAGTAGAGATGATGTGGAAATATGTACGGTCCTTTTTTCTTGCTTATTGTTTTTGTTTTCACTGGATAGTTTTTGTGTGTTATATTTTTTTTTTTTTTTTTTACTGTTCACTAATTGATTTAGTTTAGTATATTTCACTGAGTATTAGTTTGCGACTTTGGACTTTTTAACACGTTTCAGGCAAAACCCCACATCTGACACCAATTTTTGTTGCGTACTTTTTGTCTTTTATACTGAGAGGTACGACTCTCAGTTGGGTTTACCTGTATGTGGTGTTTTCTGTAAGTCCAAACAAATTAAAATGCAAACACAGACACTTGATTGTTTATATGTGTTTTATTTAAAATTAGCTTACTTCTAGTATTATTTAATTTTAAAACATTTAGATTTAAGATTTTAGTTGTAGTAACAAATTACACTGTTAACGATTTTGATGTAGTAACAAATTACACTGTTAGCGATTTTTGATGTAGTAACAAATGACTGTTAACGATTTTGGATTAGGATTATAGGAAATGATATAGAATGACTGAGTCGATACAGAGGCGAGAACTCAATCGGAACAAGACCGCACTAGCTTGAGTATGAAAACTGAGTGTCGCGTCATTCCCTGGGAATAGTCATCGATACCTCGTCGAAACATTCAAGAGTTCGACGAACGAACGAACGAGCAAAAAGAAATAGAAAATATTCCGGAAGGGAATTCCCTCGCAAGTCAAGTTCAAGTGGCTCGTGTTACTTTGTCGCACATACGATCGATTCATAAGCGCGACATCAGCAAAACGAGTTAATTGACTTGTGCACTTAGTTGCGCAAGGGAAATGCGGAAAAACCATAAATAAGCATTTGTTTATTTAGGTCGGAAGTGTTGGGCATTGACGCTGGAAGTGACAAGCTGAAATAGCAATTTAGGAGGATGTTTATTTGGGGCGATCGATATATTGTTACAAAGTTGCAACATCGATCGTGGGGTTAAACATCTTGCATACAAAGAAGAAATATTAAAGGTTGTAAAGTGCTTGGTATGCTCAAGTGGTACACTTTACAACATTACTTTGATTTCTTAGAAGTTGTTCTCTGCATACGGGATGTTTTGCGTGTCTTAGATGATGATCTCTGCATAAGGATTGAGTTGTTTTTTCTTAGATGGTGTCTCTGCTTGCGCGATGTGCTTTTTAGGCTGTTGTGCAATGATGTAAGCGTACGTTCGCAGGGATTGGTGCAAGTGTGCGATGGAGTTCGTGAAGCACACGTTGGCGTGGTGCTCTGCACGATTACGTGGGTTATGATTGCGGTACATGAATTTAATCCTGTTTGGCAAACAGCGATGGACTGCTCGGTGCAATTAGGTGGTGTTATCCTGCGCAAACTGCGATGGAATTTAGATGCATTTCGTGACAGTTATCCTGCGCAAACTGCGATGGAATTTAGATGCACTTCGTGACAGTTATCCTGCGCAAACTGCGATGGAATTTAGATGCACTTCGTGACAGTTATCCTGCGCAAACTGCGATGAAATTTAGATGCACTTCGTGACAGTTATCCTGCGCAAACTGCGATGGAATTTAGATGCACTTCGTGACAGTTATCCTGCGCAAACTGCGATGGAATTTAGATGCACTTCGTGACAGTTATCCTGCGCAAACTGCGATGGAATTTAGATGCACTTCGTGACAGTTATCCTACGCAAACTGCGATGAAATTTAGATGCACTTCGTGACAGTTATCCTGCGCAACCTGCGATGGACGCCGCCGTTATCTATGAAACGATAATGCGGAATTAATACATTGGAAAATGTATTGACGGGATACGGGATCGTGGAATGTGGAATATTTAATATTCAAAACGATGCTTTCTTACCTTGAATAATCCAGTGATGCTGGGATGTTTGAGGATTTGAAGATTTGACGATTGTTCGCTCGAAGTTGAGGGTGATAATTTAATTTAACTTCGCCCAACCAGCGCCGACGACGGCCATCGCAGAAAAAAGAACAATGCACCGTAGAGGTGGGTTTTTTTATGCATGGTGGCCTGTCAGGCATCCGGATATATTTTTGTGTGCGTGTATTGGCACTACCTGCCAATACGAATTTCGACGAAGACTTAGCGGATGTGTTCGCAAATGATGAAAGTTGAAAAGAATGTGAAATGAGTGTTCAACTGAGTGTATTTCAGTTGGACGACGAAATGCGATGAATAAATTATTTTATTCTGATCGTTGGTGATGACGGAAAAATACATCCCTTACAATCTCTTTTCATTTGATAATCTCAATAGTCCGACAGTGTCGATCCAGACCACTTCAAAACTGTTGTTGGGAGTATCTGTTATCGTTTGTGGTTCTTTCGTGTGTCTTATTTGTTTATTTCTTGCGCATGAATCACAGTTTGTTATGAATTTTTTCACCATTTGGCTCATTTTTCGCCATATGTATCTTTGTTTTAGTTTTGTTAGGGTTTTTCGTACACCTAAATGTCCTCCGTGTGAAGAGTTGTGGAATTCATCTATGAGTTTGTATTTTGTGATATCATCAAGTATTTGTTGGGGAGCGTTGTATATTATGATTTTCAGCTTAGGATTCTGGCCATTTATTTTTATATTTGCATATGCTTCCTTAAATTTTTCTTTTTCAAAATGTTTAAATATTTCATCATTGTTTGTTATGGCTAGCTCATTAATATTTTCTGTCTTCATTCTGGATGCTAATTTCTTCAGTGTCGACTCTAGCGTCGCTGAGTTATCGTTAGATCCTTTATCTATATTTGATGTATGCTTCCTCGTGTTCGAATCTGGATTCGTTGATTTATCGCTACATCGCACGTGCACTAGATTGTTATCAATCGTTATTTTTGAATTCCTAGCATTTCTATCAATATTAAATTTTAATTTCTTTATATTTTTGACGTCATTAATGGATATACATTCCCAAATTTCAAGTTGATCAGGCTTCTGCTGAGAGTTGCATTCCTCCTTATTGTTGTTCGTTTTCGTGGACATGCTCCTTGTGATGATTACCGTCAACTGCCCTAACATTGACCAGTTTTCAACTTTGAGCTTAAATTTCAAAGCTTTGTTTATAAATATCTACAAAGTGTGACTTTTAGTTTAAGGGGACTATCATTCTGAGCTATTAAATCATGGTTTTACTAAACTAGGTCAATTCCTATTGGATTTATATAGAAAATAGTGGATGGTCAATGTTAGGGCTCCGAATTCCTAACATTGACCGCCTTATGAAAATGTACCACTAATATAGATTTTGAAGTATATTTGATTATTATCTTACTTATTTTTTTCTTCATTTGTAATTGAGAATTATGTTCCTTTAAGAAAAAAATTATATTATATTATATTTTTCTTTAATTGATTTTTTAATAACATTTTAATAATATGTATTAATTATTAAATATAAATAAATTCAGGTAGGTAGGTATTTTAGATATGTCAACATCAAACTTTTTATTTACAAGAAAATTAAATTACATTTAAAAAAAAAAAAACAGTAACCAGCTATTAGATAGGTAGGTACTAGTATATAGGTAGTATATTCAGGTAGGTAAGTAATTAATTCAGGTCATTACCTAATAGCAAACAAATTTTATCAGTCATATTATAAATACTAATTCAGTTTTTCATCACAGCTTTAAATTACTAAAACTAGGTAACTAAAACTATTTAAGCATTTAAGCTGGTCATATACCAATAAATTTTAGGAAAACAAAGAAAATAAAAATGCTTGTTTTGAGCTTGCAAAACCTTCTTAGAAGCTGCGCAGTACTTCCTGGTAGAGTTCTTCGATGGAAGATTCACCGTCGTCCGAACCCACAAAATCAATTTGTAACTCCTGAGTTACACCACTTGTGCTGGCAATGACCTCTTCAGGATCATCAGCATTTTGGTCAAGGTGTTCAGGTAATTCGAAATCGGTTACTTGGTTGTGCTCTTGGTCTTGATTCATTGCTAACTCAACACCGCTTAAATCCTCTATTGTTATCCCAAGACCTGCCTGTGTCTTAACCTTAGAGCGCCGTTTGCGCGTTTGTGTAGATTCATTTCCATACCGCAGCTCTTTCAGGACAGCAATTACTGATGTTGATATGTTTGCTTGTACAGTGTTTACGTCCTGCATTTTAGCATCTGAATTTGGCAAACGAGAAAGAACTTGATTTGGGTTGAATGGAAAAACCCCACATTTTTTGAAACCAGCTGCTAAATTTTGGGACTTATTGCTTTCATTGAGGCACCCTTCAACCAATTTTTTAAGCAGTGGGGGAAAAGCATCCTTCGAAAGGAGTTGCGATTTGTGAGTACGGTTATCCTTCCATGAATCTAGAATTTGTCGCCATGCTTTTTTTAGAGGACCATAGAATGCGACGTCGAGAGGTTGGCAAATATGTGTGGAGTTGGGCAAGAAACAAACGAATCGAATGTTGTTTGACAGAGCTGCAGCAACAACTTCAGATGAAAAATGACTTGATAAATTATCCCCAATAAGCATAACGGGACCAGTTAAGCGTCTAGTATTGGGAATAAAATGATTTAAAAACCAGTCCTTAAAAAGAGTTCCGTCGAACCACCCAGATTTGCTGCGGTTGTATCGGGTTTTAGGGGGACCACCTTGCATCCAACTTTCCCACAAATGTTCCGCTTTATATACCACATAAGGTGGAATAATTTCCCCTAGAGCAGACCCACAAAACATAATCGATATATTGGACTTGGTGGAGTCCTTAACATTTTCCGGGTACCTAACTCCTCTTTTAAAAACACACTTCTTGGAACCGGGATCATCGGAGAGATTGGTTTCATCATAATTAAAAATGTTTTCAGGAGGTATCATCGAGCCTGACTCCAATGTCAAAGTTACCTTAAGGTTATCAAAAAGTTTTTGGACATCGTCTCTTGATATTTTTGCTTTTGACGGTTTTAAATTTTGGCTCGATCGCACAAGTAGGTATTGGGACCCTTGGGACTGGGAATTCTGAGCTAGAGCGAGACCGAAGATATGAGGTTGGAGCTAGAGCGAGAGGTAAGATCTGACCTTGGAGTGACGCGCCGGCCGCCGGTGGTGGTTGTTAGTTTTTGTTATCAGTTTTGTGTGTTTAGAGTGAATAGCTTGGAGATATTGACTTCCATAGTAATTAAACGGTTGATGCGATAAAGAAACCCCATGGATATTGGAAGCAACGGTGAATAGTGAGTTCAAGATCGTCTTTGTTTATACGACTAAATTGTGTATTGTAGCGATCTTGAGCTCATTTGTTTGTTTAGGACATTGCATTGTATATGGTTTCTTAGTTTGATTAATGTTAGACATTACATGTGTATGGTTTCTTAGTTTGATTATTTAATGTTTTAATTGTTCAGGACAATACATTGTGGGGCGAGATAATATAATATTATCGGCGTCAGATATGGCTCGCTCCCCCTTAAGATTCGCTGACCATATTGCTCTGTGTTACTTTTATCTTACTGACCACATTGTTTGAGAAGAAATTGTGATATTTTCGGAGGTATTTTCATGTATAAAAGGCGAGTGTTGAAGGTACTAAGTAACAGTTTATTTCAAATTAGACATGCAAAGAACATGAATTTCCTTAACCAACTGGGTAAAGTAAAGCCCCTAGAGGGTCTGAAAATGGTAGAATTGGGGAAACGGAGTCGTATCTTGAAGGCGATGCGGTGTCAGACCAAGTATGGACCAAAGATCCTGGTAGAGCTGGAGGCGAAAAAGGTATTTTTGCCTCTCAGATTCAACGCAATGGAGGAGGACACCATTACCCAACTCCCCTTATATGAGATGGAAGTCATCAAAGCGGTTGGAAATTCCTTTGAGTTGGCGTTCCATCCTGTTGCAGAGGAAGACGATGAGGTGCAAGTTCCCTACTCACAACCATTTTTATAAAATAAAAAATAAATTAAAAAAAAAAAAAAAAGTGAAACAAAGAAATTAACTGTTCTTTTTCTTTTTTATAGGTTTATTCGACTTTTAAGTGCTTTGAGGTGGTTAAAGATTACCCAACCTTTGTGAAAAGATTCAATTTGCGTGGTCGTAAAATTGAATTCCGGATTAGGGATGTAGCAGACAACTTTGAACCATCTAGCTGGATTCAGAATGCAGTGAAAGGGATATTTAAAAAAGTGACTAACGATTTGGATCCTTCTGATATGGTGGGTATAACATTTACAGGGAAGAATTTCGAACACCATGGTCCTGGTTGGATGAGCTATAGAAAGGCATCCGATTTAAAGTGGAGCGAGGTATGGGATTTAATCACTAAAATTTTCCAAAGCAATTCCGAGGGCTTAAGCACGGATACTTTCCGTATAAATCTTACATCGATAAGGCCTCCTAAAGGACAAGGAAATGATCGAAATAAGAAATACAATTCTTTCGATGAAGAATGCAAAAAGCGGAGGGGAATCATTGTAATAAGAAACAAAGACAACCTATGTTTACCTCGTGCGTTAGTTGTTGCAATTGCCTTTATTGATAAAGACTCAGAATATGCAAAAATTCGGCGCAATATTGGTAAATCTCAAGATCTTCGAACGGCTAATCTAATAATTTTGACCGGTGTTAGTATACCTTCCGAAGGTTGTGGTATTCCAGAGCTTCGCACTTTTCAAAGTTATTTGAAGAATTATAAGATCACAGTCTACGAATATGAGCAAAAAGGACGAAGTATTATATTCGAAGACGATACATATAACAGTGATAAGAGAATAAATTTACTGTTTTACAAAGGTCACTTCAATGTTATAACATCTTTGACAGCGGCATTTGGTTGTGCTTATTTTTGCGAAATTTGTAGTGTACCATTCAATAATAAAACCGATCATAGATGTGTAAAGTCATGCCCTCAATGTCAGCAATCACCTATATGTCCTCAAAATCTATCCGAAATTGTATGTAAAGATTGCAATAGAAGTTTTAGAGGACAGGAATGTTTTGATAACCATAAGGCTTCGGGGTCAACAGGAAACCGAGCAATTTGTGAAACAGTTAAAAAATGTGTTGATTGTCTGAAAACATATAGAAGAGATAGAGAACATACTTGTAATGAATACTATTGTAAAAATTGTAATAAACACGTTTCCCAAGAACACTTGTGTTATATTCGATGCGACACTAGAAGACCAAAATTAGGCAATGTTCTCTATGTGTTTTATGATTTGGAGAGTCGTCAAGAAACGATTATTGCTGAAAAAGTGATAAAAGACTATGCTGTTCCAGTAAAACTTCATGAACCGAATTTATGTGTTTTCCAGCAAAGATGTGACCTTTGTTTGGATGAGAATAATCTACACTTCTGTCAGAAATGTAAATTCAGACTTAATATAAAAAAGGGTCAGAATGTTATATCCGAGTTCTTAGAGCACCTTTTGAACGCCCGAAAAAGTTTCACAAAAGTTATTGTTTTGGCTCATAATGGGCAGGCATATGATCACCAATTTATTTTAAACTATATCTTGCAAAATACAAAATTTCACCCCGAATTGATTATGAGGGGAACTAAAATAATACTCATGGGATTGGGGAATGTGAAATTCATAGACTCATTGAACTATTTTCCCATGGCTCTATCAGTTCTTCCAAAAGCTTTCGATTTACCGCAAGAGTTAAAAAAGGGGTATTTTCCGCATTTCTTTAATACCATCGAAAATGAAAACTATATTGGTCCACTGCCGCCTGCAGAATATTACAATCCGGATGCCATGAAGATAAATGATCGGGATGTATTCTTTAAATGGTATGAAGAAAATAAACAAAGTGAATTTAATATGCAGCGAGACCTTGTTGCATACTGTGAAAGCGATGTACAGATCTTATCTGAAGCATGTATAAAATTCAGAAAATTTTTCCTTGAGCAGTGTAATGTGGAACCGTTTTTGGAAGCTGTGACTATAGCATCAGCATGCAACTTGGTGTACCGTCGTAATTTTCTTAAACCAAACACTATAGGCTTAATACCTAGAAATGGATACAGACAAACTGATAATCAGTCGATCCAGGCAATTAAATGGCTTATTTTGGAAGAAAGGAGACGGAATTGTTACATTCAACATGCAGCTAAGCAGCGAGAAGCGGTAGTATGTGGTGTGAAAGTTGACGGTTTTTGCAAGGAAACCAAAGAGGTGTTTGAGTTCCACGGTTGTTATTATCATGGCCACTCATGTTTGAAAACGTTTCGCGACATGCCTTTAAGCAAAGATCCGTGCGACACGTTAAATCTACGCTATGAAAAAACCATGGCTAAATCTACACGGCTAAGGCAGTTCGGGTACAAGGCAATTGAAATGTGGGCTTGTGAATTCGAGAAACAATTGAGTACTGATGATGTCAAATATTTAAAAACACATCCTTTAATACAACAAAGCCCATTAAATCATCGCGACGCATTTTATGGGGGCCGTACGGGGAACACATATAATTATTATAAATGTAAGGAAGGTGAAAAAATCAAGTACATAGATGTATGCTCCCTATACCCATGGGTTTGCAAATACGGGAAATATCCAGTGGATCACCCTAAAGTTCACACCACCGATTGTTCTCAAATCGACTTAAAAAACACGAATGGGATTATAAAATGTAAAATAATACCTCCAGAGCAATTGTTACATCCGGTATTGCCTATTAAACAAAATAATAAGCTTATGTTTACATTGTGTAGAACATGCAGCAAACAAATGTCTCAAGACGAACGCTGCGCCCATACTGATGATGAAAGAGCTATACACGGAACCTGGATTATTGATGAGGTCTTAAAAGCAAAGGATAAAGGGTATAAGATAGTAGATATTTTCGAAATATGGGAATATTCTATGATTCAATATAATAAAATGGAAAAATCAGATGGCCTTTTCAGTCAAATGATGAATAAATTCATTAAAATGAAACAGGAAGCATCAGGGTGGCCAGATAAATGTGCTACAATGGAAGAGAAAAAGAAATATGTAGCTGACTTTTTGAGTAATGAAGATGTTAAACTCGATTTTGCACAAATTTGTGATAACCCTGGGAAGAGATCTTTTGCTAAGCTCATACTTAATTCATTTTGGGGTAAATTTGGACAAAGAGAAAATCAATCGAAAACATGTATAATTAATAGTCCATCAGAATTATTCCAAATGCTTACAAATCCAACTATTGAAGTCTGTCACATTCTACCTATAAATGAGGAAAATGTTATAGTAAGTTGGTTGTATAAAGAAGAAGAAGCGGAGACCTTATCAACTGTTAATGTGTGTATTGCAGCTTATACTACCACACAAGCTCGTCTGAAATTGTATAGTTACCTGGAAATATTAGGAGCTAGAGTCTTGTACTACGACACCGATTCTGTAATCTATGTAAGTCGTGAAGGAGAACCTGATCCACAGACTGGTGAATTTATAGGGGATATGACTGACGAGTTACAATGCTATGGGTATGGAAGTTATATTACTGAATTCGTAAGTGGAGGCCCCAAAAATTATTCCTACAAAGTCTTTAGTACAAAAGATGGCACTGAAAAAATCGTGTGTAAAGTAAAAGGAATCAATTTGAATTATTCAGCATCGAAGAAAGTAAATTTTGAGACAATCAAAGAAGCTGTACTTAATGCTGCGAATGCCGATGATATCCAAATTTTATCAAATAATATTCGCCGGACACGAGAGCACGAGGTCATAACAATTGCTGAAACAAAAACATACAAACCCAGGTCAGAAAAACGTAGATTTCTCGAAGACAATAGTTCCCTTCCATATGGTTATAAAAGACGTAAATAAAGAAAAAACATTTGTATTTAAAAAAGAAGAAATTGGTTTTTATTTAATTTCCAGATAAGAATTTGTCCAATAGGTATACATTTTGTAGGGCACAGCATTTGCTATGGAGCGAACATTTTATTTCACAAGGATAGAGTCGCTTCAATTCGTTGAAATTAGGACAGCCAACTTCTTCGATATTCATCACTTCAACATTTTCATCGCAAAGTAACTCCTTTATCCATTGAACTTTTTCAACTCCTTTGACGTACAAAATTGTATTTTTTATTTTCACGCGAAGGTATTTCCGAACTTTCTTAAATTCGGTGAAACCTCCATCCCAAACTAGGCCATGATGATTTTGGTAAAGCCATTGAACTTGTCTTCTTAATGCAGATGATAATTGGTCAGAGTTGAATGGTGGTTTGATGATGAAATGATGATGATGGCCATTGTGTAGTATTGCTATTTCTTTAGCGATAAACTTATTATTAGGTCCTTTGAAACCTTGTACGTCAAGTATAAAATACATGGTTTATGCATGAGTGTCTTTTCCCCACAAGAGTTAACTTTGAACTAAGAAATTAGATTTCTCGCGAAACTATTTGACTGAGTGGATTATAATTTACGAGGCGATCGTGTAACATTAAACAGTAGGCTGACGTATTTGCTGGGATTGGTTTTGTTCCTGTTGTTTTGAATTCAATGCGAATATCAACTGGACCATTTTTGATTATTTCACTCTGATGTCTGCAATCTATAACGAAAATTGTCGCTTGAGATTTAAATGTATCTCTTGGTAAGAGTGGTTCAGCAACTAGTCGGTTGTAGTAGGTTTTTTGAAAGTCGCAGTACATATTGTATAGTAAACTGTAATTATTTTTATCAAAGGATAAATTTAAATCTTCACAGGGGTAAGCGTCAGAATTTAAGTATGCCTTCACGTTTGTAATATCACAATGATCAAAATAAGTTGGATTTCCTTTTAGTAGATTACGTTTGTTAGTTTGCAATGCAAGGAGAATGTAGCGTGGCTTCTCCATTTGTGAGGTTGTCTTCACATTCCAAATATGATGATTGGTGCTGGGCAAAGTAGGATATTCATACAGATCCCAGTTACGAAAGGCAAGCTTCATAGTTTGACCATTATTAATAGGTTTGTAAAGTTTTAATTTGTAAGAATCAGACAGTGTAATATGAGGAATTTTCCATTGTATTTTAAGTAATTTTATCTTTGCTTTTTCATCATCGTCAGCAATTAATGAATTATCATCTGTGCGTGACCGTGTTAGAATCAAATCATGGCGTCCATTGGGTATTACTCTCTTATAGTCTTCAGCAAAACCCAGTAATTTATTTAGAGGTATACAAAAATTAAAGTAGAAACTATCCAGATTAATTGAAGAGTTGGGCGACCAAGATGCATTCAATAGCATATCGCTTTCGTTTTTGTTTAAAGAAATGTAGTTTTTAATAGTTGATGTTATGCCAACATTACGATTGCTATCAATTTCCACGCCATTTAATTCATAACGTATTTCGTCAAATAAGAAAGCTATTCCGTTGTTTACAAGTTTTGTTTTCGTAACTGCCGATCCATCAGATTTCGATACAGTACCTTCAATATAAATGTAACTTTCTGAAGGCAAAATATTAAGATTTTGATGTTGGACACAAATTTGTATAATGTCATTTTTCTCAAAGTTATTCAGATATGGTGAATAGGTGTGATAATTCAGTTTTGAGATACTCTCCTCAAACTTTGGTTCTTCGAAAATATTCAGCATGTTGTTAGGATTGATTTAATGTTTTAATTTATATCCCAGTGACAATAGAAATTGTTGATTTTCTATAGTAAGTTTTGATGTTCTCTTATCAGAAGATGATAGTATATTGCTAGAGTTAGTAGTGTTACCTGCTCTTTTATAACTTGAGGGGTAATTATATACTATCATTATTGTGGTTTCAAATGCAAGCGAATTGTTATGATTTCGTTTCGAAAGTTTATACGATTTCCGTCCTGATCCAAGAGATTCAATGTTATAGAACTTATCCTCTTAGCGTTCACTGGCAAATAGATGGCATTGTGTGGAACTTCAACTATTTTATATCCTGGACTAACGTTGACTGAAAATTCATGTAGTATATGAGCAGGTTGACTATTGATATATGTTTCGTCAATTAAATTACATTCAACTCGTACAATATTCACTCTATTGATATTAACATACTGGTCAGATACATGCAGAATATTAGGAGCTAGTTTCTTCTTACTGAATCCTAAAAGAGAACCAATAGATCGGTCTTGTGTAAAATCGATTTCCACATTGCTGTACAGTTCACATTTCAAAGTATTATTATTGGCTTTTAATTTGATTATAACTTTTTCAACGCTATTCTCATTGTGTGTGTTCAGAACCTTTTGAATTATTTTATTAATATCCTCAATTTCATAAGAGCCCTCTGTAAATTCAGTATTGATTTCTCCATTACCACCACCACCACCACCATCACCACAATGAAATAAATTATTTAATTTATCCACATTAGGTATAGAATTATAGGTCTGCAGATCAACTAAGCCACATACATAATCAGAATTTAGGACAATTGGAGGAAAGTACTCTGCAGTGAGAGTAGATTGGTTTCCGCTTAAAGTGAGTGTTAACGACATAACTATTGGAATAGAAATGAAACACAATATATTGATTTTACTCTATTTATTTATATTTTGCTCAATTAGAAACTTTAAACATAGATGACCACATATAAATGTATTGAAATTTTGACAGCTGTTATAATTATAGTGAATATTTTCACCTAAATATCGTACAACCTCTATGGGTGGTCTTAAGTTACCAAAACTATCGAAATATTTGACAATATTTTTATTCTTAATGTATGCTACCCAATGTGTCCCTGGCCCACTCTCATTGTCCAAATTAATTACACCACATTCCTTGTTATCAGATCTTACTGGTAATTTATCACTCATGTAAACACCCCTGAAGCATGGTATATTCAATTTTCCAAATTTCATAATATCAATATTGGTGAGTGGACGATTAGGTAGCGAATTTAAAAGTTTTTTGAATCGTATGGTTTAAGGAAAAGTCCAAATCCTTTTTTATATGGCTGTAGATAAAGTCCGCTACCATGCTTAATTTTAATTCCTTCCATAGTCTGATTGTGACGTTTATTCTCTTCCAATTGTTTCTTGGCTACCTTTGATTCATTTATAGCTTTAACTACGCCCGCAGCTCCTCCAACTACTGATCCAATAGCCGATAGCCCAGCTAAAATAGGTAACAATGGTAAGAAACCACCAATTTTCGGTAGAGGTATTACTCGAGGAATTGTAATGCTCTTTCGTTTATTTTTAATGATCTTTTTAGCTGCTTGTAGAGCAGTTGTTGCAATTATGTTAGGATCTTCGTTTCTAGTGTCTCGAATAGCATTTCTAGCCTCCATAATGGCTTTTTTAAATAAATTATACTTTTTGCGTGGGTTTCTTTTCCTTCTCTTGGCTTTGCTGCAACCCATACCAAGTTTCGTTTTAGCTTTCATCATATTCGTTACTAATATACTATTTATTTTCTCTGCTATCGATGAGTCTTTTGCCTTTACTCTCTGCCAGGCCTTTTCAGTTAAAATTTTGTCTGCAATATGTCGTTCAGGTAGATTTTTATTGTTAGCATATGCAATATCGTGTTCGCGACAGGCTTCATCCAACTGATTAACTCCCCTATCTCCTCTAGCAAGGCGTTCTTTCAATTTAGTCCCTGGCCCACAGAAGTTATATGAGGGAAGATGTAATTCAATTGGTAATTTTTCGATTAAGGAATTCACTAATCCGTACCCTTTGAATGTATCTTTCCAACTGTTGGCTTTCACACTATAATTTATCATTTTATACGACTTTCTTGTTGTATATGTTGAACAATTATGAATTTCTCAACTATAAAACATGATCTTTTATATTGATTAGTTTCATTCAATAGCAGAATGAGGTTCATAAAACAACAACAACGAGATTTTATTAAAGTTAAGAACTTTGATAGTAAAATTAAAGTACGCAGGAAACATGGAGCAATATTTCCTAATAGTATTAGAGGAATAATTGTGGGTCCATCAAATTGTGGAAAAACCAATGTCATGTTGAGCATTCTCCTCGATCCAAATGGTTTAAAATTTGAAAATCTCTACATATACTCAAAGTCTCTGCATCAACCAAAGTATGCATACCTGAGAAAGCTAATAGAGTCCATCACGGGTATGGGATATAATGAGTTTTCAAATAATTGTGAAATTATTACGCCTTCTGAAGCAAATCGAAACTCAGTTTTTATATTCGATGATGTGGCTTGTGATAAGCAAAACAATATTCGAGAATATTTCTGCATGGGTCGACATAATGACGTGGATAGTTTCTACTTGTGTCAATCTTATACACATATACCAAAACACTTGATTCGAGACAATGCAAACTATTTAGTTATTTTTAAGCAAGACGAACTTAACCTGAAGCATATATACAACGATCATGTCAACTCTGACATGACATTCAATCAATTCAAGGAATTGTGTAAAAAATGCTGTAAAGATACATATGGGTTTTTGGTTATTAATAAAGATTTTAGATTGAATAAAGGCCGATATAATAATTCATTTAAAGAAACTGTATCTATATAAATCTATTCAGTCATAAATCAGCGGTTTAAATGATTACATACGATTAGAGCATTCGTCCCTGTATTCGACAATTATGGATGTTGATGAAAATTTACTTAAAGATTTAGTAAAAACTAAAAAAGCTTTAAAGAGAAAATATATGTTTCTTCAGTATGGAAAAACTACGAAGGATGCGGAACTTGAGACTACTTTTAAACCAATAGTTGAACCCTTAAAAGAAATCGTGAAAAATGTCAAAAGTGCTCATACTCAAAATGATACTGCTGCTGCAGATATTGCTTACAATAATATAGATATGAAAATAAAGAATCAACAACTACTACGACGACGTTTACAATACCCAGAAGAAGAAAAAAAATCCATTTCTAATGCAAGTTTTGACTTCTCATCTCCAGAATCAAATCAGACAACGAACAATGATAATTCATTTAGGACACCCTACGACAATAGCTTTGATCAAAGCACTCCAGTTAATCGATCATCCCCATCAGATTCGAATCGTGACAAAATCTATGGTCCACATTTCGACGTGGAATCAAATTCAACGAAATTAGGTAGATCAAGTTTTGTAATTAACGAACACAAGAATTTCGTCATTGATGATGAAATCTTCCATGGAACGAATGGCCTTTATGAATTAATATTTCGAAAAAACCCTAGAAAAGATCGATATACCAATGAAGACTTGGATCAATATCTAAAGATATTACAAAAAACAAAAGCACACTTGAAAAACTATGATAGTAACTTACAGGTTAAAGGCAACAGAGGTTATAAGTATAAACATATAATCCAACCTTTACTTCAGCACCTAACGCAGAGAGTCATAAAGAAAATTGGAAAAGCATACAATAGTAATTCATCTGATATGAGTTATTCAAATAAACCCGTCGAATATGTGTATTGGGATAACCCCAATGAACTCGTCAATAGATTAAGGCTTTTAATTGCATCTCAAAGAGCCGGCAATAATAATCTTCAAAATGAGGTTAACTCAATTGTAGAAGAATTACGTGAATCAGATATCATACACTAATAATCAATTCAATCCATTAAAAGCAAGCAAATCAGTATGGCCTCACACCTGAACCGACCGGATAGGAACCGACCGGATAGAAATCGCCCTGCATGGATTTGACCTCAACACTTGGTTCAGGAATTGGCCTATATAAAATCAATTCGCGTTGGAAACGAACATTATCTATATATTAGACATCGTTTAGAGAATAATCTTCATTATTAATAAAATGAGTGTTGACAAGTTCGGACGAAGCTCCAACCAATTTCATAGAACAACCGAGAGTTCGCGAGGACCTGCTGGCGTAGGATTTAGACTACTACCTAATGGTGATTTCGATATTCAGGGAAAATGTCTAAACAATGTTGGAAAACCTGTAAACCCAACACAGGCGGCAAATAAGGAATACGTAGATAGCAACATAGATGTTCAAGATAAAAACATGCTAAATCATCGACGGTATGTAGACAACAATTTCAACGCACTCATGGGGACTATAAATGATGAGGCACTGAAGCTACAAATCATCGAAGATAAACTGGGAAAAATGGGTGCGGATTTGCGGTCATACACCGATGAGCAAAATTTGAAGACTCTTGAATTATTAAACAAAATTAGAAAGTATATGTTGGATATTTTCGAGAAGTATAAAAATAGTGGTGAACCTATTAGAGAGGCAACAACTAGTTTTTCACCAATTTAGTACGCATTCGGAATTCGATTTGAAATCATGTCTGCAGTAAATACGTCTACGATCTTCGATGAGATGTTAACATTTCTAAAAACAAATAACCAAACTCTTCTTGAGGAACATTTCAATGAAATTATTGATTGCATTAGTTTTCTGAGGAACTTTGAAAACGTATCTTCCACCACCTCTGTTCATGGGTGTCATTTTATAAATTGCCCCTGGTCTGCAAATCTCTGTCAAGAAGGACCAGATACTTGCGCATGCTATATGGTTGAAAGCAGATTGATTAGAATTAAGAAATTGATGTTACTTTATCGACGATTGGTCAAATAAAATATCTAATAAAATACAAAACCTCTCCTTGTTTCTATTCACTCGTTTTTAGGATGAGTAAAAGAAAAGTTGTTGGTGAGCTGCACAAGCCAGCCCGAAGGAATTTCACCAGACGAAGAGTTATTATTAAGGGTTTTGATGATCTATGGCAAGCAGACTTGGTTGAAATGATACCATACAGTGATGAGAATGAGGGGTTCAACTATTTACTAACCGTAATTGATACTTTTTCAAAGTATGCTTGGGTCGTTCCTTTGAAACATAAGACTGCATCAGCTACAACACAAGCTATGAGAACAATTTTTACCAATTCAAATCGAGCACCTAAAAATTTGCAAACCGACGATGGTAAAGAATTCTTCAACAAGGCCTTCCAAAATTTGATGAATACCTACAAAATTAATCACTACTCAACGTACAGTACATTAAAAGCATCAATTGTTGAACGCTTTAACCGCACCCTTAAGGAGAAAATGTGGAAAGAATTCAGTTTCAATGGGAACTACAAATGGCTACCCATTTATAAGGATTTGCTGCATGCATATAATCACTCGGTACATAGAACAATAAAAAAACGTCCCGTTGATATAAATAAAAACAATGTCAAAGAATTACTATCAGGAGTTTATAAACGAATAAAAATTGCTGAGAAGGGAAAATACGAAGTTGGCAATAACGTTCGAATAAGCAAGTTTAAACATGCTTTCGAAAAAGGATACACACCAAACTGGACAACTGAAATATTCAAAATAAGAAAAGTTCAGATAACAAACCCTATTACATATCTAATTGAAGATTTTCAAGGTCAGCCTATTAGAGGGAGTTTCTATGCACACGAATTACAAAAGACGAATTTTCCCAACATATTTCTCGTGGAAAAGATTCTTGCAACAAAAGACGAAAAAGTATATGTCAAATGGTTGGGTTTCCCATCCACTAACAATTCATGGATTAATAAAAAACAATTAATTTAATGGTTTTTTTTTTTTTTTTTTTTATTTTATGAAATGGTCATTATATATGCTTGTTTCATCGATTTGAGATTCACTAGTTCCATGTTGGGCTCATGCCTCAATTCCTGATTTGTAAAGAACTCGATTTCACCATTACTTAAAATCCTTTCCTGTTCATATTCTCGATACTCGAAGCATGAAATACTCAAAGATCGTAGCTTATAATTGCTATCATATGTGCAGCGAATAGCTAATTCCTTGTTGTCATCGAGTATTTCTTATTTCGATCATTTCCTTGTCCTTTAGGAGGCCTTATCGATGTAAGATTTATACGGAAAGTATCCGTGCTTAAGCCCTCGGAATTGCTTTGGAAAATTTTAGTGATTAAATCCCATACCTCGCTCCACTTTAAATCGGATGCCTTTCTATAGCTCATCCAACCAGGACCATGGTGTTCGAAATTCTTCCCTGTAAATGTTATACCCACCATATCAGAAGGATCCAAATCGTTAGTCACTTTTTTAAATATCCCTTTCACTGCATTCTGAATCCAGCTAGATGGTTCAAAGTTGTCTGCTACATCCCTAATCCGGAATTCAATTTTACGACCACGCAAATTGAATCTTTTCACAAAGGTTGGGTAATCTTTAACCACCTCAAAGCACTTAAAAGTCGAATAAACCTATAAAAAAGAAAAAGAACAGTTAATTTCTTTGTTTCACTTTTTTTTTTTTTTTTAATTTATTTTTTATTTTATAAAAATGGTTGTGAGTAGGGAACTTGCACCTCATCGTCTTCCTCTGCAACAGGATGGAACGCCAACTCAAAGGAATTTCCAACCGCTTTGATGACTTCCATCTCATATAAGGGGAGTTGGGTAATGGTGTCCTCCTCCATTGCGTTGAATCTGAGAGGCAAAAATACCTTTTTCGCCTCCAGCTCTACCAGGATCTTTGGTCCATACTTGGTCTGACACCGCATCGCCTTCAAGATACGACTCCGTTTCCCCAATTCTACCATTTTCAGACCCTCTAGGGGCTTTACTTTACCCAGTTGGTTAAGGAAATTCATGTTCTTTGCATGTCTAATTTGAAATAAACTGTTACTTAGTACCTTCAACACTCGCCTTTTATACATGAAAATACCTCCGAAAATATCACAATTTCTTCTCAAACAATGTGGTCAGTAAGATAAAAGTAACACAGAGCAATATGGTCAGCGAATCTTAAGGGGGAGCGAGCCATATCTGACGCCGATAATATTATATTATCTCGCCCCACA
Organism: Portevinia maculata; assembly: GCA_949715645.1. Taxonomy (NCBI): domain Eukaryota; kingdom Metazoa; phylum Arthropoda; class Insecta; order Diptera; family Syrphidae; genus Portevinia; species Portevinia maculata. The sequence continues at coordinate 5,791,287 of OX454530.1, read as the reverse complement.
ATGTATTGTCCTGAACAAATAAAACATTAAATAATCAAACTAAGAAACCATACACATGTAATGTCTAACATTAATCAAACTAAGAAACCATATACAATGCAATGTCCTAAACAAACAAATGAGCTCAAGATCGCTACAATACACAATTTAGTCGTATAAACAAAGACGATCTTGAACTCACTATTCACCGTTGCTTCCAATATCCATGGGGTTTCTTTATCGCATCAACCGTTTAATTACTATGGAAGTCAATATCTCCAAGCTATTCACTCTAAACACACAAAACTGATAACAAAAACTAACAACCACCACCGGCGGCCGGCGCGTCACTCCAAGGTCAGATCTTACCTCTCGCTCTAGCTCCAACCTCATATCTTCCCTCTCGCTCTAGCTCAGAATTCCCAGTCCCAAGGGTCCCAATACCTACTCGCACACAAATTTCATCTTTATGCCTTTTTAAAAAGCCCCTTAACCATTTTTTCCCTGGAAGGTTATTTTTAAATGTTGAAATATTATGTCTGCTGTTCACATCTAGATAATTTTTTGTTAGGCTCCTTATGTTATCCCCAGTAAAAGGAAATCCCCATTCACTAACGGTGATTAAAACTTTCACCAGCTCTGTTTCTTCAAGGCCTGAAAGTACGGTTGGACATCCGATTGCCTTTGATCGTTTGTTATTTAGCCGGTTTAATAATGTCCCCTTCGCTATTTTGTACTTCAAAGCACACTTATTAATTGATATTGACCCCCTTCGAATTTCATGAAGTGCTTTTTGAATGGTTTCATCGGAAGAGCTGTTATATTTTCTTTTTTCTACAAGCCTAGACATCCTGTTACCTATATTTAAAAAAATACAAAGAAAGAGAAAAACGAGTGGTCAATGTTTGGCTTCTCAATGGAATGTCGCGTGCCATAACATTGACCAGCCGGTCAATGTTTGGCATCTTATCCAAATGACAGGTGCCCTAACATTGTCCACTGGTCAATGTTAGGACCCAGCCGGTCAATGTTAGGAATTCTCATGAGCATTCGAATTGCTTTCACAAAAACCGTATTATTTCTAATTGCCTAGTATTTTTATACACAAACTTTTTTTTTTTAATATAAAAAAACTCTAAGCTACTCACCTTAAATGTTTATTTTGTTATTTAAGCGATTGTTTCGGTATAACGGACCAAAGTTTGCAACACACCAAACTACACTACTTTAGCACCACTTTGAAATTTGCCGCCAAAACTCACATTCATTTGACAGTAATCTTTAACGCATAATATGACATCTATATACTAATAGATGAACATAAAAAACCAAGAATTACTTTGAAATCGTACATGTACTACTCGCCAGAGTGGTTGAAAACATTTTCCTGTTTTTGGTCAATGTTAGGGGCCCGGTCAATGTTAGGGCAGTTGACGGTAGTGTTTGTTTTGAGTTCTCATTGATATCCGTGGGTATCATTTGTTTAGGTATGTCAGAGTCTATTTTGATTCTAGACAGAGCGTCTGCGTTTGTATTCATTTTTCCCTTTTTGTAAACTATTTCAAAATCATAATCACTTAAATGTAACCGTATTCTAGTCATTTTTGAGGATGGGTTTTTGTGTGAGAATAGGGATACTAATGGCCTATGGTCGGTGACAACAGTGAATTTTTTTACCGTATAGGTATGGTCGGAAAAAGTTGATTCCCCAGGGAATGGCGAGTAGTTCCTTTTCTATGACGGGTTTGTTTAGGTCGTGTTTTTGAAGTGATTTGCTTGCGTATGATATAGGTAGATCTTTACCGATTTCGCCTTGCGATAGGATTGCTCCAAGAGCGAAATTTGATGCGTCCGTTGTTAAAATGAATGGTTTATCAAAATTTGGATATTGTAGAACTGGAGGTTCAATTAGTTTGGTTTTCAATGTCTCAAATGCTTGTTGGCTGTTTGTGTTCCAATTAAATTTTGCATTTTTCTTTAGTAGAGCATTCAAATTTTGTGCTATTTCAGCAAAGTTGGGTATAAATCTCCTGTAGTAGTTACAGAAAGCTATGAAACGTCTGACTTCGTCTGCATTCTTTGGAGTTGGGTATTCTTTTATTGTTTTGTATTTTGCGGGGTCTGTTTTTACGCCATCACGTGTTATAAGATGTCCTAAGTAAACTACCTCTGGGCAAAGAAAATTACATTTGTCTGCATTTAGTTTCAGATTATATCGCTTCAATCGTTCAAGAATACGCACTAGATTTTCGTTGTGGTGGTTTAAGCTGCACCCGTAGATGATGATGTCATCTACGTATAAAAAGGCCTCGGATTCTAATCCTGATAAAGCAATGGTAAGCATTCTTTGAAAGCTGTTGGATGAGATTTTTAGTCCGAATGGAAGTCTTTTGAATTGGTAATGCCCGTTGCACGTAGAAAATGCGGTTTTTGGTCTTGAGTCTTTGTCGAGTCCTATTTGGTGAAATGAACTAGTCATGTCCAAGGTGGAAAACCATTTCGCTCGTCCTAGTTTGTCGAGTACGTCTTCTAATCGTGTCAGTGGAAATTTTTCGTTCACTATTTTATCGTTTAGTTTTCTGAAATCTACTACGACTCTCCATTTCTTTTTGTCTGCAACATTTTTCTTTGGTACAAGCAATAGCGGAGCATTATATGGACTTTTCGAATGTTCTATTATGTAATTTTTTAGCATTTGTTCGACTTGTTCAGATATGGCTTCTCTATGTACATGCGGGAGTCTATAATTTTGTTATGTATACTGGTGTGTTTTCGGAAGTTTCTATTTTCTGAGTATAAAAATTGTTTGTTGTTAGTGGTTCATCTTCTAAATGAAATACTTCTTTGTATTTTTTAAAAATGTTAATTAATGCATTCTTCGCATATTCGTCTTCGCAGTTGATTTTTAATTTTTCCATAATCTTTTTGAAGCGTTCATCGTTTTTGTTTTCTTTTTTATATGCCAATATATCATAATTCTTAAGTGGTTCCATATCTAAGGTAACATTATTTAATATTACTTCCTTGTCGTTCGTGTTTAATAATTTGATATGTGCCATTCCACTTTTTGGTATTATGGTATTGCTTATGAATACGCCTTGTGCTATTTCTTTGCTTGTAATTAGAGTGTCATCGTTTAGTTGTATTCTTAGCGGTTGTATCATTTCGGTTCTTGCAGGTATTTTGATTTTAAGTGTGTGCAGGGGTTTTGTTTGCATTGGCAGCGTTATGGTTCTTTCGTCATCGCTAAGGGATATGGTAAATGTTTCGTAGTCTATTTTGCAAAGGAATTTCCTGAAGAAATCTCTGCCTAGAATGCCATCTGTTTCAATAGGAAATTTGTCTTCTACTAATTGAAATTCGTGAGCGTATATAGTTTCACATAGTTGAAGACTTAGTTGAATAGTTCCTAAGGAGTATACTTCTTCGTTTGTAATACCCGTTAGCTTACATCTTTTTTCAGGGAAATATTCTTCATCTTCAAGTTTGGTTGTTATTTTGCGAATTGAAATGTCAGCACCCGTATCAATTAGGAAAGTCATATTTTTGTTATTGTATTTTGCTATTATGAAATTAGAATTTGTGTCCGATATCTTGTAAACATTTAATTTTGGCTGTCCGGAGTACTCACGTATTCCGAGCCGCATTCGTTTCCCTCGTTTTGGTTGGTATTAAATGTTCGTACTCGATGCGTCATGTTTCTATATGAGCTTCGATTGTTGTTGTTGTTTTGGGGTCTGAAATTGTTGGAGGTGTTGTTTCTATTGTTGTTACTGTTCTGGTTTCGGTTATTGTTCCAATTATTGTTAGGTCGTTGTTGGTTTCGTTTATTGTTCCAGTTGTTGGTGGGTTGGTGTGTATTTTGATTGTTGTTCCAATTATTGGGTTGGGGTTGGTTTCGGTTGTTGTTCCAATTATTGTTTGGTCGTTGTTGGTTTCGGTTATTGTTCCAGTTGTTGGAAGGTTGGTGTGGATTTCGTCTGTAATGCATCAATGAGTGTGTGTTTGTGTTTTCTAATTCCGTGGCAAGGTTTATTGCCTCTGTTAGTGTTTTGGGTTGTGATACAAAGATTGTCTGTTTGAGATTTTCGTTAAGTCCATTTTTGAAAATGTTTAGTGCATAGATGTCATTAATTTTTTGTATTACCGTTTTTTCCGCTTCAGTTGCTTCATTTCCTAGGTTTTCAATCTGTAGACTATTTAGCTCAGCTATGGTATTAAGTAATCTATCCTTAAATGAGGTTACTGTAAGATTTCTTTGTGTGAGACTGGAAAGTGTATTATGAATTTGGGGTATGGTTGTGTTGTTCCTATATCTTTCTTTGAGCAGTGTCTTTAACATAGAAAATGTACTGGGTGTCTGGCTACCTAAGGCTGTTTTTACATTAGCTGCTAACTTGACGTGGACAACGAACTCAATAAATTCCTGCGTGCATGTGGTTTTTAGTGATTTATATATGATTTCAACTATTTTTAAAAAGCTGTCTAGTTCTTTGTGGTTCCCTGTGAATGTTGTTATGGCTTTCATAGCCATTCCTAGGTCAAAGTCTGTCATATTGGATTCTTGTTCTTTGTCCTCTTCTATGTCTGAAAGTTCAAGTTGCTCTACTAGTAGGTCTCTTGTTTGATTGTATATTGCTCTAAATTCAATTTTTAGTGCTATACTCGTTTTATTTTCTTCTTGGATATCTGCTTTGGCTTCAAATTTTTCTTTTAGTACCTTTATCAAATCTAATTTGGATTTTATTGTATCCTGTTTGTAACGTCTTCCTGAACTCTTTTTTAGGTTTACTAAAATTGTTTCTAATTGTTTTTTTGTTTCTTCCATTTATTTGGTATATATATATATTTTTTTTTTTGTATTACAATTTACATAGGTACTTTTAAAAACAATTTTTTTTTTTTTTTTTTTTTTATACATTGCTAATAATATTGCTGGTTTTGTGCTTGTGCACGTATTTTTTAAAATGATTACTTATCTTATAAGCTATATATACTATTATAAAGATTGCTACTGTTGTCGTTATCCATTCTGGGATTGATGTTGAAATTTGGAGTTCCTAGTGTTCTTGTATGTTATTTACCACTGTCGCTTGTGAGGATGGTTTGCTTTGGGCTTTTCTCATAGTTCGCTCTCCTTTCTTCTTTTATTTTGTTTATGAAGATGTTCTTTTGTTTAATGCCAGTTGTTATGGCAATTATGCGGTATAGTTCCGCAATATTTTGACGTGCCTTGACCTGGCGTCCTCCACGCGTTCTTTTTCTCGGTTGCACTGTTGCTGCTTCTTCTCTTATCTTATGTGTTTGTTGTCGCTGCTTTTCTTGGCGCTTCTTATATTCTTCTATGCTGATTGGTTTTGGTCCAGCGGTTTTTGGAGTTGGAGTATACGTTGGTATGTATTGCGTCGTTGGTGGAGTCTCTGGCAGATATTCCTCTTCTACCTCTAAGTTTTTCTTTCTCGCTGCTAGATATTGTTCCCACTTGTCAACTATTTCGTCGATGTCCGATTGTGTGGACATTTTATTGCAGTATGGTCCTCTATCTAGTTTGGCAGGATCGCCATGTGGTGTTTGAAAACGAAGGGGGTTTGGTGCGTAGCAGTCGTTAGGTATTTAAGCGTACCACGCTATGTTTGGTATATGAGCGTACCACGCTATATTGTTTCAGGCGATTTCTCGCCGCAACTTTTGAGACCAACAAAGTAAAACAAGGCAATGCTGCCGAATTGAGTTCTAAGTTGAATCTGTTTTTATTCATTAAATTCTATTCCTTAAATACTATTTGCTTTGTTAATTATAACTGTTATACTTATTTCCTATCCTACTTCTACTTACATTATCGATTATGAATATCTTATTCTCTATTCCTATTGGCTATGCACCATTCTATAAGATCTTATTTCTATTGAGTGACGTTCAGTGCAATTGAGTGCATTGAGTCACACACATGAATTAAATTGTTTTGTGTCTGATTCATTCACTCGATTGCACTTTACATGTTACGTCACTTTCATATTTGACTTTGGTCTAGGGGCAGTGGTGCCAATAAGTGGATACACTACACCATGCGATGGATCAGCTGTTGGGCTTTCGTAATTTCAATGGGGCTGAGTGTTATAGACTCATAGTGTTCCTTCTGCCCTTTAATGCTGTTTATAAATCGATTGCAATATGCAAGTACACGAACAAGCTTTCGAAATGATGAGTATCTTTCCAATATTGACGTGTCTTGAAAGGTGTCCTGATTTATTTTTGCTGCACTGTTTGTTTTGTTTTCTCCTCTGTCGTTGAGTTCTGTTGTGGCTGATATGGAAACTATTTTTGGGACACCATTTTCTTGCCGTAACCACTCTGGACCCGTCCACCATAACGGATGATTCTTTAACTCATTCGGGTAGATCCCTCTTGATGCACAATCCTCTGGGTTCTCGTTAGTCCTTTTATAGTTCCAATGAGTGGGATTAGTTACCTTATGTATTGCCCTAACTCTGTTTGCCACGAACTGTTCCCATTTCTGAGGGTCGCCCTTAATCCATGCTAGGACTATTTGAGAGTCTGTCCACAGATGAGCCGCAGCAATTGGAGTAGCGAGTGCATCGACAGCCTGTGTAAGTAACTTGGTTAAAAGCAGCGCGGCGCACAGTTCTAGTTTTGGGATTGTGCTCTTAGGTTTTATCGGTGCTACCCTTGATTTTGCAGTAAGTAGTCGGATGACTACTTCGCCTTCGGAAGTTGTAACTTTGCTGTAGATGACTGCTGCGTACGCCCTTTCACTTGCATCGCAGAATCCACATAGCTCGATTCTTGATTGTTTGGCATCTGTGTGAATCCATCTTGGTACGGTAATTTCTTGTAGTACAGGCAGCGTGTCTCTAAATTTGACCCAAGTTTGCATGAGGCTGTCGGGGATCGATTCGTCCCATGCTACTTGCTCTTTCCATAACTCTTGTATCATTCTTTTTGCCGTGATGACCATCCAAGCGGATCAAATATTTTGGCTATTTCTGACAGCAGTGTTCTCTTCGTTGCCTCGTTATTAGTTGGTCGAGCGTTCACCTTTATCTGAAATTGGTCAGTCCGTGGAGACCAGTATATTCCTAATGCCTTGATGGTGTCGTTGTCTGCTATTTCAAGGATGCCCTTTTCTCTGTTGGTGGCTGATATTGCCGTTAGTAACTCGGCGTTATTGCTTGCCCATTTTCTCAGCCTGAGACGTCCTGCTTTCATTAACTTGTCGACTTCCTGTTGTAGTAGTTTTGCCTCGTGGATCGTATTCGCTCCAGACATCATGTCGTCGACGTAGAATTCTTCTCTTATTACCCTGGCAGCATTAGGGTACTTCTTCGCTTCATCTTGCGCGAGTTGACGCATTGTCTTCATCGCTAAATAAGGCGCAGCTGAGGTACCATATGTTACTGTGGTCAGCGCGAATTCTTGGATGGGTTGTTCAGGGGTTGCTCTCCATAATATGCGTTGGTAGTTTTGGTCTCGCTGGTCGATTTTGATCTGTCGATACATCGTTTCTACATCGGCTGTGAATACGTATTTGTATTTCCGCCAACGCAGTAGTATTGATGATAGGTCCGCTTGCAGGCAAGGCCCAATGAGCATGTTGTCGTTCAAGCTTATGCCATTGCTTGTTTTGGATGATGCGTCGAACACCACACGCAACTTTGTTGTTGTACTTTCTGCCTTTATTACCGCTTGGTGGGGCATGTAGTACACTTCGTCGTCAGGCTGTTGGCTTACAACAGGTTTCATATGTCCCAAAGCGAGATACTCTTGCATGAACCTTCTATATTCCTTTGCAAGATTTGGATCTGCCCTTAACCTTTTCTCCAGCTGCAATAACCTTGCCAATGCTCGTCTTCTTGAGTTGCCCAGCGGTTGCTTGTTTGCTTTGAATGGTATCCTGACGGTGTAGGAACCATCCCTATTCCTCATATGGGTTCTTTTGTAATGCTGTTCGCATTGGTTGTCTTCTTGCCCTTCGGTCTTCTCAGTTAGTGGTTCCTCCAGTTCCCAAAATTTTCGCAATTGTGTATCCAGTTTGGTTAGTTCCAGTTTGGAGATCATTGCTACCACCTTTATTTTGGTTTGAGAGTAGGCACTCTTCCAGAGATGACCCAACCTAGTTCTGTGTTTTGTGCAAGAATTCCTTTTTCGGTTTTTCGTATGCCTTCCCGTATAATGTATGTATATACATCGGCTCCTATTATCATGTCAATTGGCCCGGGTTGATTATACGTTTGGTCTGCTAATACACAGTTCGTCCATGGTATTGTACTCGTGACATGTGTGTTTGGAAGTTGTTTGGTTAACTTGGTTAGAATTAGCGCTTCAACGTTGGCCTTGAATGAGGACGGGAATTGTGGTTGAATTTGCATTTGTACCTTTCCCAATGACGTTGCGGCATTTGTTGCTCCTAGTCCGGATACCTTGGCATACGTTTTTGATCTTGGTAGCGCCAGTAGTTGAGCTGCATTCTCCGTTATAAATGACACTTGTGACCCTGTGTCGATTAAGGCGCGCAGTAATTCCTTTTTTCCATTAGCTGTGGTTGCTTTGACTATTGTTGTAGCTAGCAGTACATCTTTACTTTGTTCCGCCACCGTGTTTTGTACCTGGATTGGCTTACTTGTCCCTTGTGTCTCTGGGTGAATCAGTGTGTGGTGTTGTTTCTTGCACTTTGAGCATGTGCGCCGACTATGACAGTTTGTATCTGCCGTGTTGTTAAGACAGTTCTGGCATAGGTTTAGGCGTCTTACTGCATAAAAGCGCTGTTGACTACTTAGTGCCAGGAATGCATCGCAGATGTAAATGGTGTGTGCCTTTTGGCAGTACAGGCATTTTTGGTCGGTAGTCGTGGCGTAGTTTCGGACTATTGGCCCTTTGGGTGGGGTTTGTACGTTGGATGATCACGTCTCCTGTTTTTCCCTAAGGCCTCTAGTGCTTCGAACCTGGTCGTTAGGAAGCTGTAGAATTGGTCGAATTCCGGAATCTCCTTTGTACTGTGAAGTGATTGTTCGTAAAACTTTTGAGATTCGTAATCCAGTTTTTGTATCATTTGGTGCACAATTATTGGTGCCCATGACGTTGTGTCGATGCCAAGGTTCGCTATTCCATGCAGACATTCCTTTGTTGTGTCATGCATTCTTTTTAGTGCGTTACTCGACTCTGTTTCCATTTTTGGCAGAGTGAATAACATCTGTAGATGAGTAGAGAGTATTTTCCTTTTGTTGTCGTATCTCTCTTTTATGAGCCTCCAAGCTACGCTGTAGTTGCGGCTGCTGACCTCTAGGTGGGTTATGAGTTTGGCTGCTTCTCCCCTTAAGTTACTTTTAAGGTACCTCATTTTTTCGACATCAGCCAATTTTTTGTTTGAATGGATAAGCTGGTTGAAGAGGTCTTCGAACTCTACCCAAGTGTTGAATTTTCCTTCGAACGTTGGTATTTGAAGGTTGGGAAGCCGTATTTCGTTTTCGACTAGCGTGTTCCTTGCTTGGTTTTTCATTTCCCGCAATGAGATGACCGCCTCCGAATAATTCTTCCGAAGACCCTCCACTTGGGTTGTCATGATTGCTGCCTCATTTTCGTCTTCTGTAAACATCAGCACTTCTTCATAACTCGCTTCAAGCTTTCTCCATTCTTCACTTATGTTGTTAACTTGAAATTGTATGCAGGCATTACTCATACCCACACTCAAATTCACTAATTCCAATTGTTTTGAGAATGACGTAATGCGAATTTGAGCTCGCTTCCGCCTTAGCGCCTGTAGGTCATTGGGTGAGCCATTCGAAGTTGCGTTGTTGTTTGTCGTGTTTATCGTTTGCTGGTCATCGTTTTCTGTCGATGCGCCAATTTTTTGTTCGACTGTAGTCTTGATTTGCTCTAGTGCATTTTTGTATGATGTAAGTTTTTGATCGATTTTGTTCTTCAGTTGCTCTACTTGGTTGAAGAACCTTGTAGTGAAGTAATCGTGATCGGGTTCGTTTTGTTTTTCAATTTCTCTATGTAGTTTTAGAAATATCTCCCATAGATTGTTGGCTTCTTCCAATTTTCTCTCGATGAAGTCTTGCGTTCTTCTTGATGTAGGCTCCTTCCCGATCTGCTCCAGCAGTTTGGCGAATGTGGCGCCGATCTGTTCTTGCTGGTTGGTCAGATTCTCCATGGTACGATGCGTCTGGTGGGCACTGTCTAATGGATTAGAAGGGGCTTTTGTGTTAACGTGATTGTTCGATGTATGTTTTTCCCTTCTCTGGGAATGTGGAGACCGTGTGACTGGGAGACTGGGGTATACTTTTGCTTCACTGAACGCGGGCGGTTCGTAAGTAGGATCGAAGGACCAACTGGATAGTCAGTGGTGGAGTAGTGGATGGATGTTGTATTTGTATTGGAAGGACTGCACAATCTTTCCGTAATGTAGCGGGTTGTAGATGATATACTATGTCGACGATAGTAAGTAAGTAAGTAATTAAGTAGAGCTTGTTGGTGAGTGGTGGATAACTGGTTTATTGATTAATTTCTTACGCTATTTATACAATATTGAACATAACCTAATGCTTACGATAACTTATTCTATGACCCCAATGGTAATTGTGGCAGTATTGCACTCAATGTGCTGCGTAAGCTGACCTGAATATACGGCCCATACTATTTGTAACGTTGCAATTGGTGCTTACCCAGCTGGTGGCATAATTGTATGTGGAATTATGTGGTGTTTTCGGGTTTGCAATGGGGTTACTCAGGTCTTGGCCTACTGTGCAAACTATGTGCAAACACTAGGTCACGCACACAATACCACTACAGCCACGGAGAACAGTTCGTTAAGGGGTTCACTAGGCCACGCACAAGTACCAGACAGCGGCTGACAGACACGCGAGAACCAGGATCGCCAGGTATTCAATTGCCGCTTTGCACATACAATTCCCCATCAAACACGGGGTTGGGTCATGGAACAATTGGTACACAAAAAATGGGTTTACAAAGAATTGATAAAGCGGAATCCAATTTTAACACTTTTGAAACGCGAGTATCGCAATTCGAAGGACCTAACCGGCGGAGTCAATCCTCACAGGAGGCACCAAAAAATGTTGAGTATCGTCCGTTCAACATTCAATTCCTGTGGAACAAGCGAGAACACCAAGCGAAAAGGCACCCAGAAATCTTGAAAACCTCAACAATAAAAAACACACAGAAATGTAGGTTCACTATTTATTAATTTTGTTCTTCTATTTACTTCGTTTCGCGACCACTTACTGCCGACCGACCCGTTTGGATATTGTAAAGAGACTCAACTCCAGATCTGGTTTTTCTTCCTATCTCGTCACATTCGGTACACAGCTCATAGGTCCCAGATAGCCAAAGAACGTAACAGGCGATACCAAGCCCAGGCTTTGCTGAGCCAAGCAAAAATGAATCCCGTCGTCATACAGCCTACCACCACCAATGCTGCCTTTTTCCACGAACCCATCGCAAGTTGTTGATACGATAATTTGCCCAGCGCTTATTTATACAGCGTGTGTGTGAGGGCCCATGATACGTCCAGACAATGTATCGGGTGTTTATACTCCAGTCATTGTCGCTGGCATCCGATATGCCATTTAATGAGCATTAGATAAGCGAAGGAATGTGCATAGTGGCAGATTTGGCTTGGTTGAATGTACGATGTGTGATTGTGAAGTATGTACAATGTGTGACCGTGAAGAATGTACGATTTGTGGCGATGAAGAATGTGCGATTTGTGGCGATGAAGAATGTGCGATTTGTGGCGATGACGAATGTGGGTCAGCAGTGAGTGCGGGCATTGACCTCATTTAGATCTCAAACAACAGGAGTACAGTGAATGCTAGGGGAGTACGAATACTCCCTTAGTACTCACTTCGGCAGCCCTGGAAGGGAACCGATACCCAGTGTAAGTGTGTAACAGTTGTAGTGCATCTCTATCTGATGTATCAGAAGCACGGGTGTGCCCCTTTTATACTACTACCTTGTATAAAGCCTTAGTAAGGGATAGTGCAAGCGGCACGTTAATGCGTGCTTCGATGAGGCAGTACCTCAAACAGATTCTCCTTACCCCTGCGCGGTATTGTCCAGATGTTGTCGGCCACTGATCTTGGCGTGACCTAAACACAGTGCTGGCGCAAGAGTAATCCAACAAGCGTATGCGGCGCCATCTATTGGTCGGCGCGCATTTCTATCACCTGGCGCGGTGACAGTTCCTGAGGCGGATGTTGTCCGACTGTTAAAATCCTAGAGATGTAAACACTACGAGCCTTAATGCTCCTAACGGAATCGTAAAGTCTATCCGCGACGTTATGTACGGGGAATGAGCCTGAACCGTGCTATATATATGTATATATAAACCAAGTAATAATAAAAAGAAATTGCCGTAAGGGTCTTTAAGAGGTGTAAACCGTATAACTTAGTTAATATATATAGAATAAGATAAAAAAAAACTCTAGCCGGGACGGATAATCCGTGCCGGACCACTAAAACTAAACACTGGACTGGAAGTGCTGCTGGTACTGCGTCTGGTGCGTGTAGATTCGTGCTGCTGCTGGTGCTGCCTCGGGTTGACCGCCGACGCGCCGAGTCTGCCGGTGTAGTGCGTGCGGTGCGCGCTTGGATGACTCTGTCCACGCGGTGTGGAAAGCGTTGGGCTACCTGACGTGAAGTGCCCGCTTATGCGGATGCTGGTTAGCGTGGTCGCTCGAACAAACTGAACGCTCTGCTGGTCTCTGTACTTCCAGAACTAAAGAAAATTCCCCATTCATCTCATGACAGTGGGATCGTTGCACTTCTGACTTACCCGAAGGGTTCTGGATCCCGATTTGCGGTGGATTCCTCCTGTATTCCTCTCTTATTGCGAGGTAATTTCCGTGCGCAGGTGTCTCGTGGACGAGAGGCACTTTGCACAACGTGCACGCCTGTCGCTCTCCGGGGAATCGCGCTTCTGCTGTGCAGAAGGAGCGCCTCAACCCGGGCTCCTGAAGCGTCGCCGTCGCCTTGCGAGCAATTTTAGATCGTGAAATCTATTTGTTAAAAAAAATTATTTGTTCGTTCTCTTTGGAGAACGCAACCACTTTTACTTAATGAAACACAACACAAGTTTTATTTTTCCAATAATTACTTTATTAGAAGCATCAGATCCCTTACCCTGGGTGGGAGGAAATCTTCAGCTATACGAAGAACTAGAACTACGAACAAGAAATGAATCTAACATGAGAAAGAAACCCTTTATATAGTGATTTATCTGCTTAGGTCGGCAGTTCGATTGAAGATCGTTTATTTCATCTTTATTACTTCTGATTCAAGACATCTATATATTAATACGGAGTTGCCTATAACGTGTTTCCACCCATTTTTGCTATTATTCGTAACATAGATATGCCAACACTATATTACATATTTGGATAACGAAAAATTCATAGAAGTGCACAATACAAAAATCATCCACATATACAAGGTGGCGGAAAAGTAATCCTCCTATCAGAAAATGCTATAAATTTTGCGATTGGCCCCTAATGTCAGTTCTGTTTTGACATTTGTGTAGTAAACACATGCGGAATACACGTTAATAAACAATGTTACGCTACACCGCTCCAGAACGCGGAATATTGGTGACTTTTTATTGGAGCAATAATCGGTCGGTGACTTTGGCACAACGTGAATTTCGTCGCAGATTTCCTACCCCTCCAACGCCTACTGGTGAAACACTGCGACGTTTAGCCGCTCGCCTCGAAGAGACTGGCACAACACGAGATGCTGCCAGGCGTGGCAGACCCCGGAGTAGCCGTTCTGCAGAGAATATTGCTGCTGTAGCCGAAGATGTTATGGAAGCGCCGTCGACATCGACCAGACGACGTGCCACGCAAATGGGTATCAGTCGACGGTCTTTACAGCGAATTTTGGTACAAGATTTGAAGATGTTTCCGTACAAAGTCCAGACGGTGCATCAGCTGTTAGCTGCTGACCGTCAATCGCGTCTAACATACGCTCAAGCCATCCTTAATCACCACCGAGAGGAAGATGATTTTTCATCAAAAATAATCATGAGTGATGAGGCCCATTTCCATCTTAGCGGGTACGTAAATAAGCAAAATTTACGCTTCTGGGGCACTGAAAATCCGCGTGTAACCCACGAAGAGCCATTACACCCGCTCAAAGTTACTGTATGGTGTGCTGTGTTCGCTGGAGGAGTCATCGGACCTTTTTTCTTCGAAGACGTCGCGGGCCAAACGGTTACTGTGAATGGTGAGCGCTACAGAGCAATGATCAACGAGTTCTTTTTGCCGCAACTTGATGAATTGGGATTGGAAAACATGTGGTTCCAACAGGACGGTGCAACGGCACACACTGCACGTGCCACAACCGATATGCTGAAGGATGCATTTCCCGGGCGCCTTATCTCCCGTTTTGGTGATTTGCACTGGCCAGCACGATCGCCTGATTTGACCGCTCCAGACTTCTTTTTGTGGGGCATTTGAAGTCGCGGGTTTATGTCAACAAGCCTCAGACTCTTGCAGCTTTTAAAGACAATATCCGTCAACAATGTGATCACCTATCGCCGGAAGTTTTGGCCAAAGTGATGGAAAATGCCATAAAAAGGGCTCAAATGACAATCAACTGTGGCGGCGGCCATTTACATGACATCATATTCTCGACTTGATGTAAAAAAAATTAAAAGACCAAATAAAAATAATCCACAAGAAGAATCAAAGTTTTTCATTTTTTTTAAATTACAGCCAAAAAACTTCGGAAGGTTATTTTTGCGCCACCTTGTATAACACACATTATGAAATACAGCAGGTAAAATAAAGCGAATTGGATGAAATTACCAAAACAACAACATTGCTGTGTGGGACAATAATCTGCTCTCTACTCCAAAAACGGCCAAATAAATGCATTTTGCTAACTTTTTTATTTTTTTAAGTGAAAAATAACAAACTAAACAAAAAAATTGTGAAAACAAGTGTAAACAACAACAAGTGCTTTGATTTATTGTTCATTGTGAATACATTTCAGATTGTAAGTAAAAAATAGAAACAAATGTGCAAAGATCTCTTGCCTAAGATATACATAAATAATTATTTATAAGCAACCAATACACTGATTGTCACCCCACATCAGATACCTTTTGAATTTTTAAATATTTGCTGTATCATTCACCACTAACTTTGTAGTTAAAGAATGATTACTATTATTCTATATTTCTCTTTCATTAATATTGTTAGTAGTTTAAGTATGAAATGAATAAAACTATCTATCTATATAAATGTTTTTTTTTTTTTTTAATTCAGTCATCTCAATTATCATCATTAGATTTTTAGAACCGTAACCACATTCGAACCGGTACATTTGGAGTTTGACTGCGTTCATATTATACAGTGGCCTTACTTTATTTGAGATTGAGGAGGTTTTAATTATTCATAACTTAAATTGTGAAGCATTTAATTTACCTGTGCCAAGAAATTTGTCAGTCAATGATATAGATACTGTGGACGTATTTGACGAACAGTTCATTTATGAGCAAATGTATGATGATGCAAATAACGAACAGAAACATATAGATGATCAAGTTTTGCGTGATGTACAATACAAAGATACTGGATCAAATGTTTTTTGTCTGTCAGCGCATGCTGGATGTGGAAAGACATTTGTGCAAACTGCAATCATCCATAGAATGAATGCGTTAAATTTACGTTGCATAGCTACCGCTTACAGTGGAATTGCATCAACTTTACTTACAAATGGTAGTACGTTACACAATGTTTTTAAATTGCCCATACCTATTTTAAAAAATTCTTCAGCCGATGTGCGACCAAATAGTAGTCAAGGGCGTTTTATAACTGCAGCATCTTTGATATTGATAGATGAATATTCAATGTGTCCGAAAATTGCACTTAAAGTAATAGACAAGTTATTGAAATATTTAGCTTCAGTTGAAAAAAAAAAAAATTATTTGGAGGCAAATCTGTCTTATTATGTGGTGATTTACTCCAAATTCTACCCGTTGTACCTCATGCATCAAGATCAGTTTTGATAGAAAATTGTATTATAAGTTGGGAGGAATTTCATAAATTCCATAAAGTTAAGTTGAATCAAAATATGCGAGCTCTTCCCGAAAAATTAAAAAAATGGGAGATGGACATTTGACTACTTATGATTTATTTGGTGAAGATATCATAGAGATACCACAGAGTGCAATCGGAAATATGAATAATATCATTGAAGACATTTACGGTGATATAAGAGAGAGAATTTTGTCGGATGAAGTGCTTAAGCGAGCAATTTTAGCACCAACGAATGAAGATTGCTCTCTCATTAATGGTGATATTTTGAACCGTATCGATGGACAAAAAAAAAAACGTACAACAGTTACGATAAAATAATGGAAAACGAAGGTATAAATACAAATGATTTTTTAAATATATGTATTAACATTAAGTTAAGTTAACATAAGTTAACTTTGAAAGAAAATTGCATTGTTATGTTAGTACGTAATTTAAATACAGCTCAATGTTTAGTTAATGGAACAAGGTTGAGGGTTAAGCGCATGCACCACAATACTTTAGATTGTGAGGTATTAACGGGAACAGCAGTGAAAAAACGAATTTTGATACTGATACAGACCGTTTATTTATGGTAGAAATACGAATGTTGTTTTGAAAAAATAAAAGAACACGATTAACTTAAAGAATAATGTATGCTTTATTATGCGTCGGATAAGCACGTCCACACTCGTCAAGGGATTACAAACAACTAACTCCTACCTATTGCACTGGTAGCCGGCAGTCCGTTTCGATTTCGCTCTTGTTATGTACATGTTCTTCTGTGTGTGTGTGTTTTGAGCGGTCACAACTCGACCATCCTGACTGACAATCGCCCCGATTTTGTTTTGACATTCTTGTTTTTGCTTAACCCAAGGTTTCATATTTGCCACTTCCAATATCCCCTCATAAGGAATCTGTCCTAGCTGACATCCTTCTACATCCTTCACTACATATCTATCGTTAGGTAAAACTTTTGCTATTTCATAAGGACCCCTAAATTTAGGTACTAATTTTTTACAGGCACCGTCTTGACTAACGTGATTCTTAATTACTACATAATCCCCTTTTTTATATTCACACCTAGTTCTACAACGATCCTTCATTTCTTTATTATAGTCCTGACTTTTAACAACTCTTTCTTCCACTTCGGTCCTCATTTGCGTTAAACCCTTTCTTGCTTCTTCATTCTTGCCATCACATTCATCTAAGCTTTCTTTTAGGAAGTCTATTACTACCCCTCTTTGCCTGGCCCCGAATAATAATTCACTGGGTGTCACACCAGTAACAGTACTAAATGTATTATTTAATGCAAATTCAATCTTCGATAAGACACCATCAAGAGAGGAGTGCAAGCCCGCATTCGTCAACTTAGCAATCATTGGACCAAGACTTCTATTAACACGCTCTACCTGGCCGTTCGCTTGAGGGGAGCCAGTCGCAACTTTTATATGTTTAACGTTCCGTTCTTCAAGGAACTTTTCAAAATCCCCTGAGGTAAAAGCACTACCTCTATCTGAAATAAGCACTTTCGGCCTGCTATAATGCATGAAATACGAACTCAAACAACCCAAAACTTCGCCTGTATTGGTGGACTTTGTTGCTTCTTCTTTGCGTTCCTTAACGAAACCGGACCGAAATGGTCTATGTGCACCGTATTGAAAGGTACATTCCCCTTAGGAATATTATGCATAAGGCCTTCATGTTTCCCGAACTTTGGGGAAAACGCTATACATTTGAAACAATTCTTTATGTGGTTCTTCACTTTGCCTCTCATTTTGGGAAACCAATATATCTTCATAATCGCGTCTACAACCTTATCACGACCCAAATGCCCCATCTCATCATGGTATATCCTCAGTACATTTCCTTCCATAGCTTCAGGAACAAAAAACAGTATTCTTTGGCCTATCTTTCTATATACAAGCCCATTTCGCATTTCATAGAAGCTACTCTCTGCTTTACTTAGCTTATTCCTTATATTGTTGATGACTTCATCTTTATACTGGTTGATGGACAGATTTTGTTCGAAGGTGTTTTCTTCCAAAACCAGAATATTTGACACGCGACTCAGCGCATCCACATGCTGCATCCTAGTTCCATTACGGTGTTCAGTAAAATAATCATAATTTTGCAACTCTAACACCCAACGCGCTATTCTCGGATTTATTTCCTTTTTATTCAAGGTCAACGTTAACGAGTTACAGTCAGTAACTATCTTAAATCTGAGTCCGTGTAAATATACCCTGAATCGTCGTAGCGCGTAGATAATTGCTAACGTCTCTAACTCGAAGCTGTGAAATTTACTTTCTGACTCGGTGGTTCTTTTGGAAAAGTAAAATATTGGATGGAACTTCCCATCCTTTTTTTTTTTGCATGAGAATAGCTCCAAACCCTATGGCGCTGGCATCACATGAAGCTCAGTCTCGTCTCTAGGATCATATATAGCCAATTTAGGTTCTTCCATCAATTTTTCCTTCAAATGTTCGAAACACTGAAGTTCTTTTTCGCCAAAAGAAAAGACAGCGTCTTTCTTTATAAGTTGATACAGGGGTTGAGCCTTAATCGAAAACCCTTGCACGAATCGCCTAAAATATGAACACAGTCCTAAGAAACTGTGCACTGCCTTGGCGTTCTGCGGAACTGGGAACATACTTACAGCTTCCAAATTTTTCACATCCGGTTTGATACCATCTTTGGAGACTCTATACCCCAAGTAACTGATTTCTGTCATCATAAATTTACATTTAACTAGCCTCAATTCTAATCTATTCCTTACTAATACTTCTAAAACTTCCTTTATTGTTTCTAATTGCTCTTCAATTGTCTCAGTGGCTATCATTAAATCATCAATATATATCTTAATCTTTTTTTTTCTCAGAAGATCTTCGAAAATCTCTTCAATATACTGTTGGAACTCCGATGGTGCATTTTTCAGCCCAAAAGGCATAAACAAGTACTCGTACTGGCCCATGGGAGTTATAAACGAAGTGTATTTAATAGACTCTTCATGCATACGGACGTGATAAAACGCATTTTTGAGATCTAATAATGTAAAAAACTCTTTTCCTGTAAACCCATCCAAGATATCTTCTATCAGCGGAAGTGGATGGTTTACTTTTCAAGTTACCTTACTTAACCCACATACTCCGGGTAATATTTTTTTTTTCATTTTCTTAATATTTGCTCCATTGAGTTGATCTAGTCAGCGGATATTTTATTTTATATTAAGTTTACCAAAAACTATCCTGAAAAGTGAAATTTTAAGATGTGACATTATGTCACACTAGGAATACTATGTGTTAAAACATGTCTTAAAAAAAATTTCAAGACCAATGAAAGAAGTCAAAATTATTTAAATATATTTTATATTTGAAAATAAATTATTCTTTTGTATGATATGTATAAAAGCAATAATAGTGCAATGCAACATCGCATTTATTACATTTTGATGGTGCATTTTGATGGCACACCCGGCATCTTGTCCGCTTATCTTGCCTTATTATGATGTGATTCATTCGATCATATCTCCCAGCAAGATTTTCTACAGTAGATGGGCGGGATGACATCTTCTTGAAAGGGATTCTATTTTCTTCTATAAGACATAGAACAATGCGATGGCGAAAACCTAGCTGGTCAAGTTTTCCCCCATTAAACTTATGTAGCTGCCATGCATTAGTAGCTGCCATTTCTATGCAATGGGTTATTAAAGGGAAGTACCACTTTTTTCCTCGAATCTCACACCTTGTAAAGGCTTATGTTTTGGTCTGACCGGTCTACACCTCCCATTTCCTTATTGTAAGTACTTATAGCTTTCGGCTGTTCTATGCTAATGTACCTTTTGTCCGATTTGCTGAATCGTTTGGCCATTTGTGTAGGTAGAGCCGGCACTATGTTGGAGGCAATATGGACTTCACTGTTATCATTCCATTGAATGAGTACAACTGTTCCATTTTCGATTGTAGCATAATCATAGAAGCCCCTTTTAGTTTTTGTAGTAATTTTTTGGAAGGCATAATTTCTAATCCTATTCTTTCTTATGGTTCCAATGGCCCCAATATTTCTCGATCTTAATTCATCCAAAAGTTCGATAGACGTAAAAAAGTTGTCAAAAGAAATTCGACAATCAAAATGGAATGGTCTATCCTTCAACAGACGGTTGTAACGAACCCCCGAACACCACCATCAGGGAGAGGGTAAATGGTTGAACAGTAGTTCAGTTGGAAGCGACTAGGCCTCTTCCGGCACTATCACCCATACTGGCGAAAGCCTAAATCGCTGATGGTAAAGACTCTCCCTGTCAAGATTGTATCCGAGAGTGACCCACTAATCCTATCCACCCTTATGACCCAAGTTCACAGGACCCTTGAGTCAGTCCGGGCAGCCTCGTAGGAGGGGGTGTCCAGGCCTCCTGTGGCTCAGGCATGAGTTCTTCTCCACCCGCTAGCTCAACGGTGGGCGGGGATCTTGCCACAAGCCCTGGACGGGGGGTTACATTGTTTATTTACATGCCTGAACTATTGAAAGCAATTATGAAAAGGGATCTAACACAACCTGTAACCATCCTTCCCTAACGATGAAGATTGCGAGGCCCGAGTTTCATCTAATCCAAGGTATTCTTCCAAAGTGGGCGAGATATGGAGAGGTTTCGATATTAATTATCTCCAAGAGCTGGCCCGCCCCTCACCAAACCGAAGTTCAGCATCCATGGCCGCCGTCACGCTCGATTCACGACGACCCCTAAAGTGAGAGGAGTGTGTAACTTCAAACGAAGCCTAGTACACCCCTATAGTCCTTTTCCAGATCTCATCGTGTCCTTTACTATGAATGCCCTCCCACATCCTCTTCTAAATTCTAATAACTACCCATATCCGCGAATGTTATCGACTGAAATGTTGTTAAATAGTTATAGAAGGCGAAGGAAAATCACTAAAATGACGCCAACGCTGACCAAAAATTAATCCGAAGGAAGAAAACAATACACAGCGCAGATCTTATGTTCGAATAACACCATAAATTCAATTTATTGAACAAACCAAGGCTTAAATAGATTTAACAAAAATAGATGCTTTACTTTCAGCAAAAAAAAAAAAATCCAATAGCATTTGATCTCTACTTTACTGGTCCCAAAATATAATACTGATACTACTATATCATTTGTTCAAAAGTAATTCATACAACGACTTACCCCATTAAATTTTCTGGGTTACCATTAACACGGAATCCAAGGTGTTGGTCTGAGGTGCACCGCATCCCTTCCTCGATGTAGCTATATTGCTTTTAAATTTGGCGTAAACGAGTGAAGCTAAACTAGAGATATACAAATTACGTTTGAACGCAAATGATTTACAAATTAATTTAAAAGTGGACCAAAACTTAGCTTTTCTGTTGTTAGTATATTAACCGTGCCCTCTAGGGCGCGTTAGGAACATTAAACGATGGGTGGAGTTTCTGCTGCTGGTATCCTGATCTGCTGCGGTTACTACTTTACTAAAGCTTGGCGACTGCCGAACCTTTTTCTTTGTCTTTCCTTCGTCACAGGCAAAATTATAGCTTGAGCACCTGAATTGTGGGTGAACGGGCGAGATGCGTTCGCTGAGATGACCCAGAGTGAATTCCCAAGACCGTTGGTTGGATTATTAATGCGACACTTTCGTGGAACACTGCTGAGGATATTTTGGCGCTTGGGCTTCTGGATGGATCTCGACACCTTGTGCGAGCTGGAGCAGGTACTGTCGCCAGTCATACGATGGATTTTTGGCTTTATCTTTTGGTTATGGTGCTTAAAAATTCGTGCGGACGGCGTGTTTCGGTGGGACTTATAAATCGCGTGGGGTTTTTTTTCCTTTTCCGTACAAGTGGAGCGGGACGAGTTTGGAGAGTATATTTTTGTGTATTGGGAACGCCTATTTGGGGATGCAGAATGCAGGCACTTTCTGTGGTAACGTTTCACGAAAACTCCTCTGCTGCGTAATGAAATTAACCACGTTTTTTTTTTGTTAATTAACTACTTATTTCTCGTTTCTACCGCCACTGTAAGCCACCGATGCCATGAAAAAAAATATATATAAAAAAAATTCCATCCACCAGCACGTCCGATCACCACCATGTGTAAAACCAACCTCCCCCATAATTCGCTAGCCAAAAGTTATAGACATTTTATTAGAGCTATCTCGCTCACTCCTATATACACTCATTATACCGCCAAACTTCTAATCCAATCTGGCTCTGTGAGTTTTATTCCTAAAAATCTAATTGTATTCTCTAAATTGGAGTTTCGATTTTAGACGTCCAAACAATTTACTATATTTGCAATTGAAACAAAGGTTTTTGAGCCAGATACGATTAAAAGTGTATCCATAATCTGAGCGGAAAAATGTTACGCGCTCCTCGCACAATTTCGCTTGTTTCCCAGCAACTCAAACCCAACCGCACAGTTCACCACGCTTCGTCGTCAGTGAGTCACAATAGTGATTTCCTTTTCCTCTTTCCTAGCTTCGGTTAAATTCAAAGATAAACCAAACAAAAATAAAAATAAAATGCAACCATCTTTCAAGGGTTCTCTACACGGTCACAAAATTTCAAAACTACCTTCGAGCCAAGGGGGTAACCATTGTACAAATCATCCACAGTAGACTGTTTTCCTTGATAGGGATCAAACCATACTATATAGCCATTCACAGTTGCGCCTACCCAAATTTTGTATCCCCATCTTATAGGTTTCTTCTGCATAAACTGTTTTGTGCTATGGCGACCAAAGTACGGCACCATGGTTTCGTCGACACTATATGCAGTTTTTGGTGGTGCAAACTTAAGGAAGTTATTGTTCAGTACTTCAAATAAAGGTCTTACTTTGGCGAACTTATCACTGCTTTCGAGCTTATTGTTATCACAAACATGTAATGCTGACATGATAAAATTAAATTGATCGCGGGATAAACATTCTGCAGCTCCTTTTGAGTAAGTATCCAAAGCTTTCTCCCAATACATTGATCGCCTGGAAAATCCATTGTAACCGCTATGCAAAAGAATCCCTACAAAGGTCTTCATTTCCGCAAGAGTTACATTTCCAAGTAAATTCTTCTTCGCAGCGTATACATTGGTATGATGGGTTATCAGATGCCACACTTCTGCGTCAAAAAATTGCGAAAATTCGTCGTTTGGAAGTAGCTGATTTTTTGCCAAAGCCATATCTACATCATGAATTTTTACTCTACTCTTCAAGTCAACTTGTGAATTCCATTTGTAAGTTTGCTTCTGATAGGGCTTCTGGATTCTTGGCATGGACGTCTTGAGAATAGCGAGGGGTATTTCATCTTCTGATTCCCATTCACTCTCACTGTCGTCATCTCTCATCTGTACAAATAGCGCCGGGGCTTCGAGGTGTTGTCTTGGCAAGTTATTAACAATCACATTATCGTCATCACCGGAGTCTTCATCTGTCATTTAATCATTTGCATTATTGGGTGGCAAAATGTAAAAAAATTAATTTTCTAGTTCATTGTCCTCTTCTAGAACATCCTGAATTTCGTTAACGGTTAAAAATCTTAAAATATAAAAACACAAAAGAATAGTAGTACTCCTACTGATACATTGTGTCACAGTAATTTTTCAAGCGCAATAATATAAGAAATATTAACTGCATTGGAAAAATTACTTTTCTAATTTAAAGCTGCATTTATTGTAAATATAAATAATGCAAGAAATTATCTCCACATCAATAAGTAAATAATATATTACTTACCTTTTACTGCACATTCTCAACTTTTTTAAAAATTTAAAATTTCGATGGGAAAATATACAGATACGATAGCACGATTACACGAAAAATACTTAATTCTGAAAGATGGACAAATAGAATCATGTGACAGCAATTTGAAAAAAAAAACAAAGCCTGCTATGGACGTTTGCGATTTGATTTATTTTGCTGTTACATAATGTATCGGTAGGAGGAAGTGGGTTAAGGTTCTGTAATCTACACATAATCGAATATCCCCTGATTTTTTTTTCACCAATACTATTGGGGAAGAATATTCGGACCTGCTTTTTCTGATAATACCCTGCCTGAGTAAATTGTCCAATATAACTTGGACCTGTTCCTTTTCATAATATGATAACCTTCTTGGCGGACACTGGAAGGGCTTGTCGTTATTCAAAGTTAATTTAATTTTACCTATAATCTCAGGATTTTCAGGGCGGTTGCAGTTTACATAGCATTCATCTAATATTTCATCAAACTTTCTTTTGTGCAAATAGTTAATATTTTCATTAATCGTACATTGTTGATAATTTTCAACTTCGATCTTCATTACATTTGAACATTCTTCTTCATACGTACTATTTTTAACTTCTTTATTTACTTTCCTAATTTCATTATCTGTTAAAATCTCTTCTTTTTTTTCGTTCATCATAGGTATCTTCTTTACATCAGCCTTTCTTAGAAAATCTTTACCTAGCACCGCCGCACATTTCATCGTGCTATCCGGTACAACTAATAAATTTAATCTTATAATTCTTCCGTTAAATAAAACATTACATTCGATATTACCAATAATGGTTAAAGGGCTTTTATTTATGCCAACGAAATTACATTTATTTTTTGTTTTTCTTTTTATTAACCCATATGGACCCAACACTAAACCTCTGAAAATATTTTGATAAAAATTATATTTACGGCTTACTAACCCCATTCGAAGTAAAACGCTATTTTTTTTTTTTTTTTGTATAATATATTTTAAGATATAGGGGTGTACTCATTTGAGTACAATGGGCCATGGTGTATAATAAAATACATTATTCTGTATGATGAATTTCGAAACATTTTTTTTCGACGCACAATGTACTAAGACACTTTTTACAACGCCAACGAACTCTAGACGAGCATATAACGCATCGAAGTTGATTGACAATTTTTTCCGGGAAATGACCAATATTATCATGTGCTATAGTTTTTGATAATGATGCTGGTTTCCTCTTTCGTTTCATTGATAAACCGAGCCGTAAATAGTGTCTGGCGATATTTCTGGTAAAGGAAAGTTGGTCCATTTTTGGTTCACAGAATAATGAGTGAAGTTTCCAAGCATTTGTTATAGACATGTCAATCATATTAGTAAAAAGAATCCACCAATACTTTTTTCCTCTTATACCAATCCTATAAGTATTGAGTGATTGATCGTGTAGATCTACACCACCCATACCTTTGTTATATTCTCCGAATATTTTTGGTTGTTGAATGTCTACTTTCTTACGATCTTGACACGACCATCTTTTTACTTTGCCCATTGGTTCAACAGTTGAATAATTTGTAGCAATGGTGACGCAATTGTTATCATTCCATTTGACGCACAATATTTTATTTTCCACGTCAAATATATGATGAAATGATCCACGCTTTTCCTTGGCCATTGTCTTTGAATCTCTCAATGGACATTTCTTTGTTCGATTTTCTCGTATAGTACCTGTTGCACGAAATCCTTTTTCTTTCAGTGTACAAAGAAGAGCATGGCTGGTAAAAAAGTTGTCGAAAAATACAACATGGTCATCTGGGTTTTCAACAATAGAAAGTAACTTCTGGACAACACTGGATCCTAACGGCAACTTTTCAGCACCACAGGTACTCGACTTTCCGCAATAGGTATCGAACTTGTAACAATATCCACTTGAACTTGCAAGAACCCAATTCTTAAATCCGAACCGAATTGGTTTGCCACGGATGAATTGCTTAGATGGATGCCTCCCATAATATTTGACTATGGATTCGTCAATAGATAGCTGCATAGTAAATATTCCGAACTGTGCAAAATGTTCATTCAACTTGTCCATAAGTGGTCGAACTTTAAACATTTTATCCGAACTTCCTGACACTTTAGAATTATCTGCTAAATGAAAAAACTTCTTGATCTCCATGAATCGATTTCGGCTCATGCAAGATGCCACAATTTCAACACCCATATCTTCATCCAATGACCAGTACATCCTTTCCCGCGGTAGCTTGTGGTATCCGCTTAGAATCAAAATACCAAAAAAAGTTCTGATTTCTTCAACATTTGTGGTGAATTGATGACTGTTCTTTTGTTGCGCATACAGATTTGTTTGATCGACGATGTACGAAACTAATGAATCGTCGAAGAATTTTTCGAACATTTCTTTTGGATTCAGATGTTGTAGCACGTTTTGAATTCCGGATTTTCTAACTTCCGCTCCATTACCAATAGCAGTGAAGGAGTCATATTGTGGTTCAACTGTTTCCCATGATGGTTTCGACGCTGTTTGGACAGTAGGTGTTACCTGCTTCTCCACTGAATTGGATGATGCATCATTGGTGGTAAAAAATTCAAGAGTACCTGGAATATCTGCAGGAAGATCAACAGGAGCGAGGTCTTCTTCATCAATGTCTTCACAGTCTGTCAATGCATCTGGATCAGGACATATAATCGCAACACTGTCCACTTCCACATTGTTGTTCACTACATAACTTACTAGTTCCGCAAGACCTTGAAATTCATTACCGGCTCTAAAGACAGTTTTCTCCATTCTAAAACAGAAAATAATAAAAAAAAATAAATGCATATGAAAATGCCCATTGTACTCATTTGAGTACACTAGTCTTACATGCGATTTACTACATGTCAATGTATATGTAATAACTTACCTTCAACTAAGTTACTTCACTGGAGAATTTAGAACACTTTTGCACAAACGTTTACCAAAGATTAAGTTTTTTCTATACTTTAAAAGCAAATGAAAAATATTAAAATTTCTTATGCGACACACGTGCGGGAAATCCCCGTTTTATCCAATTGGCAGTGCTGCCAAGCATGCTGGGATTTTTCTTGGTGGTCCGTATGACATCTAGTAGAGATAATATCCAACAATTTGAATAAAATCGGTTTGGTTTGAAAATGGGAGAAGTTTTGGACTCTGTACTCAAATGAGTACAGCGGGTCCATATGGGTTAAAACAGGTAATGCAAACTGTTCTCGGACGAAACTCACCGGGCTACCAGTGTCGATTAATATTCCTAAAGTAATATAGCATTTATAATCTTGATTTAAAAATATACACTCCAAGTTACTTACATACTCGTCTTCTTCATCGTTGTCGACGTGATGAACTTGATGCCTTGTCTTCCTCTTGGGACACTCTGCTGCCAAATGGCCCATCTGTGCACATACATGGCAAGCACCTCTTTCCCGCTTCGGTTTGATACACTCATTGGCCATGTGCCCCAATGAATTGCAGTTGAAACATCTTATTGGTTTTGCTGGATCTCTGAGGCCGGCTGCATTTGCCGTTCGTGTTGTTGTTACCTTCGGTTTAGATAGTTGGATCCTGTTGAACGCCTCCAGAAGCTGCTTCTTCGTGCGGAAACACTGTATCCTCGCTTGGGAACATAATTGAGGATCAGGTATTCCATCGATGAGATGCTCAAGAAGTTCGTCCTCCCCCATATACAGTTTGTTTGCCAGGATTGTTTTATCGTGCACATAGTTTTGGAATGTTTCCTCAATGCGCCACTTTCTTTTTCCCACAGCATGCTTAAGTGTCAATCGGCTGGTATAACCGCCGAACATTTCTCTCATTTCCGTCAAAAGCTGTTGCGTCGGTATTATTAGTTAATCTGACTTTGAATGAAGCCACTTGAGAGCCTGGCCTTTCAAGCGACAAGAAATTAGTTCTCTTATATTTTTTTCGTCCATCTCGTATGCTGCCGTCAAATTTCTCAGCTGCGCCTCCCAATGCGCGAAATTGTCATCATCATCTCCCGAAAATTCGGCCAGCAGATCTTTCACATTTTGAAAATTAATTTTGTTTTCTTTCAAAGCACTGTCACTCGTTTTTGTTTTTAAAAGTTGGTTTTCTTTTCTCAGTACATCGTTTTCTCTCTTTTGTATTTCAATTTCTTTTTTCATCAGTTCGATTTCTTTTTTCATCAGATTCCACTCATCGTCATTCATTTTACGTGTTTCACTCTTTTTATTTGCACTCATCTTCCTTTCGTTTTCCTTGTCATTATTATGTGCGCGCCGCTCATTATTCTCCTCATCGTGTATATGTATATCGCTGACGCTTACCTCATTCGTTTCTATCTCCCCTCCGAGACTATCTTCGTAAATTCCATCGTCTTCATCCTCATAATCGCTGGCAGCTGCTGTGTCTGTCGTTGTGAATTCGCCGCGTCCCCCTCTGGGATTGATATGAGACGAAGTAACAGCTCACTTTTGTTTCCCGTTGTTTTGCGGTTGAGTTTTGCCAACCATGTCTTTAGCTGGATGGCCGTGTACTTTTTGTATTTTTCCACATCTGCCATTGTCTCAACGTATTTTATGAATTCACTGAATTTAGTTGCTAGACACTCGTTTTTCCCCGATGGGATCTCAATTAGATTTTTTTTTTTTTTGTGTACCACTCGTTTGCACTCGTTAGGGGTTGTTTTTATTATATGTTTTCGCGAGGGAAATTTTATTTTCGAATGGAGTTTCCTATCCCACTTCTGAGATTGATACAGACCGTTTATTTATGGTAGAAATACGAATGTTGTTTTGAAAAAATAAAAGAACACGATTAACTTAAAGAATAATGTATGCTTTATTATGCGTCGGATAAGCACGTCCACACTCGTCAAGGGATTACAAACAACTAACTCCTACCTATTGCACTGGTAGCCGGCAGTCCGTTTCGATTTCGCTCTTGTTATGTACATGTTCTTCTGTGTGTGTGTGTTTTGAGCGGTCACAATACCAAGAATTAATTTGACTTTTTCGGGAACTGTGTTACCCTTTCAATTTCAAAGAACACAATTCCCTGTTATACCTGCATTTGCCATGACGATAAACAAATCGCAAGGACAAACTTTTAATAAAATAGGAATAATGTTGAGGCGACCAGTGTTTTCACACGGTCAGCTATATGTTGCGTGTAGTAGAGTAAGGTCTTTTAATGGTTTAACATTTTACGTTAATGAAGAAAATGGACAGGGAAAACTTTATAAAGATGACAGAGTTTTTACAAAAAACATAGTAGGTATATAGCGAAATTTTAAATGTTCATTGACCACTTTACAATTAGTAAGATCAAAACAAATGTTTGAATTGTTATTTAGATTTTTTAAGTTAAATTAGTAGTAACGAATCGGATATCATATAGAATCACTTATTGTTAATTAAAAGTTTTATGTATGAAAAATAAAAAAACAAATACAAATTGTAAACTATTTTGGTTATTATTGCCTTATTCTCACTCAATTGTCAATTGTTAGTGTGTGAGGAAGAAAACACAAACAAACTGGATTTGAAAGGTATTAGGTAGATAGTGATCTGCCAAACAAAAAACATAAGGAAGGGCTACAGTCCGCTTGGGCGAACTGTTGGATACCCTATTCTTATTCCTATCCCTCATAAGTGGGCGTGACAAAAGTCTAAGTATGGTTGAATTATGCGGAACGCTCTACATATTTTGTTATATAACATTTAAAGGATTTTATTAAAAAAAAAACGAAGCTTTTGTAAAAAAACGCTCCCTTACGCAAACTTTGGTTTTTCAATAAAATTGTTTTATTTAATTGTTGGCGTGTCAGTAGGCGGATTTAAAAAAAATGAACACATGAGCATAAAGAGCATATAGTTATGTGGTTGGTTCGTTAAAATGAAAACCACATTTTTCCTAAGTTTAAATAATACTTTTATTTTTCGGACACATTATCAAAAGAATATCTAGAGTCGACTGACTAAAAATGCTTATCGACTAACATTATATAACTGGGCTTACGATATAAGCTTACGATATTACTCGATCTCTCCAACGTTATCTTCGTAGACAGATAATGTTGGAAAGAGAAATTAGCTTTAGTGAAACTGTCTGCACACTTGCTGTTTGCTCTGCAAACGACAAGTGCGGTAAGTAAGTGATATTCAGCTTCATGGTTGGATGTCACGCACTTAGGAGAAAATAAGTGGTATATCAATATGTGACAATATATTATAAATTTCAGCTCCCTAGCTCTAACTTTGGATTTTCAAAAAAAATGTTTTTTTTTTTTTTTTAATTGTAGGCGTGTCAGTAGGCGAATTTTGAAAATATTTAGACATGAGCTTGAAAGGCGCTTAGAGAGTATATACAGGGTGGCGCAAAAGTCATCATCCTATCGGAAGAAGCTATAATTTTTGCAAATGGCGGCAAATGTAAATTCTACTTTGACATTTGTGAAGTTAACTGATACAGAAAAAACTTAAGACACCAATTAACATAATCCAAAAGCAGAACCAAAGTTTTTCATTCATAAAAAAAATTACAGCGAAAGAACATCGGGTGACAACTTTTGCGCCACCTGTTATTATAAATTTCACCTCCCTAGCTCAAATTTTGGTTTTTCAATAAAATTGTTTTATTTAATTGTGGGCGTGTCAGTGGGCGGATTTGGAAAATTTTATTTACCGATCAGTTTTAGGATCATACATCATATATAAAAAAATTCAGTTCATATATTCATTCGACATTACTATCGATGCTGATCATAAATATAGTAACTTTAAGGGTCTACGGGCAATATTATTAAGGTATGTTACAAACTATGTTTCAAAATTAATATACCTACCCTTAGAATAGGGTATAAAAACAAACAGGCGACTTTGTCAATAAACGTCAATAAACGCGCGAACAGGCGACTTAGCCGCGAAGGGCGTTTTCATATGTGCATGCATTTGTTGTAGTAACTCCGTTCACAGAGCAGTAACAACCACGAGCAACGACATTGTATGCGCACAGTTTAAGTTTTGTGCTTGAGGGTATGTGGGAGAGAGAGTGGGGGAGAGAAAGAGAGAGAGAGGGGGAATGAACTTATAGAAAAAATTGGTCGAATTTCGACCACGGGGCGACCCCTAATAGTAGTTAATTAGTTTATGCAAGAAAGATCTTGCTATTATAATACATTGTAGATGCTTAGTTTTCTATGCAAAAAAGATCTTGCTCTTATGATACATTGAAGATGTACACTTGTGTCAACAAATGAAGTTGGCACTGCCATTATTTATGTCTTGTATCAGATTACATTTTATAGCTTTGTTTATGAAGACTATGTCTTCAGTGGATTAATGTGGGGGTTGTTACATTTTATACAATACAATGTTTATGAAGACTTTGTCTTCAGTGGATTTACAATTCAATATGTGGGATTTGTGGGAATGTAACCCCTCCCTCCTTAAGTTCGATGCTCTCCTGAGTATCGTTAAATCTGTGGCAACAAGGAATAATAGCATAAGTCATTTTTTGTCATTTTTCAGTAGCGATGATTGAAGCTTTCAATTGACATTTGATAAAAAGTATGCAGTTTTTAAAGAATGATTGTATCTAATATGAAAGATATTAAGAAATTGTAACTCCCCTTACAAAAAAAAAAATTGTTTATGATTTAAACGTGGTGCTTTGTTTTAAAAAAAAATGTACTAATGCTGTTTTTCCTTACATGAGGTATACGAATCTAGTAAACACAAATCGACATGTGCTGTTCTTTCTCGTTGACATTTTATGAGTAACCATAACACAAGTTGAGTTATGATAGTTTTCCCAACCGCTCCACAAACTCTTTATGGACTTATGCTTTTATTCCGTTAGTTACTATGAAATTTCTGTGAAGCTGTAATGGAAATTAATAATCACTAACAATAATTTTATACAAATTTTTATTTGGAAGTGATGAAATAATAATAATTTAATTTGAACAATGCAAAAAATACAATATTTGTTGTTGTAGGTACATGTAGCATTGGTCTGGGATATGGAATATGAAACTTTTTAAGCACTCGTTAATCATATTCTTCTTCCTCTTCGCTAGCAAAAATATCTGGATGAGTTTCTAGGTCAGCCGATTTTGCTCTAATGAGGTCTTTATAAAATTTGTGAAACTCGGGTTCAATAAAATCGAGTAAATAGAGCAGATCCTCTCCTTTTTCTTTTGTAATTGTAGGAGTGTTTGTGATTATTTTTAAATCACTCTCATTTATTGAATTTACTCCACGCTTTCTCAAATTAATCACTTAGAGGAAGTGTACCGATTATGGAATACCTAAGGAAGAACTCGTCCTTGAATACTAAAACATTATTTTTTTTTCAATATTGTTTATGCAAATGATTGAAAATAGTATTTATTAATTAAAAAAACAAAAACAAAACTTAATTACATATAACACTTCATTAAATAAACAAAAACGAAAAAAAACACAAAATGAACACATTGAAAAAAGTGAACCTAATATGGACCACTAGTGACCCTAATATGGAATAGCACTGATTTTTAAGAAAATTTAATTTGTAGTACAAAAGTCGCAAATAAAATTAGTAGACTCTGCGCACGAGCAAACTACGTGGTACCATTTAGTAAGGGCATACATTGTATCCACTCCTCACCGCCTTTATCATCGTTAAACAATCCAAAACAAAAACCGCACTCTGCCTCGCCATCAGGATCACCTCTTTGAATAATTATATAGATGGGAGAAAGTCAGATGAAGAATCTGAGTGAAGCGAAATGTCATCATCACAGTCTGATGAAGAAGACGAATCTGGCTGCTGAATTATTTTCTTAGACTTTTTCACCTTCTTCTTCGTTTGAAGGCCACTCGTTGATGGTAGATCAAAATTAGTTGATGTTGCTGAAATGTCATTAACTTCTGATGAGAAAGACGAATCTGGCTGCTGTTTGTTCTTAGACTTCTTCTGCGTTTTATTCATTTGCAGACCGCTTGTTGATGGTTGGTCGAATATATTTGCTCCTTTTTTAGCCTGGTCCTTTTTCTTCTGTGTTGCTTTAGATATCTGCAGTTCAGCTTTGTATGGTGATGCTGTGATCTTACATGAAAAACCTGATTTCCTGACAGGAATTTCTTTCGTTGGCTTAGCAAACTGCAAAAAGTGTTGAAACCATTCAAAGAAAATATCTGTCTGTATCCAGCCAGAGGGATGACACTTGGCAATCGATCCTGCTGGAGCTATCTTCATGAGCCTAACATCCAATCTTGCTCTGGGGAAGACTATCATTGGAGGAACAAAGTCTCCGGCTGCATTTATACATAAACATATTGTTATAAGACGCCCCCTTTCGGCTGATGTCAGTGCACCAATCTGCTTTTTTCCTTTGGCTGCGATAATTTGGGGTTGTTTAGACTGGACAACGGACAGCCCAGATGCATCTACATTGTAAATCCTATTCGCCGAAAAGAAGTTTTCTTCATACTCTTTCTCGAGTAAGTCAAAAAAAGACGACACATTCTCCTTGCTAAAAATAATCATTCTAGCGAATGATGTCCCTGTTGGCTTACGCAAAGAAATTATGTCCTTATGTCGGGTTAGAAATCCATTTAGCCATTTACGGCCAGCCATTTCATTTTTAAACGAGTGCTCCAAGTTGTTTCGGCAAGCCAACTGAAAAGCCAATCGTTTAATGTCCCGTCGTGTTAAGCCGTAATACCGTTTTTCCATTCCAAGGACGTACTGGACAAGTTGCTTCTCTAAGCCTGTACTCAAAACCGTTTTTCTGCCAAGTGGTACGTTGATACCTTCATTGGAAGGCGAACTAAAAAGTCTGAAGAGTGTAGTACGAGGATAATTAAAAATTTGTGCTGCTTTCTTAAAGCCCATTTCTTTCGACTTGACGGCTGCGATAGCTTTCAGCATGCTCGAATTGTCCCAGGCCTTGCGCTTATTCTGTTTTGGCGTCATCTCAAAATTTTACGATTACCTAAGTACACAAATTTTAACAAACTTTTTAGCTGGTTCCCAATATGGAATACTATTCCATATTAGGAACACACTGATATTCCATTTTAGGAACAAGGTAGCACCAGATAAAGTTAAAATTACCTTCACTATTTTACACAGCTAACTTAAATATTCACAGTAGTTTAAAAGCTTAATGTTTTTTCTAATAATGAGTAAAATAATGATTGAATAAAATTAAATTAAAATTGAAATACACGAAAAAAAAACTTTTTAAAATATACTACGCACTTGTCAAATACACTTGTTTTTACGACTACTCACGTCTGCTATTGTCGCCATGCACAAAGATTTTGACAGTTAATATGCGCCTAAAGGAAATGCTATTCGTGAAATTTAAATACGCCTACGTTACTTTGGTTCTGAGATATTGCACTATTCCATATTAGGAGCGTATTCCATAATCGGTACACTTCCTCTAAGCTATTTTTATACAAAAGTGGGCCGAATTGTTGTTTGGAATAGCGAATCCATCGAAAATCACGCCACAAGTATTTTTGTCCATCCGTATTGACTTTTCGCCATATAAATTTCTCCTTTCAAGATACAGCGAAGTCAAAAAAAGATGCGTTTTTCATCTCTATCACACTAAACGGATTCACATCCCGTATTGAAGCGATAAGGTTGAGCCAGTCTCTTGGATGGTGTATTTTTGCCGAAGTTTTCTTTTTCTTCCGTTCAATGACAGAGTGGTCGACATCACACTCCATATGAGTATGACCAGGCTCAAGAAACTTATGGTCAATGAACCGCAGATGTTGACTTATCTCAAGAGCAGCCATAAACATAAAGCTAACGTGGCTATTCTTATTTTGACCGGCACAGGAGTCACTGTATAAAATTACTTCTTCGGTATTTTCCGGAAGTCCCTTAAGATGCTCGTATAAACAGGATCCAATTTCGTTACCTCCTCTTTTTGCGACACCTTCATGCCACATATAGCAAAATGGCTTGTTTTTATCCAGATCGTGTACCGTAAGATTGTAAGTCCACAGCTTACGTTTATAAAATGCTACAGTTGACCTTAAATATGGAGTAGGCAAACACTGTTGAAGATCGAATGCGTATACTTTAAGTTTTTGATTTGATTTAGCTGTTGCCTTGTCCTTTCTTTTGCATGAATAAGCTAAATCTGCCTTTCCTTGATGCTGCTTTTGAGAATCGAGTAAAGCTTTTTTCTCCTCAGGTGTCTGTGAAATTGATAATTTTAATTTAAACTTGTCACATGTTCCGCAGGTGTCTACTTGTGGTGGTTTAATTTTTAAATTAAGATTATGAAATACTTCACAATATTTAGTCATACCAACTGGTTCAGTTGTTTCAATGCAATATAACTCGTACATTTTTGTTAATGTCAGACCAGGCTGCAAATATTTTTTTGACGTATCTCTTCTCGAGTAATGACTTTCATAAGCTGGGAATTTTTTAATATGTCCTTTTATTTCATCTAGTTTCGCGGCAGTTAGTGAATTAGGCGGCTTAGAGGAACCTCTTTTGTCAGATATAGTTATCTGTGGTGAAGATAATTTCTTCTTAACCACGCTTCTTATGAAACTATTAGTTTCACCGAAACAATAAAGAAAACATTTTTTACACACTGGTGTTCGCTCACCTGCCAATTCAACAAAATATTCAAAAGTGTGTTGTCTATTCTTCTCCTTGACTCCGGCTTTGTGTGCCCTTGTTACAGCTTTCTCCTTTATACAAATCAACGAGCTTATGTAAAGGACCCTTCCTTTATAGCTACCTATTGCCCAATAAGAATTAAATAACAGCTGCTGATTTGTCGATGATACCCTTGAGCTGCAATTACTTCTACATAATACTAAAGGTATTAGCTTTCTTACTTCAATATTTTTGCCTAATTTAGAAGTATATGGTAAGCCCTTGTTGCGTTGCAGCTGACCTTTAAATTTGATGATAATGATAATTTAGCATTACTGCAAGGGACTTCGTTGCTGCAATCATTAACATTTTGAACTGCCACTGAGGCAACGATCTCTATTGGTTCTGCACTATTAGCAACTTCTGCAATAGAATCCTCAATCACTTTACCCCATCTTTCAATACTGTCATCGTCGGTCGATGAACAAAAATAATCTGGATCCTTGACAGAATCATCCGAATCCTCCCAACTAGGAAGTAATGCATCAACTAGTGCAAGAGAACCATTATTATTAATGGTTGAATCACTGCAAGCTGAATAAAATACATTTTTAAGAAAAAAATTAAATGTGCAAAGGTGAAAGGTATTTACATAGCGCTTGATTATGATTGTCACCGATCAAACACTGGTTCGGCAGCTTCAAATTGCCTGTAACAATGACAGAGGACAAAATGATGTCTTTGAAGTTATCCACCTTATAATTTAAAACTCACCATTTCCGCTTGTTTCAATCGACACATCACTATTATTTTTTGTTCCGATAATTTCGGTAGCTGGTTTTTTTGCGGCTAAGTTCAGCATAATGCTTGCACGCGACATTTTTATTTGTTTGCGCAACATAATAACTATGATTCCAAAACAACTTTTTTTTCATAAATACCGCACTTAACTTATATTAAAAATGATTTTGTTACAGTATAAATAATATTTTTTTCAAGCCGTTACGGTTTTAAATAAACAACACTGCTTGGTAGAATTCGGGTATCGTATTGTTACCCTGCACCAGAGTCGTCATCTGGTACTCGAGGGTTCCTAGATCCCTCTTATCTGCGTAATGCAGAGTTAGACATTTAGAAATCTTTTCCCAGTTTAAAGGGGTGTTGTACGATTCTAGAGCTATATCCGCGTAGCCTGTTATCTTATTTCTAATAACGGACAAAATGCCATAGTATTTTGGGGTGCCCTTCAGATGTTCGTAAATCTTAAGTATTCTTTCAACACTTTTTTTCCACGAGTTGAACTCCTGAGCTTCACCTGAAAATTCACGTAAACTCTTAACTACGTCAGGAACCTTGTCCATGTCAGATAGGTTCTGGTCATTGGTGGTGATCGGTTGGTCAACGTCATTATTGATATCCGCGGCTGGATTCATAATTGCGTTGAAAATTTGTCTTCCCTGAATGTGTAGTGTTTCGGTCACTAGTCTTGTTATGAGTTGTACTAAATTGTCGTTTGCTTGGTTTATAAGGAGGAGCAGGAGGAGCAGTATTTTCTCCTAGTACTTCCAAACGGGCTGGTCTGATTAGGTTATTTGGGTTCGACATTTTGAAATTTTTAGGGAATCGTGATTGAAATTGAGTCAAATTAGGAATTAGGTCTTATTCTAGTTGAGTCTTAAGTTCTTATGTAAATAATTACAGATTACAAAAATAAATTTCTTACAGAAATATAGCAGCTTCAATCCACATAACAAGGATGGGTTCTGGACCGTGGCAGTTGGTTGGGGCGGCTGTTCTCTAAGCTGGAACTCCTTTTTATCCCTGTTTTACAGGATTACTTGGGGGCCTCTTTTCCCCTACACAATCACTTAATTAGTCTCGTGGCCTGGTGGCCACGTTACGCAACTTGTGGCTTGGTGTCCACTTTGTTTTAACACGCACTAGTGGTATTTTCGCGGCTTGGTGTCCACTATGTTTTCTCCACTTGTGTTAATTGTGAGAGTTTTCACAATTCTCGCCGCTGGATAGGAGAATATTTTGTCTCGCCGTCTCGCTCGCTGGTAGAGTGGTCGCAATACGAGAATACTAATATAATTTTATATCGCGGAAGATAATAATTGAAACTACAACTTTTCTAAAAACGTTATAAAAGTAACTTTATTTGTTCAATTGAATTGCGTCCGCACTCTTTGACTACTTCAAACAGAAAGAATTTTTGGCGACATTCTCGTCTCCCATTAAGTGATAGTTGACGAATCTATCTTTCCTTTTCTTAAGTACTAAACTTAGCCTTTAGCTACTCAACAAATGTAATTCAAAATAGAAACTAATTTAAGTACAAAAAAGTAGTAGAATATTAAATCTAATTTTTAATTCATGAATTCCTGCATCAACATTCTGCCCGCCTTGAAGTATCTACAGGCTATCTTCAATCTTCCATCGGTAAAGGGGCCAATCGATGAATCGCTCGTCGTAGAATCCCTTTCTTCGTCTTAACATCAACAACTCTTACCTTGCCATCTGAAGAATCGATCAATTTGACTACTCTTCCTAGCAGCCACTGTTGAGGTGGAGTCTTATCGTCCCATATTAGAACCACCGTATCGATTTTGATGTTTCCGGACGAAGTCTTCCACTTTTCTCTCCTTTGCAGTTCCAAAAGGTACTCTTTGGACCAACGGTTCCCAAAAATGTTGCTTCAATTGTGAGAGCAATCGCCACCTACTCAACGACGTCATCTTGCGCTCTGTCACCAGTGGTTCCGCAATTGCATTGAGCGGTGTCCCAATCAGAAAATGGCCCGGAGTGAGCACCTGTTCATCACTCGGATCATTGGACATCACACACATCGGTCGAGAGTTCAAGACAGCTTCTATTTCTGCCACCACCGTCGCTAACTCTTCAAAGGTTAAGCACACCTCGCTAACCGTTCTGTAAAGATGAGTTTTGGCTGACTTCACCGCCGCCTCCCACAGGCCTCCGAAGTGAGGTGCTCTAGGCGGAATATGGTGAAATTGAATATGTTCCATAGCACACCATTCAGCAATCTTGAACTGGGTTTGTTGCTCCAGAAAATGTTCCTTTAACGCCCTCAACTCGTTTCGGGCTCCGACGAAATTGGTCCCATTGTCGCAGTACAGCTCTTGGCATAGACCTCTTCGTGCGACGAATCTCTTGAGAGCAGCTACGAAACCTTCAGTAGATAAGTCGGATACTACTTCTAGATGCACCGCCTTTACTGCGAAGCATACAAAGACTGCAACGTATGACTTGAACGTACGCTGTCCTCTTCGTTTTAATGTGCTTTGAAAGGGACCACAAAAATCAACTCCGGTCTTCTGGAATGGCCTTGCAGGTTGGACCCTATTCGCTGGTAGATTTCCCATGATCTGGTTCATCATCCGTGGTTTGTATTTAAAGCAGTGCAAACAACTATCGACGACCTTCTTAGCGAGCCTTCGAGCATCCAGTACCCAGAAACGCTGCCTTATAATGCCAACTAGCGCTTGCGGCCCTGCGTGGTAGTTCTTTCTATGCAAATATACAAAAAGAGATTTAACGAAAGGGTGGGATTTAGGAAGGAGGATAGGATATTTCACAAGATAAGGTATGTCCGCATTCTGCAGACGCCCACCAACTCGAAGGAGTCTTAATGAGTCATCGTCAAGGAAGGGATTTAGATTTTTGACGCAACTCGTCGGGCTGATCATTTGTTCCTTTTTCAATTGATGAATTTCATCCTTGAAACTCTCTTGCTGGATATGCCAAATTATCCGTATTAAAGCTTCGTCCAGATCCGCTGCAGTCAACCAACTGCCTGAAGCTGTATCCTTTTCAACGACTAAGTTCAGTTCTCTTATTTCAGTTTTTGGTTTACCTTTTCGCATTCCTCTTATAGCACGTAGTCCTCTTGCGTAGATACGAAGTGTTTTCTGGAGATTACTATGCTGAAGATAATGTTTAGACCAGTCTGAATCCACCTTGCTTGATAACAGCGCAACGTTGCCCTTTCTTCTACCAGGCGTATCTTTAAATATCAGAGACCAATCTTTTTGCTCAGGCCAACGCTCTTCGGGTAGATAAAGAAACTTAGGACCACTAAACCAAATACAATCTGCTAGTTCTTCCGCAAAGGCTCCCCTCGATACAATATCAGCCGGATTTTGCTTCGAGCTAACATGTTT
Organism: Portevinia maculata; assembly: GCA_949715645.1. Classification (NCBI taxonomy): domain Eukaryota; kingdom Metazoa; phylum Arthropoda; class Insecta; order Diptera; family Syrphidae; genus Portevinia; species Portevinia maculata. The sequence continues at coordinate 5,751,698 of OX454530.1, read as the reverse complement.
CCAGCTTGCTTGTGGAATACTTGTTTGTATTTTTGAAACTCTGTTCGCAACAAATACTTCCCATGTCGATGGATGTGCCGATAGCCAGCAAAGGACGATTTCCGAATCAGTCCACAGATAAACGACGTCAACTAAATGTACGAAATCTGGAACGATTCTCGCTACCAACGCCGCTAGCATCTCAGCGGCACAGAGTTCTAATCGAGGCAGACTCTGAGTTTTTATTGGGGCTACCTTTGATTTTGCCGTCACTAAATGACAACGAACTTGATCGTTTTCTTCGCTCGTTCTTACATAAATGCAACATCCATATGCGTGTAAGGATGCATCGGCAAACCCATGAATTTGCACGGATTTTGGTTTGCTGACTAAAACATATCTCGGAATGTTAATAGATTCCAATTCCTTTAATCGACATCGAAAGTTCTTCCACTCACTATAAATTCTAGTTTGAACTGACTCATCCCAATCAGTCTTTTTTACCCATAGGCCTTGCAACAAAATCTTACCCTTAACAATTATGGGGTTGATAAGACCTAATGGGTCAAACAACATTGACAATTCGGATAATATTATTCGTTTTGTAATTTTTGTCGTTGACGGGAACTCTGGTACAACATATTGAAGTTGATCCGTAGCAGGATTCCATTTTATACCGAGTGTCTTTATAACATCGGAATCGTTAATTCTTAGGGGTTTTTCCCTATCAACTTCTGGTATTTTCTTCAGCAACGAATCTTCATTTGTCCACCATTTCCTTAACTCAAAGCCTGCACTATGTAACAACGTCCTAACTTCTTCGTAAATTTCTTGAATTTCTTCCGACGAATCCCCTCCACTGATTAAGTCATCCATATAGAAATCCTCCTTGAGAACTTTTGCGCTTAGTGGAAACTTTGAGGAACTTTCGTCGGCCAACAACTTTAAGCAACGAGTAGCTTGATAAGGAGCCGAGGTGGTACCATACGTTACCGTATTAAGCTGGTAAACCTTCAATGGATCATTTACATTTTTTCTCCAAAGTATACATTGATATCTCCGATCTCTTTTATCTACAAGTATTTGTCTATACATTTTTGAGATATCGGCTGTCAATGCGAATTTATAACAACGAAACCGTAAAATTATATTATATAGGTCATCTTGTGTAATAGGGCCTTTCAACAAAATATCATTGAGTGAGGTGCCTGACGAAGTTTGAGCACTGCAATCAAAGACGACCCTTAACTTAGTGGATGACGAATCTGGCCGAAGGACATACTGATGAGGACAAAAGTAGCTTGCTTTTCGGACCTCTTCCAACTTCACTTCCTCCATGTGACCAAGACTTTCATATTCCTGCATGAAATCAACATACTGTTTCCTAATCACGGTATTTCTCTCTAGCCTTTTTTCCAGAGACATAAATCTTCTCTTGGCGATTTCAAATGAGTCGCCTAAGATGGAAGGATTTTCCTTGAAAGGCAATCTGACAACAAACCGTCCGTTAATTTCTCTTCTAACCGTTTTTACGAAGTGATCCTCACACTTTTCCTCTTCAGGGTTTAGGAATTTAGCGGACTCAACTCTTTCTACTTCCCAAAATCTCTCCACAAGCTCGTGAAGACGTGTGTCATCTTCCATAACCTGGCTTCCCAATAAGCACACTGCAGATCTTGATGAATTATTAGGCTCATACCTGCCTGATACAACCCATCCAAAGAGCGTCTTTTGAAGTGTGGGTTTTCCGTCCAGTTTGATCTGCCCTATTACTAAAAGCTCAAAGAACTGGTCTGCGCCTATCAGCAATTCAATTTTTGATGGCTTATTGAAGTTAGGATCAGCTAAAACGATATTTTTGGGGATATTCCAGCTGTCTATCTCAAATGATTGGCTCGACTGAGGATTGGTTATGCTCTTCATAACAAGGAACTCTAACTCAGTTTTAAACGCGGATATTCTGGACTTACAACTGGCCTTTGTGGTATGGCGAATCTTCGCAACTTCGTTTCCGATACCGCTTACTTGCAACTCGGTTTTGGCCTTGGCTAATTTAAGCCTTTGTACCATGCCTTCGGTAATAAAATTGAGTTGAGAAGCCGAGTCAAGTAACGCGCGAGCTGGTTGGTATCTACCAAAGGTATCTTTTATCAGAATTTCAGCTGTCGCCAATATAACCTGATTATTAGAGCTGCCAATCAAAGCTGACGGATTAACTAGTTCTTGATCAACTACTGCCACACTGGTTGATGCATTATTTGCAGAAAATCTGTGCAGTAATCTGTGGTGCGGCAACGAACAAATACTGCATTTGGCCTTTGTGCAACGACGAACAGAGTGCCCCTTTTCCAGACAATTTATGCAAAGAATTAACTTTTTCACTTCCTGGAACCTCCTATCCACTGCTAAGTTCTGAAACTCCTCGCATGCATCTACTCTGTGATTGTCCGAATGACAATACTCACATTGCACGTGCTGGGCGGATAACGAAATTCCCCTATCCGATCTATTCGGTTTACTTCTACCATTCCGATATCTGTTTGAATCCGATTTCGAACTATTCTTTGCAACACTCTCTGTACTTAGCAATTTCGACTCCTTTGCTTCTAAATTCTTGCAACGTCTATCTAGGACTACCGTGAAATCTTCCCAATTCGGCAACTTGTTGTAATCGATTGAATCCTGCCATTTCGCTTGGGTTTCTTCGTCAACTCTATCCAGCGGCGAGAATTGTGAAAACTCTCACAATTAACAACTTGCACTATTTTCACAATTAGTTTTGTGTTTATTACTCGTACGCGTATTGACTGTTTAATGAAACCGCACGATCAAAATTGCTCGGGCGCCAGTTAATGAAAGATCCGCACAATTTTCGTTAAAAAATATTTTTCAGGCAATGCCTGCTTTATTGATTATATTGAAATGATTATAAACTTAAGACTAAATTTGCTTAACCTACTCCACATGCATTTATAATAGTATATTTGATTATTCAGCATTCCATGCACCGACCAGTGCTCCAATTAGAATTCCAGGTATCGCTGTTGCTTTCCTGGAAACGAGTCTGGGTTGATGTTGGGGTTGTCGGCCTTTGTTGCTGACGCAGCAATTGTTCACTGGCTTTCTGCTTATTTGGTGTTAACTTATATGCTTGTAATCTTTCAAAGGATCGCGACAAAGTGTCGTTGTCCATTGCTTTTGCTTAATACTGACTATGCACATTGACAGTTATAAAAAGAGGACAAAGCAGTGTGTTGGACAAGAAAATACTTATAGTGTCTGTTACAAGAAAAATGACTATGAATCCCACACTATCAATTATATATTGTATACTTATAAATAGGCTGCTACATATTTATTATTTAATCTGCAAAGCATGTCTGAGAACGAGTGGTAAAGTTGGGAAATATTCTTGCAGAATATCTTGTCTGCTTGTTCTTTTAATTTTAAAAAGGTTTCCCTTTCACCGAAATTATTAACTAAAATTGTTTTTACTTCGTTCCCTCATTATATGTGCTTGTTGCATTTATTATGAACTCAGCTTTTTTTTATAAAAATGATTAAGCTACATGATCTACCATTAAAATTTGGCAAAGTTTTTAATAGTTTAAGGGGGTCAATATTTATGGTTGCCATTTTTACCTGTTTTCTTTAATTATGTCTTCTTCTGTTGTTGTTTCCTTTTGAGCTGTTGATGGATCTGTTGTTCCTTGGGCTGTTGATGGATTTGTTGTTCCTTGGGCTGTTGTTATATCTGTTGCTCCTGGTCCTTCAATGCTATTGTCTTCTGATTTCAATGCAACTGGTATGTGGTAAGGCTTGTATTTCTTCATACTCGTATGTTTTGCCTCAATAGTTGTCGTCTCAGTTTTTGCTGTAGTGCTTTAAAATGGTCTTGAAAATCAGCTGTAGCCTCGTCGTCTATCCAGCTCTGTGAGTTATCTTGTGTTCTAGTTGAATTTTCTTCCTGTGGTGCTTCTACTCCCTCTTGAGTTTTAATTTCCTCTGGTAGCATTTGGAAAAAAAAATTCATATATATTTTTTTTTCCTCTCAGTCCAACATTCCCTTTATGAGATTTTGTGAAATTGTCCTTTATGGATCCTGGTTCACTATGTTTTTCACTAAGATTTTTTTTTTTTTTTTTAATATTTACTATTATACTTTTTCCAGTTTAACATTCTCTGTACGAGATTTTGTGAAATTGTCCTTTTATGGATCCTGATTCACTATGTTTTTCACTAAGATTTTTTTTTTTTTTTAATATTTACTATTATACTTTTTCCAGTTTAACATTCTCTGTACGAGATTTTGTGAAATTGTCCTTTTATGGATCCTGATTCACTATGTTTTTCACTAAGATTTTTTTTTTTTTTTTTAATATTTACTATTATACTTTTTCCAGTTTAACATTCTCTGTACGAGATTTTGTGAAATTGTCCTTTTATGGATCCTGATTCACTATGTTTTTCACTGAAGTATGTTTTTATTTGTCCTATACCGTTTGTAATTTGAATTTACCGGCAAACTATTTTAGTTAGCTTAAAGGACTATTGAATCCCGAATAAAACTTTTAAAAAAGTAAGATTAACGTATCTTATAGACAATTGATCTTTCGAGATCCTACCGACTGCGCCAATTTTGTTTTTAGATTCGTTTCTATTAAAAAAAAAATATTTTCATGTTCTCGTTAGAGAACGCAACCAAAGAAAATAAAAGATCACTTATTCAATTTTTAATAAAGTTTTATTTTGAATGAAATAAGCTTCCGATCCCTTACCCTTGGTGGGGGGAAATCTTCAGCTGGACGTAGTACTACAACTATGGACAAGAACTAACTCTAACATGAGAAAGAAACCCTTTATATAGTGATTTATCGGCTTAGGTCGGCAGTTCGATTGAAGATCGTTATTTTATCTTTATTACTTCTGATTCAAGACATAGTATTTAATTAGCTTATGCAAGAAAGATCTTGCTATTATAGTACATTGTAGATGCTTAGTTTTCTATGCAAGAAAGATCTTGCTCTTATGATACATTGAAGATGTACACTTGTGTCAACAAATGAAGTTGGCACTGCCATTATTTATGTCTTGTATCAGATCACATTTTATAGTTTTGTTTATGAAGACTTTGTCTTCAGTGGATTTACAGTTCAATATGTGGGATTTGTGGGAATGTAACCCGGTGTCAATAAGAAAGTTTAAGATTGTTCCACTCCTCGTTTTACATTGGAAGTAAGGTAACGAGGAGTCTGTTAATCTAAAAAATGTATGTCGGAATGCTTGAAAGATTCGGTTTCGTCTTCTAGTTAGTGAGGTCAGGATCGTGACTAGCTTCTTCTACGTTGGTTTGCTCGTAGAATGCGTACTGATCGTTAGGGGTAATGTAACCTGAAGGCTGTATTTGAAAGGGGGGTGTGGAATTAGGGGTGTTTATATGGACGTTCCTTTGGTACTTTGTGTGAATAGGCGCTTGTGTGGACTGTCCTGGGGGTCGCTTTCCTGCGTATTTGAAAATCTTGGGTCTGTTTTGATAGTTGACATCGAAAGACCTTATGGTAGAGGTGTCCATCGGTTGCAGTCACGGTTGAGGTTTGGGGGCCGTTGGTCTAGGAGCTGCTTGATTTAGGTTATTACTGGTATGTCCATATTGTGGTTGAGGCTGATAGTTCATAGGTTGTTCTGTCTGCAACCTAGGATATCTTTTGTAATTATGGTATTGTGTTTGGGGTATGTACGCTATCTCAGGGAAAAAACGTTGTCCTTGGGGGGGGGGGTCTTTGGGTGACACTATACCTGTTTGGTGTTGGTGGCAAATGCGGAGTGGGCTCTTGCCATCTTTTTGGGTAGTTTTGGTTTTTGCTTGCGTATTGCCAGCGAAAGTTTTGATTTTCTAATTTAATGCCTGTGGTAAATCCGTTGGTTCGCGCATTCCCAAGAGTCTTGAAAGATCGCAATTTAGTCCACGTATGAACGTGTCGAGGGCTTTGTCTCTATAAGTGCTCGTGATGAGCGAGAGGGCTTCTGGACCGATATCCATACAGGAAATTTTATTTAATTTAAGAGACAAATGTTTGTACACGGATTGATACAAATCTTGTACCGAAGAGTTAGACTGAATAAGCGAAGTCATTTGGTATTCTTGAGTTCCCAAGTCTCTCTGGTGCGCGTAATGGAGCATGAGGCACTTTGAGATCGCCTTCCAGTCAAGTGGCGTATTATAGGACTCTAACACGGCGTCTGCGTTTCTTATAATTTTGTTTCTTACGATGCTAAGGATGCCATAATATTTTGGCGTTCCTTGCATTGGCTCGTAGATTTTTAGAATACGCTCTACGCTTTTTCGCTAGGAGCGGAATTCTCCTGGTTTTCCTGAAAAATCTCTCAACGATCGGACTACGTCCGGTATTTTGTCGAGTTCTTCTATGTTTTCTCGGAATTCAGGGCGTATGTCTTGATCCCGCATTTGGTGTGGGTTGACGCTGCGGGTTACCTACTATAGAATTAACGATTCCTGTGATGGTGTTAATAAGTTCGGGGGAAGGAATTATGGGAGCTTGGATAGGATTCCCTCTCTGCTGAGGTTGGGGCGTAGTCTGGATATTTAGAATAGGGGGACGAATAAGATTGTTTTGGTTTGCCATTTTATATTATTAAAAGGCTACTTGGGGTTCTATTTCGAATTTTATTTTCAATTTAATTTTGTGATATGACAGAATTTCTGTGCTACGTTATCTTTCCTTAAGTTATATTATTTTCTGTTTTCTTTGTAAAAATTAGCAAAGCTAATATTTTCTCTTCTTAAAGAAGGAGAAAGAAAAATTGTTTCAAGTAAGTTTTATGTTTTTCGATTTTTAACTTAGAACTATCTGTTTCTTTTTCTTATGTTATTGAATTTTTTGTATATTTCTTATAAATTATATGAACCGTGTTTTTCGATTGTCAAATTAAGACTGACTTTATTTGATTACCAAATATAATTGAACAGAGATGACTAAACTTAAACCAGGTCATTGTTTTTTGCTTATTATGCTATTGCTGACAAATTATTTGAAAGTGCAGTGGTTGTGTGATTGAGTCGGGTGCGGATGTGCTGACAGGTGCGAGTGGAATGGTTGGGGTTATTGTACAGTGTTCCGGTTTTGAAATATTACGTTGCCGTAACTTATATTCTATGCTTACGTTAGAAGCAAAAATTTGCTTATCATTACTGGAGCGGCTGGCAGTACTATAGCTGCCTCCTTTTCCTCTGCTATTGCAGCTACTGGGGGGCCTCGTTTCTCCAGGTAGTATAAAGTCTTAGGAGCGTATCTATATCGGTTTGAGCGAGTTTACCAATTAGATTTTATGGACTTAGTTTCTTTACCACTGAATTCACTATTGATTTTCTCGAATTCGCTATACTATGATTTTATTTTTTTTTACGGTCGAATTAGTTATGAACTTGATTTCTTTACGATCGAATTCACTATGCACTTAACTTTCTCGAATAAGATTTACTATGAATTTAATTTCTTTACGTTCGAATTCACTACGAACTTAATTTATTCGGATTTTTTCTTTATACGTATACGATAGCGGTGAATGCCTCGGTTTGGCTAAAACTTAGAACGACAAATAGGTCATGTTCTTACTATCTCAGACTTTCTTGTCGACTTCGAACAGATCCGCCATACGTTGTCAAACGCAGAAAAAAGGCATAGGAAAACTATGCAATTATATTTCATATTTTAGAATGAATATTTTATGAAACCAAATTATTCGAACTCATACATAGGGCGCTTTGATTTTTAATCTTAACTTTTTGTACATTAAATATAGATAATATTAAATATAATATTTTTAAAATTGAAATAATATAAAGCCAGCCATCCAGTCAGTTGTAACTTCAAAGATTAAGTGACTGAGTCTCAACTAATGCAATCAGCAACAAGTTGACTTTTGTCAAATTTATTTCATCGATTCCTTAATGTTTAGCAAAAACTGCGACGAACGTTTATGCCAAACACTGTTTGTTTATATTATCGACCAGATTGTGTTTTTTTACGCTTAAGTCACACAGTTGTATTTTTTTTTATGGATGACTTCGAATTTATTTTTTAAGACATAAACCATAAATATTGAAAAGAAATGGAATCATATTTACTCTGTATTTATGAAGTATTTGAAAATGTTTAGAGTAATGTATTGAAATGTAGCGTCATACTGATCTTTCATTAAATCCGCCAGTGAGAATACATCCGCAAAATTCAGTCGTCAAAAACATAGGGATGGAATCTCCATGCAAATTGTGATATTTCTTATGCGCATGTAGATCGTTGCGGATCTGAGATTCCCCCGGCGGATTTAATGATAGGGGCCATACTAATGAATATAAGAATAAGTTATTAATGTGCTTTTTTATTTTTCACAGTACTTTTTTGTAAAACAATTGTTGTTTTTTTTCAAACATATATAAAATAAATAAAACATAAATAGAATCTCTCCTTTACTCTCATAGTAACTTTGTCTCTTCATATATGTAGAATTTGTTAAGATAAATTGAATGAAAAAATTAATAAAATGTTTGTCGCCCCGCCTGAGGGTAAAATTAAAATTCTAAAACTTGTTTTACTAATAATTGTCTCTTTGGGACGGATCATCGTTTCGTGAAAAGCGACTCGATTCAACAAGAGCTTCAATATCGAAGCGTCTTCCTCACCACTTAAGATGAAACAGGTATGTATTTGTGGGCGCAGTGGCTCAGTGGTAAGTGTGTTGAACTACTTATCTAAGTTTCCAGGAAATACAAAATCCCACATATTGACCCCAGGGACGGCTCTAGCCAAACAAGCGCCCTGTGCAAGATTTACAGAAAGCGATCTATTTTGAGTTAGATTCTCCTTGAAGTTGCAATATTGCAAGTGATGTGAGTTAATGTGCAAAAATTCAGCACTGGTGTGATGGATGTGGTGCAGGGAAATAACTTCACGGGCAATAACTTCACCTCGAGTGGGCAATAATTTCACTTTTTTTTTGTGAACTTAATGCCCACTGATGGTGAGCAACAGAGTTGTGAATGAATGCATTACTTTGGTACTGCATTCAGATAAGTCTTAGTCATATGACTGAAAAAATTGAATGTAAGTTAAACTTAACCATAATACTTTAACTTACAACACAACATTCAGCAGTCATTTTGAAGATTGTGAATGGGCAGTTAAAAAAAGCAGTCAATTGACTGTAAGTTAAAAGAATGCAGTACTTTTTGACTTGTTGCATTCTTTAAGTTAGTTGTAAGTCTTTTAAAGTCTTTCTTTTTTTTGCAGTCAGTAAGTCTTTTGACTGCATTCATTTAACTGTAAGTCTTTTGACTGCTTTTAAGTCTTTTGAATGCTGTAAGTCTTTTGACTGGTTTTAAGTCGTTCGACTGCTTTAAGTCTTCTATAATATTGGATTCTTGCAAGTCCCTATTTTATATATGTATGTACATATATGTATATATGTTCTTTTACTAAGTGATCCTTGCAACAACAAAAATGGTCCTTAAATCCTGGAAAAAGGATTTTTTTCCAAAATGTAACTAGAAACCGCACGGTATGATTGTGATGAACGTCATTTTGCTGAGAGGTCCTTGCAACAACAAAAATGGTCCTTTAATCTTGGAAAAAGGATATTTTCCTAAAATGTAACTAGAAACCGCATAGTCTTTCCGTGTTCAAGGTTATGTTACAGGGAGATCCTCAAAACCCCCAAAAAAGATGTTTTCTCAAAATGTCGTAAGAAACCGCGCACTATTTTTGGGTTTTCAATATTATTTTGCAAAGAGGTCCTTGGATCATTCAGTTTTCTATAATATTATATTATTTTTATTGTCCATATGAGCACGCACAGTTGTTGTAAATGATGGTGAGTATGTAGGTATACTGTTTTTCTTACCTCATCCGAGTATTTGAATAGGTACTTAAAACAGTTCAAAATCTTCTGAACCATTTTGAAGAAAATCTCACATAAGATATAATCCGAAGAACGTAAAATAAAAAGTTAAAAAGAAATCCCCCCACCCGGACAGACGGAAACACGGACGAATAGAATGAGCCTTATTGCGAAGATCAATCGACAATTGATAATTGACTTTTTTCAATGTGTGCTATTGTGAACGAACGATTCATTTGGTATTTTTGTCAATCGCATTTTTTTAATTGATTGCGATTGACAAAATCCTTTAGAATCGTTCGTTCACAATAGCACACATTGAAAATAGTCAATTATCAACTGTCGATTGATCTTCGCAATAAGGCTCAATAACTCCGTACTGAAAGAAAACAAGTAGCCATTTTCTTGAGTGGATTTTTATATTTCATACAAACATAACAAAAAAATTTATTACAAAATAAAAACATAGATACCTAACAAAATAACTTAAAAACATAGATAACAGAATAACTTAAAACAATGTCTTCGATTTTGAAAGAATAACAAATATTAAACTATTGAAAAAAAAAACAGAACGAAAACAAAAACCATAAAATAAATAAATCGTTAAATGTTAAACTTTGTCACTGTTCACTTTCAACATCAACAATTTTTCAAAATTTGAGTCTGAAAGAGCTCCACGCTTAGGAGCGTTTAACAAACCAGCGATTGAAAAAAGCCGCTCTACAGATGCTGATGAAGGCACAGGTGTATTGTACCTTAAAAATGTTTTTTTAATGTTGGGGTACTTGTGCAATCCGTCAAGAGATGGGGATGATTGGGCAAGATACAAATCAAAACTTTCGTTCTCGTCAGACATTGTGGATGCACTTCCTATATCATCTGTAAATTGTCATTAGATACTTGATTTTATTTTTGTTAAACCAATAAGTGTATACTGTCAATAAAATATAGCTCAGAGTTTTTACCTGACACGAAAAAGTCGAAATATGAACTCTCTGGTGCTGCTTGCATGGCTGATACATTAGGCGCATTACTGTATCCGTTGATTTTGGATCTTACCAAAGAGCTAATCTCACAAACTTTAGCTTCCCTAAAATTTGGATTAAGTGCTGAGATCCACTTCAGCTTGACAGAGGGACAGAGCACGGAGGCAACGATTGCATCATTAACTTGTGGTGTAAGATTAAAATAATCATAAAATCTTTGCACCAAAGCTTCTTCCAATCGTACCACGACGTCCATCGGAATGAACCTCAAAGTTGCATTAATTTGCAGCTTCCGAAACTTTGTCCTGACTGTCGCTAAGGTTGGTAGCAAAAAACCAAAAAGCATGCCTTCTTCTTTTGAAGAAAATCGAGTGCTTCGGCAATTGGTCTCATTAGCATCAAAAATTCTTCTTAGTATTCGAATTCAAAATCGAAAAACGTCTGCGTTCCCAACTTCCTACATAAATCGTTTATGTTTTGTTTGTGGTTTATAATGTCAAGCACAGAGTCAAACATAGGGACGGGCTACAGTCCGCTTGGGCGAACTGTTGGATACCCTATTCTTATTCCTATCCCTCATAAGTGTGCGTGACAAAAGTCTAAGTATGGTTGAATTGTTAAGAACGCTCTACATATTTTGTTATATAACATTTAAAGGATTTTATCAAGAAAAACGCTCCCTAGCTCAAACTTGGGTGTTTCAATAAAATTGTTTTATTTAATTGTGGGCGTGTCAGTAGGCGGATTTTGAAAATATTTACACATGAGCATAAAGGGCCGCCTAGAGAATATATATTATAAATTTCAGCTCCCTAGCTCACTTTGAATTAAAAAAAAAAATAAAAAATAATTGTGGGCGGATTTTGAAAATATTTACACATGAGCATAAAGGGCCCATAGAGAGTATATATTATAAATTTCAGCTCCCTAGCTCAAACTTTGGATTTTCAAAAAAAATTGTTGTATTTATTTGTGGGCGTGTCAGTGAGCGGATTTTGAAAAAATTTCATCCCGAGCAGTTTTAGGAGTCATAGATCATATATACAAAATTTCAGCTTTCTAGCTCAAAATTCGATTTTTTCCAAAATTTTGTTTTTTTGAGTTTGTGGGCGTGTCTGTATGCGGATTTCAAAAATTCGTAAACTTGATTATTTCGGGACCCTAGAGAGTATATGGTTAAAATTTCAGCTTTCTAGGTCCAGTTTAAAGGCCTAATTTTTGCCGACGGACGGACGGACATGGCTAGATCGACATTACTATCGATCCTGATCATAAATATAGTAACTTTTAGGGGTCTACGGGCAATATTAAGGTATGTTACAAACTATGCGTCAAAATTAATATACCCCTAGAATAGGGTATACAGAGAGAATTCCACCTAGTCACTACCGGGTATCCCACTCCACCGTCCTCTTCTCTTAGCACTCCACCAGCCCAAAACGCTTCACCACAACAACTTACCGACTTCCCGGTCAATTTTGACCCGCTTCTTCCTCCCAAAGTTAAACTTACTGCTAACTTTGTTGACCATACATCTTTGAACAAAGACCTCGACGGCCGTTATGTAATGGCACGATTAAGAGATCACAGACTCTTCGAAAACGTTCGGTTATTCCTTGCTTATTTGCATGATAAGCCCGAATCTGTTTGTATCGACGGGAAGACCAAAACCAACGTACAAATTTCGATTCAAAAGGAAGGTCTCCCTACCGATCTTCAATCATTGAGCGAAATATATATCCGTTACCATGAGAGTTATAATATTTCCCCTACCACTGTAGCTAAGGACCTATCCGCTTACGCATCCCATATCAACTCCAGACACATCTCGCATCTACAAAAAACTCGCAACGACTATAAAAATTATTTTCGCCCCTAACTCAAATCCAGCATGTGCCCTTCCCAACTCGTTCACAAATACCTCTGAGTCGGCCACCGACGTATCCTCCCATACGCTCTCCCGCATTAACGCTCCCCTCACTTTTTACTATCAAAACGTAAGAGGACTGCGATCTAAAACCCACGCTGTCTTGCACCAATCTCATGCTCTTCCATTCGATGTTTACGCCCTGACTGAAACAAATCTGATTCCCGACATAAAGAACCAGGAGATCCTTCCCCCTTTTTTTAATGTTTTTCGAGACGACGATCTTACCCGACCAACTGATGGCTCTCCCTGCCGAGGCGTCCTACTGGCCACCCACAAAGACCTTGACTCCTCTCTAATTGCTGTTTCCAATTCTTCTAAGCTTGATTTCGTTTCTATTAAAATAAAACTCCCCAGCAGATCTGTTTACGTTATGTGTTTTTATATCTTACCGGCTCAATCTATAGAATCCTACCAACTCGCAATCAAAGCAATCGACCAAATAAATAGCATATCTGATTCCCTTGATGATATCATTATATTCGGCGACTTCAATCTTCCGCATTTGCACTGGACTCTATCAGATGAAGAATCTTTTTTTATCGCTTCAAATCCCACCTCAAGTAAGGAATGTCTCTTCTTGGATGGGATTACAGACTCAAGTTTATGTCAAGTTAGTGGGGTCTCCAACTATATGGGTAGGCAGTTAGACCTCATTTTCACAACTGACCCTATAAACTCCTCTGTGTCCCTGAGTCCCTTTGCGCTGTCGATCATTGATAACTTTCACCCACCACTTCTTCTTTCTCTTTTCCTTAACTCTCCTATCCAACCCATTCACTCAGCAGCTGCCTCGTCTTACGACTTCCATAAAGCGAATTTCCGAAAAATCAACACTTATCTTAGTAGGTGTTCTTTTAAGTTCGCCAATCTACCTCTGAAGGATGCTCTCTCCACTTTCTACAAAGAATTATTTAATTCTATATCTCTCTATGTCCCCTTTTCTCGCAAGAAAACCTTTTCTACGAGCCCTCCTTGGTACAATCGAAGGCTTCGGTCTTTACGTAACAAAAGAAACAAACTATGGGCAGTTTTCATTCGAACCGATTCTTTTTCTGACTATTCCAACTACCTCGGTGTTTACCTTCAATTCACCCAACTTTATAACTCCCTCTATCAACAGTATCTTAATAGTGCGCAAACCAAGCTAATAAACGATCCGAAGTCATTTTTCCAATTAGTTAACTATAAAAAAAAATCGGACGGTTTCCCCCCATCCCTTTCTTATGAAAATAAATCATCTACCGATCCGCTTACCATTGCCAACTTTTTTGCTTCTTTCTTTAAGCAGTCTTTCGCCGACAGCTCCTTCGTACCGGATCCCACCTACTTCGAATATCTTCAAAACTTCTCCATTGGTCCTTCTATGTATCAAAGTTTTGATCATACGGCAATAGAAAAGAAGTTGCTTACACTTAATGATGAATATTCACCCGGCCCAGATGGTCTTCCAGCCATATTTCTTAAAAAGTGTTCCTCAAATCTTTGCTTACCCCTCTCATATCTCTTTCAGCTATCGCTTTCTCAAGGTGAATTTCCTCAGATATGGAAATCCTCCTTTATAACACCAATACACAAAAAGGGATTAAAGAGCGAGGTGACAAACTACCGCCCCATAGCCAAACTTTCACATATACCCAAACTTTTTGAAAGTATCTTGTATGAAGCCTTAAGCTTTCAGTGCAAGTCTTTTATTTCCCCTAACCAGCACGGCTTTTTAAAAGGTAGATCAACTACCACTAATCTTGTCGAATTCATATCCTCTACACTCTCAGCCATAGAAAGTGGTAAAGAAGTCGATGTTGTTACAACAGATTTCAGTAAGGCTTTTGACAAGATTTCCCATAAATTAATAGCTTTCAAATTATCTGCCCTTGGCTTTGAACCCATATTGCTAAAATGGATAGAGTCATACCTGGAAAACCGTTTTTACAGTGTTCGCTTCCGGTCCGTTCTTTCGGCACCTTTCTTAGCCAGCTCTGGTGTTCCACAAGGCAGTCATCTAGGTCCCCTTTTATTTATTCTAACAATTAACGATCTTGAAAGGATCATTCAACACTCAGCGCTCTCTCTCTATGCTGACGACACCAAATTTTTCAAAACCATTTCTTCACAACATGACTTTAGCCTCCTTCAAACAGATCTAAATAGTTTTTCCAACTGGTGCCTTAAGAACTGCCTAGAACTTAATGTATCTAAATGTCAGTCTATTACCTTCTCACGCAAGAGCAACAAGTCTCCTCTTCGAATTTACCAACTCCACCATCAGCCTATATCTCGTGTTCAATCAATTCGCGACCTTGGCATATTATGCGACAGGGAACTAAGCTTCCGTTCGCATATTGATGAGATAATTACTAAAGCAAACTCATCACTTGGCTTCGTTAAAAGATGGTCAAAAGAATTTTGCGACCCATACGTGACCAGATCCCTGTACATAACTTTTGTTCGGCCCCTCCTAGAGTACGCTAGCCAAGCGTGGTGTCCCTTTCAACGAGTTCATGTATCTAGAATCGAAGGCATTCAACGTCGTTTTCTTCGATTTGCTCTTCGTGGTCTCTCTTGGAACGATCCTCTCATCTTACCTCCTTATCGCGACCGTCTTAAACTTATAAACCTAAATACCCTTGAAGAACGCAGGGACGCAGCTGACATCCTCTTCATTCACCGACTCCTTTCAGGCTCCGTCGATTGTGCGTCTCTTTACAACTCTATCTGCCTTAACACTAATCCTCGTAGTCTACGCTGCCCACGACTTTTCTATCTTCCAACCCACCGTACCTTGTATGGCTCCAACGAACCCATCTCACGTATGCTACGGAAGGTTAACTCAAACCTTAATGTTTTTGACTTCAACCGCAGCACTTCCTCTATAAAAATCGATCTCCTTAAGCCCTCCCCCATCACCCCCCCAACAACACCTAATCAGTTTTAGTTTTAAGTCCTAGCTATAAGTCTTAGTCTTTTAAGATATTTAGCTTGTATTAAGCCGAATAAATGGGGGCGTACGCCCCCACCAAAATTAAAAAATTATTTCAATTGAGAACCCAAAGTAGCAACAATTTCCTCCGAACTCTTCGGTCTGTTGACTTTATTCCATATACTCGTACATTTTTGTAATATCTGGAATATATAAATTTCATTATCTTTTTTTCCATCGCAGGTACTTACTATTTTAAAAATAACTGATGTGTCTGTACAGCATGCCATAGTTTATATATATATATACAAAATTAGTATTAAACTAATAAAGCTACTTATTTCTAATTACACAAGGTGTTTTTTACTTGAAAGTTTATATTTCAGGGGATGATTTCTGTGCATGTTTTAGAAAATTATGGTTTATGGATAGATTCTTATCAAAAATCCACTAATGTTTGGAAAACGAAAGAAAAAATGAAGTAATTTATTATTTTGATAACAAACATCTATGAGTATAAACATTGTCAGAGAAGCTTCGCAAATTTGCAGTTCGAATGCTAACCAAAAATCATAACCTATATATAGATATATGTAGATCGATAGATAGATAGAATTGTTTATTTTCATATACATATATAATATATTCATAAAACAATGTTAAAATGTTAACAAACAACTGCATATTGTATGCAAATTATGAATCATTCTATATATTTTAGTTACAATTGTTGTTGCCCATGCTCCCTGTAACATAACCTTGAACACGGAAAGACTATGCGGTTTCTAGTTACATTTTAGGAAAATATCCTTTTTCCAAGATTAAAGGACCATTTTTGTTATTGCAACTACCTCCCAGCAAAAGAACGTTCAACACAATTATACTCTGCGGTTTCTAGTTACATTTTGGAAAAAATCCTTTTTCCAGGATTAAAGTACCATTTTTGTTGTTGCAAGGAACTCTCAGCAAAATGACGTTCATCACAATCCTGCCGTGCGGTTTCTAATTACATTTTGGAAAAATATCCCTTTTCCAGGATTAAAGGCTCATTTTTGTTGTTGCAAGGACGTCTCAGCAAAATGACGTTCAACACAATTATACCCTGCGGTTTCTAGTTACATTTTGGAAAAAATCCTTTTTCCAGGATTTAAGGACCATTTTTGTTGTTGCAAGGACCTCCCAGCAAAATAACGTCCAACAAAATTATACCCTGCGGTTTCTAGTTACATTTTGGAAAAAAATCCTTTTTCCAGGATTAAAGGACCATTTTTGTTGTTGCAAGGACCTCCTAGCAAAATAACGTTCAACACAATTATACCCTGCGGTTTCTAGTTACATTTTGGAAAAAAATCCTTTTTCCAGGATTAAAGGACCATTTTTGTTGTTGCAAGGACCTCCCAGCAAAATAACGTTCAACACAATTATACCCTGCGGTTTCTAGTTACAGTTTGGCACAAAATCCTTTTTCAGGATTTAAGGACCATTTTTGTTGTTGCAAGGACCTCTCAGCAAAATGACGTTCATCACAATCATACCGTGCGGTTTCTAATTACATTTTGGAAAAATATCCTTTTTCCAGGATTAAAGGCCCATTTTTGTTGTTGCAAGGACCTCTTAGTAAAAGAACATATATACATATATGTACATACATATATAAAATAGCGACTTGCAAGAATCCAATATTATAGAAGACTTAAAGCAGTCGAACGACTTAAAACCAGTCAAAAGACTTAAAGCATTCAAAAGACTTAAAATCAGTCAAAAGACTTACAGTTAAATGAATGCAGTCAAAAGACTTACTGACTGCAAAAAAAAAGAAAGACTTTAACCCTTTCGGAACTGGACATAGAATTGCTTTAAAGAAAAAATAATGGTTGTGTAATTTTTGTTTCCTATGTGCAAGCTAAGCAAAAAGCGACAAAAAAAAACCTTTTTTTTGGGATACGACTTTTAGGACTTGTGCAGTATACTGCACATCGGGTGTTAATGGTATAACATTATCTATGTAAATTAAAAAAAACAGTTTTTTCTTATTTTAAATTAAACAAAAAGAATTCAATTTATTTACAGAAAATAAGTACAAAACAAAAACAAAAATTAAAAGTAATTCAATAAAGGTTATAATTAAAACCCTGGAATAGTAGAATTACTTGCTATGATAAGCAAAAAAACAATTTCTGCTTTTATTCAAACAAACGTGAACGTTGCACTTTGCACAGTAAATATGGGTGCGCTCTATACATCCTTCGAGTTTGCACCGCGAAACACCTGTCTTATCATCATGCTTTGGTAAATGATGAAGTCCATCATACCTGACTTCCGCAATTGGTCGCTGGTCTACAATTGGTCGCTTTGGTGGCGGTAACTCAGAAGCACTGGGAGAATCAAATGTTGAAGGACGACCTCTCTTCTTCGGTATATCTTTCTTCACCAAGCCTTCCGCAACTCTCATTCGGAAATGCATGAGGTCCATTTGGTCTTTTTCCGCTAGTGCCTTTTTGTACTCATTCCATGCGTTCACCACAGCAAGGTCCACTGCATGAAAGATTAGCCGTAAAGTCCACTTCCTCGACTTAATGTGGGTACGGTAGAGGCTTATTAGTTGATCCATGAGATCTACTCCACCCATGCATTTATTGTACTGGCTGACAACTTGGGGCTGTTCCACTTCTATGTACGTTTTTTCCTCCTTAGACCATCGCCTTACTTTAACGGTTTGACCAATACCAATGAAATTGGAGCCCATCATTACGGGCTTGCTGTCCAGCCATTTGATCAAAATGACATCTTCGTCCAAACTCACCACCTCTTCCGAATAGCCTCTTTGTTTTTTTTTTTTAACATTTTATCTGGAGTAAACGGAGGATTTCGGAAAACGGTTTGCTCTTACCGTTCCAGTCGCAAATATCTCTTTTCGTCTCAAAAACTGGAATAGCCAATATGAGGAAAAGAAGTTGTCAAAATACAGTTCGTGACCAGGACTTTTAATTCGGTTTGCCAAATGTACTACAACCGAAGCACCTAAGCCGAACAGGACTTTATTCCCTGAATCGAGCTCTGTTGAGCTTCCTTGGTAAAGGATGAAATCGTACATCGTTCCACTTTTTCCACAAAGCAAACATATTTGTATGCCCCATAGGCAAGGTTTACCCTTCATGTACTGGAGGACATTAATTTTGTTTTTGCAGGGAACCATTTGCTCATCGACACAAAGACACTGTTCCAGATCGAGTTCCCAGCAACGCTTTCGGATGCAATCGTAAATTGGTCGGACTTTCCAAAACCTATCGTTTTTTTCATCCTTTTCCAGGGTATTTACGACATGCAAATTGCTCCTCAGGGACAAAAACCGATCTCTCGTCATGGAATTCTTAAAAAGGTCAATTCCTATGAACTTATTCCAGTACATGTGTCTTCTCGGGCTTTATAATGCCCGTGGTAACATGCAATCCTACTAGCACTCTTACTTCTTTCACTGTCGTATGCTTAAATGAATTACCTTGTTGTTCGGCATACAGATTGGTCATAAAGGCTAACTGGTCAAAGAGGCTTTCAGGCAAGTACTTTTCAAAATACTGCAAGGGTTCCAAAAGTTCCAAGAGCGTGTTATTTCTTGAGTATTCGCCAATGACTACGCTGTCAAACTTTTTGTTGCGCCACTTGATGTCAGCTTTTTCAGTTAGTCTATATTGAGCTATCGGCGATTCTTGGCATGGCAAATATAGGTCTTCATCCTCATCGGAAATTTCTTCCTTGCCTAATTCGTCAGCTTCATTGTTAGCTATAGCTCCGGCAATTTCGGCTGCCGTGGAAGCTTCGATTGTACCTATTCGGTGTGTAAGGGACTTCCTTGACTTTTTGCTTACATAACTAGTATACACATTTTAATTACCTTTTTATACCCTATTCTAGGGGTATATTAATTTTGACGCATAGTTTGTAACATAACTTAATATTGCCCGTAGACCCCTAAAAGTTACTATATTTATGATCAGCATCGATAGTAATGTCGATCTAGCCATGTCCGTCCGTCCGTCCGTCCGTCCGTCCGTCCGTCGGCAAAAATTAGGCCTTTAAACTGGACCTAGAGAGCTGAAATTTTAACCATATACTCTCTAGGGTCCCGAAATAATCAAGTTTGCGAATTTTTGAAATCCGCCCACAGACACGCCCACAAACTCAAAAAAACAAAATTTTGGAAAAAATCGAATTTTGAGCTAGGAAGCTGAAATTTTTTATATATGATCTATGACTCCTAAAACTGCTCGGGATATAAAATTTTCAAAATCCGCCCACTGCCACGCCCACAAAAAAATAAAACAATTTTATTGAAAAACCAAAATTTGAGCTAGGGAGCTGAAATTTATAATATATACTCTCTAGGGGCCCTTTATGCTCATGTGTAAATATTTTCAAAATCCGCCTACTGACACGCCCACAATTTTTTATTTTTTTATTTTTCAAAGGCCAAAGTTTGAGCTAGGGAGCTGAAATTTATAGTATATACTCTCTAGGTGCACTTTATGCTCATGCTTAAATTTTTATTAAATCCGCCTACTGACACGCCCACAATTAAATAAAACAATTTTATTGAAAACCCAAAGTTTGAGCTAGGGAACGTTTTTATTTACAAAATCTTAGTTTTTTCGATAAAATCCTTTAAATTTTTGTCACGCCCACTTATGATATATAGAAATAAGAATAGGGTATCCAACAGTTCGCCCAAGCGGACTGTAGCCCGCCCCTATGTTTGAATATTATTTTCAATATAATCCTCGTCGTCGCTAAATTCAATCTCCGAATTGTCTTCCAAAATTATATCCATTACCGTTTGCATATCTTTTGGTTTGTTCACATCGTATTTCTTGAGTCCTATTGAAATACAGAACCGTTAAGACCTGATGTGCAGTATACTGAACATGATTTTTCAAACACTATGTCTTTTTTATCTGTGATTCCGATTCATAATATTTTATAATAAAAATGATCTCTATTATTTCATTAATGTAACTAAAACAAAACTTTGGAAAAACACGCCAGAAAAACACGCTTATTTTAATTATTCCTGTGTTACTTACCAGCCATGATGATTAACCGTTTTGACACCTCACATTAAAATCAACTACAAACACAAAAAAAGGCGTGCAATTTATTTTTTTCCGGTATGGCATATTTTCAGTAGACAGATTTAATAAAATGTTCATTCTGGCTGGTAAACATACTTCTAGGAGCCGAGAAATACACTCGCAAATATCCATGTGCAGTATACTGCACATCAGGTCCGAAAGGGTTAAAAGACTTACAACTAACTTAAAGAATGCAACAAGTCAAAAAGTACTGCATTCTTTTAACTTGCAGTCAATTGACTGCTTTTTTTAACTGCCGATTCACAATCTTCAAAATGACTGCTGAATGTTGTTTTGCAGTTAAATTCTTTAAGTAAGTTAATAGACTTACATAATAGTCTTTAAGTTCATTTAACTGCAGTACTAACTTAACTGTTTTTTTTACAACTCTACTACTTGCCCCCTTATGGCTGAAATGTCTATGTCCAGCATTCCTTTTCTGCAGACTTCGTCACTTCGATTCTCATTTTCTCTTTGCTTCTCTTTAAGTGAAAGCTTAGCAATGTCAAGGGTCAAGACTTGTCATTGACAATATCCTTAGCGTTTTTTCGTGTCTCCCTGTTAAATTAATGGTATAGTGCGTACCAAAACAGTTGGCCATTCTACTGCGCAGGTCTCTTAAAATGTGTTTTACAATCTCTTAAATTGCAAAAACAAGCATAAAGAGACGAAAATGGGCGGAGCCATAATAAAAAACGACGTATACCCTGCCTTGTGTTCAAGATCGCTGTCGCGATCTCACTGAGGGTGGTTTCTTCATTTTCCTTCTTTTATACTGAAATTAGGAGCGGAGGAAAAATATAGACCATTATATGTCAACTTTACTTGGAGGCAAATATATTGTTTCGTTTTTTGTCTTGTCGGTTCTTTGTAGGAGTATGATGTGATCACGGTCGGATAGATTAAGCAAAACATTGCACATGAATTGATTGTGTGACTGTGTCTGTATGAAGGTGTACGGTTTTAGATTTAAACCCTATTTGCTCATTATGCTTTCGTTGATCATTATTAATTGTGTCGTGCATATTGATCATGTAGGTACTGATATTGGCACGCAAAGTAAAGTAAATTGCAGTGTCACACCAAATTTTTTTTGTTTATATCATTGAATTTGGGCGAGGTAGGTAAATTTAATAAAAAATTTACAATTTGGGAATTTTTTGGAAACGTAAACGATTTTATGCCCAATAACAATAGGCACGATTTTCTGTCACAAAAAAGAGGATGGGGTATTAAACGGTTCGTTAAAGACAAATTGGTGAACGTTCTTGATTCTTCAATAATTTTTTTTAAGAAATGCAGTTTTTAAAACTTATTGAACTACCCACCACTTTTAAATGTGTAACCTTGATTAAAAGTGTAAATTATAGCGAGATAAAATTGACGATGAATTGCAAATATAAAACAGATTTACAGCGAGCAGCAAAACAAAACACCAGTATACCAAATGGGTGGTTCGGTTTGGTTTGAATTAAGAAGTAAAAACACACACGTTTTAGTACTAAGATAAAAATATTTATTGATTTTGCTACCTATATATGAAATAGTTAATATTAATGTATATTAAATTGAATTCGAAGAACTGTCAGTTTCATAATCGGTTGAAGAATCATCTCCTGGATTGATAATTATTGCATCCGACATTGTGTCCCACATCTGCTCGTGTGAAAAGTATTCCTCCTCTGTCCTTATAATTTTTTCACAAACTTTGCGCCAATCTTCAACTGTTATTTTTGAAAATTCTTCTTCAGCTAGTTTCTGAACATCCGATAATCTAAACGTTGTATTTCGGCTTCCGACTCTTCCCTTGACTGTTGCCCAGATCTTTTCAATAGGGTTGAGATCTGGATGATAGGGTGGCAATCGTAGTACTTCGTGTCCCGCGCCGTGAATCATATCGTCAATCTTATGCTTGGGGTGGTGATTAGTCCGATGTCGCTTTATAAGGTCATAAAGTTCGACTTTGAGCATTTTTGAAGAATGCGGTATATTGTTGACGGAAAGCCATTCTAACATCTCCGATTTAACGGGAGCAGAAGTGATTTGCTTGTGTTCCCATTTGTTGTGATATGATGCGTTGTCCATTAAAATAACCGATGGTTCCTCTAGGTTATTTAAAACTTGATCCTTCATCCATTTGGAGAAATTTTCAAAATTCATCTCATCGTGATAATCTCCTGTTTTCGACCCAGATTTAAATAAAAGCAAGGCATTATTCACGAAGCCCTTCGCTCCACCTGCATGCGCCATTATCAGCCTTTGGCCTTTTGAAATTGGCGCCTTTAAACCTTGACTGGTGCCGTCAGTCCATGCCCTTGGCCTTGTGTGAGAGCTGTGAATATAGCTCTCGTCCAAATAAATAATCTCATATCCTTCTGACCTGTACTCCCGCACCTTCCTCAGATATTTCACTCGTAAAAGTTTGATTTCATTTCTTTCGCAAAGAAATTTACGGTTGTTCTCCGTTTGCCTATAAGAAAATCCATTTCTTTTTTAAATCCTATGTAGCGACATATTGCTTAGGTTCAGCTCCAAATCTTCCTGCACCCGTTGTCTTAACATTTTTAATGTTATCATCATTTTTTCTTCAATGTGGAAGTTGTATATAATTCGCCGAACAGCTGTGATACCAAATTCGTCCAATCCAGTTTTCCATTTTGTATGTGGTACTCTTTTAGTTGGAGATTCAATAGCGCCTTTCTTCTCATATTCTTTAATTATCCTTCTTATTGTTCGGGCCGAAATTCCCGTAAACTCCTCTGTCTGTGAATTTGCGTATGTGATGGGATTATCTATACATAAATTCCTAGCTTCTTCAATTTTTTTGTAATATATCCTAACAACGATATTACGTCCTAGACTTCCTATTGGTTTTCCTTTTCTTGGAAGATCCATGACAATTTATTTTATTTTAATAAACTTATGTCCTAGCAATGCTTTTGTTTTCGTGAAAGTGAATTCCAAATAGGAAATCCATAATATATATGCGTTATCTTAAAATAAAAAACTCTAAAAACCAAGCAACAAATTTATTCCTTGCCCCTACAGGTAACCAAATGCAAACACTAATCATGTCGTAAAACTTTTACACTTAAGTCAAACAGATAAAATCAAACATCATAAAATTTATGCTAACCAAGCACACCACCCATACAGGTACCTAGCGCTAAACCACGAAATGTTCAACCATAAAAAGGGTTGGGAACCCTTTCAAATACAATCGGACTTCTAGGTAGAAATGTATAAAAGTCGACCTCATAATAAAAAATTAAGTTTATTTAGATATTCAACAGCATTTTAGTTCTAAGCACTGTAAAGTTGGGTTACGCATTGTAAATTACAGGCAAAAACGCTTAGTGATTAAATCTCTTTCGCGTCATTTTTGTTCTCTTAAATCCTCTCTCTGCGCAATCGACCGTTGGCCAACTGTTTTGGTACGGACTATAGATATAACTATCAACCTGAAAATTGAAAAAAGAAAGAAAAAACAAATTGTCTGTAGTGCAAAACTAAATGCACTTGCTAAAGAGAGTTTTCACAAAAGTTCCATCGGCAAATAGGATTTGAATAATTTACGCTCCGAGGACTGAATGTGACTATATCCATTGCCGGGAGGTTGCATTTATTCTTCATTCGTAATGGTGGCGAGGCCATGCTCAGGTTTTAAGAGATCACACGCATCCCACTTTACTGATCCCTATTGGTTTGCCTGTGGGGTTCGCCGGTTCCACCTTCCTGCTGGGATTGTTTTTTTTTTGTTTTTTTTTTTAAAGAAATCCGAATTTCAGAGCACTCACATTCGGTAATGGTCCATTGTACTGCCAGGCAGAAATGCTCCTTTTGGTGTAAAGGCCGGAGAATGGGTAGCGTATGTTGTTGTTCCATTTATGTGATCCAGGAATATTTAGGCCTGCCTCTTTTTTTACGATTTCGAGACGTCTATACTTCTTTATTGATAAATCGTTTGATCTTTCTTTTGCAACACCGGTAATCTTCAGCCGTGTAAACCGACGGATTAGCATGTATATTTGCGAGACAGGTTCAAGATGTTAAACATGTCGCTGGGCTCACATGAACGGTAAAATTGCCTGTGCGTGATTTCTCCCCATAGTTGGCTTTCACGACAAACGCTCAATGAGTCCACCATCCGGGATGGTCCCTTCTCTTTTGACCAAAGGCCCGAAGAAAGGAGGTTGGGGTTGTGCTTTGGGTATCTAAACTACCGAAACGAGTCAAATTCTCATAGTCACTATTGGTAGTTACATAACGCATAGTGGACGCAGTAGCTCAGTAGTTAGTGCGCTGGACTACTATTGAATCCACCTATAAAGTTTTTTTTTCCATTGCCCCACCTCTTGCTTTAGTCTGACAAACTTCCAATAATAGATATCAATTGTCATGAGGAGCTTCTCAAATTTGCCATTCAGAGTCGCACTTCGCACAACCAAATTTTTGGAGAAGCTGGGTTTTAGGCTGTGCATTTTTAGTTCAATTTCTAATATTTATTTATTTTGCAAAACAATGCATGCAGTCTGCTGTATTATGTGAACGCGTGACGATCTGATGGGCCCCTATCAGTGCGGTTTGGAGCTCGTCAAGTCAAAGCCCTGCTGTAAACCTAAGAAATCTAGGTCAACATCTTTTTGATAATTAAAAAAAAAAACAAGAACTTCCACTGGGAAGTTAAAAATGTGAGCATATCCTTGCGAGATTGTTTTTCTTCCTTTACGAAACACCAGGCGAGCAGTACGTGATAAAGGAACACTCTTTGTTGTAAACCCGATTTTGTTGGCATATCCCCAATTCAACATGAGGACATGCGTCACATTTTGTTGTTGGCTTTAAGATGTACAAGGTGGCGCAAAAATAACCTTCCGATGTTTTTTGGCTGTAATTAAAAAAAAAATTAAAAACTTTGATTCTTCTTGTGGATTATTTTTATTTGGTCTTTTAATTTTTTTTACATCAAGTCGAGAATATGATGTCATGTAAATGGCCGCCGCCACAGTTGATTGTCATTTGAGCCCTTTTTATGGCATTTTCCATCACTTTGGCCAAAACTTCCGGCGATAGGTCCTCACATTGTTGACGGATATTGTCTTTAAAAGCTGCAAGAGTCTGAGGCTTGTTGACATAAACCCGCGACTTCAAATGCCCCACAAAAAGAAGTCTGGAGCGGTCAAATCAGGCGATCGTGCTGGCCAGTGCAAATCACCAAAACGGGAGATAAGGCGCCCGGGAAATGCATCCTTCAGCATATCGGTTGTGGCACGTGCAGTGTGTGCCGTTGCACCGTCCTGTTGGAACCACATGTTTTCCAATCCCAATTCATCAAGTTGCGGCAAAAAGAACTCGTTGATCATTGCTCTGTAGCGCTCACCATTCACAGTAACCGTTTGGCCCGCGACGTCTTCGAAGAAAAAAGGTCCGATGACTCCTCCAGCGAACACAGCACACCATACAGTAACTTTGAGCGGGTGTAATGGCTCTTCGTGGGTTACACGCGGATTTTCAGTGCCCCAGAAGCGTAAATTTTGCTTATTTACGTACCCGCTAAGATGGATGGGCCTCATCACTCATGATTATTTTTGATGAAAAATCATCTTCCTCTCGGTGGTGATTAAGGATGGCTTGAGCGTATGTTAGACGCGATTGGCGGTCAGCAGCTAACAGCTGATGCACCGTCTGGACTTTGTACGGAAACATCTTCAAATCGTGTACCAAAATTCGCTGTAAAGACCGTCGACTGATACCCATTTGCGTGGCACGTCGTCTGGTCGATGTCGACGGCGCTTCCATGACATCTTCGGCTACAGCAGCAATATTCTCTGCAGAACGGCTACTCCGGGGTCTGCCACGCCTGGCAGCATCTCGTGTTGTGCCAGTCTCTTTGAGGCGAGCGGCTAAACGTCGCAGTGTTTCACCAGTAGGCGTTGGAGGGGTAGGAAATCTGCGACGAAATTCACGTTGTGCCAAAGTCACCGACCGATTATTGTTCCAATAAATAGTCACCAATATTCCGCGTTCTGGAGCAGTGTAGCGTAACATTGTTTATTAACGTGTATTTCGCATGTGTTTACTACACAAATGTCAAAACAGAACTGACATTAGGGGCAATCGCAAAATTTATAGCATTTTCTGATAGGAGGATTACTTTTGCGCCACCTTGTAGAACGACACTTCCTAGTTGTAGTGTTATACTAACGATGCGATGCGAAAAAGCGTACTTCAAGAAATGTTTCACTTTCATTTGAGGTCACTTCACCAAAGTTTGAGCTAGGGAGCTGAAATTTATAATATAGACTCTCCACGGGCCCCTGATGCTGATGTGTAAATATTTTCCAAATCCGCCCACTGACACGCCCACAATGCCCACATTTTGAAAAACACCAAAGTTTGAGCTAGCGAGCTGAAATTTATAATATAGACTCTCCACGGGCCCCTGATGCTGATGTGTAAATATTTTCCAAATCCGCCCACTGACACGCCCACAATGCCCACATTTTGAAAAACACCAAAGTTTGAGCTAGCGAGCTGAAATTTATAATATAGACTCTCCACGGGCCCCTGATGCTGATGTGTAAATATTTTCCAAATCCGCCCACTGACACGCCCAAAATGCCCACATTTTGAAAAACACCAAAGTTTGAGCTAGCGAGCTGAAATTTATAATATAGACTCTCCACGGGCCCCTGATGCTGATGTGTAAATATTTTCCAAATCCGCCCACTGACACGCCCACAATGCCCACATTTTGAAAAACACCAAAGTTTGAGCTAGCGAGCTGAAATTTATAATATAGACTCTCCACGGGCCCCTGATGCTGATGTGTAAATATTTTCAAAATCCGCCCACTGACACGCCCACAATGCCCACATTTTGAAAAACACCAAAGTTTGAGCTAGCGAGCTGAAATTTATAATATAGACTCTCCACGGGCCCCTGATGCTGATGTGTAAATATTTTCCAAATCCGCCCACTGACACGCCCACAATGCCCACATTTTGAAAAACACCAAAGTTTGAGCTAGCGAGCTGAAATTTATAATATAGACTCTCCACGGGCCCCTGATGCTGATGTGTAAATATTTTCCAAATCCGCCCACTGACACGCCCACAATGCCCACATTTTGAAAAACACCAAAGTTTGAGCTAGCGAGCTGAAATTTATAATATAGACTCTCCACGGGCCCCTGATGCTGATGTGTAAATATTTTCAAAATCCGCCCACTGACACGCCCACAATGCCCACATTTTGAAAAACACCAAAGTTTGAGCTAGCGAGCTGAAATTTATAATATAGACTCTCCACGGGCCCCTGATGCTGATGTGTAAATATTTTCCAAATCCGCCCACTGACACGCCCACAATGCCCACATTTTGAAAAACACCAAAGTTTGAGCTAGCGAGCTGAAATTTATAATATAGACTCTCCACGGGCCCCTGATGCTGATGTGTAAATATTTTCCAAATCCGCCCACTGACACGCCCAAAATGCCCACATTTTGAAAAACACCAAAGTTTGAGCTAGCGAGCTGAAATTTATAATATAGACTCTCCACGGGCCCCTGATGCTGATGTGTAAATATTTTCCAAATCCGCCCACTGACACGCCCACAATGCCCACATTTTGAAAAACACCAAAGTTTGAGCTAGCGAGCTGAAATTTATAATATAGACTCTCCACGGGCCCCTGATGCTGATGTGTAAATATTTTCAAAATCCGCCCACTGACACGCCCACAATGCCCACATTTTGAAAAACACCAAAGTTTGAGCTAGCGAGCTGAAATTTATAATATAGACTCTCCACGGGCCCCTGATGCTGATGTGTAAATATTTTCCAAATCCGCCCACTGACACGCCCACAATGCCCACATTTTGAAAAACACCAAAGTTTGAGCTAGCGAGCTGAAATTTATAATATAGACTCTCCACGGGCCCCTGATGCTGATGTGTAAATATTTTCCAAATCCGCCCACTGACACGCCCACAATGCCCACATTTTGAAAAACACCAAAGTTTGAGCTAGCGAGCTGAAATTTATAATATAGACTCTCCACGGGCCCCTGATGCTGATGTGTAAATATTTTCAAAATCCGCCCACTGACACGCCCACAATGCCCACATTTTGAAAAACACCAAAGTTTGAGCTAGCGAGCTGAAATTTATAATATAGACTCTCCACGGGCCCCTGATGCTGATGTGTAAATATTTTCCAAATCCGCCCACTGACACGCCCACAATGCCCACATTTTGAAAAACACCAAAGTTTGAGCTAGCAAGCTGAAATTTATAACATAGACTCTCCACGGGCCCCTGATGCTGATGTGTAAATATTTTCCAAATCCGCCCACTGACACGCCCACAATGCCCACATTTTGAAAAACACCAAAGTTTGAGCTAGCGAGCTGAAATTTATAATATAGACTCTCCACGGGCCCCTGATGCTGATGTGTAAATATTTTCAAAATCCGCCCACTGACACGCCCACAATGCCCACATTTTGAAAAACACCAAAGTTTGAGCTAGCGAGCTGAAATTTATAATATAGACTCTCCACGGGCCCCTGATGCTGATGTGTAAATATTTTCAAAATCCGCCCACTGACACGCCCACAATGCCCACATTTTGAAAAACACCAAAGTTTGAGCTAGCGAGCTGAAATTTATAATATAGACTCTCCACGGGCCCCTGATGCTGATGTGTAAATATTTTCCAAATCCGCCCACTGACACGCCCACAATGCCCACATTTTGAAAAACACCAAAGTTTGAGCTAGCGAGCTGAAATTTATAATATAGACTCTCCATGTTCATGTCCCTTCGTGAATCGTTTTATTCGTTTCCGTTTAATTTTTCGTAGCTCTTTTTTATAAATTTCCCACCTACGAAGCTCATGCACATCTGAGAAAGTAAAAACTTTCTCGATATATTCTGAGATGGCAACGATGGCCAGTTATCTGCAAAATCCAAGATGGCGGCAGTTCTCCGGAAATCTCCAGTATCTCAATATAAGCTTTTATTAAAGCTTTTAAAAAATGCCTCGTGGTACTAAGTTTATGTTTAAATTACTAACTCTATTCGATTCAATACCAAAATCAAACAACAGCGCAACGTATTTAGTCTGGCAGAGAAGTTGACTGCAAGAGGCCGTTATTATCAGCGTGATTTGTGGTTTCTTAAAAAAAAGTTTACGGTTTTAATTTTTTTTTGGTGAGACTCTTTTTTAATTACATTTTTATATAGTTATTATATTGGAGTTTCACTTACTCTTTTAATAAAAATACACTGAATTGTAATTTATTATTTCTTTATTGTGTAACACAGTCTTAGCTTAAACAAATTTATATAAAATATGATCGCTTCGTTGCGCTTCCGTCCAACTACTGACTAGTTGGTTAACATTCAAAATTGCTCGATCTCTCTTACTTGGTCTTCTAGGAAGATCAAGTGTGAGAGGGGAGCTAGCATAGGCCAAGTTCTATTCACACTTGAAGTTTGTAGATCAAACATCAAGTGTGGCGAAAATGGCTATGACTGTTCTAGTAGGTAAAGGTATACCCTAAGGCTCAGGTAGAAGCATATTACATAACTATATTGTTGAATATGAGCGACTTTAAAGATGACCAATCAATGGAATATGACGAGAATTCCTGTATGTCTGCGACGACCAGTTTCTCAACAGATAATTTAGCCGTAAGCTGTGGTAAATCTGTTGGCAGTGATATGAAACTGTTGGGAACTGCTAGCGATGAAGAGCAGAATATAGAGAATATAGACCCAACAAATTCGAATTTGACTATTTTAGACGGGACTTTTTATAAATTAATTCCGGATAAAAGTACAGCCACAAATTTCACTGCTTCTTGCGTAAAATGTAAGCCAAATACAGTGGAAATTAGGGGTAGTAGACATTCAACGTACAACTTTACATCGCATTTTAAAAGAAAACACGGAATCGATGCCCTAATCGAGTACAAAAGCTATGTCTTAAAAAAACAAAAAAACAAAAACCAACATAAAGGAAAAAAATTAGCACACAGATGGAAAATAAATATAAATCAAACGACTTTTCATAAAAAAATGACACAATTTGTCGTTAACTCGATGATCCCATTTGTAGGTGGCAATGGTGCGATGGTAGTGTATCCACTAAACACAGATAAATAAGTTGTTCAGGAGGAAAGATCACAATGATATTCCTTGTGTTCGAATCTCCCAGACAGCAGAGAACAGACAGACAATACTGACTGCTGGAATAAGTCCAGAAAGTGTCGCTTCAAACGACGATTTTTTCGTGGTCGAGGACCCACAGGAGAAAGTGGATTTGCTGGGCGCTTGTTTCGAGGCCGTGTATACGGTGAACAATCCTGTTCGCCGTAACCACGACATTGAGAATAGGGCTCTATTGAGCCACTTCTATCTGCGCACCGAACTTGAGAATTGGCGATCTGAAAATAACGGATTCACCGTATTCACTGATGAAAACCATGCTAATGCAGTTGTCGCCAATGGCCGAGATGCATCGCACTTGTTCGTGTCGAAGGATGATCTTCTGTGCATCTTCGAGTCGCTAAAGAATAAAAAGTCGGCGGGGATGGATGGTGTCCCAAACGTCGTATTGAGACACCTGCCTTTGGAGGCTGTAGATATTTTCACCACGCAGTTTAACAATGCGCTGAATAATGCACATTATCCGGCGCATTGGAAGGTAGCAGTGGTACACCCTATCCCGAAAAAATGTAAAGATAGGACGAACCCTGCCAATCTCCGGTCAATTAGCTTACTTCCGAATATTAGCAAGGTCTTTGAAAAGGTTGTCAATAGAGCCCTGTTAAAGTGGGTCGAGGACAATAACATAATCCCGGACAACCAGTTTGGTTTCAGGGCGAGGCATGACACTATTCATGCCGCGTCAAAACTGGTTTCCGACATTCAGTGGAATAAATGCAAGAGCCAATGCACGGGTGCTTGTCTGGTTGATTTTGAGAAGTCTTTCGACACCGTATGGTTAGAGGGACTTTTTTACAAGTTGACCAGGCGGGGGATGCACAAACCTTTGCTATATGTAATTTATAATATGCTTATGGGAAAGAAGTTCGTTGTCAAATGTGGCAACGTGACTTCGAGCAGAGTCTTTGAAATTAAAAACGGTTTACAGCAGGGGGCGGTCAATTCTCCGATCCTGTTTAACATTTACACGAGTGATCTGGTGGGTTCACTCAGACATGCTATAGCGTATGCCGACGATTTGGTGGCATATAGATCAGGTCCTAAAATCGAGGTCATTAATATCCTTTTGCAGCGTGACTTCGATCAAATTAAGCGATATTGCGACGACTGGAAGTTGAAAATCAACTTTCAGAAGACGGAAACAATCTTGTTCAGAACTCCATTGGCTGGGGCCTCTAGGGATACCAGAAAAAACTGGAAGAAATTGGCCATTATTGGACAAAATGGGCAGCCATTGGCGGTGAGAAGCGTAGTTAGATATCTGGGTATCTGGCTTGATCAGTATCTGTATTTCGATAGACATATAGCTGCTTGTCTTGCTGGGGCCAAGAAGGCTTATGCTCTGACAAGGAGACTGTTTCATAGCAGTCAACTTGACTCCAGAGTGAAGGTCATTTGCTACGTGGCCCTTATAAGGCCGATTATCGCTTATGGTTGTCCATTGTGGTTCAATATAGCGCCTAGCTATATGGAAAAGATTCGGGTTTTGGAGAGACAATGTCTTAGGATCTGTCTCCGGTTGTTCCGAACGCCTGAATCCAACTATATAAAATACTATCCCAACAAGGTCCTATACGATGGGGCTCAGTTGAATAGGATTGACAATTTCCTTATTAAGGTGACTCGAAGGCACGTTGCAAGGGCGATGGCCAGGGACAATAGCCTTATCGTTGGGGCTTACTACCCCAATGAAATGTACATAGAGAGTACGCTCCGGTCTGGCTTTATCCCGCCGGAGGCATTTATCCATATTGATGCAAAAGGGCTGTTACAGACGAGGGATGGTATCCCGGTATTATACCACCGCTACCGCAGCGCGAGAGATAAGCGGCTCATCCGCGGCGAGGGCATCGCCAATGCTCATGAGCTCCTCCGTTTTAGTACCGCAATATCGGAAAGGGATCAATTCGACACGGAAAAGCAATTCGCCGAGTTTTGGTGGCTTGTTGAGGGGGGAGGGGTCAACATGCCCTCCCAGGACGGTGCGTTACTCTAGGTAACATCCTTTTAGCTTATAAGTTAGATTAAGTTAGCTAGGGCGTTTTTGGGAGAGGCCGGGCTCGCCAACGTGTGGTGGTGCTTCCGGGAGTTGACTGACGCTGTAAGGCCTCAGTCGGCTCACGGCGGCGCGTGTGCACGTTGACGACTGCCAGGCACCCGGAAAGCAATTAGGATTTTGACCACTTGTTGCGCAAGGCAACGAGTGTTCAGAATCCTAATTATAGTTAGAATATGTTAGGTAGTTTAAGTAAGTAGAATAGGTAGTTTGTAATTTGTTTTATATAAAAATATAAAATTTAAATAATGATGCCGAGTTTTATTTAATTTTCTCGAGGAACACATATGTAAGATTAGTTCGTAAAATAGTTTTTAGGCCGAAAGGCAATAATTATAAGATATAGTTAAGTTTAGGGCGTCCGCATAAGGATCAATAATCTAGAATAAGTATCCTGTTAATTTTAAGTTAGATTTAATCATTTTTGTCTAGTATGTAAGTTGATATAAGCTAATAATTAATAAAAATGAATTTAAAAGTCAAAAAAAAAGTCAAAAAGTGTATCCACTAAAGTGATTGGCAGGTCGTGCGTTCGAATCCCGACCAGGGCCATGATTTTTATAAAATTGAATGCACACAACAAAAACAGATCTCCCTAAAGCAATTTAGGCGCCACCTGTTGAGAAAAAAAAATCCCATCGCACCAAACTTCTTTCCTATCCTTCTATTTTTTTATACAGTAAGTAGCACCCAGAAATAGGAAATGAATCATTTGCTGGTAGCTACTTACAGCAACAAACAAAATGCCTGCGCTGTGGTTTCCACTATAAGGGTACTGTGTACTACAGAAAAAAAAGAAATCCCTTTAGCGCACGCAAATTATGTATATAAAAAAAAAAAAAAAAAAATTTAGAGCTATAGAGGATAAATTTCTTAAGGAAGCAATGAATGGTCTTGCCATACATGACTTCGGACTTCGGCTTCCTTCTAGAAATTCAGTTGTCACCAAAGTAGTGGAGTTATTTGATGAAAACAATAGAAATGTAAGCGACTTGTTAAAAGATGTCAGTTATGTTTGTACTTCTGCTGATATATGGTCTGGTAAGAGAAGAAATTTCTTTGGAGTTACTGCGCATTAGATACACTCTGATTACCAAAGGAAATCCGCGGCTTTGGCATGTAGAAGATTTACAAAAACCCACTCCTACGACAGAATCACCTCGCTTTTACAGGTCATCCATTTGGATTTTGGCTTAACCTGCCAAAAAGTTGTCTCCACTGTAACAGATAACGCTTCAAACTTTATTAAAGCATTTAAAACCTTCGGCATAGACCAAAGAGCTATCGAATTAAGTGACGAGATAGAAGCATTTCCACTCACCGAATCTGATGAAGACTTGTCACCAGATTCGGATGAATGTGATTCCAGCGAAAGCGAAACTCCTTTATCGTTTGAAATATCAGGAAGTCGATTCTCTAGAGAAATGGAGCTAATTTTACCAAACCATCTCAGATGCGCTTCGCACACCATTAATTTATGTGCCTCAACGGATTTATATAATGGGTTAAAAAATATCCAACCTTAGCGGATCGTCATAAGCACGTTTTGGATAAATGCAGTGTGCTGTGGAATTTTGGTTCTCGTCCTAAAAAAGCGGAAATAATCCAAAAAATATTAGGTCATACCTTATCAAGGCCCGGTGCAACAAGGTGGAACTCACTTTTTGACTCACTACGCCAAATGTACAGCCTCAAAGAGAAATGTGATCTTCTTTACATTACCCTAAAAATTAAAACCAATCAACAACTAACTGGTGATGACTTTTTGTACATTAGTGAATACCTTGAGTGCTCTGAGCCCCTGGCAACAGTCCTGGATATTTTTCAATGAGAAAGGAATATGTTCTATGGCATGCTACTACCTGCTTTAGTTTCTTTGCGTCGAAAGTTTCAATTATTAAAAGAAAGATCCTGGTCCTGGGGCCCTACCATGAAACTCGATTCTAAAGTGAAACTATTCGAATTCGCAAAATCGCAACTCTGTAATTCTATAAGTAAGTTCTGAAAACGAAAATCGAACAGTTTGAGTACTGCCAATTCTTTTTTGTTTTCTTAGTACAAAATTGGTACTACCTTTTGCGAAAGTTAATGTCAAATTCGAGCGAATTCGTAAATAATCGTTCTACATCAAATGTGTATGCGAGAAGATAGAATGAAGAATTTTTTTTAAGAATGTAAGTATGTAAATAAGAGTTATAAATGAATAATTCATGAATATTTCATAAACATTGTAATATGTATGCATAATGTTTGTTTTTTTACCAGGGAGTCATATAAAAAACAAATACAAAACTTTCACAATTTGAAATTTTGGTGGAGTACATGACCCAGCATCCAGATTTGTCCAAGGGGTATTTGAAAACACCCGAAGCCAGACAGAAATAAAAACATTTGTGGACAATCTACTCAAATGATTTGAATGCTGAAGGTCCACCGCAGCGTGACGCAGCGGGATGGAAAAAGGGAAACAAAGTTTCAAAATTGTGAAATTCTTTTATTTTCTTTTTGTTTCATTAGGTTTGGGCCGATTTTAAAGTACACACAAAGGGCAAGTTGAGGAACAACAAAATGAATTTGTCCGGAACTGGTGGTGGTCCGTCTAAATATCTTTCCCTTATTCCTTTGGAAGAAAAGGTCAGTGAGTTGCTTGATTTAGGTCAAGCAGTTAATGGATTGAGTGGTTCTAGGTACTTGTTTTGGGTTGCAGGATACCATTGTTGAACAACATCCAGGCCAAAAAGATGAAGATCTATTAGGTATGTGCAATGGTGTCACAGAAGTAGAAACAAATTCCAACAATGTTCTAAGCCCGGAAAAAGAAAATGTCCCACAGCCGCCAATTACACCAAAAAACGGCAATCACTCCCTGAAAAACAAGTTGAGCATCAAATTATTTATCAAAACAACTCGTACGATGCTCTGAAAGAGATCAATGAAAATTTAAAAGGAATTTTGAAGTATAAAAAAGGGACTTTGAACTAAATAAAAAAAAAATACATAAAAAAAGAGAAACTCGAACTAAAAAAACTAAAATTTGAATTTAAAAAAAAAGAGTTATGTCGAAAAGAACAAAAATACAGTTGCTAAATTGGAAATTAAAAAAGAGATTCTAAGTCTTCGCCAACAAATGAATGCCATACCATAAAAATACCAAAAAAAAGTGAATATGAAGTGAAAAGAATATTTATGTTTATTTATGTTATTGTAGTTTTGTTAATTAATATTGTTCTTTAATTGCTCATTAAACGTTGGCTTAAAAACTACTAAAAAAACTGCCTTTAAAATCAACAGTCGTTGTCATGTTTTTCTTTTGTTGTGTCAAATATATTGCGAGACTCGTTTGGGTTATGTCAAACTCATGTGAGAATCGTTCGAAAATCGCAAATTTGTTGACAAATAGTTTGGCATTACCGACGTTCGATTCTACTTTCATAGAGAGTACCATTTGAAAGTAGAATCGGAAATAACTTTCGAATAGAATCAATAGTAGAAACGGATTTCATAGTAGGGCCCCTGGGTATATTGTGTCCCATTGGTGGATATATATATATCAAGTATAGAAAAAAGATTTTCCAAGTTTTTTTGAAATCAGCTCTACAAAAGCGGAGTCAGCTGCAATCGCAGCTTTATCACATCCTGGTTTTAAAAAAAGATGGTTATCTTGCATTGACCTTCAATATCATGGAAGAGTTCTGTTCCAATTCAAACAAAATGTTTTGAAAGAGTTATCAAGATGGCCGACCTGAATACGTGTCACGTTTTTTTGCATGTTAGGTAATGCTGTCCCTTTCAGTCACACAGATATTTAGTATTTAGCATCCCTTTAATCTTACATGTTAGGAATGTGTGACCGTGTAAATCCACCATAAAGCCCTGGTAGCTAGTGCTGTATATTGTAATTTATTTACATTGTAATTTTGTGAAAATAAATAATAAATGAATAAAAACTTCATTTCAATCTCTCAATCCGGTGAGAGCGAAAGCCTGCTTCCAAATAATAAATAAATAAAAATTTCATTTGAATTTTTAAATTAGGTGAGAGCGAAAACCTGCTTCAATTTCAATTCTGTTTCAATTCTATCCCTCGATTCAGCAATGTAAACGCGGTATATTGACTGGCAGCCATTGAAAAATGTCTCGTTACGTTACGTCACACGGCCGATGCCGTTAAATAGAATAGAGAAGAAGGAAATTGAATACTTCAATATTCAATTCAATAAACATAAACAGTAGAACTTGCACTTTGGTGATGTCGATGTGAAATATGATAGCTTTGCTTAAAAAAATATTAAAATTAAAATGTAATGAGAGAATTTAATTGTGTTGTGATATGACGTTTTTTGATTTTGGAAGAAACGAAGGAGAAAATACGTCAACGCATCAGTTAGAATCCAAAGCGGAAAACCAAATTTCAAACTATTTTTGTGACAACTGTACTAATGTGGAAAGTTTGGATGGATTTCCAGCTATCAAGAAAGTATTTGCTAGATACAATACTCCTCTTCCCTCTTCCGCCCCAGTTGAGAGACTTTTTTCTTTTGCCTCAATGACAAACAGGCCAAAATCAAATCGCCTATCCGATAAAAATTTTGAAATGAGAGTTGTTCTTAAGGCCAATTCTTTTAAATTTTGTTAGGAACAGTCAATTCTTTATTTAATTTGCATTTCATTTTACTAAATTAATAAGATTGTTATAATGTGTGTAAATTGCGACAAAATGCTGGAAGGTGTAATGATATGGTCCAGAACACTTACTTGTTAATTTTTTTTTGTTTTATTTTTTATGATCTTTAATTTCAAAATACTCACTTTATTGCAGTACTGAACACTAATTTTCGTTTTCTTGCTTTTCATACGTATTGTGGTACTGTTTCACTAAATGATGACACGTCCGTTTGGTTTTAACGCGATCATAAAACTGACGCTCTCTTTATTCTTTTTCTTAAGCTAACATATGTATGAATGTGTGTGTATATATAAATATAATATAATAATTTAAGTAGATATCTTATACTGTATGTGTATATATATAATCACAGTTTATAAATGAAGGTACATGAGTATAAATATGGTCTGACAGTGTGAGTTGCATGCTTAACTCTTACAATAATTACTACAACTCGGCCATCCTGACAATTAAGATCACCTGATCTTGCAAATTTACAATCAATTATTCGCTTTACTCTTGTTCAGCCATGGTTTCATATTGCCAACCGCCCATACTCCTTGGTAAGGTAGTCGCGACTGTTGAAAACCGTCAACATCTTTAAGCAGATATCTGTCGTTTCGTAGGACTTTTTCGATCTGGTAGGGTCCTCTAAATTTCGGTATCAGTTTTTTAGACGCCCCCGGGTGCGAGTCAAAATTTTTTATCATAGCATAGTCTCCTACATTATATTTCGTGGGCTTGCACCGTTTTTTATCTACGTATCGTTTGTTGTATGCCTGTGACTTCTTTTGTTCTAGAGCTGCTTTGCTACGTGTCTTTGCCAGGTCGCGTACGTCTCCTGACTCTAGTTCTGTCAAATTTTCCCTAAGTTCATCCGACCATTTGCCTTTTTGATTCACTCCAAACAACATTACACTAGGATGTTCTTTTGTAGTCCTGCCCACCGTGTTATTGAGTGTATGTTCGACTACCTCTAAAACGTGGTCCCAAAATACCCCTTCTTCTGGTTTAACTAACTTTGCTATCATTGGTCCCAAGCTCCTGTTTACTCTCTCTACTTGTCCGTTTGCTTGGGGTGAACCTGTCGCAATCTTTATGTGTTGAACACCTTCTTTGGACAAAAAGTCCTTGAACTCTGCCGAGGTAAAACAACTACCCCTATCTGAAATAATATACTTTGGTCTACTATACGCTCTAAAATAGTCCGTTAACGCTCGATTTACTTCCTTTGTATTTGTAGTTTTAGTCGGGTAGAGTCTCACGAACTTTGTAAAAGCATCTATTACTACCAGTATATATTTTTTAACCGTCCTTGAATTGTCTATTGGACCATAATGATCTACATGTACTACCACGAACGGTTTTTCTTCTTTAGGTATGTTGTGAATGAAACCCTTTTCACGTCCCTGTTTAGCCGAAAAAGCAATACACTTCAAACAGTTCTTTATGTGCGATCCTATCTTCTCTCTCATTTTGGGAAACCAGTAACTTTTTGACACCAACTCTAACACCTTATCTGTTCCTACATGACCTACTTCGTCATGATATTTATACAAAACGTGACTTTCCATTTCTGTTGGTACACAAAACACGACACTGCCATCATTTTTCTTTCTATATACCACTCCGTTTCTCATTTCATATAAATTATGGTTCGATCGTTCTAACAACTCTTTAATCTTAACTATATTTCCGTCTTTTCCTTGGCATACTATCAGGTTTTCCTCGAAAGTATTCGTTTCGATCGTTAGAATATTTGTCGACCTACTTAACGCGTCGACGTGATGCATGCGAGTACCTGCCCTGTGTGCTAGAGTGTAATCAAAATTTTGCAGTTCTAACGCCCATCTGGCAATTCTAGGGTTGAGTTCTTTTTTGTTTAGCGTTAGGGTCAATGAATTACAATCAGTTACGATCTTGAACTGTTTACCCTCTAAATATACCCTAAAACGTTTTAAAGCACTTATTATTGCCAGCGCCTCCAACTCAAAACTATGCAATTTTGCTTCGTAATCTGTCGTTCTCTTTGAAAAATAAAAAATCGGATGTAACTTTCCGTCTTGCTTTCTTTGTAGCAGAATCGCTCCAAATCCCTGTGCACTTGCGTCGCAATGAAGTTCTGTTTCGTCCTTTGGGCTATACAGTGCCAAGACCGGAGCTTCTATCAATTTGTTTTTCAAGTTTTCGAAGGCCTCTAACTGTTTGTCACCAAACTTGAATTCCCTATCTTTTTTTGTAAGATCGTACAGTGGTTTTGCTATGGTCGAAAAATCTTTAACGAATCTACGGAAATAAGAACATAAACCCAAAAAACTTTGTACCGCATGAGTTTTTTGTGGAACCGGAAATTTTTTTATAGCTTCGATACCCCTATCATCTGCCTGTATACCCGCTCCCGTAATCGTAAAACCTAAATATTTTATTTTCTTTTGTAGAAACTTGCATTTATCTATCCTTAGTTACAATCTATTGTCTACCATCCTCCTCCAAACTTCAGAGAGTATTCTAAAATGGTCTTCGTACGTCGTCGTAGCTATCATTATTTCTTTACATAATGTATTTCTTTTTCGAAAAAAAAAATTGAATTTTTGCAATTGAAAAACTTTTTTATCGTACTAAGATCTTTTCCAGAAACTTTAATTGACTACACCTATAACTTGAACAATACTTACGTAATAATGTAAGTAAGGCTTACCACATATTATGTGATTTGCCCAAAATAAATTTCTTTTGTGAATTTGGAATTAAACCACAATTTGAAACAAACAAAGGCTGGAGTTATGCCTTTTGTACATGTGTAACATGTAAACATTCATTTGATAGAATATGTTGAGAGATGAAAAATATAATTGATAAAATTCTGGCTAATGACATAAAGACATTTTTTTAAGAACCTTTTTTGTTGTTGCAAGGACCGCTTAGTCAAATAACATTGAGCACAGACATACCGTCTGGATTCAAATGATATTTTGGAAAAATATCCATTTTCCAAGTTTTAATGACCTTTTTTGTTGTTGCAAGGACCTCTTATTCAAATAACATTGAACACAGATATTCCGTGTGGATTCAAATGATATTTTGGACAAATATCCTTTTTCCAAGATTTAAGGACCTTTTGTGTTGTTGCAAGGATCTCTTAGTCAAATAACACTGAACACAGATATACCGTGTGGGCTCAAATGATATTTTGGAATAATATCCCTTTTTCGATTTTCAAGGACCTTTTTTGTTTATTACAAGGACCTCTTAGTCAAATAACATTGAACACAGATATAAGGCGCGGTTTTCTTGGAGTTTTTGAAAAAAAAAAATCGGGTTTAAGGACCTTATTTGGTGCTCTAAGGACCTCTTGGTAAATAACCTTATGACAACTAAAAGTGGCATTCTTCAATCGGCCATCGGTTACCTCTTACCTTCAACTGATACAACAAGCTATACAACCTCAATTATTCAAAACTTATCGAAGACAAATCTACTTCCACACTATTTCCTCGTGTTTCGTAAGGACATAATAATCTTTAAAATTAAACATAATTAAAACTAGAAAATGTATAACGAAATAAAAGAATCGCTTCTGTTCCTGTAAGCCTTTTCGGATTAAATTGTTTGAAAAAAATTATTAGTTGTGGTTAATCCATAGCTAAAAAGCTAAAACTAAAGCTAATTATTGTTACTTACACTCTGGCAACTAATTTTTCACAACTAAACACGCTTAGTTACACTTCGCAACTAATAACTAATTTAGGTTCAAAATTTGTGGCAACCAACTACAACTAAAATTATGGTTTACCTTCAAAGAAACTACAGCTAATTTAGTTGTAGCTTTTTAGCTATTAGTTAAGCTAACTTTTGTGCAACTCTGTGCGTAACACAGCGTAAGCATTTGTGTTTAACAGTAAGCAGCACTATCGCATTTCATTGCATGCTTTTCGGTGCTACTTACTATTAGAAAGAATAGAGCGGATAGGAAAGAAGTGTTTGGGTGCAGTTGTAGGGTTTTTCTCCACGGGTGGTGTCTAAGATGCTTAGGGAGATTACGATTTCATGTATTCGATATAAAGTAATGGACTTGGCCGGGATTTGAACGCACGACCTTCCATT
Organism: Portevinia maculata; assembly: GCA_949715645.1. Lineage (NCBI taxonomy): Eukaryota > Metazoa > Arthropoda > Insecta > Diptera > Syrphidae > Portevinia > Portevinia maculata. Next base: position 5,709,783 of record OX454530.1, on the reverse strand, counting down.
CAGTAAGCGAATACACTACAACTGCACCTGTTGCCACCGTTATCTTTAGAAACGGCATGGTATATATGAGTTCAATGTTATTTGAATGAGGGGTGCTAGGAACAACAAACATTTTGGTAAAATATCCTTTTTTTCGACTTTTAAGGACCTTTTTGTTGTTCCAAAGACCTCTTAGTCAAATAACATTGAACGCAGATATACCGTGCGGATTCTAATGACATTTTGGAATAATATCCTTTTTTCGACTATTAGGGACCTTTTTTGGTGTTGAGAGTTCCTTCTTAGTCAAAAAACATTGAACACAGATATACCGTGTGGGCTGAAATGATATTTTGGAAAAATATCCTTTTTTCAAGTCTTAAGGACCTTTTTTGTTGTTGCAAGGACCTCTTTGTCAAATAACATTGAACACAGATATACCGTGTGGGCTCAAATGATATTTTGGAATAATATCCCTTTTTCGATTTTAAAGGACCTTTTTTGTTTGTTGCAAGGACCTCTTAGTCATCAAATAACATTGAACACAGATATAAGGCTCGGTTTTTATGGAGCTTTTGAAAAAAAAAAATTCGGGTTTAAGGACCTTATTTATTGCTCCAAGGACCTCTTGGTAAATAACCTTATGACAACTAAAAGTGGCATTCTTCAATCGGCCATCGGTTACCTCTTACCTTCAACTGATGTACAACAAACTTCAAGCTATACAACCTCAATTATTCAAAACTTATCGAAGACAAATCTACTTCCACGCTATTTCCCCGTGTTTCGTACGGACATAATAATCTCTAAAATTAAACATAATTAAAACTAGAAAATGTATTACGAAATAAAAGAATCGCTCCTGTTCCTGTAAGCCTTTTCGGGTTAAATTGTATGAAAAAAATTATAAGTTGTTTTACATACATTCCTTATATTACTAACTATCAATATAAAAGTGGTCTAAGCCACCTTTTGCTATTCAAAAGTAGATGGAGCTGAAAAATACGTTTTTGCACATAGCATAACATAACAAAATAATAGAGTAAAAGTGGTGTAAGTTCTATACATCATTTTTGCATTATGGCCTACTATGATTGTATGTAGCTTAGGTACGTAAAAATTCTGTCCTGTCATTGTCAAAGCGTGTACAAATTTATTGAGAGGTTTACGGTTTAACACGAAATTGAATTTAAAATCATAAATAATCACAATCATTAATCATGAACGAAGAGGATACTATTTCAGGTAAGTTAAAATTTCGAATTATTTACTGCAAATAGTAACCTTTTAAGTATGTAACAATGTTGGTAACAGTTGGAGATTTTGAAGAATCTGGCTCTGAATATCTACCATCCCCTGCACCTTCAACCGACGATGATAACTTAGAAGAAGTCCAAGAAAGGATAACTAGTTCAGCCACAAATTCACAACAGCCACAGCCAAGTACGTCTAGTTCAATAACATCAGAACCGCAAGCAAGTGTGGTTAGACACTGGTCAGCAGTTGAAACAGATGAAACTCCTATCAAAAGTAGAAAGCGAGTTAAAAAGCCTGAGACTTGGCAGCGAAATATTCTTAAATTAAAACGAGCAAAAGGCGAGGAATATACAAATAACAGACAGAATATTGTTGCTGCGAAGACACCTAAAACAGGCGAATGTCCATGTCCCAAAAAATGTCATCTTAAAATAAATGAGGAACGTCAGCAGGAAATTTTTAGAAGTTTTTATGCATTGGCAAATTTTAACACTCAAAATGCATTACTGTTCTCATTAGTTAGAGTGACAAACAAATGCAGAAATTATTCGCGAATAGAGGCATCAAGAAGACAAAAAACACACATATACCATATGTTGGGTGCAGATGGCGTTGAGTTTCAGGTGTGTAAGAAATTTTTCCTAAGAACTTTTCAGATTTCTGATGAACGTGCAACTAGGGTATTGAAGCATAAAACTGTTCATAGTGTTCCAACTATTGATCAGAAATGTCGACAAACTTCTGCTAACAAAACACCGGACAATAACATTGAAGAGGTGAAAAAGTTCATTGGCCGGTTCCCAGTGTATGAGTCTCATTACACCAGACACAAAAGTGAGAATAGGAGATATCTTTCACTGGATCTGAGCCTTGGACGAATGTGTTCTCTTTATAAAGAAAATACAGTAGAACCTGTCTCATCTTTGATCTTTAGTAAAGTTTTTAATGAATGTTTTAACCTTCGATTCCATGCACCCATCAGTGATTCTTGCAAAAAATGTGATCTCTTTCATAACAAAATTAAATGTGCTGAGAGTGAACAGATAAAACAAGAACTACACCGTGAACAAGAATTACACCAAAGAAAAGCAGACAGTGCCAGACAAGGATTGAAAGACGATGCGACCTTGGCAAAATCATCTCCTGACGTCACTGTTATCACCTTTGACCTAATGAAAACCCTACCTACCCCTGTCTTGAGTACTGGAATAGTGTACTACAAAAGACAGCTGTGGACTTTTTGCTTTGGAATTCACAACATGGGGACAAATGATGCCTACATGTTTGTTTGGGACGACCCCAAAAAATCGGATCTTGTTTGCTTTACTTTTTTAAAAATGTTGTGACCACTAAGAAAGTAGTAATGTATTCTGACCAATGTGGGGGACAGAATAGAAATATAAAGATGTCGTTGTTCTGTCAGTATGTTATATCTCACCCGGACTTTACTATTGAAGAAATAGATCATAAATTTTTGGTCAGTGGACATTCATATTTAGCATGTGACCAAGATTTTGGTCTAATAGAAAAAAATAAAAAAATTCTTCAAAGAAATATACGTTCCACAAAATTGGCTCGAAGTTATGAAAACGGCTCGAAAAGGCAACAAGGTATCTGGTGGGAGATTCTCTGAGTTTATGCCGCTGAAACAAGGTGTGCCTCAGGGATCTATTTTAGGACCCATCTTATTTTGTATGTTCATTAATGATCTCCCATCGGTGTGCAAATATTCCTCTACATATTTTTACGCTGACGATGCCCAACTCCGATTATCCCTTCCGGTTAAAGGCATTGTTCAGCTAGCGTCAAGAGTAAATGAGGACTTAAAAGCAATTAATGACTGGACAATTAATAATGGGCTCCATCTGAATGCGAATAAATGCTTGGTTCTGCCAATATCTCATCGGTCCTTTGAACTCGGCGCGCTTCCCGACATTTTGTTAGCCAACAGCAAATTGAAGGTTGTTGAGTCCGCGACTTGCCTAGGGTTCGTTCTTAACCGCAAACTTTCGTGCTACAACAATACAAACCTTGTCATCGGTCGAATTTATGGTTGCTTGAGAAAGCTTTGGCGTACAGCCAGTTATACTCCACCTGAGACTCGACAGAAGCTTGTCTGCAGTCTCATTATGCCAATAATAACCTATTCCGAGGTTGTATATCCTAACCCTGATTCGCTCTCCCAACATAAACTTCAGGTAGCCTTCAATGATGCTGTACGATACATCCACGGGCTTCGTCGGTATGACAGGATATCATTACATGCTAATAGCTTCTTAGAACGCACTCTGATTCAACACATAAATGCCAGAAACTGCATTTTTCTGCACAAGGTCATAGTTTCCAAATCACCTCGATACCTATACGAAAAACTTGTCTTCTCGCGATCACAACGAACGAGGAACATCAATGTTCCCACTGCAAAATATCTTGCCTCTTCCCGGTTATTTTTCACCTATGCAGTTAAGCTTTGGAACTCTTTACCTCCGCATATCAAAGGTATCAACAGAACAACCGTCTTCAGCTCGGCAATATACAATTATTTTAGAACACCTCAATAGTAGATTTATTACAACAACACTCTTCTCTTATTCCTATCTAGTACTCTATAAACTTTTCTTTTCTATCTCTTTTAAACCTATTTCTCACTTTCCCCTTCTTGCTAATTTTAAGATTTAATGTTGTATTTAGATATTAAGGACAGTCCATAATAATTTATGCCAATGTACTTCAAAAGACTATATCTTAATGTACGCCCGATATATGTATTAATAAATTGAATTGAATTGAAAAAAAAGGTGGAGTGGTTGAAAGTTCAGTGGCTAAGATTCCATAAAATCCATCAATATTCAATTTTTTACAAGTATTCCAACAATGAAGATGTCTTCTTTAACGAAGTCAATGTTAAAAAAAGGCAGTCAGTGACCATAACACAACTAGATGCATTGGAAAAACCAACAATAGCTGACAAAAAGAAAAAGGACCTTCTTGAATTGATACCACCAGTTCATCACACTTTTTATAACAACCTGAATTGCTCCACCAGTGTCAGGGATGAGGTGTTTTATGATAACACAGATGATAAATAACTTTTCTACTATTTCGATTGATTTTTTTTAAATAAACTTTTCCTAAAATGGTGTAATTTGTTTATTATATTTAATTGGACCAAAATATCATAAATGCAGAAGTGGTGTAACCCACATTTTTTCCTAATTTACTAACTTAATTAATACAAAAATACTCAGGTTTTGCTCATTTGGAAGTTCTTTTAACTAATTTAAAATAAAACAATTAAAATAATTTTCGCAAAAGAAATTAAATTCAAAAAAATATTTACCAAATTTAAAATCTCTATTCTCTCCCAATTAAATAGTTTGGGGTTACACCACTTTTGCACAGATAGCCTCATTTATAGCTCAAACGATGTTGGCCATGTAATTGAAAACAACTTGCAGCATGCCGTAGACATCATTGTTGATTATTTCAAAACATGGAAAGTTAAGTTAAACGCTGGCAAAACCCAGGACATCTTTTTCAAATTAACCACTGTCATGTACCGTGGGTTGATTCTGTCAAATATCTCGGTGTATATCTAGACAAGACATTAACCTTCCGGGGCCATATAACAAATACGCTTAAGAAAATAAGTATAGCTACTAAGATAATGTACCCTCTTATATGTAGGCAATCACTCCTGAGTAAATTCAACAAGATTACAATCTATAAAGTCATCTTTCAAGCCATTATCCTGTATTCTTGTCCGGTGTGGGGAACGTGTGCGAAATCACATATCAAAAAACTTCAAATTGCAAAAAACAAAACATTTAAAATGATGCCTTTTCTCAACCCAACTTCTACATAAAGAAACACGGGTAGGTACTACAAGAGTGTCAAAGAGGATTAAAGTTCTCAACCAAAGATTCAGCTTAAGGTGTAGCAATTCTAGTAACATGTTGATAAGCAATTTAATAAGGCAGTAAGCGCTTTTTTTTACGTTTTATGTGCACTTAAATATTATTTAATTATTTATTGTTGTTATTTTTTATTTATTTATTTATTGTTATTATTATTTATTTATTTATTTATTGTTGTTATTATTTATTGATTTATTTAATTTATTTAGTTCAGCAATTTTACGTGTACTTAAATATTTTTTGATTTTTTATTGCTGTTATTATTTATTTATTTATATATTGTTTTTATTATTTATTTATTTATTGTTGTAATTGTTTATTGATTGATTTAATTTATTTAATCCTGGTAATTCAATAGTTTTAAGTTTAAAAAAAAAATAAAAAATAAAAAAAAAAATATTAAATGAAATTTTTAATCATAGTTTCCTTTAAACTTTCTACCCAATTGGTAATTAATTTCATAAAAACTTTAAAAATTTGGCAGTTGTAAGATATAATAGGTATATCAATTCTCTGAGCAAGCTGTGTATTTGTCAAATCTTGTAAAGCCTTAATCTATGAATAAAAATTATATCTATCTATCTATCTAAAAATAAAAATTGAATATATTATTGCATTTGTCATAATCAGCCCTATTGTGAGTTTCAGCGTGAACAAGATTCCATCCGAAAAAAAATCCTTTTTTCTTTTCGCCTATTGTGAATTTCGGGCGAAAAAAAATTTCATGTTCGAAAGATTCCCCTTATTGGCAGCTCTCAATTCGGGCGGAATTAAACGTCATTCAGAGCTAAAATGTTCACTTATTTTTTTGGTTCGAACAGGATTTTAATTAATAAGTTTTGACCGACCAAAAACGGTACGTGCGTAAGAAGGCGGCTACAAATAAAATAAATGGACAGATATTTGTTTGTTTGTTGAAAGAATGTATTTAGTCTCGTCCTATTTACTTTAAGACCAACCAATTTTTCCTGTTATTCAATCGCCGAAAATGCCATCTCCATGTAGAGCTCTTGACGATGAATGCTATCATATGCGGCCTTAAAGTCAATGAAAAGATGATAAGTCTCGACTTGAAATTTGTTGGTCCTTTTGATATCCACCGCCTGCAAAAACAACGTAAACAAGCTGCGAGTTTCACGATGGGTGGAATCGCTTATTTTTGTCTGGACTGGTAAGCATATCCAGCAAATATTGGAATACTATTTTATAAACTCTTAAAATATGCACAGTATTTATTTAAAAAAAAACACTAAACAATTGGAACTTAACTCAAAGCGACTGATGTCCCTGCGTCGTTAAATAATTACATTTTTGACTTTATTTTATTTGGCTACTACGCAATGCAATTTAATACAAAATATTCTTAACTTCCCTATTTCTTTTTTGCATTTAATTTATTTGGCACTTTATATTTTAAAGCTGTCAAAACACAAATTAGGTGTGTTCGTCTGTGTTTGAAATGTCACTGTCACTGTCGATTCGAAGTGAAGTATCAATCGGGTGAAACTCACAATAGCTTTTAAAATTCCGGGCGGACAGAATTTCGAAATATTTTCCGGGCGAAACTCACAATAAGGCTGAATATGTTGTCATAATATTTTACTTATGATTCGTAGCCTTTCTTTTAGATTTCAAATCAAACATTTTCCTTCGTTTGGATATAACGAACAACCTCAATTTTGAGCGCGAAACGAACTGCTGTCACATTTTTTGCCTTGCAATAAAATATAGGAAATAAACGGACCTGTTTAATATTCAGCAAAATCTTGGTCGGAACTCATTTACAACGTCCCCGCCGGGATGAATAACGCCGCCTTTGTAACATCATTTGTGAATTGAAATTACAATTTTACTCTTCGAGCTTTTTGTTCTGCAAATAAATCTATTGCCTTGTCATAATTTAACTCGTGTGCAATTCGATTTTATATCTATTTCTATATAACCGAATAGAAGCGGAGCGGAGCAGATATGATTCGATCAAATACCATCATTATTTCTTTAGAAAATAGTTGAACAGGTTAGAGTGTTTGTAATTCGTCTTCACGCAGCGCATCGAAATATTTTTTTCGTTTCGGAATTCGTTTGTTTTGCAAAATAGGGTCAACACCACTTTTTTCAGCAACTTCTCTCTTTATAAAAAAATTCCATTGGATTTTGTCTAATTTTCGATTTCGCGGACAATATTCGCCCAAATAGTTAAAATAAGAATAAATTTAAAATCCTTTATAGCAGTTAAGAGATGATCTGTCTCGTACTTAGCTTCTGAAGCATGAGAAGTTTGCTTATCTTCTTCTAAGGCTTCCGCTATGTCTGGCAAATTATTTAATAGGGCATTCACAGCAACATGTTTCGAAGACCATCTCGTCTGACTACTTCCTTTTTAATTTGTTTAAACGTATTTTTTTATAATGTCCCACCTAGTAGTGGAGCCAACAAAAAACCAATATACTTTTTGAATCAGTCCAAATAGGTTAATAGCTTCCTGGTATGATGAGGCAGAGTGAACACCTACAAGATTTAAGGAGTACGAACTCGGCCAGCTCATTCCTTTCTGCAATCCTGGCTTGTACTCCTTTATGATACCGGCCATATTGGACCCATTATCATAAGATTATATAAATCAACAACTGCCAATTTTTCTAAAATCTGTTAACAAATGTCCTCTCCTGTCCTTCCATCAACTTCTATGAAACCAATGGAACTTTCTTTTATTTCACACACATCGCCAGTTCTTGTTATATATCGAATGACCTAGCTCATTTGTTCTGTATGGGATATATCTGCCGTGTGTTTCTTTATTTTTTCCGGATAAGGAATAGAAAAGACAGAATATTCGATTTTTTTATCCGGAATGGAATGAATAAAGAAACAAAAATGGACCGAATAGAATGACAGCCATTTGTATATTGACCAGCGCTGCCACTTAGTTCAAGAACAAGTACAACATTTACTACTTACAATTAATATATTTTTTCTATTACTGAACTCACATGTGAAGTAATACTCCACTACAGCACTAAAATAAAAACATTTATAATAAAACAAATATGAGAAGAGAAACCTTAAGAAAATACAATTTAAGTTCACAAAAACAATAATAATAACGATATCTCAGTAATACAAATTACATTAAATTAATTAAACACCCTTATTATCGTTGTCAAAAATCAATTATTGATAAGCGACAAAATTTATTAATCAATCGATATTTTGGTACTATGAATGTCAATTAACAAATTATTCATCCATTGTGAACACTGACAAGCAAAATGCGATAGAGCACGTGCGTAAAGCTATCTCTTACTGAAGTGCCGCATTTCCTTCTTAAATGTCAAGAAAAAATTGAAGCATACAATTTCAGTAATTTGCAGAAATTGTATGAAAAATTATTGCGATTGCTAATAAAGTGTATATTTAGGTGAAATCAAAGGGAAATATTCTCCTTATTGAGGAAAAACCTGAGAAAGTATGTCAGGGCAAACAAAATATATAAAAACAGTGAACATATTGACCAAAATGACTTGTGCAGCTCCTGATGCAGCAATTTAAAGGCATTTTCATTTTTTTTTGTTCAATTTTGTTATTAATTAATTGTTTTTGTTCGTTTGTACTTAGTAGTATTAAAAATATCTACATATATAGCAAATTCGTTCAACCTAATTTGTTTCCAAAAAAAAAAAAAATTTTGCCAAAAGTTCATTTTTATTTCTCGTACACAATTCTACAATATTTTTTACGTTTTACTGTTCAAAAATGGTGTTTAGATACTCCTTCTTAATTTTATAGCGCAAATAATTTGATTATTCAATTAATCAGCTGAGTACTACTATTGGGAAAACGTATTAAAATTTAATTTTATTTTGTTGTTAGTTGTTTTGTTTAAGCTCATGCTTTTGTGACTGCTTTTTGTTCATAAGATTTATGGAAGTGAAGTTCCAGTGATTGTATCTATTCAATACATATTATTTTATTTCCCAAAAAAGCAATTCTACTCACATTTCGTTTTAAAAATGTTGTTTTATAAACAAAAACAGCGAATAAATTCTCTAAATTTATTTGTCAGTGACGAATTTGTGATTGACTGAACATTTTAAAGCTATCAATATTTTCGACAACCAAAACAATATATAGCGGAAAACGACTTGTCCCTATTTAAGTCTCCACAGCTGCGTTTCTTAACGAAGTACCCAATACAGTAATATACAACAATGTTGTTATTATTTTTATGAATAACATAATTCTCGTGTTGTTATTATGTTAAATATGTTGAATCGAAGGAAAAAAGTAAAACATTAAATATGTTGTCCTTTCGAGTAAGGATTTAGTACAAGTTCAAAAAACATGCACCTTTTTATGTAGCATAAGTGGCAACACTGCTCATGAAATCATCTTGTCACCAACTACCAACATCTATGCGGCATTTCATGCCCAGAGAAGACCATTTTAAAAATATATATTTGATTCTGGAAGGAAATTAAAAATATATAATAAAAAAATAATTAACTTAAAACAACACACATAAAAATATAAAAAAGGCAATAAATTTGCAATAAATGCTCACCCATTTGATTGTTTGCTGTTGCTTCTATTTTTTTTTTTGATCAAGTGCATCTGTCAAACGAGGGAATATTCTTTTTATTCCACCTTTCTCTAGGAATAAACATAGGGGCGGGCTACAGTCCGCTTGGGCGAACTGTTGGATACCCTATTCTTATTCCTATCCCTCATAAGTGGGCGTGACAAAAGTCGAAGTATGGTTGAATTGTTAAGAACGCTCTACATATTCTGTTATATAACATTTAAAAGATTTCATTAAACAAAAACGAAGCTTTTGTAAAAAAAAACGTTCGCTAGCTCAAACTTTGGATTTTCAAACAAAATTTTATTTGTAAATTGTGGGCGTGTCAGTAGGCGGATTTTGAAAATATTTACACTTTTATTATAAATTTCAGCTACCTAGCTCAAACTTTGGATTTTCAAAAAAATTGTTTTATTTATTTGTGGGCCAGTGGGCGGATTTCAAAAATTAGTAAACTTGATTATTTCGGGACCCTATAGAGTATATGGTTAAAATTTCAGCTCTCTAGGTCCAGTTTAAAAGCCTAATTTTTGCCGACAGACGGACGAACGGACGGACGGACATGGCTAGATCGACATTACTATCGATGCTGATCATAAATATAGTAATTTTTAGGGGTCTACGGGCAATATTAAGGTATGTTACAAACTATGCGTCAAAATTAATATACCCTTAGAATAGGGTATAAACAAACCAACAAAAAAATTTAAAAAAAAGAAATGGGATCGGTGTCTATCACGTCTCCTCGTCGTGATCCTGGACTACAACTAAGAATAGGCAAACTTAACTGCAAAAAAAACATACCGCACACCCAACCTGAAGCACCACAGTACGTCCCTGATCGGATGATTCTTCCATTTTTCCACAAGAGTCTCCAGGACGCACTTTTCGATTTCTCAGTCCTTTTTGTAAGCATTGAGATATGCTTTATGGAAAGCCCATACGGTTTCAGCTTTTGTGAACTTGACTTGTTTGAACAGTGTCCTACAACAGAGGGTGGGTCAATATGGGATTGAGATTTTGTATTTCCTGGAAACTTAGATTAGTAGTTAAACACACTTACCACTGAGCCACTGCGCCCACAAATACATAAGCACCTGTTTCATCTTAAGTGGTGAAAATGGAAGACGTTTCGATATTCAAGCTCTTGTTAAATCGAGTCGCTTTTCACGAAACGATGATCCGTCCCAAAGAGACAATTATTATTAGTAAAACAAGTTTTGGAATTTTAATTTTACCCTCAGGCGGGCGCGTCAAATATTTTATTAATTTTAAAATTCAATTTATCTTAACAAATTTTACAGATACACAGTAACTATGAGAGTAAAGGAGAGATTCTATTTATGTTTTATTTATTATATTTATTTAGTTATTATATATATATATATATTATATATATGTTTGACAAAAACAACAATTGTTTTACAAAAAAGTACTGTGGATAAGTTGCACATTGATAACTTATTCTTATATTCATTAGTATCACCCCTATCCTTAAATCCGCCGGGGGAATCTCATATCCGCAACGATCTACATGCGCATAAGAAATATCTATGTTTGTATGGAGCGATTCCGTCCCTACGTTTTTGACGATTGAATCTTCCGGATGTATTCTCCCTGGCGGATTTAATGAAAGATCAGTATGACGCTACATTTCATTACATTACTTTTAACATTTTCAAATACTTCATGAACACAGAGTAAATATGATTCAATTTCTTTTTAAGATTTGGTTTGTCTTAAAAAATAAATTCGAAGTCATCCATAAAAAAAAATACAACTGTGTGACTTAAGCGTAAAAAAACACAATCTGGTCGATACGCTTACAAACAAACAGTGTTTGTCATAAACGTTCGTCGCAGTTTTTGCTAAACATTAAGGAATCTATAACTTAAAATTTGACAGAAGTCAACTTGTTGCTGAACGCATTCGTTGAGACTCATTCACTTAATCTTTAAAGTTACAACTGACTGAATGGCTTTGTATTATTTCAAATTAATTTCAATTTATTTTAAAAATATTATATTTAATATTATCTATATTTAATGTACAAAAAGTTAAGATTAAAAATCAAAGCGCCCTATGTATGAGTTCGAATAATTTGGTTTCATAAAATATTCATTCTAAAATATGAAATATAATTGCATAGTTTTTCTATGACTTTCTTTCTGCGTTTGACGATGTATGGCGGATCTGTTCGAAGTCGACAAGAAAGTCTGAGATAGTAAGAACATAACCTATTTGTCGTTTTAAGTTTTAGCCAAACCGAGCCATTCACCGCTATCGTAGGAAACGCTGTTTTTGAGATTCCCTTCACTGTATGCCAACTGCCAAAAATATTCATGACAAAAGAACACACTTGTCCACAAACAACCAGGCTTAATCTGACAGATAATCATGGCATTTGGTTATACCACCATTTGGTCGCAGTCAACTGCTAGGAATTTACACTGTTATGAACCCCTATACCTAATCTAAATCTATCATGATCAAATTCCTTCATTTCCGCTCCCATGACATTCTTTATTTTTTTCTTCGTTGCATTGTTTTTGCAGCTACCACTTCTCTCATTGCAATTCGCAAATTTCGCTGAAAATGATTCATTTCGATAAACAAAATTCTCCGATTACAACCATGTTGACAGATTGTGCAATTCATGCTCAATGTTGTTTGTTGCACAAACTGCTAACGCATCTTTCATTTCGTTTCTGTCGCGTCGTCCTGTGAATTTTCTAGCGAGTTAGTTTTTACAGGTAGGAGTAACAACACTCAATTTTAGAAACATTGCAATTCCATAATAAATAAAGTGAAACATTGTATCTGTCAATGCGTGCTAGTTCTGCTATGTCAGCAGATAACGACAACAACACTGAGGCAACAACGATACCTAGAAGACACTGCACTGCGATCTTTTATCTAATATTTAAATAACAGAATTTATTTGATACCAGCACTTGATTGGCTAATTTACTTCATATTACACAATTTGCTTTCGTCAACACCTTTTGTTGATTTGTGTAGGATTGTTATAAACTGCTAGGCTAAGCTTATTTAAGGTATACATTCAGTTGAATAAAATATATTTTGTTACTTGTTACTACACAGCCATCAAAGACTTTTCATTTTATTCTATTCCAAGTGAGTCTGCTTGAAAATCTGTGTTCAAGTGATATTCTAGTTAATGCACTAGCAATTTCACTGATAGTCACGGTACAAGAACCGTGGTCTATACAACGATTTTACAGTAAAAGCACTGTAAACAGTATCTTATGTTAAGCAGAGTGAAATATTGTAATTTATAAAATTAATAATCTTAATCTGGTAATCATTCTCCTTTCACTTGGAATCCTAACATCACCAGCAGCAGCCATTACGAGAAAAAATAAGGTATTTTAAGTAACCTAACCTTAGTAACAACCTTAGTAACTCGTAACTAATTGTTTTGTGTGCAAGTTACGGCAACGTAATATTGTAAAACCGGAACAACGTACAATAACGCCAACCATTCCATTCGCACCTGTCAGCACATCCGGAAGCAATATCCAATAATAACCGTACAACACTGCACAACGACCCCAACCATTCCTTTCGCACCTGTCAGCACATCCGCACCCGACTCAATCACACAACCACTCACTGATGCCAACTGAGACATAATTATGCCTTTTAGGCATAATTCTGATGCTTCAGGCACTGAGGAATAATTTTGAGAAGAAAGGCATAATTTTGTATCGATTGTTTTTGTAATTAATCGATAGAAATAAATTTTGAGTTAGTACTCGTAGATCTGGTACTTTGATCAAAAGTCACATCACTAATTTTCGTTTACAACAACTGTTGCGTCATGCTTATTTTCCAGTTCTCTGCCTCTCTACTTCAGTTAGCTACTCACCAAACCCAAATAAGAATTCACCTTCACTCAACTTATCTAACATTTCATCATATGTTCATGTCATTCAAAGCCTGTGCCATGAATATCGCGCAAAGGTGAAATTGAGATACGAGTAGCTGCAAAAGAAAGTATTTCCAGGAGCTGGAAATCAAAACTGGAAAGATTGTAATCTTATTTTGCGTTGTATGCAAATGCGTTAAGAGTTACAGTTTGTTTTTGTTCTTGATTACGGTTGCTCTTGCTAGTGAAAGAGGAAGTTTAGAAAACATTTCGTAAAAGTTAATTTTCAAAATGAGTTCCAGTTCAACTGATCACGATGAGTTTGGTCAAGGTCCATCCAACAAACGCTGTCGCCGTCAAACAAAATTGTATTCGAAAAAGTGGGAACAAAATCCCTTGTTAGCTTCATGGATTACAGAGAGCAAAAAAGGTTTAATTACCAATCAATCAATTTTAACAAATTTTAATCACCTTGTAGGTTCTTTGTACTATCACTGCAAAATATGAAATTTTGATGGCAAAGCGGCCACTTCTTCTGCAATTAACCATACAAAAACAAACAAACATATTGCAATGGCTGCAGCTCTCCAGAAACAACCTACATTGCCAACATCTCTAGCAACGTCCAGTACTTTAAATATTGATAGAAAAGTGAAAGAAGTAGAAATGTCTCTGTGTGGATTTTTAACTGAGCATAATCTATCTTTTAAAGTGATGCCACATCTGTGTTCTTTAGTCAAAAGATCAGCCTGTAATGCTGATGCCACGAAGAAGATTAAATGCGGCAGGACAAAAGCTACAATGATTGTGAAAAACGCATAAATAGTTTGGTCGATTTCCTACAAAAACAACCCTATTCTTTGATGGTGGATGCATCATCAGACAATATCTACGTGTATAAAAGAATTGGATTTAGTTGCAAGAATTTTTATTAACGGCAAAATTGAAGATGCTTTTCTTGCACTTTTGGAAGTAGAAGATTCCACTGCAGAGGGTCTGTACCAATACATAGTACATTTTTTTATTAAAAACAACATACCATACAAACAAAATTTAATTGGATGGATCAAATGTAATGATGGGCCAAAATAATTCAGTTTGCTCAAGACTAAAACAGGACTGCCCCAATTTATTATTTTTTAAATGTGTTTGCTACTCATTTCATTTGGCTGCTGGCTACGCGAGTTACATATTTGTATGGTGACCTCCATCAATAAACGTAGAGCAACAACCTTAAGTTGTTGCTATAAGCCGAATCAACATAAACCATATTATATATGCAGAGCAACAACCTTAAGTCGTTGCTCCATTTAAATCATCATATTTGTAAGAAAGAATTAATTTGTATAAGTTAACACACAAGACGCTTCGTCATCAACCGCTGGACATTGAACCAGGCGATAACCGGCAACCTCCAACGAGCCGGCAACCCAACACCGAAACACATGCCATTCAACATAGGTAAAGCGGCGGACATTCAACCGCAACCTCGTTCGCAACTCAACACCGAACGAACGAAGTCGGAAGTGCAGGCGTAAGCATTAAGCTAAGGTAGAATTAAGTAGAATTAAGTGATTGTTCAATATGAAATTTTAATAAAGATCACTTGATACCGAGTCAACAACCAGTGAGTTTCTTTTCAAGAGGAATTCTCATCTAAAATAACTGGCGCCCAACTCTACATATCCTCATACAAGGAGAAGCCAAGGAACCCAACAACGACGTTCATGGACATCGACAAACAACTATACAAATCCCCAAGCAAGGAGAAATCAGGAAATTCAACAAATAAGAAGACTTAGCCCAATAGGATTAACCAGCAATAGGAATGAAACTTTTGTGAGTAATAGAAAAATAATAAGTGAAATTTAGTTAATTATTATTTGGAATGAACACGAAAGAAGACCTGGACAACGTCAGCGCAAGTTACTTGGTTGCCATACAACCATTCTGATTTCCACCTGATCTGTGATATTTTCTATAGTGATGTCGTTTATGTTATTTATATTTATATTTACTTATTTATTGAAATTGTGTTTTGTGTCGTTACAATATAAAGTTAAATTGAATATGTAAAATAATGTAAGTTTCGTTTCCATCAGATTGACACATTATTGATATTACGCTTATTATATGTATTTTTGGTTTGTTATTTAAGGTTTTAAATAAAAGAAAACAAAAAACCCCTGAGGGAGTTGGCAAGAAACCGACGAAACGTAGGGTGCAAGGATGGATTAAAGTGTTTTAATTGCATCGGAAACAAATAAGACCATTAAGCCGGAAAAAAGGTAAACTAAATTATTTGAAATATCGCAAGAAAGTGTCAAGAAAAAAATAGTGTAAAGATATTCCAAAATGAGTGTTTCAGAACAACAAATTAAAGATCTTATTCGCGCTACCGTTGAGTTATCACAAAGACAGTTCACGGAAAAAAAAATGACCTGACATTAGCGATCGGTCAATTGCAACCACCTGGTGTTGAAACTTACGTGCCTGTATCTATTCGGCCCGGTGTCCTAAATCGTACTGGTGGCCTTGATCTTATAAAATCCCTACCAGAATTTAAAGGCGACTCCGCCTCATATCCTTCCTGGCGTACAGCCGCGCATTTTGCAATGGGCTACTACCACGAAGGATCCGAAAATTATTACATTGCCTTGGGCATTTTAAGAAACAAAATAATAGAATCCGCTAACGCAACTTTATCTGCTTTTAACACAGTGCTAAATTTTAATGCGATTATTGCTCGACTAGATCAAATATATTCGGACAAAAGGCCATTACATGTCCTTGAAAACGAAATCAGCATTTTGCGACAGGGTAGCATGTCTATTAGTGAATACTACGATGCAGTTGATGCAAATTTAACCCTCATAATAAATAAAAATATTATGACACATAGCGGTAACAATGAGGTCATCGCTGCTCTTAACGAGCGTGCCAGGGAGAATGCCTTACGTATTTTCATTTCCGGTCTTCGGAAACCCCTATGCGACATATTATTCTCCTCTCGTCCAGTAGATCTGCCGACAGCTCTGGCAACGGCACAAGAACTGGAAACAAACCACAAGCGATACGAATTCGCACGTACATTTGCAGCAGGCAGCTTAACAAAAAAAAACGAATCCCAGTTTCAAGCAAATCCTAATCCAAACATTCGCAATTACCCACAGTATAGGCGTGTTCAACTAAATAAGCCAGTTCCAATGGAAGCGGATAATCGGACTTCTTATCATAGGAGGCGAGCTCACACTGGGAATAGTTTCTTAAAACAACATCCTAGTGGGGACCATGCATATGCAGAACAAAAACAAACCAGTGCCTAAACGCTCACGCGAGATTACAAACTCTACTCAATCACCCATGCAAAAATTACAAAAAATTAACGTAATGGCATTAGAAGGTTCAGAAATAGAAAGCGAATCAACGACGATGGCAGGGGAACTGCTATCGTTATTGAAGACAAATTTAAGTTTAAGTCGTTGTCTTTTCATAGCGATATTTTTTCGACATGTCTAGGAGTCTTAATTTGTAAAAATAATTCAGGGGTTACTAAACGAATTCTATTGGGAAGCATACGAGTATATATACCATCGAATGCAGGACAGGACCTATCTATTGAATTAGAAAGATTAAATAATATAATTAATACTTTTGATGCTGTAATAATTGGTGGTGACTTTAACGGTCGTCATACAACCTGGGGAGACTCAGTATGTAATTCAAATGGCAACATTATTTATAATTGGTTTCACAACGAGGCATTCCTCAATCTGGATTTTGTATCACCTTTCAGTCCAACTTATCCGCAATCCTCTTCAATTTTGGACTATTTTTTAATATCATGCTCGCTATTGCAGACTACTCATAGCATTAACAATCGCCTCTGCAAAACATTTGCAACATTCTCTGATCATTATGGTATTGAAATAAATCTAGACATCTTTCATGTTTCCCCAATTTTCTTACCACCCCCGACATATATTAGTTTTGAGAGAACTGATTGGGATGTGTTTAGATATCAACTTCACAATAAGCTCTCAAGGATAACAATTCCCACAGATCGAAATATTTCGAATGCAGACATCGACGAATTCGTTGAAAAAGTAAGCCAAATTATCGTATCATGTACTGGAGACAACTCTATTAGCCGAACGGTGAAAGACTTGAAATATAAATACATAAGTGATTTTACAAAAAATCTCTTAAAAATTCGTAATTCATGGCTACGGAAATTGAAGAGAATCCTTCATAGGGACCTTAATAGATGCAACTTCGAATATAAAGAACTTCAGTCTCAAATACAGTGTCTTGGCAAAATAATAAAACAAAAAGTAAAACAAGATCTTAAGCAAGAGTTTAAAGCACGTCTTAATAAAATAAAAGCATCACCTTATGCTTTCAAGGAAATTGATAGAATAACAGGAAGAAAACTATTTGGAGCAGATATTGTCAAGGATATTCTCAATATTGATGGACAAGATCTGATTGATATTGAGGAAAAGCTCAGCGCATTTCGAAATTTATATTCAAATCGTTTTACAGATCGAACATCGTCTTATGATTTAAATGTGAACAACGATGTTACTTCAACAGTTGAAGAATATGTTAACGTGCATCTTAATATTCCCCTTACCTCGTTTACTCAAGTTAACACCACAACTAATCAAGTTTTTTTACGTCATACCAAAAAGTTAATATGTTCAGAAGTAGTTTAAATAACAAAAAATCTTACGGTTTTGATCGCATTTCAAACTTTATTTTAAGAAAATGTCCGAATTCTCTTGACACTATTCTTGCTTGTCTTTTTAATCAGTGCATTAATAATGGTTATTTTCCAGATGTATGGAAAACTGCCAAAATAATGCCCATAGCTAAGAAGTATCATGCTTTAAATGTTAAAGATTTTCGACCAATTTCTTTACTTTCCAACTTGGGTAAACTTTTTGAAAAGGTCATAGCAGATTCTTTAGATAGTTTTATTGATGAATCAAACATTATTCCAAACGCACAATTTGGGTTCAAAAAACAACACTCAACTGAACAACTTTTGGTTTTAAATGATAAAATCATTCACAATCTAAGACAAAAAAAAAATGCACGGTTGTCCTAGATATAGATCTAGAGGCAGCATTTGATTCTATTTGTCATAAGGGACTTATTTTTAAGCTCATTAGGTTGGATTGTCCTAATCCTCTAATCAGGTTGATTATAAACTTTCTCCAATCTAGATATGCATCAGTTGTTATTGGTACTCAGTCTTCAGAAGTTTTTCCAATAAAATTAGGAGTTGCCCAAGGAACACTACTAGGACCGAAGTTATTTAATATATACCTACATGACATGCCATTTTGCACCTCAGAATCTGAGCCTGAAGCTCTTCTCTATGCAGATGACACGAAACTATTAGCCTCAGATAACAGGCCGGCATACGCGTTAGAGAAAATTCAGAACGCATTACCCACTTTAGTATCCTATTTTAAATCCTGGGGTTTAACCATAAATGCCAACAAATGTGGACTTACTTGTTTCAGGAACGCTTCCGGCAAGGGTCACCGAAAAGCCCTAAAAGAGAGCTAGAACCTTTCAATATCTATCGAAGATAAAACCGTCCCGTTAAAAACAGAAACCAAATACTTAGGCATTCTGTTTCAAAATAAGCTTAGATTTAACAAACACGCAAGAAATGTTTTAGTTAAAGCAAAAACTGCCACTGCTTTTTTAAAAAAACTAATGTCTTCAAAACATCTTTCACAAGAAACAAAGATCCTTATGTATAAAACTCTTATCAGGCCAATTATTTCCTATAGCTTTAGCTCCTGGTTTACGATATCACCTACAGCAGCAAAAGAGCTAGAAAAGTTCGAACGAACAATCTAGCGTTTTTGCTGTGGAAAATTTCGTCGACCGGGTTCTCTAATACTCGTATCTATCTTTGTACAACATAACTAAAGTGAAACCTTTAATGATCTACATGACATCCTTATTAAAGACGAAACTAGAGTCTATTCAAAACCATCCAAATCCCATTATCAAAAATCTATAGGATACGAATGTAACTGAAAGCACAGATTTCCAGTATTACATATCGCCGTTCAATGCCTTACAAAATGGATCCCAAATCTTAGTACCTCAAATAAATGATAATCTTAAACTTTCTTTCTATGAGAAAGCGTCATTGAATGTTCTCCGGGGATAATTTTAAGAAAATACATAGAACATCATTGCTAAACCATAAACCTTGATAAATTAAAAATTATGTATGTGTTTTAAGTAATCTTACATCCCTTAATTTTCCTATTGTTAGATTTTGTGTAGATCATAAGTTTCTTGTTCCAATATATTAAATTATATCTTGAATTAAGCAACTTTCAAAAATCTATATTAAACTCTTCAAATGTTATTTTACTTTTTTACTTTGTTAATTAGTTTTAAGTTTGGCCTTAAAGAGCCACTTTGTATGTTAACATGTGCCGGGAGCAAGCATATATTTTGAGAAGAAAGATACATTTAAAAAAAAAAAATGTAGGTAATTATAATGTTAATTAAAGAAATTTTGTAATCATTCCTTATACTTAACATTACACAATTTTCAACCAGACATATTTTGAAGTCGGTTGCTTTACCCATGTATTCAAAATTAATCTTGTGAATTAGAGTCTCAATAAAGAAAACTGAACTGAAACTGAAATAGAAAGCGAATCATGTTGGGATAGTTCTTCGGAATATCAGTCAGATGCCCAAATTCATGATGAAATTAATTTTTTAGGGTAAAATCACTCTTGCCGTTTATTACTAAAACCGCAATAAATGGACAAGAGATGCGAATTTTAATCGACACCGGAACCTCTAAGAATTACATTAAGAAGCATGACTTCCTAAAGGGAGTACGCTCATTAGAAATCCCCTTTCATGTAAGGTCTGTCAATGGAACTAACCTCATTACAGAAAAATGCAAAGCGAATATCTTAAAGAATACTTCCACGTTCTTTTTACTCCCTTCGTTGAATACTTTCGACGGCATCATAGGATACGATTTTCTTAAGCAAATAGATGCAAAAGTCGATATCCAAAATGAAATTTTATTTTATAAACATGGCAAAGAAAAACTGCGCCACCTTTTTTGCCAGCAGGGTAACCTAATTACTGCTGACCAAGAATCAGTCCCAGAATATCTTAGAACACAATTTAAATAGTTAATCCAAGAAAATGTGAAAGCATTCGCAGAACCAGATAGGGCATTACCTTATAATACCCGGATTGAAGCCACCATCCGCACAACAACCGACGACACTGTCTATACCAGAAGTTACCCTTATCCTATCTCTGCAACGGAGTTCATAAATACCGAAATAAAATCACTTCTGCAAGACGGAATCATTCGAACATCTTGTTCACCATATAATTCCCCAATTCATGTAGTTAATAAAAAAGGTTTAGATGAAAATGGCAAGCCAAAATTACGAATGGTCATCGATTTCAGGAAGATAAATGAGAACACCATAGCCGACCGATACCCTATCCCCGATATATCAGTCATACTAGCAAATTTGGGAAAATGTAAATACTTTACTACGCTGGATCTAAAATCCGGGTTTCACCAAATCATTTTAGCCGAAAACGATAGGCAGAAGACTGCTTTTAGCGTCAACAATGGCAAATATGAATTTTGTCGCTTGCCATTTGGCCTTAAAAATACTCCCAGCATTTTCCAGAGGGCTATCGACGATATCTTAAGAGAAGATATCGGCAAAATCTGTCAGGTGTACATCGACGACATAATCATATACTCCCCAGACGAGCTGATACATTTAACACATATAGACAGAATATTGAAGAAACTGGAACAAGCCGGAATGCGGGTTTCCATGGAAAAATCTAAATTTCATAAAACCGAAGTAGAGTTTTTAGGTTTCTTAGTTTCACAAAATGGTATTAAAACTTGCCCGGATAAAGTTCGGGACATTTTAAATTATAGAACACCAGAGACACTTCGAGCATTACGTTCATTCTTGGGATTATCAGGATACTATCGCAGGTTCATTAGAGACTATGCGAGAATAGCTAAACCTCTGACGAAATTTTTACGCGGAGAAAATGGCCATGTAGGCACTAACCATTCGAAAAAAATATAAAGATAAATCTCGACACAGAGGCCTTGCAGGCATTTGAAAAACTTAAGAAAATTTTAGCTTCAGAAGACGTTTTACTACAATATCCGGATTATGGGAAGCCCTTTGAGTTAACAACTGATGCTTCTTCATCTGCATTAGGAGGAGTCCTCTCCCAAAATGGCAAACCCATTACCAGTGATGCCATTCTGGCATTTTTAATGCTAGATCTAGCATTTTTGCAGATTTGAAAGCATTTTTTTTTTTAAGAAAAATGCCATATGCTTTTTTAGCATTTTCGCGAATTTGTTCTCATTTTTCCATTCTTGCTCTCTTTTGCTGTAACTTTGGTCATAAGTGTACTTCGTTGCATTGCAAATGTTTCCCACCACTTTCCAATGCATTGAATGAAATGTGAGATGTGTACCTACGGTCGAAGTGTGTGCGACAAATCCATAGTGCATCATTGTACTTGTGTGGAAAAATAATTCAAATTCGTCCATGCGCATCGACAACACGGCGCATCGAAGCATTCGTCCCTTATCTGAAACTTTAGGTATTTTTCGTTAGTTGAGCTTCCATATTAACTGATGTGTGTTTTGTTTTTCAGAAGTTGTGTTATTTTCGTCATATTGTGCAGTGATTTAAGTAGGTACATCGTTTACAAATTTATTTGGTTTAACATTTACTATTATGAAAAGGTAAATATGATTTTTTTTATATGTGTTTTAAAGAAAAATTAGTGACAATGTGAATGTGAAATAGGCAAAATACATCGAATGAATCGGATGACGATTCCGTTGAAGATAATGTTGATCAATGCGATAATATAGAAGTGGCACATGACGAACCTCATACATCGAAAAAGTACAACCACTGAATACAAATTCCTTGAAAGTATTACCTACATAAATATTTGTTTTCCATTAAAGGCAACCTTTCTATAACCAGAAATGGCGAAAGGATTGGATTAATCATGTCGATTTAAAGGACTGGATCGAGCTAGACAAAAACTCTCCAGATACCGTAAGTTGCAAATATTGTCACTGTAAAATTCAGTCGAAGCTTTCTATACTAAAGCAGCATAAAGCATCAGTAAAACACAAAAAGAACTCTTCTTTTGTGCCACCGGCATCAGTGATAAAGTTTTTAACGTAGTCACCAGTGGAAACGTTAGCAAGACAGAATGAGGGGCGCTAAGCTTTATATATTGCATGCCATTCTGCAATAAGTCCTATAGATCACTTAATCAGTTGCGAAAAGGAGAACCATAAATCTGATCCTGTAAGCACTAGTATGCATTTAAAGCGTACTAAGTGCACATCTATTATATGTGAAGTTTGGGGTCCACATTTAAAAAAAAAAAACTTAAGGCTGCCATTGGAAAGAGCCATTATAGCCTGATAATCGATGAGTCAACGGACATAAGCGTAACCAAACTGTTAGGTGTTGTTATAAAGTATTTTAGCGAAACAAAACATAAAATCACAACAACATTTCTAAAGTTAATCGAATTAGAAGATACTACCGCGACAGGCATATTTGAAGCAATCGAAACGCTTTTAAAGGAGTTTCAATTACCAATTTCAAATATGATCGGTTTAGGTACAGACAATGCATCTGTAATGACTGGCATAAATGCTGGCGTTTATGCAAAGTTATTACAGCGGAACGATTCACTCGTATTAATTCCATGTGCTTGTCATTCGTTTCAGTTGGCAGTTTCTCATACTGCCAAAAACACACTACCGTCTTGTGTCGAATTTTTATGTAGTGAAACATACAACTGGTTCGCACGTTCCCCACTTCGACAAAGATTATACGAAAAAGTATATAGGGCTATTAATGATAATAAAATTCCTTTAAAAATAGTGAGGAGTTGCGAAACTCGTTGGATATCTATAGAGTTAGCAGTTAATAGAATATGCACACAGTGGGTCGAACTAAAAACTCACTTTGGTATCGTAAGTACTAACGAAAAGTGCTATTCGGCAGAAGTACTCTACAAAATGTACAAAGAGGAAATAAACTATTTATACTTTGTAATCTTAAAAAACATTTTACATGAAGTTCAAAAAATAAACAAAATTCTTCAATCCAATTCCGTCGACCCGACAAAAGTCTTAAAAGACATAATATTTTTAGTTAAGTCAATGGCTAAGAAAATATGTGTCACCGATGATCATATTGATTTATTGAGTTGCGATTTAGATCAATTTGCAATTAGTATGCCTTATTTAGGGTATGAGTTTGAAGTCAAAATGAATACTCTTAAAAATGACGGAAAAATAAGTGAACTGCAGGAGATCACAATAAGGCAAGAATGCGCAAATTTTTTAAAGGCTCTTGTTATTCAGTTAAGGCAACGTCTGCCTAAAAATTTGACTGTTTTGGAAAACATTTCAACTTTCTCTATAGATAATGCACTTAATCCAGTCAAATCTTCAATTGCACATATCCTAACGGGTTTTAAATTTGATGTAAAAATAATATCTATTATTGAAACGCAATGGCAGAACATTTCACTTCAAACTTGGGACAAGGATTTAGATACACAATCATTTTGGATTAAAGTCAATTCCTTCCGAGATTCCGCTGGGAAAAAAGTTTATGAGGAATTAGCAAGGTTTGTTTTGTCATTGCTTTCTTTGCCAATATCAAATGCAGAAGTAGAGCGGCTTTTTAGCCAAACAAATATTATAAAATCAAAACTTAGAAACAGAATGGGTCTAAAGCTTTTAAATAGCATTATTCAAATCAGAGAAGGTTTGAAATTAGAGGAGAAATGTTGCTTTTCTTACGATGTGTCGAAAGATATAGCTAACCAAATATTAAGTTCTGCAAAATATAATGAAAGCTCGGAAATGCTTGAAGAAGAATATACCGGCTTATTGCATGAAAATGTTTATTAGTTCAAATAGCTGAATTTATAATATCCAAATACTTTTTTTGTATATAGTGTGTATATAATGTATATGTGCTATTTAATTTTCTTTAATTTCTTATATTATTACATATTATTTCTAAAATGCAACGATTTCATGTTGATTTTTAATGAAGACTGTAAAATATCAATTAAGACTTTTTGTTGTTTAGATACGTAGTCTTAGTATTTTTAAAGATAGGTAGTCAATATTTATTGTTTTAATGAAGATTTATAGGAAATGAATTGATATATACTTTTGTTTTTTATGTATGTATTTACTATAATTTAAAAAATATTTTCTTTTGTATTTTTCTTACAAAACAGTATCGTGAATTTAAAAAAAAATTGATTATTTTGCTTCTGCTTTTTTGTTTTGCTTTTTCTGAAGACTAATAATAATTATTTATTGTTAATTGAAAATTGCACTTGCTCATTTTGTTGTTTAAAAAACTTTTTTTGTTTTCTTTTGAAATATTTCTGGGCATCGAAATAAAATGTTTCGAACAAAATCTGAATTTCTTATATTTTTTATTGGAAATGGAGTTATATTTTATTTTATATAGACACCTAAGAAATATGCATTTACATGTTATAACAAACAAAATAATATTTATTTTGTTTAACCTTAAATAAATCATTTTTCATGGTTAGCATTTTTTTTTTGGCTTCTTTGGCTTTGGCATTTTTTTATATGTGATTTAGCATTTTGATTTTTAAAATTCTGGCAACGCTGCCCATTACCATGATTTCACGAACGCTCTCAAAAACAGAACAAAATTACGCCACCAATGAGCGTGAGCTTTTGGCAATAGTATGGTCATTACAGAATCTCAGGCATTACCTATATGGTACCAAGGACATACACATATACACAGATCACCAACCCCTTACATTTGCAATTTCGGACAAACGATGGCGTGCGTTTATTGAGGAATTTTCGCCTAAATTCCATTATAAGCCCGGTAAGGGCAATAAAGTTGCAGATGCACTGTCCAGACAATTCATTCACACCCTATCTAATTCCGAAACAGTACATAGCGAAATTTCACTAACCGCAACAATTAAAACAATAAAGTTCCCTGTCAACCAATTTAGAAACCAACTAGTAATATCCAGGTGTAGCCATGATAACAAGAGCACAAAAATCTTATTTCAGAAATGTATCCGACACACAATAAACTTCAGTACTATTCTGCCGCTATTTTCGTAAAGGCCCTATCTACAAAATTTTCAATTTTGATATTAATGCATATTTGGAGTTAGGGCTTTGTCTCCGATTTAATTATATTTATTTCAAAATGCTGGAGCTTCAAATGCGATAGAAAATTCAAATTTCTAGAAGCCCTAAGTACAAAACATATACATCAATATTTAAAAAAAGCCCTAACTGAGATATAGGGCCTTTTATAACACATTGAATAGAGAAAATTTACCCATGTTTTTCTAAAAAGCCCTATGTTTCGTCACGTATTTTCTTGCAGTAACATGTTCAATCCTGTCTAAATAATTTACTATTTGTTTCATATATTTTAATTGGAAGGTGCGTTATTGTGTATCAGTTGGTAGCATTTTTGACGCGGTAAGGTTGTGTGTTAGAAAAAAATGAATAGGGCACGAGTGCTAGTAAACTTAGCTTTAAATATTAATCAAAAGAAAATGATTGAATTGATGAAAACAAATTTAAGAGGTGAAAATAACAAAATCCCTGATATTGAAGTGGATCCTGACTATGTTCCGGAAAATAGTTGTAGTAGTGATTCCGAAAATGAAAATGTTCCACAACAAAATGAAAATGGCTTATTCACTGCTGGCGGTAGCAAAAAAGGGAGTCAAAAAGGAATCGAAACACCAATTATTGCAACTTTGGAGCAAGTTAATGGAAGTGCAGAGACCAACAACTCAGGACAGGTAATGGAAATCCTCGCAGATGACGGAAAATTGAAACTAAAGAGGAAAAGGAAAGGGCTGTCAATTAAGGAGACAGAAATTAAAAGAATCGAAAAGGAATCTAAAAAACATCCAGTTCGACCACCGTGTGGAGAAAAATGCATTAAAAAATGCATTTCAAAAATTTGTGAAGGTAGGAGATTTGAAATTAATACTCAGTTTTGGTCTTTAGATTGGATTAAAAGGCGACAATTCATATTAAGCTCAACACAAAAAAAGATACTGCTCGTGACACAAAAAAAAAATAGCCTACCCTCAAGGAGAAAATTTAGCTTCTGTTATTTTTTAAAAAATGGTGAAGGTTTAAAATTAGCAGTTTGTAAACCCTTCTACCTGACAACTTTGGGATTTTCAAAGGAAAACAACAGCGTGGTTTATGATGTTATAACAACAACTCCTCAAGGTTCCTTGGCACCCCTTGTTGATAAGCGCGGGCGATGTGGGCGTTCGGTTGCCCAATTGGACGTCGGAAAGATTAAAGCGTTCATTGAGTCGTATAATCCGACGATTTCCCACTATCGGCGAGAGAATGCTTCTCTCCGTCTATATTTACCAAGCGACCTTACTATGAAAGGAATGCATAACGAACTTATTCATAGCCATCCCGACCTTCGAAGTTCGTACCCTGCTTTCTGCAAAATTGTGCGGGAAATGAACATCTCTTTTGCTTCTCTTGGGCATGAGGAATGCGAACAATGTGAAAGTCACAAATTGCATACGACTATGCATGGAAATAAGTTGAATGTCGAGGTAGCGATGAAGAAAACTGCGAGGTGTGCAAAGCTTGGCGTGATCACAAAGACCGAGTAGCGTTGACACGAGCGGAGTATCAAAAGCACAGCAAACTTGATGCCAATGAAATTGCACCAGATACCCTTGTTGTATCTGTTGATTTACAGAAAGTGATTATGCTACTACGTTTGGAAGGTTTCAAGGCTGTTATTTTCTCCAAGCGGATTATAGCTTTCAATGAAAGTTTCGTGCCCGTTGGAACAAAAAGCAAAGAAATCCCTTTTGCTGCAATTTGGCACGAGGGCACTTCCGGGCGAAAGAAAGAGGACATAATAAGCACTTTTCACGCTTTCTTTGTGCACCACCGGGATAAAGTACACTTAAGTGTATGGGTTGATAACTGCGCAGCTCAAAATAAAAACTGGACGTTATTTTCTTACCTTATAATGATCATCAATTCCAATGAGATATCTGCAAAATCAATAACATTAAACTTTTTTGAACCTGGTCATTCATTTATGTCTGCTGACAGTTTCCACCATCAAGTCGAACTCTCAATGAAAAGGAAGGGAAAACTTTATGACTTTCAGGATTTTTTCGACTGTGTTCAAGCCGCAAACTCTTCTAGAGTTTTTGTAAAGGAAATGGCTGTATCCGATTTCTATGACTGGCCCGATTGCTCCTCTCTGCACAAAATAAACAAGACCAATCCGAGACCATATTTGCGCGACATTTCTTGCTTAATAGTAGAGAGAGGAAGCAAGAACTTGTTTTACAAACGGGCTTTCGATTCCGAGTTTCTTACTCTTAACTTTTTAAAAAGCCAATATATGAAGTCAGGATTTCTGAAGCCAGAGTCACTTGGACGCTCTCTACCAAGGGGAATCGCATTCGAAAGGAAAGAATATATAAAAAAAAATTTTTTCAATTGTTTCCTGAAAACCGAAAGCATTTCTGGAATAATCTCCCAATATCCGAAAATGAAGCAACCCTGGATTAAGGTAACTTTCTCAAATCAACAAAAAAAAAAGGGAGAAAAGGAGTTCCAGATATACCGACAGTTTTTACTATATATTTTAAAATATTATTAGTTTGCTTTGACATTATTTCGTAAGGTTTTATGTGACACAATTTTATGTTTTTATGTAATAAAAAGTATTTTTTCCAATAAATAAATGAAATTTATATATAAGTTTTTTTTTTAGTTATAGAATAATTAGTTTTAAAGCTAAAGTTACAACAAGTACATAGGGCTTTTTATAAGATATTTTAAAAGCTTAAAAGCCCTATCTACTCTATTTCCCGAACACCTAACAATCGTTCTTTTGTAACTACTTCAAAAAATAAAGCACACATTAAGCATCCAAACAAATTTTTTCTTGCATTTTTCATGTTTTATCTTCAGGTTGCGGAACTAAATTTAGCATTTTCCTCTATATCTCGAAAGTGTGAAAATGTTAGTTAGGGCCTTTACGAAAATACGGACAGTATTGCCGTGCTAATTCAATTTCTTCAAGAATGTGTAAATCCTAATGTCGTGAATGCAGTCCACTGTGATCTCCCAACTCTGGCCCAAGTCCAAAATACTCGTACCATAGTGCAAAATTTACCGAACGTTAAATTTGTTCATACTGAGAAATTAGTTAATGACCTTCTTAACAAAGATGACCAATTAGAAGCAGTCGCTACGGAACATAATCGGGCCCATCGATCCCTTCAGGAAAACTTCCAGCAAATTCTCAGTGATTACTATTTCCCCCATATTAAGAAGATGCTGAAGACTACTATTATGAATTGTAAAATATGCTTGGAAAACAAATATCAAAGAAAACCTCCTAAACCAGTTGTAGTCGCAACACCATTGCCTAGTCTTCCTGGAGAAATTCTACATATCGATATCTTTATTACAGATAAGCAGCATTTCTTAACATGCATCGATAAGTTTTCCAAATTCGTAATAGTAACCCCTATAGGCTCTCGTTCTTCCATCGACATAAAAGAAGCGTTGCTTCAAATATTAGGAAAATTCAAAAACACCAAAATATTAGTTTCCGACAATGAAAAAGCTTTTAAATCAACTACAATTGGAACGCTCCTCAGAGACCACTTTTCTATTAAGCAGTTTTTCGTTCCGACACTCCATAGTGAAAGTAACGGCCAAATTGAGCGATTCCATTCAACTTTGTTGGAAATCGCACGTTGTATCAAAGCGCAACAACAAATAGGTGATACAGTAGGTCTTGTGCTTCTAGCAACACATAAATATAACAATACCATCCACTCTGTCACGAATGCAAAACCAACGGATATAATGCACGATTATCAAGCAGATAAGCTGGAGCTTATAAGGAAGAAGCTAACCGATGCTCAAGAGAAAGTGTTAGGGCGACTTAACCAAAGCACATGCAGCAAAATCTATCACCCTGGCGAAATAGTTTTCGTTCGCCGAAATAGGCGCTTAGGAAATAAATTTGAAAAAGTCTTTATCGAAAAAGTAATAGAGAAAGAGTACCACAGTTTTAATAAACGGCAAAAAGATTCATAAGATTAACCTCCGCTAACAATATATTTTCAGTTTGTTATTCATCATCCTTCGGATATCGGTAGCCGAGATTCACAATTACTCAAATGCACACTTCATAGCAGTAACAAAAGGAAAAACAGCCACCTTTAACGAATTCTCATATCTGGTTCATATCACAAACCTCTCTGAATATAGGAGCATTGCTTATGAAAGCAAAAACGTTCACATTACGGCCCTGCAGAAAGGAAATGACATTCTAAACCAACAATCTGAAGAGATATTGCATATAATTAGTACGCTTGAAGTCCCAAGAAGATTCGCAAGGTCTATAGACTTTATTGGGAGTGCACTAAAATTTATAGCCGGAACCCCCGACCACAACGACTTTGAACTTTTACTAACGAAACAAAATACGCTAGTCGAAAATAGTAACAGACAAACAAAAATTAATTCGCAAATACAGGATAAAATAAATGAACTAACAGATCAGATCAACGGCATAGTTTCACAACAAGCCGTCATTACGAAATCTTCAGAATCAGAATTATTACTTTTGGAATATCTATCTATGAGAAATAATCTTGTAATTAGCCATTTAAATAGTATAGTGTTATCAATCGTGTTAGGCAGAAATAACATAATAAACCCATTAATCTTAGATAATATAGAAATAAGTCACTTAATTGATTCTCAGTTTTTGCCGATTAGTATAAGTACTCGTAACTTACTTTCCGCTGCTAAAATTAAAATACTCCAGAACTCAGATGTCATTAATTACGTACTAAAAATTCCTGTAATCGAAAACTTTTGCGATTTTATCGAAATTTATCCGGTAGTCCATAATAAAACTATTCTTAAGCTAGATATTAGACAAGCTGCAAAATGCAAAAATCAAGTACAACCATTAAGAGAATGTGTCTACACCCCGGAAGTCAACATTTGCCAACCTACAACCTCGGAATGCATCATGCAGTTGCTAAACAATAATACTGCTCTATGCGCCTCTCAAAACTCATACCATCTGCCCCTTGTGCAACAGATTGAGGATGGTGTAATAATCCTGGACGATGTACCGAAAACAAAAGTTACCGACCAGGTCCAGTTGGAAATACAGGGAACGTACCTACTGACATTTTCGGATTCGATAAAGGTGAACGACACCGTGTATCAAGTAAAGAAAAAAGCTGCTTATATCGTACCGCATCCCCCTAAGGCTCTTTCAGTAACGCACATCCAACATGAAGAGACATTATCGCTTCCATACTTGCATCATATCCATATCGACAACACAAACCACATCGAAACACTTAAGGAAGAAATATCGACTCAAAAAATCATCTGGTGGACAACTATTCTCCCAATGGCAGTAATCGTTTGCACACTATTCCTAATTCTCCTCCGACGCAAAAGGCAAAATACCGTCACATCAAACCAAATTGATTCCATAATCACGCAAGTAAGAGGTCGAAACGAGGACGTCTCGAACTTAACAGAGGGAAGAGTTAACACACAAGACGCCTCGTCATCAACCGCTGGACATTGAACCAGGCGATAACCGCCGGCAACCTCCAACGAGCCGGCAACCCAACACCGAAACACATGCCATTCAACATAGGTAAAGCGGCGGGCATTCAACCGCAACCTCGTTCGCAACTCAACACCGAACGAACGAAGTCGGAAGTGCAGGCGTAAGCATTAAGCTAAGGTACGAGTAGAATTAAGTAGAATTAAGTGATTGTTCAATATGATATTTTAATAAAGATCACTTGATACCGAGTCAACAACCAGTGAGTTTCTTTTCAAGAGGAATTCTCATCTAAAATAACTTATATTACAACGGATGCAGATATCAATTGCATTTCCGTTGAACACTCCAGTTGCAATAAATGCACCGCCAGGCATATAATTAATCGGCAATTAAGTTTGAATAAAAAATAATAAAGCAGTCAGAACTAGACACTTAAACCAAACACTTGACTTTTTATTTAACTGGCGCAGTCGTACGGATTTTGTGTTTTTGTTTTTGATAGAAAAAAAAATAAAGAAGACATCGAACCAAAGTGATTATTGCAGACTAAAAATCAGTCGCAGCATACGGAACATTAGTGAAAACATAAAATAAAAATAGAATTCAAGTGATTGTTGCAGACTAAAAATCACTCGCAACATACGGAAAATAAAGATAGTGTCTGTTAGAAGTGCTGTGTAGAAACGCCAAAATTTCGCGACAAGTACTCCACGATTCCAGAAGGAAATTACCAGCAGAAGAAATCGAAATGACAACCGATTCAAACACCATATTGGCTACAATGGCACAAATTCTCGCAAGACTAGAGGCTAAAACGCAACAGGCTGATAGCCGAGCCCTAGTTCTAATGAGAGCGATTTCTTACATAAAAGAATTCTCAGGAAATAAAGAAGACCTGACTCAGTTCATAAATGTGGTGGACAACCACATCAACCTTACACCGGAGGATAGAAGAGCCGCTACCTGGACCGCGATAGCCCAATGCAAAGTCATTGGAAGAGCAAAGGAGCTACTACTGAGCAACGCAGCTACAACATGGCACGAAGCAAGGAATCTTCTAGGGTTGACTTTCAGACCCGTCATCGACCAAGGGGAAGTTACAAGAACGATTAATAATCTAAGAGTAAGTTCAGTTTTGGATCTAAACAATAAAATTGAGTTTCTACTAACCGAGATTCATACTTTAGTAATGTATGAAAACAAACAGGATAGTCTTAAGTCTCTTTTGTATAATCTAGTAGTGAGTAAGATAAGAGAAGTAGCAACTGGAAATTTAGCAAGAGAACTTAGGGACGAATATGAACTACACAGAATAAAAACAATATTGTATTCATATGTAGGGTTTGATGAAGGGAACATTCTTACAGACCGAAGCATTAATCGGGCATATACAAATTACAGAAATAAAGAAAGAATTGATATTCCTAATAACCAACTACGACGAAATACTAACTTCAATAATTCTGAACAGGCCCATGACGAAAGACAATACACTAACTACAATTATCGAAGACAGATAAACCAACAACGGCAAAATTTGAATTTTAATATTCCTGGACGAACTAACCTAGAAAGGCAAAATAGTAATTACAATAACCCTGGACAGCGACTAACCACTAACGCCAATAACTCTGAACAGACAAACCAGCAGCGACGAGGTACTATCAACTATAGTTATAGTAACCCCAGGCAATCACAAAATAGGCAAAACAATGAACCAATGGATATCGCTCGATAACATATGTAGCTCACATAAGCTCAGAACAATAGCGGAATAATTCCGAGGAACAGGTTAACATTCCAGAAGAATCTCATTCAATAGAAGCTCCGGTTTTTCTGAATCCAGCCTCAATGGTAGAAAAACCCAAATAGTATTCTCTGTAGGAAATGAAAAACATATATGTCTAATAGATACAGGATCTACAATGACTATAGTTAATACAAGCAAAATAGATTGTAGTGCATATAAAATTCTTAACGAAGTCACAATAAAACTTTCGACAGTAAATAATCGGGCGGCCGAAAAACTAAAGGTCTATCAAGTCCCAGTCCCTACGGAATTTGGATACAGATCTAATCCAAGCATATGGCAAGGCGTTAGGGGAAAAATCATATAGTCTTTTGTTAGGTATGGATGTCATAGGTAATTTGGTAGAGAGCATAAATATAAAAAAAGAGAAGTGTTGTTACAAAATAAGACCATAATTCCAATTATTTTCGAAGTTGAACCATACATAGAATGTTACGAATTAGGTGGACACGAGGAAGTGAAGTTAGACCATTTAAAATCTTTTGAATAACAGGAAATTCAAGAGCTGTTGCAAAAATATAAAAGCCTCCTGCACAAAGATGGAGATCAACTAACGAACTCAGAAAGCATAGTACATAAAATAAAATTAACCACAGATCAACAAATAAATTCCAGACTGTACCGTCTCCCTCGGAAACACGAGGAAGAGGTCAGGAAACAAATTAACGATATGGAAAGGCAGTGCATAATTCGAAAATCAAACAGTCGATACGCCTCACCAATCGTTGTTGTGGCCAAGAAACCTGACAGTGGAGGAAAGACTAAGTTTAGAGTATGTGTTGATTATCGAGCACTTAATGATATAACGGTGGATGATAAATACCCACTTCCAAATATAGACAGTATCCTGGACATGTTAGGAAGGTCACAGTATTTTTCTACCCTTGATTTAGCCAAGGGATACCATCAAATAAAGGTACATCCTGAAGATATACATGTAGGATGCGAACAGACTTACTACATACAATGTACATAACGCTGACGACGAGATACAATGTGCATAACCTTGACGACGACATTCAATGTGCATGACCCTGTTTTTTAAAAAGGAAATCCAAATCCCAGAGCACTCAGACTCGGTAACGTTCCATTGTACTACCAGGCAGAAATCCTCCTTTTGGTGTAGAGGCATGTGATTGGGTGGCGTATGTTGTTCCCCATGGGGATTGAACCTGCACCGCACGGGTCACAAGCCAACACACTAACCTCTACACCGTCGCCACCCGCTACGAAGAGATACGACGTACATAAGTAGACATACAAAAGAGGACAATGAAAAGAAAACGATCGAACAGGACAGTTGAAGCCAATCAATTCGAGAGGACAGTCGCGTATTGCTTTCCCTTTTCCCTAGAGTGAATTTAAGAAAGAACAATCATTTATATCATATACTCGTATATAACATTAAATAGAATTAGAACAATAACCAATAAAGTGTGAATTAAATCTTTTATAACGTTGTTGTGTGTTTAATTTGAAGTGAAGAAGAAAGAATAACAATTCTGTGGAGAATCCCGCAGAATTTGGGGGCTCAAACCGTGATGAATTGATTGAGTGCGTGTGCGCAGTATACTTTAGTATTCAGTGCGAGGAAATATTTATATTCAGTGCGAGGAAATATTTATATTCAGTGCAAGAAAATATATTAATAAAAAATAAGATAAGCACACACATGCAAGTTGCAAGAAGTGCCAGTTGCGGTAAAATAATAAAAAAAAAAAGATAAGCACATAGTTTGCTAGACAGTGACAGTTACAGTTGAAAGAACAAATACATGATATACATTCAACAAGGGTGCTGGAAGTTACATTCATCGCACACAACGGTGCATTTTTGGAAAGAAGACATCTGCAGCAGAAACAGTAGCGGCCGTAAATATTTGTTTGAAAGAAAATTATTTTGTTGTTAGACAAATTAAAGAAATGTTAGAGCAGGGCATCATACGACAAAGTAACTCGCCCTACTCTGCTCCTATCTGGATCGTCCCCAAAAAGAAGGACGCATCTGGAAAAGATAAGTGGAGGATAGTAATCGACTATCGAAAACTTAATGAAGTTACGATAGACGATAAATTCCCAATACCGAATATGGAAGACATATTCGATAAATTGGGAAGGGCTATGTACATTACGATACTCGATTTGGCGAAAGGTTTTCACCAGATCGAGATTGCCGAAGAAGCATTTTCAACTGGAAATGGCCACTACGAGTTCACTCGCATGCCATTCCGATTGAAAAATGCTCCTTCAACGTTTCAACGATTCATGAATTCAGTCCTTCATGAATTCATAGGACAAATATGCTTGGTCTATTTAGACGATATTATTGTCTTCTCTACCAGCCTTGAAGAGCATATTCTTTCGTTAAAGAAAATTTTTGCGAAACTTCAAGAAGCCAACCTTAAGGTCCAGCTAGATAAAAGTGAGTTTCTGAAAACAGAAACGGAATTTTTAGGACATATCGTGACCACAGAAGGTATCAAAACCAATCCCAATAAAATACAATCTATCCAAAACT
Source organism: Portevinia maculata (assembly GCA_949715645.1). Taxonomy (NCBI): domain Eukaryota; kingdom Metazoa; phylum Arthropoda; class Insecta; order Diptera; family Syrphidae; genus Portevinia; species Portevinia maculata. Next base: position 5,674,064 of record OX454530.1, on the reverse strand, counting down.
ACAAACTACCAAAAACCGTAAAATTAGGTTAGGTCATTTTTAGGAATTACCGGATATTACCGGAAATTTATTAAAGATTACGGGAAGGTAGCAAAACCAATGACATTATTCTTGAAAAAAAAACCCAAAGATTAATACTAAAGATCCAGATTACATTGAAAGTTTTGAAACCCTCAAAAAACTAATTACTTCAGACCCTATTCTTCGATACCCCGATTTTAATAAGAAGTTCGTATTGACAACTGACGCCTCAAATTATGCGTTAGGAGCTGTTTTGTCACAAGACAACCATCCGTTGTGTTACGCAAGCCGTACACTCAACGATCATGAAGTAAAATATTCAACCATAGAGAAGGAACTTCTGGCAATAGTATGGGCTACACAGTATTTTAGACCATACCTATATGGAAGAAAGTTTACTGTACAGACCGACCATCGACCACTTGTTTGGTTGAGTTCTCTAAAAGAACCCAACATGAAGCTACAGAGGTGGAAGATTAAGTTAGAGGAGTATAACTTTGATATGGAATATGTACAAGGAAAAGTCAACCAGGTTGCAGACGGATTATCTAGAATGGAGGTTTATTACAGCGAAAATGTAATCAAACCTATCGATGATATTACCGAAGATGCACAATCAATGGTAGCTACGATCCATAGTGCTAGAGAAGACAGCAGCGACTATATTCCAATAATCGAAACCCCGGTCAATTTGTACAAGACTCAGATAATACTTAATAGTACCAATAATGTAAGCAATCATAAAATATATAATGCTTTTAACAAAAAAAGAATTGTAATAGAAATAAAATTATTTAATAAAAAATTTATCCTAGAAATTATGAAGAAATTCATTCCACCCAAAGGGATAGTAGGTGTTTTTTCGAGACATGATAATCTTTATGCTAAATTTCAGGATGTCTATATTAAATATTTTAGTAAAAACAAACTATTAAGGTTTATTAAATGTACTAAATTTTTAGGAGACCTCACAGACAGGGAAAAAGAGTTATTAGTAATCTCAAAAAGGCATAATTCCTTAAAACATAGGGGAAATAATGAAACCTACGAGGAAATCAGAGACGTATATTACACTCCTAACCTCAAAGAAAAAATTCAAGAATACATAAACAATTGTGAAATTTGCAATAAGGCAAAATATGAACGATCACCATATAAAATTCCTTTCAAAATAACTGAAACACCGACAAAACCAAATCAAGTGTTACACATTGATATCTAGTATGCAAATGTCAATTAAATGTATGTAACAATGATCGACAAATTTACAAAATACGTAACAGTACAAGAAATTAGACACAGGACTTGGACATCACTACGGAACACATTAGAATACAGATTCGCAAACAATGGTATACCGGAGAAAATAATTACAGACAATGAGACAGGATTTTCATCAATTGCAATCAAAGAATTCCTAAAAGAAAACAATGTCGACCTTCACATTACTACACTTTACCACAAAACAGGCAATTCGGATATCGAAAGATTCCACCAGACTCTCAACGAGCACATCAGAACATTCGCAGCTGACGATAGCAATAAAGACACCCTAAGAAACAAAGTTCTAAAAGCTGTCAAAATCTATAACAAAACAATCCATTCGTCAACAAAGAAAAGACCTGTAGATTTTACTAACGGGACTATAACAAGTCAAGATTACCCCAAAGTAATAGAAACAATTAACAATAACAAAAACCGATATATTAACAAACGCAATAAGAACAAAACTGACATAGACCTTACAAAAACCAATCATGTCTACCTTAAAACTAGAACGAATAACAAACTCAAATTAACCCATATAAACCTTCACGAAGGGTAGTCACCTTGTCGAGTGCACCATCCTTTGATGGTGCCCGTGTGGAGGCTTAACGATGTTTCATACATCCACTAAGAACTGCCCAAGGACATTCCGTCCTGCCCCAATTCCCCTTTTTCTCCCCTACCCCTCCTCTCTCCTGATTTCCTCCCTCTGATTCTCTCACTCCTTCTCCCTTTCATTATCCGCTGGGCTGGACTTAAGGTGTGACACGACCCGTGCCGAGAGTCGGCCAGGCTGAGGGCCCAGTTTAAAAAAATAGCTCAGTCGCCCACGGAGTATCCGGATACCTGGCGATCTCCGGATTAACCAGCCTTACCTGCATACTGCGGATCTCTGTGCAGGCGGACCTCCTTTCTCCGCTACTCGTGGGTTTAACTATGAACAACAAACAAAACAAAAACAAAAATAAAAACATCAAGACCGGTATCTCTTCCAAACCGGGCGGTAGTACGGCGACCTTGCTGTCTACTGACGCGGCTCCTGCAACAAAGAGTAGCACTGCGACTGTGAGTAATCGTGGTCCAGTTGCTGCCAGCAGCAGTGAGCCTAATATAGGCAAAGCAATTCCTAGCAGCGGTAGGATTGTGGCACTTCATGGCCCTTCCATTGCTAGCCTTACAAATCCTAGTACGTCTCGTAGTGGATGTTCGCGACAACGCACTCCCTTGAGGGCGTACTACAAGGACAGGCGAAATGCCATAAGAACTCTGAAGGTCTTTGGAGATATTCTGGAGACCAACAGAACACCACAGCAGATCGCCAAATTAAAATGGGCCCAAGGCTTCCTAGAGAAGGACAAGAGCGCTAACAAGGACTTCACGTCCAAGCGCCAGAGATCGGTGGAAGAAACCACTTCGGTTTCCAAAAAACCCAAGGTGCATAACACCAGCACCACCTCACATTCTGCCCCCAAATCTCAAAAGTCCTTCAGCGATGTCCTAAAGGACAAAATCGTGGTCGCGGTGATCGACCGCAGCGATCCGGAGGGAAGAATTTCCCCCGAACGATGGCATAAGCTGAGGAACAAGCAACTTAGCCTCTATCTGGCCTTCATGAAGGACCACCCTGGACCAGTTCCAGTAACTGAGGATGCCGGACTACACCAAGGGCATATCCGGCTCGTCGCCTGCGACAATATTAGATCGTTGGATCTGTATAAGATCGCCATAGGCAAACTCGGGGAGGTTTGGCCTGGAGCGAAGCTTGAGGTTGTTGCGAAGGAGGACATCCCGAGCAGACCGAGGGCTCGTGCTTGGATCCCTGCTGAACCCCCCTCCGCAGAAGAAGTATTGTCGGTTATTAGACTGGGCAATCCCTCACTCCCAACCCACGACTGGAAAGTTGCGAAGCTGGAAGAGCATAGGGGATCCTTCAGATCAGCTATTATAGTGATCAACCAAGAATCCCTGGCTCCTTTGGCGAAGACCAACGGCGCAATCCAGTTCGGTTCGACCAACTCTAGTATGGACACGGAAGACCTCCTCAGCAAAGTTCTTCTTAGCGAGGACGAGCTCTTAGGCTCGTCCTCTGACTCTGACTCAAATTCTAATAACACCGTGGTGGAGACTCCTCTGCCTGATTGCGACGATCAATGTTGCGATTAGTACAGATCAACCTCCACCACTCCAAAAAGGCTTCGGCCTCCCTTCTTATCCGTCTTTCTAGAGATGGAGAAGATATGGTCCTAATCCAAGAGCCATGGATTGTTAACAACCTGGTTCGAGGACTCCGGACTCATGGATACAAATTGTTGTATGCAACTGACAAAGGTAAACCTAGAACTTGCATACTGGCAAAAAGTAGCTTAAATGTATTTTTACTCCCTAATTTCAGCGACCGTGATGCAACCGTGGTGAGTCTAGAGACTGTTCGCGGCACCCATTGGATAGCCTCGGCTTATCTGGCCCATGACCACGTAGGGTCCTTGCCTGGTGTCAACCTAGAGGGACTGATCGCGGCAGCTGAACATCAAAAAACTGGTCTCATTATTGGATGTGATGCCAATGCGCACCATTCAGTATGGGGCAGTTCTGACATCAACGACAGAGGTGAGTCTCTTTTTGATTATATTCTTAATACTAATCTCATTGTGTGTAACACTGGTAGTGAACCTACCTTCATTACAAAAGATAGACAGGAGGTTCTGGATATAACTCTGGTCTCCGACTCAATCCATCAGGAAATTGTAACCTGGAAAGTCTCGGCGGAACACTCTTTTAGTGACCACCGTTTCATTCAATTCAGTTTAGCCGATGACCCTCCCCGCCAGCCAGTTTTTAGAAATTATAGGAAAACTGACTGGCTCAAGTATAGAGAAGTGCTGAAAAGTTCAATGAAATCTGAACTCCTTAGTCCAGCCCGGAACACCATAGAGCTAGATAAGAAGGTCAGGGTACTCACCTTGGCCCTCAATAAGGCTCTGACTTCTGCCTGCCCGCTCACACGGCCTAGAGGCAAAAAGAAGCCGGTTTGGTGGACCCCAGCACTAGGACCTCTAAGAAGCAGTTGTAGAAAACTGTTCAACCAAGCCAAGTTCACAAAAGCTGAAACCGACTGGGCTTCATGCAAAGCATCTCTCAATGCTTACAAAAAGTAACTGAGGAAAGCCAAACGCTCGTCTTGGGGACTCTTCTGTGGAAAAATAGAGGAATCTTCGGAGGCATCTAGGCTAAGAAAAATCCTCTCAACCAACCCAGGTATGCCTAGCTTTTTAAAAAAGGCGGACGGCTCCTGGACCACTTCCAGCGAAGAATCGCTCAATCTACTACTGGATACACATTTCCCAGGTAGCTCCCACGTTACTAGCAATATAAACCTGTCTAGGTCAATTGCACGTACGACTAACTTTAAAGGTCTGATTACTAGGGACAAACTGCTCTGGGCGATACACAGCTTCAAACCATACAAATCCGCGGGGCCAGATGGCATAATACCAGCTGAAATTCAAAACACCTCGGATATCATCTCGCCTTTGCTTGAGATAATCCTGAAAAGCTGTGTAAAAATGGCATACATTCCGCTGTTATGGAGAGAAGTAAAGGTCGTATTCATACCCAAAGCCGGTAAATGTTCCCATGTAAATCCTAAGGATCTCAGACCCATAAGCCTATCGTCATTCCTTCTAAAAACATTAGAAAGGTTGATTGATATCCATCTACGTACTAACATAGATACAAGACTTTTGTCTACGGCTCAACATGCATATTGCAAAGGCAAATCTGTTGAAACTGCCTTACATACGTTAGTACGCTCAATCGAATACTCCCTTCACCATAAGGAGTACACTATGGTTGCATTCCTGGATATTGAGGGTGCTTTTAATAACGTCAATACATCCGCGATCGCAAATGCACTGTCAGATCTAAAGGTGGATGACTCACTTGGTGAGCTTATTAATCTACTTCTCACAAGTCGGATTATAAACTCGAAACTGGGTATGACATCGGCCAGAAGATCTGTCAGTAGAGGTACGCCACAAGGTGGAGTCCTATCTCCCCTCCTTTGGAACTTAGTGGTGAACAAGCTGCTGATGTGCCTAGAAAAGGAGGGTTGCAGGGTGATTGCCTATGCAGATGACGTTGCAATTGCCGCCTCAGGGAAGCACCTAAACACATTGAAAGAACTTCTCCAAAACGCTCTTAATAAGCTAACTACATGGGCAGATCGTTGTGTGTTGGGTGTTAACCCCCACAAAACCGAACTTGTTCTATTCACTAGGAAACATAAAGTTCCATACATTGATCCCCCCTCTATCAGGGGCACAAGTCTTTTCAAGTCTTTTCGGACGAGGCAGAATACTTGGGTCTCATTCTGGATAGAAAGCTTAACTGGAAACCTAACATTCAGGAAAGAGTTCGTAAAGCTACAGCAGCACTCTTCTCCTGCAAAAAAGTCATTGGTAACAAATGGGGGCTCCAACCCCGCATTACCAACTGGCTATACATCTCGGTAATTAGACCGATACTTATGTACGGGGTGGTTGTTTGGTGGACTGCCCTTGATAAAGCGATAAATCGCGATAAGCTAGGCAAAGTCCAACGTACAGCTTGTCTCTGCATGAGTGGTGCACTGCGCACTACCCCTTCTGCTGCAATGGACATTCTGTTTCACCTGACACCCCTGGACATCTTTAGCAAGCAAGTGGCTGCTAGTGCGGCTATCCGCCTCAAAACAACGTTTCAATGGTCCGAGAATGAAATCGGCCACGCATCTATTCTGAAAAAATTTAGAATCCTCCCCAGTAACATAGACTACATCACCCCTCAGACCCTTTTTGACAAAAACTTCAAGGTCAAGATCCCTCCCAGAACATTCTGGGAAGGGCCACCCGTCGAAAATAAATCGATCCATTTTTATACCGATGGATCCAAAACCGACGAGGGGGTAGGAGGTGGTGTGTTCTCTGACAGGCTGAATCTCAGCCTCTCCTTTCGACTCCCTGATCACTGCAGTGTGTTCCAGGCAGAAATCTTGGCTATTAAAGAAGTCCTGTCGTGGCTGAAGAAGAACGTGATATCCGTTACGGATATCTGGATCTTCTCAGATAGTCAAGCTGCATTAAAATCCCTGGATTCTGGGTCCACAAACTCTATCGTAGTCCGTGACTGTCGATCATCTCTAGTGGAGATGGCGAAGCATTTTAACATCCACCTATGCTGGGTGCCAGGACATACAGACATTCCAGGGAAATGTAGGGCGGATGAACTCGCCAGAAAAGGAACCACACTGCCCCTTTTACCTGATAAAGGTTCACTAGGCATCCCAATCGCTACATGCAAACTCATGTTTATGAGACAGACCATTGAGAACTGTAACCTTAGGTGGACAAGTGGCAACATTTAGGATCCTTCTTTTACAATGATCTTAACGATCTCATTAACACCGACATAAAAAGTCTGTCAAGCTTCATCAGAAGCTCCAACTGGTTCAACGAGTAGGAGGATGATACATCCGTGTGGTATCACAATGGGCCTGTCACTGGCCTAAGTGTGTCGGTCTCGGCCGACTGCCACTACAACCTAACCTAACCTAACCCATATAAAATCCAAACCTGAAGTCTTAGACGATGATCATGTTAAAGATGAAAGAGGATGCAATTATTATAAAATACAACTAAAACGAAAGTATAAATTCGAACAAACCCCTTAAAAATATTTCCTTTTTAGACACTACTAATTATCCTTCTGACAACAACTATAACAATGACAACAGGACAAAAGATCGACATACAGAATTTAAACGAAGGCAATGGATTTATAACAATTAGAGGCGAAGAAACTAAAGTCATTGAAAGTTACTATAAAATTTTACATGTCATAAATTTAACACTATGGACAGACAGTTTTGAACTTCTTGAGCACAACGTTGAAAGCTTAAAATTGTGTAATAAACATAAATAATATTAAGTACGAAAATTTTATATATTATGAAAACTTTATAATACCTAGCTTAAGTAACGTAAAAATCAAAGCAGTCGATATGAATTTTTCTAGCGGTGAAATGAATGTCAAACAAATAGAAAATCGTAAGCTCATTGATGAAATTAAATTTAAACATAAAATATACACGAGCATACATTATAGTTTTAACTTTTTAATTTTGGGTTTAATTATTGTATTTTTAATAATTTGTTTCACAAAAAGAATTATATTAAAGTAAATATAAAAAATTACGATTCTACGGAGCAGAATCTTAAGGGGGTAGGAGTTACGTCTGAGACGTCACCCAAACCAATACCCCAACATACCAACACCTCCCACACTCCCCTTTGCCTAACGGCACATTCTTATAATAATGGAGACCACCCAAACCATTACCCTGAATACCGCCCACATTCCCTTTTTGTTTACCGGCACATTACTTTTGCAACAACGGGCTCCCACGCCATTATGCGTAGTTGTGCATACTTAGCACAATCCAATCCTTATCGGATACACACCCTTTCCCTTCCACATAGCTATTGGAATATAATATTATACCCAAATGAGATATGAGATTGCTAATCCAAGCTACTTTTGGATTGCAACTGAAAACACAATTGAAATCATACTTAGCACACAAGTCAGTCTTTAATTCACCAATCTACTGAGAAGTGCAGCCTCGCTTAGACAGCGGCTTCTCTTTAGTTCATAATATATTGTAAGAAGAAAAAAATAAATAAATTAATAAAAAAAAGAAAAGAAACGTTTAAGTTTTTTTTATCGAACCACGGCACGAAACCCGTAATTGTAGTTTAGGGTTTGAGTAAGGCCTTAAGCGCAGCCTGACTGTCGCTACAGACGCAGATACTTCGCCCCCTCCACCTGTTCCTCGTAACATAGTCCATGGCCATTAGGATAGCATAAGTCTCTGTTTGGAAGACTGACGCATATTTGCCTAACGGAAAGAAAAGTCTAACGTTATCGCTCTCCACGAAGACACCAGCACCAGATCCTTGATCGGTTTTGGAGCCATCCGTGAAGATTCGACTGCATTCCCTTCCAGGTTCAGAGTCCGGCCAGAGCCAGTCCTGGACGCGAGGAAAGTCGACCTCGTAGTTGCGCTTTAGCCGAACTTCCGGTGTCATCGCATCAGACGGCATATCCATAAGACAGGAGTCGATGGACAACCGTTGCGCAACTTCATCAAAACTCCAGTGCGAGTTATACCAAAAGCCACCTCTTCTAAGACGTGAGATAGCCTTGATTGTACAACCCATGATGTAAACATCAAGGGGCGGAAGGTTCAATAGTGCATCTAGGCCGTAGCCAGGCGTGCTGGGGAAGGCCCCCGTGCAGCCGAGACATACCTGCCTTTGGAGTTTGGCAAAAGCAGCAGTGACGTATTTACGTGAAAGCTTATTCCACCAAACAACCGATGCGTATGCTATAAATTGTCTTATCATAGCCGTATAAATCCATAGGACTCTTTTCGGTGATAAGCCCCATGTCTTGCCGAAAATGCCTTTGCACTGCCAGAAAACAGACACCGCCTTGGCAGTCTTCAGCTCAACATGTTTGGACCAAAGAAGTTTGCTATCCAGGATGACTCCCAGATACGTTGCTTCATTGGAGAGTTGGATTGTGACGCCTTTTAGCACTGGCTGAGTCAACCCGACCAGCTTCCTCCTTCTCGTAAAGAGAACTACCTCAGTTTTAAGAGGATTGACCGAGAGCCCATTCCTAGTGCACCATTCGTCGATCACGTCAAGGGCCGCCTGCGCCTTGGCGCATACAGCCGCTATGCATGATCCAACAGAAAGCACGGCAACATCATCCGCATACGCCTGAGCGTAAATATTAGAACTGTTGAGTGCGTTCAACAGAGAGTCGACCAGCATACACCACAGCAGTGGAGACAGGACGTCGCCTTGCGGGCAGCCTCTGTTTACCCCCGCCATAACATTGCGGCCACAATCCGCATCCGCAACCAACGTTCTATTCATTAGCATTGCTTTAATCCACAACACCAATGGTTCGTCTACTCCGTGTTGTCTGGCGGAGCTGCACATGCTATCAAAAGTCGCATTGTCAAAAGCACCCTCAATATCGATGAAAATGCCCATCGCGTATTCTTTTCTGTCAAGCGCGCCCTCAATTCTACCAACTAGATTTTGGAGCGCAGTCTTGCAGGATTTTCCGCGTTGATAGGCATGTTGCATCTGAGATAGTGGCTGCAATCGCAAAGCACTTTTGCGCACGTGAAGCTCGACTAGCCTTTCCAAGCTTTTCAGCAAGAAGGAAGTCAGACTGATTGGTCTGAGCTAGGACAGCGGTGAAGATTTTCTTCATAGTCGGTAGCAACTGGATTGTACACCGTTGCAGCATGGCTGGGTATATTCCGTCCGTACCAGGCGACTTGAAGCCGTCAAAAGACGCAAAGGCGTATTTAATGGCCTCGTCCGTCACCACGGCCTTCGCAATATACCAGCTACGCCGAGTTGTTTGTCTTGGCTCACTCATAGTCTCGGTAATCGGGGCTGGTTGTGAACCAATTGTAATCTGGTTACCCGGAAAGTGAGACTCCAGCAGATAACTAAGAGTTTCCGCTTTCGTCTCAGTGAAGGTGCCATCAAGTTTTCTAAGTGAGTCCAGTTTGGCTGGTTTGACCTTTTTCAGAACTTTAACCAACCTACTAGTTTCACCCAGTGTTTCAATCTTTTCGCAGAAATTCCTATAAGAAGCACTTTTCGATACCCGAATTAGCCTCTTATATTCCTTCTGCTTCGATCGGTAGAGATTCCAGTCTTTCTCCAAATCAGTCTTGAGTGACCTATTTAGAAGCTTTCTAGCTTCTCTACGAATTCCTTGCAGTTCCGAGCTCCACCAGGGAACCGGCGTTCTGCCAGGGGGTTTGCTTACTGGGCACGTCAAAGCCACTTAATTGACAGCATTGCTTCCAACATCAGAATGATATGATTCATAAAGACACTCTACGAGTGAACGAACAGAAGAATCATATTACTCTGATGGCACGTTCGGTGAATGGAAACAATAAAGTACTTGTAATCCGACGTCGAATCTACCAGGTTGTTGTTATTTAGCTTGCGAGCTGCAGAACAAATTGGCCAATGCCAGGATTTTCCATCCGGGCCATTTTCTACGCTTCTGTGAGGAATGCCAGTGTTCGTTTTACTCCCCATTCCCATTTACTTTTAATTGTTTACTTCCGAAATATTCCATCACCGCAGGAATGATCCTACATAACTCAAACCGTTTAAGAACCCATAAAAATAACATGACCCATTAAAATATCGTAACTCGAGTAGCCTGGCACAAGCCACCAAACTTCGGACGACAAGCTCTTTGAAGACCGAACAATAGCCAACACATGCACTGCTTGCTATAAAAAAAACCCACATGCAGTGCTATGGAAAAGATATCTGTTCGGGCACAAACCAGGACCACGGTAAGGTCGTTGCCCTAAATATGACCTACATTCTTTCTTCCACAGACCGCTGACGCAATCATCATCGTGCCACCCAACCCACCACCAGTCCGTCATCCAATACTTCATTTACGGCACAAGTATGCAAGTTAAAATACCCCACGACAATATAAATCAGATCGAAGAAATGCTGAAAAAGCATAACACAATCCCAAACCAATTAACTCTTCGATTCCTAATCGAAGACGACGTCCGACGCCAACCACCGGAAATAGAATAACAAACAAACAAACGAGGATCGACTCCACTCCACATCTGTATAAACATTCAACATTCAACATTCTCCAGAGCCCACATCTCTACCAACAAAACGACGGCAGATATCAAGTAGTATATAAGATCAGATTTAAGTGACAGATTTTAGATTGTATCAACCCTCAGACCGATCAGGTCATTTTTCCCTTGTTGTAAAATCCCTTGTGAATAATAAATGAGTTTTTTTAAAAACAAATTATAAAACCAGAGTTATTAATTGGCGCCCAACGTGGGGCACACCATAGAAAACCATCAGTTTGCTAACCGATCGAAAAAAATCCTGAAAATACAAAGTAAGGACTCGGTACAGTGGGTGATGTGTCAGTGTGCTAAAAAAATTTAAATCAAGTATCCTAAAGAAGGAGAAATAAGTTAAACAAAAAAGAAAAATACAACAAAGTATCAAAAGAAAGAAAAGTGAAAAATAAAAATACACAAAGCATCAAAAGGAAGAAAAAAGAGTGAAAAATAAAAATATCCTTCAGGAAAAAAGGAGGAAAAAGTGAAAAACAGAATAAAGAAAATAATAATAAAAAAAAAACATAAAAGTGATCAAATAGTGAAACAGGTGAAATCATCACAGGACTCAATAACACATCGCACCAAAGAAGACATCACCACATCATAGGGAGAATCATCTGATTAATAATTTATTGTAAGAACATTTTCTATTTGTTTTCTATATAATTAAGTAATTATAAGTACCTATATATTAAGGTTGTAATCCAACCATATAATTAAAAAATATTGTTTTTGCATCCTGGAGGATCTTATTAAGAAATTTCACAAAATGACGACACAAACGAACGCTTCAACTAGTGAAGCCGTAATTACTAGACTTATAACAGCAAACACTGCTTCGTTAAGAGCAGAAATAGATAATTTAAAAAGAGAATTAAACCCGGTTACTGGTTCAAATACGGCAGTTGAATATAAAATACAAACAATTGATGAGATTATCAGGTGTGAGGAATCACTTGATGTTATTAAATCCTTGCCAGAATTTACTGGCAATAACAATGACTACGTTAGTTGGCGTGAAGCTGCTAACAACTCAATGAGTCTCTACACCAAAGGGAGTAGAAAGTATTTCGCGGCATTGACTATTCTTAGAAATAAGATTACTCAGAATGCCAATGACGTTATCACAAACCATGGGACAGTCCTGAATTTTGATGCGGGCCAGTCTCTTTTTCCCTTGACCCTCCTTGCAATTTCCCTCTTTTCTTGATCTGCATTCCCACGGTCTGAAGAGGTGGAGGGGCAACCATGGTCCCATCAGCCATTGGTCCACGTCTCTGGAGCCTTGGGGAGCAACCACCACAGGTGGCTTGAAGGGCAGGAGGCCCCAAACCGGAAAAAAGCAGTGGATAGTGATACAGACGGACTGTCTGTGGGAAAGGACGACAGATGGGCGGTCTGGGAAAGCCGACACAGATGGACGGTCTGTGCATACCGATACAGACGGACGGTCTGGGAAAAATGATGACAGACGGACGGTCTGCAAAGGCGGAGTGTAAGCTCAACGCACTCTGCAACCAGACGGACAGTCTGCAACGGCGGGGTGGAACTAACGCAACACACCAAAACATCCACCCTGCAAATTTAAATGAGATTTGCGGGCGCGGGCGGACCGTCCGAGTAGTCAAAGGCCCAAATGCGAAAAAAAGATCTACCACAGACACGGTAGTGAGCCACGTTCGATGAGGGAAGGGATGACGCTCCCTTTTGACCCAACTCCGTCGTGGGAGCACCGAAGGAGCAGCAGAGGCGTGCGGGCGGGCGGCCCTGTGAAACACCCTCACAACACACGAGCGACACAAAACTTGATACACATTAATCACGCTGAAAGAATAACGATCGCCACCCAGGGTTACCAACTCGGGTTTTTCACCCGGAGACTCCGGGAATTTGAACTAATCTCCGGGCTCCGGGTTAAGCCAACATTTCTCCGGGTAAACTCATTTATTGAATAATTTAAAATATTCAATACATAAATAATAAAATCATTTTTCTTCTCTGAATGAATTCCTTACTGCGTATTTGGCAGCACTGCAGTTTGACATTTTGAAATCTTTTTAATGTCAGTCATCTGTCACGCACTCTGATTTCCAATTAAATTGCTGTTTGCCGCCTTGGTTGTTGGTTGCTGCCTGCTGGTCTGGTCATTGCGGCGTTGTTTTGCTGACGAAAAGTGGAACTAAATGGTAAAATCGTGTGAATAAATGTTATTGATTTTAATACTATTAATTGGCAAATATTTTAGCTTTTGGATATCCTTTAAAATGAAATCAACGAGTGGCAAAAAACACTATTTTAGTTCGTTTCAAAACGAGTGGCTTTCCCGCCCAGAATACAGAACTTGGCTGCAAAAAGAAAACAACTTCACGGCAAAATGTAAGTTGTGTTTGATTAATTTTGTAATTAAACATGATGGCGAAAAGGCAATCAAATGTCATTCAAAAAGTGCAAAACATAAAGCCATAGTGAGTGCCAAGGAGCAAAGTTCCCTGCTGACAACGTTTATGCCTCATCAAAATTCAAGTGATGAGATAAAATGTGGTGCTGCAGAAATGGCAATGGTTTACCATTCAATTAAGCATCAACACAGCTATATAAGCACTGACTGTGGAATAAAACTCAATTCCAAAATATATAAAGACAGTCCCCTATCTAGCCTCATACGATGTGCTAGAACAAAATCATCTAGTTTGGCAGAAAATGTTCTCGCACCAAAATCAATAGAAATAGTTCTGAATGATCTCAGAGGAGCAGATGACAACAAACCAATATATTTTTCTATATCATCTGATGCCTCAAACAAAGGTAATATCAAATTGTTTCCCGTCGTTGTAACATATTTTTTGAAAACCCAAGGAATAAAAAATAGAATAATTGACTTCTATTCGGATGATTACGAGTCTTCGCAGGCGATTTTTGATAAAATTGTTCAAATTCTTTCTGAACTTGGGCTTTCCATTCCATATGTTACAGCTTTTTCTGCTGATAATGCCAACGTCAATTATGGCTTAAAGAATTCGGTGTATCAGAAACTGTTGGAGAAAAATTCATTTATTTTGAAAGCGAATTGCAACGCCCATGTGATACATAATGCAGCAAAATATGGTTGCAAGAAACTAAGTTTTGACGTAGAAACATTAGTTAACAAAATATATTCCGAGTTCAGTACGAGCACTGTTAATATTAGAGAGCTTAAGACTTGCTTCGTATTTTTTAAATTGGAATTTTCGCAATTGGTTAAAAACGTTCCTACGCGATGGCTAAGTTTGAGGAATGCTGTCGACAGGCTTATTTCTTCATGGCCTGCCATAAAAATGTATTTTCTGGAGCAAGGTGAGGACAATTGCGATCAATTTATTTGGAAAATTTTAAAATCGCAAGAAAATGAGTTGGAGGAAGATTTAACCGCGCCCACACTTTATGAACTTTATTTATATTTTATTTCTCATTTTTTAAACTTTATGTGTAACTCAATTTTAATATTGGAAAAAAATGAACTTACTTCTACAGAGTTGCATGATGTTATGGTAGACTTAAGGGATAAGTTAGAAAGAAGAATAAGTGATAAATTTTTCGGTGCTAAGGCCCACACATGTTTAAAAAACTTTAGTCAAAACATTCAAATAAAATTTTCAAAAGAAGCTCTGGAAGTGTATAAACGAACACTGGAGTATTTAGAAAAATCATACGATTTTAATGAAAATCCAATAAAATTTGTGGGGTGCTTGAATATATTCAAAAGAGATCTCAGTTTTAATGACATAGTTAAAGTACGAGATGTACTTAATTTAAAAAATATAGATTTAGATAAACTTTACGATGAAGTTAATATAATCAATAAAATTTTACCAAATTTGAGAAAAGTGGAGAATATGTCCGTGAGTAAAGCTTGGGTTTCAATTTTTACCAGCTCCGAAATGTTGTCTGAAGTTTCTAAAATTGTTTCGAAAGCGCTAAGCATTCCCGTTAGTAATGCATTTGTCGAAAGAATTTTCTCTATAATGGATTCGGTGTGGAGGGCAGACAGAAACAGGCTAAGAATTGAATTGGTCAAAGCTGAACTTTGTGTTCGAATCAATTTTGACATGGAATGTCAAGAGTTCCTTGAATATATTCAGCATCCCAATCAGAAACAAATGATTTTGGCTTCCAAATCGAATCAAAAGTACCACTTTTTACATAAAAGAATCTAATTAAACATACTTACTGTATGCACCTTAATTTTTTATTAAAACTTTATAGTACGTACATATTTTAAATTTATGAACTTTTTTGTGATACTATGGAATAGTTTCCTTTAATTTAAAATTCTTATCTTTATCTGTGAGCTACAAAATATAAATATACGCTTACATACACACAAAATGTGAAACAATAATTTATAATCCTATATATAAAATAAAATATTATATTTATTTATAAAATTAAATAGATATGTACTTTTTTTTATGAAAAAAAACGGGTCTGTGCTTTTCCCGAGTTGGTAACCCTGTCGCCACCGCACCGGCGATTACACTAAGCCAAACAAACGCAAACACATCACGGTGAAACTAAGAAGGGGTGACAGTAGACGAGCATCCCAGTCAATAAAAACAATATTTGGATGGCTTGGAACTTTTCCGAGACTTAAATGGAACGATGGCCACGAGCCCAACATAAATTAAACTTATGTAAAGAATGATCCACGATCGGCATGTCCCTTTCCCAAAAATCTGCGCACGATTCCACTGAGGTAGAGCTGTAGCAAACCGTATGTATTCGTTACTAAGTAACGAGGATTACATTAAGTAACGACTAACGTTTCGTTACTCCCAAATCAATGTCGTTACTCGTATAATTTCGTTACACCTGCATAAATGGACTCGTATCACACAAAACACATACTACAAAAGTACAAATCCGAATGTGAAAAAGAAACATTCCCCTCCCCATTTAAATCTGTATAAACTGGCTTGACAGAAGACAATGTGTATGTAAATCATTTTCCTGTTTCCTATTCTCTTAGCGCACGTACGAGATACACATATTATGATTTCTCATCGTTATACCTAAAGTAACGAAATATACGAAACATACGAAATATACGAAACATACGAAATATACGAAATATACGAAATGTACCTGATAGAGTGTGGAGTGGACATACGAATTGGCTTGGCAGAAGAGAGATTTATGTACTTTTTTTTTCCTCTGTTTTCTTTTTATATTTTCGCTTTGCGTCTGCACACGTGCGAGGTGCGAGATACACATATTATGATCTCGCATCGTTATACCTAAAGTAACGAAACATACGAAAATGTCCATTCAAATGATTTCGCACGTATCGTTACTAAAAGTAACCCTTGTAATTTATCTTGCTTTTTTATGTGTTCTGTGTGGCAGTGGTTGAGGGAGGAGTGTGTACAAAAAGGACTTCGTTTATTTTTTGTTAGATAGGTACCTAGAATATATAGAATTATAGATACTCATTTCGAATTATAATACATACATATATAGGTTTAAATGAATTTGAGTTTTGAGGTCAAGGATCGGCTGTGGACTGTGGAGTGGATGTCGATAATTAGTTTTTCCTTTGTTTTGTTTTAGTGAACCTGCGCGAGTTACGTATTGCAGCAGAGAAAGGGCAACAACCACAGGAAATGCTGCGCAAACAAGATTCGACGATGACTTGCCAGCGGCATACAAAATCAAGGCCAACGCAAAACCGATGGCATGGTGATTTTGTGCTTTGGTTGCATTCGGTGGTCATTCACATGAACCGATTTCCGTTTGTGCGAATGACCGATGGTTGATGAGCCAGCAGTTCTGGCTGTACATAGGTTGTAAGTTAGAAGTAAGATATTATTAAGTAAGTCAGTTCTGTTCCGACCGGGAGATAATAAAGTGTTTAAAATAAACAACCAGCCTCTTTTGGTGTTTTAATTTTAGTTTCTTGGACATTATATTTAACTGGCGCAGTCGGTAGGATTCTGTTCAGTAGAACTAGAATCCAGTGAATCGAACCGGAAAAGGTGAAAGTGTTAAAGTACGAAACAAAGTAATCTAAAACGAAATTTATTAGATTACGTAGAAACGACCATTATACATTAAACCAACAAATCTGGAGAGAAAAATATCTCGAAACAAAATTCTGGACAACAACAGAAGTATGGCGCAAAATATTACTGAGCAATGCTTAGCCATGCTTACAGAAATAGTGAGCCGTCAAAATCAACCGGGGACATTAAGGAGCAGACTCGAAAAAGAACTTCGATATCTTCCTGTTTTTGATGGAAGTAGTGGAACCTTGCCAGCATTTATCTCGTCAGTCGACAGAGCATTACTGGAATATGCAGAGAACCAGAGGAATGATGTCTACACTGTGATCTACAATGAAAAAATCATTGGACCAGCGAAGAATTACCTGTCAACATCGCCTCCATTAACCTGGGGAAATTGCAAAAGCAAACTTAAACTCCATTACAAAGCAACGAAGGACCAAGGACAAATCATGAAGGAGATCAGTTTTTTAAAGGTAAATTCAATTGCTGAATTATGTAATAAAGTAAGAATTAGTGTTAGTGATATTGCAGAATGTGCAATTTTTAGTGATTTTGAGACCAATATTGTAAATAATCTTAGTAGTGTCCTAGTCTTAAAAATAAAAGAAATTACTGCAGGGGCTTTAGCAGCCGAATTGCAGGATAAATTTTCTTTAGAAGATATTCGGATAATTCTTAATAGATATATTGGCCAAGATCATTTTAATTTAAAAGAACCGACATCAAATAAACCAATTGTTTCCAAACCAATACACAACAATATTCCACCACACAATAACTATCGGAGACATTTTAATAACAATAATTCAGTAGGACCGAGCAGGGGTAGTTTTAATAATAATTTCCACAATAGATCAGGACAGAGAAGGGGTAGTTATAACAACAATTCCTCAAGTCAGCAGTCCAGAAATTTTAACTACAGGAGCTATAACAATAATTCGACAAAACCTATGGAAGTTGATACCATAAGTAATAGGGACGAAGTCAATCAATTAACAGAGGAAGAGTTTTTTTATAAACTAGCCTCGGATAAAAATAAAATGTATATTATTCTTACCATCAATAAAGAAGAGTTCGTTTGTTTGGTAGACACAGGATCTACAGTCAGTTTATTAAACTCAAGCAAAGTAGGAAATAGAGTATACGAAAAGTTAGGGGAACAAATCCATATTAGCACTATAGAAGGACAAGTTAAAAAAAATACTGAGTACGTAAAATCTAAATGTCCAGACGAGTTTAAGCAACCGGATAATGCTAGAATGAGATGGGTAAAGATTAATTTAGACAAAGTATACCACTTTTTAATTGGAATGGATTGGGTTAGTAAGAATGTTCGACTAATAGATATAGGGAATCAAGAAATTATTTTAAATAATAATGTACGAATACCGTTTTTGAGTAAAAGAATCGAAAATGAGGTAAATGCATTGGAAGAAAGTGATTTAGATAATATAAAACTAGATCATTTAAATGAAGAAGAGAAACATGGAGCCCTAACATTATTAAATAAATACAATAAGTTGTTCTATAAAGAAGGAGACATCTTAACAAATACTTCAAGCATTGTACATGAAGTTAAAACTACTACAAATAAGCAGATAAACTCCAAAATATATCGATATCCACCACAGCATGAAGAAGAAGTGAGAAAACAGATGCAAGAAATGGAAGTACAAGGTATAATAAGGAAAAGCAAAAGTAGATATATGTTTAGAGTAAGTCCTCATACCTAAATGAGTTTTTTTGTTGTATTAATTTTTTAATCGCACAATTTATTGCTTTGTTGCGAGTGGATTTTCATCCACTCTTAATTTCCTATAAACAAAGCGACTGAACCGCTGACGTCGCATCTAATTCTTTTTGTACAAGTGCCCGAGCCATACGGCACTTCATATTTATTCTTTTCACACAATGTAGATTTTCCCCGGTCGCCACCAACCCAGAGCACATCCTCAATCCATCCACACATCGATGAGCTGGCATTCCACACCGCGAATGTCAGCATCATATAACCGCCACCCGATACCAGAGTCTATGCGCAGACATTCGTATGCACTTTGTGGTCGTCGCCTCGTCGCCTAATGGTTGTTGACATAAGATAACCAGGCGAGGGTGCGAGCCATAAATACTGCCATCCATCGGCGCATTGTTTATTCTTGGAATAAATACAATGTCGCGCATACAGATCGCTATGGGTATTTCGGGTGTGTGTGCCACACTCTATTTCGTGGGTACATGGTTTTCGAAGGCATGGGCATGGTATCGAGTGCTGGATACTCTGCTCCCGTGGGACCTATAATTTTCTTTTTGGATGACGGTGCAAAAGGGGTTGGCGACTGCAGACTACTTGGGAGAAACACTTGGGTTTCTCGTGGCAGTCTTTCTTCAACATCAGAGCAGTGCAGTTCTTCGGTTAAAACCTAGTATGGTGCTTTGTTCGATTCGGCTTGACATCTCGCAGCGGTTCGGTCGTCATATCCAAAATAATTATATCAAATTATCTATACTGTACATTAGTCTTAAGTTCAATCAAAATCAATAAAGGTTTATACGCTTCATAGAGCTGTGGTGTTCGTGTCTCTTTAGTTTTCTGGAACCGCTATTTTCAGATTCGCTCCCCTGTCGTCGGAGAATATTTACCCGACATTTTGGTGCCTCCTGTGAGGATTGAAAATATATTCGGTCTGCGAAGAATAATTTGTGCAGGTGAATGCTCTGCCCACAGTGTCTACCTACGTTGTGGTGTTCTATTGTATTCTGGTGCTCGCAGAATACCTTTAAGAGCTATCTACCCCCTGCGCGGTGCCCCTATAGTTCGTAAACTTAATTACTCAGTGCAGTGTCCCCCAAGGTTTGTACCCAATGGCAGAGTTAAATCTCCGGTCAGCTGCGACGACAGCTATCCGACGCATCCATGACCAAATCATGGCTGAGGTCGGCGTGCTCGACGCCGTCGAATTAGAGCAGGAGCTGCGTACCCTCACGGCGCAGTATGAGCGGTTTACGGTGCCTCACTACGTCCTAGTGCGCCAGGCCGACGACGACGAGCTGCGCACGCACGATGAACTGCTTGCGCATGTGCAAACGCTTTATAACGCGGCATGCGTCGCCATCAATCGGCGCCTGGGTAGCCTGGCTGGCGAGCACAAGGAAGCGCTGCACCAGGACGCGCTTGGGCATGGTGGCCCGCGGGTCGAGATGAAGCTGGACCCGGTGCAAATCCCGTCGTTCGACGGGACTCTACACAATTGGTTGGCGTTTAAAGACGCCTTCGAAAATTTGGTGCATAACACGGAGCTCCCGACGGCATACAAGCTGCAGAAGCTGCGCTCCGCTGTGCTCCCTCAGCATGTTGGCATGGTGGGAAATATTTATTCCGGGGGATACGAGGAGCTCTGGAGCGAGCTCAAGGAAAGGTTCGACAACCCCAAGCTGTTGGCGGAGACACACATCTCCAGGTTCCTCAACATAAAGCCGGTTGGCGAGGAATCGTCAAAGGCCCTTCTCCACATCGTCGACCAGGTGCAAGAATCCCTTCGTGCACTCAAAGTAATGCAGTTGCCGGTAGCAGAGTGGGATGCCATCCTGGTCCCATTAATTGTTGCGAAACTACCGCCCGCCACCAAGCAAGCGTGGTGCATGCACTGCCATCCAAAGGCGATTCCGACGCTCACCAGTCTGCTCGCGCTTTTGGAACAGCGCGCCCACAGTCTGGCGACGGAAGTCGGGCGACCGTCCACATCGGGGCGACAGGAACCAGCGACGCGCGCTCCAGCCCGCGCACAGACCACTGCACGGACGCATGCCGCAGCTGGTGAAATTACACGATGCATCCATTGCAGCGGCCCACATCGCGTTACACGCTGCCAGCCATTGCAAGCCATGGACCATCGTCAACGTTTAGAAGTCATCCGAGCAGCCGGTGTCTGCTTCAATTGTTTAAAACGCGGCCATAATGCAGCGCAATGCCCATCGAGTGCGTGCCGACAATGCGGTCAGCGCCACAATACGCTCCTGTGCAGAAATCAGCCCGCAGCGGGACAGCAACAGCCACTCAGCAGCACCTGGGCGACCCGGGCAGGCGGAGGTCCTCCCAACCGCGCATACAGGAATCAGAACATCCCGCCAGCGGACTTATGCGAGTCGGAGCCTGAATGGAGCCACTGACTCGCCGATCCTAACGCCACCGTACTGCTCGCAACGGCGCTCGCCTATGCATACGGTGCCCTACCACAGCGCCGGCTTGCGCGGATTTTGTGTGATCCTGGATCACAGGTAAGTTTGGTTACAACTACATTTGCTAATCGTCTTCAACTCCGCAGGTCACGACTCCAAGTAGCAGTGCAAGGCATCGGGGCTGCAAGGCCCTCCCAATCCTCAGGCCATGTGACGTTGTCACTACGGTCCACTCGGTCTGACTTCAGAATTACGCTGAAGGCATTTGTGTTACCCGTTATTACGTCCACGCTCCCCGCAGCAAAGGTGGAGGTGACAAAATGGAAGCATCTGTCCGGCATCCCTCTCGCGGACAAGCATTTCGGTATCCCTGGGGACATCGACATCCTTCTCGGAGCTGATGCGTGGGGCTTTATCGTCATGAGCGACGTCATACATGGTCGTCCCGATGAACCACATGCGCAGCGCACCCGGCTTGGCTGGGTTGTATTTGGCCCGGCGGCTACATCACGAGGCTTGCTGGCGGCGCGCGCCCTGCACGGCCAGGCCACAGCGGAGCCATCCCTAGAGTTTACGCTCGATCAATTGGTTCAGAAGTTCTGGAAGCTGGAAGAAGTTCCGGCCGATGAGACCAGGGAAGACGAATGCAGTCGTCACTACGTGTCCACGCACTCCCGTACGGCTGATGGGAGGTACGTCATACACATCCCCTTCCGGCATGATGCGCCACGGCTTGGGGCTTCATATAACAATGCCCTGCGCCAATTTTATAGCTTGGAACGGCGCTTGACCAATAATCCAGAGCTACGGACTAAGTACGTCGCCTTCATGCGCGAGTACTCACAACTGGGCCACATGGAGCGGGTAGGTCAACATGGCGACCTCCCCAACGGTTATTACATTCCACATCATGCGGTCACCACCAAGTTCCGCGTGGTGTTCAATGCCTCAGCGCGGACCACTACTGGCGTCTCGCTAAACGACATCCAGCTGGTGGGGCCCACCATCCAGGAGTCACTCATCAACGTGATCTTTCGCTTCCGGCGCTACAGCGTTGCGCTTACTGCTGATATTGAGAAGATGTTCCGCCAGGTGTTGGTGGCGCCGGAACATCGAGACTTCCAACGGATTCTCTGGCGAAAATCACCATCAGACGAACTTGCCGTCTTCCGCCTAACGACGGTTACCTATGGTATGGCATCCAGCCCATACACTTCGGTGCGATCAATGGTGCAGTGTGCCCATGACAATGCGATGACAATCCCACAAGCGGAGCGTGCCCGAGCGGCGACCGAGACCATCGAGAAGTCCTTTTATGTAGATGACCTGCTGACGAGTTGCGATACGGTTCCCGAGGCGGTCGGTCTGGCCAATGACCTGGACACAGTCTTGCAGAGCGGACACTTCAAGTTGCGCAAATGGAACTCAAACAGTGCGCAGGTAATTGCTTTAATCACTAATGAGATCTCCCCTTCTTCTCTTTCCACAGAGCTCATCATTGAATCCCCTACCGCCGCGGTGCTTGGCCTGCGATGGGATCCAGCCGCGGACGAGCTGTTCTTCCGTGTGGACCTAGACACACAGCCGCCTCCTCCCACCAAGCGACGTGTCCTGAGCGAGGTGGCACGTTTATTTGATCCGACTGGCCTACTGGTCCCAGTCGTCATAGTCGGAAAGGTGTTCATCCAGACGCTCTGGTCAGCGGGCATCACTTGGGATGCTATCCTCCCGGCCGAGCTGTGCGATGCATGGACCACATTCCGAGACGGGCTTTCCGCCCTCAACCAAGTCAAAATCCCACGGTGGCTGGGAATGGACAGCCGTGAGACAACCACAATTCATGGCTTCTGCGATGCTAGCATCAGGGCATACGCCGCCGTTATCTACACGATGAGCATCGACGCCCACGACCAGGTTCACGTCTCACTACTGACGGCCCGGACCAAGGTAGCCCCGCTCAAAGGTGCTACCATCCCTCGCTTGGAGCTATGTGCCGCAAATCTACTGGCTGCCACGTTTGAGAACGTCCGCAGTGCATTGGGGTTGCGGACTGCACCCTACTATCTCTGGTCCGATTCGAGCATTGTCTTGTGCTGGTTGCGCAAGGAGCCCTCGACCCTCAAACCATACGTCGCTAATCGAGTGCGACAAATTCAGGAGCTGACATCACCAGCGCATTGGCACCACGTGCGGTCGGCCCAGAATCCAGCGGACTGCGCCAGCAGAGGTCTTGGTGCGCACGAGCTCCTCCAGCATCACTTATGGTGGCAGGGTCCCGACTGGCTGACAACCGGATCCCTTCCCCTCAGCCGGGCAGAGCAACTGGACCACGAAGACCGCGCCCAGGTCGAGCAGGAGCTTCGAGCACTGGTCATCACCGGGGCGACCACTAGTGCCCCCAATCTAACTACACGGCGCCGCGATGGTGCTACCATCCTGCTGACTGAGCGGTTCAGCTCCTTATACCGTCTTCTACACACAGTCGCCCACATGCTCCGCTGGTGTCATACGAATCGCCATCTACGAGCGCAACCAATTGTCGGAGCGGATGAGCTCGACAATGCATTGGAACGAGTGATTCTCCGAGAACAAGCAACCACGTTCTCTCAGGAGATCCATCATCTACGACATGGAGTGGTCTTGGCCAGCTCCAGTCCCCTGCTGTCCCTGAACCCATATCTGGATGATCATGGTGTCCTACGAGTCGGTGGTCGACTCACAAACTCATCTCTTCCGCACGAACAGCGCTACCCTATCGTGCTCCCGAAGACCGGTGCCTTGGTATGGCTCCTCATTCGACATGTCCATATCACAACGATGCATGGAGGAGTTCAGCTCATGCTGCAGACACTGCGCCACAAGTACTGGATATTACACGCAAGACAAGCGGTGCGTACCTACTTACATAAGTGCGCCATCTGCCGACGACATCGCGGCACACTCATCCGGCAACAGATGGCCCCTTTGCCCAGCCAGCGGGTCAACGCAGCTCGACCCTTCTTGGCTTCTGGCGTCGACTATTGCGGCCCATTTACCCTGCGTGTGGGGACCCAGCGCTCCCGCACCACCGTCAAAGGCTACTTGGCGATTTTCATCTGCATGGCCACGAAGGCTGTGCACTTGGAGGTTATTGAAGACCTCACATCACAGGCATTCTTGGACGCCTTTACTCGCTTCACCAGTAGACGGGGACCCTGCCCCGACCTCTACAGCGACAATGGAACGGCATTTGTTGGAGCAAATCGCCTATTGAAGGAAGATCTAGCTGTGTTCCAGGCACATTACACACAACAGACGTTAGCCCATGCCGGCACACGATGGCACTTTATCACGCCCGGCGCTCCTCACCAAGGTGGATTGTGGGAGGCCGCGGTTAAATCAGCTAAGCATCACCTCGTTCGCCTCGTCGGTACCCAGGCCCTCTGGTACCACCAACTCCATACGTTGGCCACACGCATCGAAGCATGCCTCAATTCGAGGCCATTGGTTCCACTCCATGACGATCCAGAGGACAAGCTCGCGCTTACTCCAGGCGACTTCCTTATCGGTGCCCCACTCATCGCAGTGCCCGAACCACCCCTCGGCGACGTGCCGAGCAACCGTCTCAAGCAGTACCAATGGATCCGACAGATCCATCAAGAATTCTGGCAGCGGTGGAGCGAGGAATACCTGGCCACCCTCCAGACCCGCAGCAAGTGGGCAAGACCGGAGCCCAACATCCAAGTGGAAGACATAGTCCTCATCCGACACGATAACCTGCCACCCACCCACTGGCGTCTGGGCAGAGTCATCGCAGTACATCCGGGCCGAGACGGCCTTGCCCGCAACGTCACCCTGAGGACAGCTGGTGGTGATTGCCGGCGCCCTATCCAGAAGCTGGCCCGCCTCCTCGATACCACTTTCGAACCGAACGGTTCGACCGGGCAGGATGTTTAGAGTAAGTCCTCATACCTAAATGAGTTTTTTTGTTGTATTCATTTTTTAATCGCACAATTTATTGCTTTGTTGCGAGTGGATTTTCATCCACTCTTAATTTCCTATAAACAAAGCGACTGAACCGCTGACGTCGCATCTAATTCTTTTTGTACAAGTGCCCGAGCCATACGGCACTTCATATTTATTCTTTTCACACAATGTAGATTTTCCCCGGTCGCCACCAACCCAGAGCACATCCTCAATCCATCCACACATCGATGAGCTGGCATTCCACACCGCGAATGTCAGCATCATATAACCGCCACCCGATACCAGAGTCTATGCGCAGACATTCGTATGCACTTTGTGGTCGTCGCCTCGTCGCCTAATGGTTGTTGACATAAGATAACCAGGCGAGGGTGCGAGCCATAAATACTGCCATCCATCGGCGCATTGTTTATTCTTGGAATAAATACAATGTCGCGCATACAGATCGCTATGGGTATTTCGGGTGTGTGTGCCACACTCTATTTCGTGGGTACATGGTTTTCGAAGGCATGGGCATGGTATCGAGTGCTGGATACTCTGCTCCCGTGGGACCTATAATTTTCTTTTTGGATGACGGTGCAAAAGGGGTTGGCGACTGCAGACTACTTGGGAGAAACACTTGGGTTTCTCGTGGCAGTCTTTCTTCAACATCAGAGCAGTGCAGTTCTTCGGTTAAAACCTAGTACGGTGCTTTGTTCGATTCGGCTTGACATCTCGCAGCGGTTCGGTCGTCATATCCAAAATAATTATATCAAATTATCTATACTGTACATTAGTCTTAAGTTCAATCAAAATCAATAAAGGTTTATACGCTTCATAGAGCTGTGGTGTTCGTGTCTCTTTAGTTTTCTGGAACCGCTATTTTCAGATTCGCTCCCCTGTCGTCGGAGAATAATTACCCGACATATATCATATGTTATACCAAAGAAAAAAGATAACTCGGGAGTTAATAAATTCAGGATTGTGGTAGATTATAGAAGGCTTAATCAAGTTACAGTTGATGATAAATACCCACTTCCCAATATTGATAGCATATTGGATAAGTTGGGTAAAGCACAATATTTTAGTTCACTAGATCTAGCTAAAGGATATCATCAGATATTAGTAGCAGAGAAAGATATTGAAAAAACGGCATTTGTAACACCGGATGGCCTCTACGAATATGTGAGGATGCCTTTTGGTCTAAAAAATGCTCCCGCAACCTTTCAACGCCTAATCAATGAAATATTACGAGAATGCATAAATAAAATATGTGTAGTATATCTCGATGATATACTCATTTTCTCCACCACTTTAGAAGAACACCTAATTTCATTGGAAAAAATCTTTAAAATACTAACAGCTCATAACTTAAAGATTCAGGCTGATAAATGTAGTTTTATGCAGAAAGAGACTTCCTTTTTAGGGCATATACTTACGAAGGATGGGTTGAAGCCAAATCCTAACAAAATAGAAGATATTTTACGAATAGGACTACCGAAGACGGAGAAACAACTTAAAGGTTTTCTAGGTATGACTGGATTTTATAGGAAGTTTATTAAAGATTATTCAAAAATAGCACATCCTTTAATAAAATATTTGAAAAAAGATTTTAAAATTAACACTAACGATCCTCAGTATATCGAAGCATTTGAGAAGCTGAAACTATTGATATCTTCCCACCCCATTTTAAAATTTCCCAATTATGAAAAGGAATTTGTGGTTACAACCGATTCTAGTGATTATGCTATTGGTGCTGTTCTATCACAAGACGGACATCCAATATGCTTTGTATCAAGGACGTTAAATAGTCACGAAAGAAATTACAGCGTGACCGATAAAGAATTTTTGGCTATAGTGTATTCAGTGAATTACTTCAGACCTTATTTGTACGGGAGAAAATTTATAATCGTTACAGACCATGCACCAATCAAATACCTAAACTCTAAGTATAAAGGCAAAGAATTTTCCCAAAGGAACCAGAGATGGATTTTAAAATTGCAAGAATACAATTTTGAGGTTGAATATCTCAAGGGAAAAGAAAATAAAGTGGCCGATTATTTAAGTAGGTTAGAAAACAGTCCTCAGATAAATGAACAGAACAGCAGTGAATCCAATATGAACCTGTCTGACTCTAACACCATGCATTCAGTGGACGAACAGTTACAAGACCACATAGGGATAAGAGAAGAAATAATAAATAAATATAAAACTCAGATAATTCTAACTTATAGTCCAAGTAAAGAAATTGATATAGTACATGGCAGAAGAATTATACAAATAAACCCTCAAACTGATGAAGCTTCAATTAGAGAACTACTACTAAGCCATGTCAAACCAGGACACATCGGAATATATTCAGAGGTAAATGATAGAGATTATAATAAAGTACAAAAGATTATTATAGAACTATTCTCCGGGGATCGCAGAATAAAGTTTAGAAAAGCAACGAAAAAAGCTCAAGAAATATATGATGAAGAAGAGTGTCATAAGCAAATATCTTTGTATCATACAAGAGAGTCATTGCATAGTGGCATAAATGAGACTTACAAGACATTGAAAGACAAAATCTTTTATCCTAAATTGCAACAGCATATACAACTTATTATAAATAATTGTAGCAAATGTCAAGAAATAAAATATGACAGAAATCCAATAAAACCTATATTAAATATAACCGAAACACCAACCGGCAAAAAATGAAATTATCCATTTAGACATTTTTCATTATAAAAAGCAAACGTTTGTAACTATTATCGACAAATTAACAAAACTCGCAGTTGCTTATTTAATTAAGGAGAGAAACTGGGTGAAAAAAATTGCCATTCTAGAAGGGTATTTAGCAACGTTTAACAAACCAAAGAAAATAATAATGGATAATGAATTTAAATCAGAGCAAGTCATAAAATATCTACAAGAAAAAGGAATAGATATTCATTGGACTAAGCCCAACAGCCATACCGGTAATGCGGATGTAGAAAGACTTCACTCTACATTAATAGAAAAAATTCAGGCCATAGTGGAAGATATGTCAGTAGAACAAAAGATACAGAAATCCATAGGAAATTATAACGATAGATATCACTCAGCTATTGAGATGACTCCAAGGGGAGCTAGTTTAATGACAGATATTACAAGTTTAGTAGAAAAACTTAAACAAAAGAAAATTAAAACATGTCAAAGAATAAATAGGAAAAGGGAAAAATATGCAGAAAATCGAAATGTAGGCTATATTAAAAATTATAAGAGGGTTAGACATAAGAATGAACCGTATTTTAGAAAATATCCATTAAGAAATGTACACCTTTCAAACATTAAAAGGGCTTATAAATTTACAGGTAATGCTAATAATCCTGATGATGAAGATAGTCACAGTACAAGGGTTACTGCAGGTACATCCAATAGTAGAGGAAAACGGGTATGTGAAAATACGAGTCAAAGAAGTAGAGATAGCGAATAACACTGACACTATTTTACATATAATAAATCCATCTGAAATGATGAACGTTTTGGACCAATTATCATTAAATCTAGCACACTAAAAATTAGAGGACTCAGTTGCACTTTATTCAGAAATCAATCTATTAAAAACTAAACTAAGGACCATAAGTGGGTCAAGGAGAGCAAAAAGAGGTTTATTGAATTTTGTAGGTAGAGTTCAAAACTGGTTATACGGAACAATGGATGACTCTGATAGGCAAGACATAACAGATCATTTACAGATAACTGACAGTAATAACCATAAAGCTATTGAAGGTCTTAATAAACAAATTAAAATAAACGATCATTTTAACAAGACACTACATGACTTAAAAATATTGATAGAAAACGATAGAAAGACAATTTTGGAATCATATAACCTTACTAACAATATAGTTAAAGAACTAAATTACAAAGTTTTATTTTTAGATCAAGAAACGAAATTAAGATATTTAGAAAACAAAGTGAATCAAATACTTGACAATATAATGGCAACGAAGAATAATTTAATTCATCCAAGTATGCTAACCATAGAGGAGTTAGACTATTATAATGTAGATTTTCATAAATTAAAATTATTAAAAGCTGGTGTAATGGAATATAAAAATCATTGTTTGATATTCGCAATTAAAATACCGATTGATTATATAGTAACAGAGTTGCAATTAATTAAACCTATACCAAATAAAAATGGGTTGCAAATTGATGAATCAGAAGAACTTATTATTGAAATAAATGATCAAATATACGAATATAATGAACAAGCTCTTTTCAAACATCTAAAACATAGTAAACATTGTATTTTTCAAAAAACATGTTCATTAGTGTATAATAATATTGTTGTGCCACACACATGGTTACGCCACCTGCTGTGCCACATACGGTTATGCCACCCAAGCCGAATAACCCAGTTAAACACATCGTACCACATAACACTGACCCACTCAAGTGCCGACCCACTTAAGTGCCCCGATTGAACATGTGCATAAACATTGCAATCATAAACAATCACCAAACAAAAGGTCAGAAGGTATCCGATGGCAAGTATCGAACATGTGCAAACACATGAATACTGCAATCACCAAAACAAAAAGGTCAGAAGGTATCCGATATCAAGTGTTACGAATTCTTGCGACCACTTGTATAAACAAACCAGTGCAAGAATACGTAACACACGGATACAATTAACTCGCTGACCTCTAAAGCGCACAAAGAGGAAATGAAAACCCTAGGCATGGAGGAAGCATTGGCAACGATGAGGAAGACAGTCGATGAATTACCAAATAGAAGGCAAGTCGCCTCAACTAAAAGACAAACAAGTGTTATTATTCTTTTTACTCGTTTCTTTTCGCGTCGTGCATACAACAAATAAGTCGCCTCAACTAAAAGACAAACAAGTGTTATTATTCTTTTTACTCGTTTCTTTTCGCGTCGTGCATACAACAAATGGTGGCAGCGGTGGGATAATTAAGGGTAAAGCATCTACCTTAATTCCCAAAAAAAAAAAAAGTAAAAGTCGAAGTCGAGTTGAGTACGCGCAAAATAAACGAGTTAAGTTAAGTACGCGTAACGTAAATAGACACTAAAACGGGTTAAGTGAATTTTTTTTTTATAAATAACCAACAACAACAAGTCGACCCAGTCCCATAGGAAGAAAAAAAAAAAAACCAAGCCGATTCAGTCCCATAGGAAGAAGAAAAAAAACCAAATCCAATCCCGAAGAAGAAGAAGAACAACAAATGGTCCAGCAGCAACAACGGAGGATGAAACAACTGTAAGCAATAATATTAAATTAGTACTAGTGCGTAACGTAGTATACAAATTTTGTTGTTTTTGTTTTTCCTTTGTTATTTTTTTATTATTCTAAATTTTTTTTTTGTAATTTTCCTCGTGTGTCATATCCCCCTCCTTTGAAAAGGAAAATAATAATAAAAAAAAAAAAAAAAGAATTAATTTTGTTTCCCGGTTCGAAAACGGTTAATGTCGAACTTTAATCTGAACATTTCGCTCAGAAACAGAAAAGTTTGCAGGGTGTCTGAAAGTGAAGTGTCTCCCCTCCAATCCACTGAATCAATGCCTATCGGACATTCTCCACCACGTAGTGAACCAAAAAAGGAAATATATAAAAGTTTAATAAATCCAGGCTCTGCCTCTGGTTCTTCCCCGTTTATAAACCACACATTACACGAATCTTTAGAAAGAATGTCGTTCAATTCTTCGCAAGCCATAAAACTCGTACCCGAGTTTGATGGTTCTGTCAACACGTTGGATAGATTTATCCAATTGATTGACCTCCAATCAAAAAAGGTAACCTCTGAGTCCGATAAAGAGGAACTCTTAGACATTGTAAAGTCCAAATTAACAGGCCGTGCATATAACGTTATAGTAAAATATAACGATTACAATGAATGGTCAGAGTTAAAGGACGCACTTATCAAAAGTTTTAGAAAAACACGATCTCTACAAGTAATTCAAACAGAAATCTTTCAGTTTAGACAAGGCTATACAGAAACAATTGCTTCCTACACGGAAAGAGCTAACTCCCTTTTTGATGAGCTAAACAACGCAAATGCGAATAGCTCCGACGAATCAGCAAATAAAGCCATCCGAGCTTTAAATAGCAGTATGATTCTAAGTAGCTTCTGTAATGGGCTAATACCACAAATAAAACTGTTGGTAAAAAGCGCTAGGTGTACTGAACTGGATGAAGCCGTCGACATAGCAATGGAAGAAGAGAAACTCCTCACTTCCACTCCTAGACAACAGTCAAACTACCAAAATAGGTACTGTAGGAATTGTAAAACCAAGACACACAACACGAATGAGTGTCGGTTCCTAAGAAACCCAAACGGTTATAATAGCGATCACAGAACTCAAAGACCAACTCCCAATACTGGACAACAACCTGCAAGAATAAATACAGTTCAAAATCCCGTATCATGCAGATACTGCAAAAACCCTGGACATACGATAGATCAGTGCAGGAAAAGATTATTTAATAACAACCGAAATAATCCTCAACCATCTGCCTCAACTTCGGGAAACGACTCCAGACCTGGCCCGTCCAACACCCGGAGTCAGGGCAGACGCATGCAATAAGGTGTATAAGAAAACATAATTTAGATTCAGCTAGTTCAAACGAAATTCCACAAGTAAATCAAACACAAACCCTTTTTAACAAAAGTCTAGCAGATAGCTGTAGACAAACTCAATCGAACAATTCTCTATGTCAAAGTAGTGCCACACCAAACTCTAAGAGAAATCAAACAAATTTACCACATCAAGAGGAGTCTCAACAAAATGAGAAATCGCGTTCACCGTATCACATTTCTAAATCTACTAATTCAAAACGCGATTTCCCTAAAGAGAAAACCTCTTATCACAAAAGCAATCCACTGTATCAAATTCCTCAAAATGAGAAATCGCATTCAAGGCATCAAACTTCTAATTCTACTAAATCAACATGCGATCCTCATAAAAAGAAATCGCATTCACTGTATCAAATCCCTCAAAACGAGCAATCGCAGCCACTGTATCAAACTTCTAGCTCTACTAAATCAACATGCGATCCTCATAAAAAGAAATCGCATTCACTGTATCAAATCTCTCAAAACGAGAAATCGCAGTCACTGTATCAAACTTCTAATTCTACTAAATCAACATGCGATCCTCATAAAAAGAAATCGCATTCACTGTATCAAATCCCTCAAAACGAGAAATCGCAGTCACTGTATCAAACTTCTAGTTCTACTAAATCAACATGCGATCCTTACAAAACTAAAACTCAAGAATACAACAGCCCCTCATTGTGTCAAGCTTCTAAAACTTCTAGTTCAAAATCCGTACCCGAATTCCCAAAGCGCGACAACCTATCTCTAACACAGACCCAAAATCAAGTAACAAACAAAAACATGCTCTTAAACCAAATACATACAAAAAATCGATCATTTTTCCAAATCCAAAACCTTCACCAATTCCTGGAGAAAAGCCTAAGCACAGAACCATTAAACGTACCTATCAAGTGCCGAAATCAAGTAGCTAACATCGCATCCGTAGACAGAGCATCCACTTTCAGGAGTGAAATCAAAATCAGGTCTAAGAATACGAATACCAAGCACAGCGTCATGCTTTTAGACACTGGAGCAAGCGTCAGTCTGATCAAACTGAGATCACTAAATAAAAATGTCATATTGAATAAAGACGATATTACGGAACTTAAGGGAATAGACAACAGACCAACCACCACGCTAGGTACAACATCCTTATATATAGAAATCACTCAGGGACCGAGCCTTAAGCACATCTTCCATGTAGTACCAGATGATTTTCCAATCACACAAGATGGAATAATAGGTGAAGATTTCCTCAAACAATTTAACGCCATAGTCGACTACAAAAATAATATTTTCAAATATCACTTCAAAGACAGACAATATTCAGTAGATTTTAACAATGAAAGGAAAACACTCATTATTCCAGCGAGGTCTGAAAAATTAATAAAGTATGGTCCACTGACACATGAAACAGAAAAAATATACTTCTCTCAAGAAGTTGCTCCAAAGGTGTATACGTCAGCTGCAGTTACTACCCCAAAGAATGGTTACGTATATATATCCATCCTAAACACTAATGAAGAGGAAGTCAAAATAGAAAGACTAGACCTCAAGTGTGTCGACTCGAATCATTTCCACATCCACAACCTAAGGTCCACTAAATTCGATAACATAATAGAGAACAGGCTAGAAAAACTAGAAGCAGAACTGAAATTAGATCACTTAAACCAAGAAGAAAGAAACTCGATAGAAGAAATTTGCAGACGTTTCAACCATTTATTTTTTATAGAAGGTGACCAATTATCCTCTACATCAGGTATCACAGACTCTATTAAAACTAATCCAAGCGTACCTCCCGTCAATGTTCGTCCATATCGATTACCAGAAATCCATAAACAAGAAATCAAAAGACAAGTAGACAAAATGTTACACGACAATATAATTAGACCCAGCTCCAGCCCATGGAATGCGCCACTCCTGGTCGTACCAAAGAAAGGAGATCAGAAATGGAGAGTTGTGATAGACTACCGGAAACTGAACGAAGCTACGATTCCCGACGCATATCCAATTCCCAACATAGAAGAGATACTCGGACAACTTGGAGATTCTAAATACTTCACAACTTTGGATTTAGCAAATGGTTTTCACCAAATAGAAGTATCGGAAGAGGACAAGGAAAAGACCGCGTTTAGCACAGCAATTGGTCATTACGAGTTTAACCGAATGCCATTTGGTTTACGAAATGCTCCGCCAACATTCCAGAGACTTATGAATGTCGTTCTTTCAGGATTGCAAGGAATAATGTGCCTAGTTTACCTAGACGACATAGTGATCTACGGGAAAAACTTGAAAGACCATAACGAGAAGTTAAACGAAATTTTTAACGCACTCGAAGCATATAATCTAAAAATACAACTGTCAAAATGTAAATTCCTCCAAAAGGAAGTCATGTATCTAGGACACGTCATCACGTCGGATGGTGTCAGACCAGACCCGGAAAAGATCGCAGCTATAAACAAAATCGAACCTCCACAAAATCAGAAACAAATAAAATCATTTTTAGGTCTAGCAGGATATTACCGTAAATTCATAAGAAACTTTTCCAAAATAGCTAACCCACTGAACAAACTTCTTCGCAAAGACGTACCATTCAAATGGGACGCATTTTGCGATGAATCTTTCAGAAAATTAAAAGAAGCAATAACCAGACCACCCATATTGACTTATCCAAACTTTAATAAAACATTTCACGTTACAACCGACGCCAGTAACGAAGCCATTGGCGCCGTTCTCTCTCAAATGGATCAAGATAACAACGACTTACCTATAGCCTTTGCGAGTAGGATATTGAACTCAGCAGAAAAGAATTACTCTACCATCGAAAAGGAAGCTCTTGCAGTAGTTTGGGCAGTTACGCATTTCCGACCATACGTATTTGGACGTAAGTTTGAAGTAATCACTGACCATAAACCGCTTGTGTGGATATTCAACCTAAAGGATCCCTCTTCAAGAATAATGCGCTGGCGCATTAAATTGGAAGAGTATGATTTTAGGGTAACCCACAAAGCTGGGAGCCTGAACACCAATGCAGACGCACTTTCGCGTTTAAATACCGCCGAAATAAAAATAGTGACCAGAAGCCAAAGGAAAACAACACCGGATGTACAGGTAAATTTGTCCAGAAATATCATCGATATCACAGACCCAGAGAGCGTCAAACAGATACTTTACGAAAATCACGACACTCCTCTCGGAGGCCACCTAGGAGTAAAACGAACATTAAAACGTATTAAAGAGAACTACATGTGGAAGAATATGCACAAGGATGTAGAAATGTACATTAAATCTTGCGAGTCATGTCAAAAGAATAAATTATATACACGGAACAAAATACCAATGGTTATTATTACAACGGCAAAAATACCATTTGAAAGAATCGCACTCGATATTGTGGGACCACTCCCGATAACAATGAACCACAATAAATACATTCTTACTTTTCAGGACGACCTCACCAAATTTGTCCAAGCAGTCGCAATACCAAACCAAGAAGCTGAAACGGTAGCCGAGGCGCTAGTTAAGCAGATAGTTTGCACGTTTGGAATTCCACAAACCATCCTCACAGACCAAGGAGCAAATTTCACCAGCGAATTATTCAAAAATGTTTGTAGACTCTTAAAAATTCAAAAGATCAAAACAAGCCCATACCATCCACAGTCCAACGGAGCGCTTGAGCGATCTCACAGATCGTTAGGCGACTATTTGAGAAACTACGCGAGTAACGATCAAACAAACTGGGATAAGTATATTAACTATGCCGTATTCTGTTACAACACGACAGAACACGCAAGCACCCACTACAGCCCTTATGAAGCCATTTTTGGATTCAAACCACCAATCCCTTCCATTCTAACCAGGCAGGTGCAACCTACATACAATTACGATGACTACATTACCGAAATTAAAACAAAATTACAAACAGGCTACGAAATCATACGAAAAAACCAAACAAACGCCAAAGTAAAGTCAAAACAATACTACGATCAGAAATCAAAACAGGTCAAATATAATGTCGGTGACAAAGTGTGGATTGAAGCAAAAAACCGATCAAATAAAAAACTCACCCCTATCTATGAAGGACCATATGAAATAGTCGAAATCATGTCCCCTGAAAATTCCAAGATAAAAATAGGCAGGAAGGAGAAGGTAATACACAATAACCTAATAAAGCCCTATACACAAAGAACACACTATGCACACAATACAAAAGACACATAAAAGCACAACTTCTAAACGACATTGTGGTACTTTCATTTTTAGCTTCGCCATCATGGCATACGCCATCGTACACGCAACTTCAGCGCAAGTGGAACTCCAACAACTAAACAAGACCGGAGTATACCTGGAACCTATGGGCACCCTCGAGAAATCCTTTACGAAATGGACCTTTCTCTTTCACGTCAACGATACACTCACCAAAGCCAACACTAAAACCTTGGAACAAAATGTAAATACCTTATCCGAGCTCTGTATTGCAACCGTGAAGGAATATCCATTAGACCATTGCAAAACTACATTACAAATAATAAAAAACTCCCTTAATGAAATACACAACAACAACCGAATATTGGATAGTATATTATTAAAACAAAGAATAACCAAGAGGGAAACGAAGATAGTAAATGAAGGCCTATTCAACGGTATAGGAATCGCTGAGAAATTCCTGTTTGGAACAATGGACTCACAAGACGCAGCTAAAATAGATAGTGCACTACAGTCTCTATCGGAAAACCAAAATAAGCTATACCACATGACTGAAAACCAGATGACAATTATCTCAAACGTCTTCGACGCATTAAATGAAACCACTAACCACATAAATAAAAACTTCGCCACTATTACTGAAGAAATTAGGAAAAACACAATCAAACTCACAAATCTCACAAACTTCGAAAAGTCATTACACAATTTAGATGAAATTACAAATCTGGTATCAATATGTTCTGCACAAATCCTAACAAAACAAGTTCAATTACTCGACATTCTACAAGCAAGTAAAATAGGCAAACTAGACAGCCGATTCTTAAACTCAGACACATTTATGTCAACCCTTCAGCAAATCCAACTAGAACTTCCACAAAACGTAAGGTTTCCACTAAAAATCTCCCGAATGAATCTGCCCATGATAAATGCAATTACTACAACAACCCCAATATACGTTAATAACAACCTTATGATTCAAGTTAGCATACCACTGGTAAATGAAGAATTCCATTTAGTAAAAATCACACCACTTCCCACTAGGTACAAAGAAAGCGCATACCACTATGTTTCAGTTGATAGTGAATTCATTGCCATTAACGAGAACTATAGGCGATACATATTCCTAAACAACGCGGATTTAGAAAAATGTACAAAAATTGAGTCAGACCATTTTGTTTGCCAACAAAATTTCGTTATACATAATCACAACATTAATAACTGTATAATACAGCTCATCTCTGGTAATCCAACCCCCGAATCCTGCGACACTAGAATATTTGTATTAAAACACGAAATCTGGTTCAACTTAAGGAACAAAAATTCTTGGATTTATGTCATGCCCGAGCCAACGAACGTACGAATCTTGTGCGGTAACGCACCCCAGACAATCGAACTCCACGATAGTGGAATCCTCAAAATAAGTCCATATTGTAAAGCAGTGACAAATGAAGTATACCTACAAGCTTCAAACGATATCTACAACAAAATCCCAATCGCATACTATCTGCAAGAAACACTCCTAACCGAAACCGTGGAAATACCTAACAACCTATCCCAAATTTCACCTCACATGATACACGTAGAAAAACTAGATTTAGATAAATATAGTATTAGCATCAAAAACTTAGCAAATACAAACAAAACCTTTTTCTCTCCAATACACGAAAACATGTACAATCCTTTTATAATTATCATTTCAATTTGTATAATAGCAATATTAGCATTTGTCATAAAGAAATACTTTAAGATAACAATGTCTATAAACAAGACAGTACAAAGCAACATTAGAGAACAAGAAAATCCTAATGAACAACTATAAAAAAAAAAAAACTTATGTAAACATTATTATGTAAACATTATTTAAACAACCTGAAGTGTATAGAAACGAAAATTAATTGTGTTATTTTAACTTTAATGTGTAATCTTAACTTTTATTAAGAATTAATGAATCGTAACCAACAAATAATAAAACAATGTAAAATTCCGTAATAATACCAATTTATAATAATGTCCATATACATAAGAATGTCAATGTAAAATTCCGTAACAATTTATAATAATGTCTATATACATAAGAATGTCAATATAAAATTACAAAATAAACACGTAAGTGAATCGTTCAAAACCTCGCCGTTGACAATGCAACCTACCATATGCCGAAAGACTTCAATCCTAACGTCATGCGCCTTTCGTATTTTAAGGGGGGAGGACTGTTGTGCCACACACACGGTTACGCCACCTGCTGTGCCACATACGGTTATGCCACCCAAGCCGAATAACCCAGTTAAACACATCGTACCACATAACACTGACCCACTCAAGTGCCGACCCACTTAAGTGCCCCGATTGAACATGTGCATAAACATTGCAATCATAAACAATCACCAAACAAAAGGTCAGAAGGTATCCGATGGCAAGTATCGAACATGTGCAAACACATGAATACTGCAATCACCAAAACAAAAAGGTCAGAAGGTATCCGATATCAAGTGTTACGAATTCTTGCGACCACTTGTATAAACAAACCAGTGCAAGAATACGTAACACACGGATACAATTAACTCGCTGACCTCTAAAGCGCACAAAGAGGAAATGAAAACCCTAGGCATGGAGGAAGCATTGGCAACGATGAGGAAGACAGTCGATGAATTACCAAATAGAAGGCAAGTCGCCTCAACTAAAAGACAAACAAGTGTTATTATTCTTTTTACTCGTTTCTTTTCGCGTCGTGCATACAACAAATAAGTCGCCTCAACTAAAAGACAAACAAGTGTTATTATTCTTTTTACTCGTTTCTTTTCGCGTCGTGCATACAACAATATAACTAGTATAGAAGAAATAGATGATGAATCTATTTTAGTAATAAATATAAATAATGAAACTCTATTGCAAAATTGTGACAACAGAAGTATAAATTTAACTGGAAACTATTTAATCAATTTCAATAATTGTACCTTAAAAATAAAACAAAATAAATTTTACAATAGAAAAATAACTGTAGCTGACAAATACTACTATCCAACAAATAATGTTAAAGAAATGTTTGTTAAACCAATAAAATTTGATGAAATTATAATGAATGATGTAGAAAACTTAAAACTAATTAAGGAACTGCAATACCACAAAAATGTAATGTACGGCACCAATATAAGCCTCATAGTAATAGTAATTTGTATTACTGTAGGTATTTTCTTTTATGTATCTTGGAAAACCAAAAACCAAAAAATTAATATAGTCAATAACATGAAGCCGGAGACTTCTGACTTAAAGCGAGGAGGAGTTACGTATTGCAGCAGAGAAAGGGCAACAACCACAGGAAATGCTGCGCAAACAAGATTCGACGATGACTTGCCAGCGGCATACAAAATCAAGGCCAACGCAAAACCGATGGCATGGTGATTTTGTGCTTTGGTTGCATTCGGTGGTCATTCACATGAACCGATTTCCGTTTGTGCGAATGACCGATGGTTGATGAGCCAGCAGTTCTGGCTGTACATAGGTTGTAAGTTAGAAGTAAGATATTATTAAGTAAGTCAGTTCTGTTCCGACCGGGAGATAATAAAGTGTTTAAAATAAACAACCAGCCTCTTTTGGTGTTTTAATTTTAGTTTCTTGGACATTATATTTAACTCGCGCGAGGGAGGTTTAATTTAATTTCTTTATTTTTGCGTAGGTGAATAATTCAGTGATTGACATTTTGAATGAAAGTATTTATGGGAATATGGAGAAAAAAAGGAGTAAATTATGGACATTTTTTAGTCAAATACCGGAAAAACAAGACAAAGTTAACTGTGACTTGTGCCAATCCTCGTACTCAGTTAAAGGTGGTTCGGTTAGCAATTTAAAAAAACATTTACTAACAAGACATCGGCCTTCATATGACAGCTTGCTTAAATCTGAATCAGCTATCCATCCTCCTCAGCTGCCTTCGACAAGTCATCATTCCTCCGAAGAAGTTCAGGAAGTTTGCCCGGGTAACTCAAACGCTTGTAGTACGCAGCCTTTAGTTCCTTCTTCAATTCCTCCGGCAAAAAAACAAACCGACATTTCAACTTTCATAAGCAAACGTATGAATGTAGTGCGCGAGAAAAAAATTAATGACCTTATTTTGAACTTAATAGTTAAAGACCTTCAGCCATTTACCATTGTTGAAGACACTGGTTTTAGAGAATTAATGAATTTTGTAGAACCAAATTACAATATACCATCAAGATATCTATTAAGTGCATCTTTACTAGATGTTAAATTTTCACTAGTAAAAGAAAAATTAAAAGAGGATTTAAAACGTGTCAACCATATATCGCTAACTACTGATGGATGGACTTCCCGTGCAACAACCTCTTATCAGGCAGTGACAGCACACTACATTCTAGGAGACACCTGGGAACTACGTTGTGCCATGCTAGGCTGTTTCGAGTGTCACGAACGCCATACGGCCGATTATTTAAAACAAGAGCTTTTTCGCATAGCGGATGACTGGGAAATAAGCAATAAAATTTTTGTATGTGTAACAGATAATGCAGCTAATATGAAGGCAGCAATACGATTAGCAGGA
This sequence comes from Portevinia maculata, assembly GCA_949715645.1. Lineage (NCBI taxonomy): Eukaryota > Metazoa > Arthropoda > Insecta > Diptera > Syrphidae > Portevinia > Portevinia maculata. The sequence goes on along the minus strand of OX454530.1, from coordinate 5,633,507 downwards.
TGGGAGCATTTTCCTTGCGTTGCTCACACTCTGAATTTGATAGTAAGAGCTGGACTCAGTGAGATTCAAAATCTGTTAAAAAAAGTGAAATGTATTGTTGAACACTTTCATAGAAGCCCTATAGCCACAAAAAAACTTACTTCAATGCAAGAACAATTTAAACCTGGAGAGAGGACATTAAAACTTAAAAATGACGTTGTAACTCGCTGGAATAGTACTCTAGATATGCTTGAGAGAGTTAAGATTTTGCAGGAACCGCTAGAGGCAGCACTAGGCCTTTTACACAATCCTGTGGAAACGCTGTCAGTAGATGAATGGCTCTTACTTCCAGATATAATTAAAATATTAAAACCTTTTAAGCAACTGACAGAAGAAATGTCTTCTCAAAAGGAAGTTTCCATTTCGAAAGTTTTGGCAGGAACTAATAGTGTTTTACATATTTTAAATAATTTTAGATCAACTCCGATGAATGAAATATCTAAAAATCTGCTGGATACATTAATTGCGGAATTTAATGCTCGATTCAGGAATAGCTCGCGACATCCGGTCCTATCGAAAGCAGCTCTTTTAGACCCCAGATTTAAAAAGCAATCGTTTACGAATGATTCTTCATATGAGTGTGCTAAGCAGTCCTTACTAACAGAGTTACAACAAATGCCAATGGCACAGGCGGAATCCAGAAACCAAGAAGAAGTTTCCCATACACCAGCAATTGAAGAAGACTCCATTTGGAATGACTTTGATATGCGAACAGCTTCGAGTTCAATAGGTTCGACGAATGCTGCTAGTGTTATTTCAATTCGTCAGTACATGGAGGAAAAACAACTCAGCAGTTTGACACATTTCGAAAAGATATTTTTGGTCTGTACTCAATTGATCAACGATTTTTTGCTCGATTTCAGGTGCATTTCCGGTCACAGGTGAAAATTGAGCAACGGCAGTAAGTTCGCAACCGGTTATTGACTTAACGATAGGGCCAGAATATTCACGAGCGCCCAAAGTAGATCCATCTAATTTCGTGAAGAGATGTCGTAGTGGCAATTCATTCGCATGAAGTAAGCATATTGCCCACTCTAATGGTCGACCTAATTCGATTTCCATGTAGCGAATTATACCTCCTTTCCAGACAGTATTGGTTGCAGTGCCGTCACATCCAATGCAAAGAATTTTTATCAAATTAAATCCCTTGTTTTTGAAAAAATTAAGCATTGAGTTACTTACTTACTTTCCTGCACCAGAAAAGTAACCAACCAACTATGAAATATGCTCTTCAAGAACCTCCTTCCGATAGTATTATCCATCTTTCTCTCCGGAAGTAAGAGTTTTATCTTTTCGCTCATCAAAATAAATACTGCGAATTACGACATTATCGCATTGGTTTGATAGGATTTCTCTTGATTTTGACAAAGCTCGATATATTTTATTTTTATCAATAACTAGAGTCCTATTAGTGTTTTCAATTATTCCAACATCCTGGAGTACTGCTGAAGCAACTGCTGCAGCAGATCGCACGGGAAGCACATATCGATCAGAAACTCTTGCTACGGATGGTAGCTTTAGAATTTTTTGAGTTTCAACCTTGTCAATAGCACCGATCCCCATTTTTCTGTCATTTCTACGGTCAACTAAAAATGTTCTTTCATTTAAAGGCACTTTTTTATTCTTTACACAATGAAAGTCTTTAAAGGAATCACAGTTACACGATGCAATGTCAAACAAATTTGTGTATCTTTTAAGTGTCATGTATTTACCAAAGTGGATTTTCATTATTTCTAGTATTCGACTATGAATTGGAGTCGACGCATTCTTCCATATCTTTTCGATGTCTGTACTTACAATTACAAAAACTTCAGAATTAGATGGATTTCTGCCATTTTCTCTAGTTTTGAGATCACTTTGTATGAAAAATACATATTTGACTACAACAGTAAAGGTAACTTATTTTCGTTTAGTTCACTAAAGGGGCCGAAAAAGGGAAACATTTTTTCTTGTCGACAAGATCCCGAACTCATTTTACGTTTTAAATATTTTTCAGAGAAATACGATACCACATTTTGGTTCTTTTCGACGAGGTCAACAACTTACTTTGATTTTACGATTTTAATATAAAAACAAACAACTTAACACATGCGACTATAAAAATAAAACAGTTTTTCTGATAGGGGAGGTAAGGAATTAAAAAAAGCTTTTTAACAAGTTTTTAAGAAACTAAAATGATAAAATATCTAGTCAAGTAGGCACCTGCAGAAATTGTTGATAGAATATCTCTATTTTCTTATAAATATCACCGATCAATAGATATCTTTATAAAATAGGTAAAGTTTACATCTTCAATGTTCATAATTAATTCTTTAAAAAAAAATTAAAAATGTAAAAAAATAAGAAAAAAAAATAATTTTTTTTAATAATTTCAGCGGGCGGTAGAGGGCCCCATTCGGATTCGGTACACTCGGATTTTTTTTGTTTTTTTGTTCCGTTGAATGCTATTCAATACGCAACTTTTGCGGGGTCTTTCGTTAAGATACTCCAAAAAAAAAATTTACGGGACAGCCTAACGTGCAAGCACAGTAGTTGAGACACACAAAAAATAAATATATACAGTAAAACCATGTCAGACATAGAAAAATATAAGAGGTATACAGTAGCTGTCCCGTCAATTGTTTTTGAGTATCTTAACGAAAGACCCCGCAAAAGTTGCGTATTGAATAGCATATAACGGGACGAAAAAACAAAAAAAAAAACGGAGGGTACTTTTGGGCCTCTACCGCCCGCTTAAATTATTGAAAAAAAAAAAATATTTTTTTTCTTATTTTTTAACATTTTCAATTTTTTTAAGAATTAGTTATGTACATTGAAGATGTAAACTTTACCTATTTTTTGAAGATATCTATTAATCGCTGATATTTATAAAAAATATACATATTCTATCAACAATTTCTGCAGGTATCTATTTGAAAAGGTATTTTATCATTTCAGTTTCTTAAAAAATCGTCAAAAAGTCTTTTTTTTTAAATTCCTTAACTTCCCTTTATCTTTATCAGGAAAACAGTTTTATTGCACTTTCAAACACAACATTGTTTGACATTGCATCGTGTAAGTAAGTAAGTGATTTATTTAATGACTTTCATTGTGTAAAGGATAAAAAAAAGTGCCTTTAAGTGAATGATAACTTTTAGTGGAAAAGAGAAATGGTGATCGGTGTTATTGACAAGGTTGAAACCCAAAAAATTCAATAGCGACTAGATAGAAAGCGTAGTGCATTGGGTAGTCAAAGAGCTGAATCTACTACGTTAGAGCAAGTCCATACAGTTCATCCAATTGAAGTAGTGTAGCCACAGCTCTTTTTATCAGAGCCTTCAACGTCAACATCATCAGGTAAGGGGAATTTACTTAATCTACCATCCGTAGCAGGAGTTTGTGATCGATATGAGTTTTCCGTACGATCTGCTGCAGCAGTACCCTAGGATATAAGACTCTAGTTATTGTTAAAAATAAAATATCTTTAGCTTTGTCAAAATCAAGAAAAGCCTATCAAACCAATGCGTAATGACGTAATTCGCAGTATTTATTCTGATGGGCAAAAAGATAAAACTGCTACTTCCAAAGAGAAAAATGGGCGATACTATCGAAAGGATGTTCTTGAAGAGCATATTTCCATTCTTGCAGAACTAGAATCCATTCTTAGGCCATTTAACTCCTAGATCTGGTACAGGAAAGGAAATAAGTAATTCGATGCTTAATTTTTTCAAAAACAAGGGATTTTATTTGAGCATTGGATGTGACGGCACTGCAACCAATACTGGCTGGAAAGGAGGGATAATTCCATACATGGAAATAGAATTAGGTCGGACATTACAGTGGGCAATATGCTTACTTCATGGGAATGAATTCCCACTAAGACATCTCTTAACGAAATTAGATGGATCTACTTCGGGCCCTCGTGAATATTCTGGCCCTATCGGTAAGTCACTAACCGATTGCGAACTTACTGATGTTGCTCAATTTACACCTCTGACCGGAAATATACCTGAAATCGAGCAAAAAAATCGTTCATCAATTGAGTACACAATAAAAGTATCTTTTCAAAATGTGTCAAGCTATAATATAGGTTACTGTTCTCCCCGAGTAGCAAATCGACATCCTGGAAAAATGGCACATTCAAGATGGTCACAACTCCAAATAGATTACTTAAAGTAATGAAAAGTCTAAAAATTCTTGTGGAGTATATAATAAAAATCATAAAATACAAAATTGAAATGACTAATTTAAATGGTCAACTTGTATTGGATGCTCTTGAGACATTGGAACAGCCTCCAACGCTACACAATGTTGTAGCCACGGTGGCTAGGATGTGTGGGACGACAATAGATCAAATTCATAATGCCTTAAAGGAGACGCTTAAAGGAGGTGTGAAACATGGCTTTGTACAATACCGAAAATATTTTGCTGTCAACTCTGTTGCAGACGATGGAGTAAATGCTCATCCGGCAGAAGACGCATCCAGACGGCGACGCAGAACGCGAAGTTCGTCTCGTAGACGAAGCCAATCTAATCCACGTCGCCGTCGCCGGCGTTCGAGAAGTTGAAGGCGTTAACAGTATTTTGTATACGAGTTTGTATCTTATATTTCGAAAAATAAAAATTGTTAGATTCCTTATGAGCATATAACTAAACCTTAAAGTATATGCACCAGTGTGGTTTTCGATAAAAAATAAACCGTTATTGATAGATGGCCCGAAACATGTTTTTCAACTCATCTCTTTTACAAGATGGTTGCAATACAACTTAAAATCAATCGTTAATCCTGTCATTGAGAAAAACGCTGTTTTCTCACATCCTGAAAACATTTTAGAGGCAATGCTCTTCGACGAAATGGCCTATGTCAGAGAGCTTGGTCTAGAACGAATAATAAAAGCAAGGCAAACCCATACATTAAACCGAATATTTAAGCCGCCAAACATAAAATTTTTACATGGATATAATTTTTTGGATTGAATGTGAAATTACTCCACCACCTTGCCTAGCTGAGTTGACTGATGATGAACTTTCATTGCTAGTACAAATAAAAGAACAGAAAATATCGGAAGGACTTATAAGAAATAAAATAGAATCACGAAGCAAAATGCCTTCTTTTAATTTCAAGAGTCAATTTTCAATGTAAATATTTTTATTTTTTAACATTTTTTTTAACTTTTTTGCAATGTAAATATATATTTTTCTAAGTCCTTTCATGACCTTTTTTTATTTTTTTCAAGGACACTGAAATTCGTTTTACTTAACCTTAACTTTAATTGAATAAATGAAATCAATAAAATAAAATAAAAAGAAGGAACAAAATATAGTTTTTCACTTTCTTTTAAGATCTGTAAGCCTCGGTAGAGGCCCAAAAGTCATGTCCAAATCAAAAAGTAAGTACATATTCAGAATCTACACGTTAATACGCAACTTTTGATACCCCTTTCGATAAAAAATTCAATAAATGTTTGTTCTTCGTGCAACGACGGGACACCCTAGTATACAGCGGTGCAGCTGAAGTTGTGGTTGGCGAAGCTGAAGGAGAAGACAACTGGTAACAATAGTGAGTTGTTGTTGCGACTCTTGCCCATACCAGAGAGGGAGCGCGGTGAGTTTGGTGACGACGAAGCAAGCAGCTGTAGTGTAGTTGACTAGGCAGACGGGGAATCATCGGAGGAATATGAGGACAGCGCAGAACCAGAAGAGGAGCGAGCAGGCGAGTGCGAAGTACGCAACGACGACGAGGGACATGGTGAGCGAGATAACGAGCGATTTACAGAACAGAACGACGAAGAAAGGCATGATGACAGGAACAGAAAGACGAGTGAGAAAACGAGTGAGAAAACGAGTGCCAGAGTGAAAAATGATAAGAAAGAAGATGAGTGGAAGCTAATGAAAAGAGAAATGGAAATAATGAAACGAGAAGTGGAGCTGAAGGAACGAGAAAATGAGTTGTTAAAGAAAGAAAACGAGTGGTTAAAGAACAAACAAAGTGCGACATATGACGAAACTAACAGTTTCTTAGCAGCAGCAAGCAGAGAGTTATTAAACATAGTTTTTAAAACAACAATATGGAACTTTTTTACTTTACCTTATGCCTTCTAATATCTGGGGTAATAGTTTCCCAATCAGAAGTTATAGATGTCCACAATGGTCACATAAGTGTCAGTAGTAATGAAACGTGTGTTTTTTACATTAATGGCCTGCAGCTAAATTATACAGGACCTGGTGATATGCCCGGAATACATTATGGATTCGTAAAGTTTGAATGTGGCAATACAAGAGGTGTCGTGATAGCAAAGGCAAAATGCTTGGATTGTGGGATGTATTGCCCACAGAATGACTTAATCCTTGAATGTGAGCAGAGTGGGTTCAAGTATGCAATAGGTGTAATGATTGGGCTGATACCCACAATTATAATAACTGTCATATTATGGCCAGTAATACGTTCTCTGGGTGAAAGGCTCATCGACACAGTAGTGTATAGGTTTGATGTTTGGAGAGATTATAGGGAAAGACGTAGAATTGAGAAGATGTCCAGGAGGATGAAAGGTGTTTAAATGAACCATAATTACATGACGCCAAGGTCAATTAAAATAACCAAGCTAGATAAGGTAAATAGGAAGAGGTGCACTAATAGTCCGTCCAATCCAAGGTCAGATTATGTTGAGTTAATTCCCACTAGTGTGGAGGTCAAGGTTAAGGAGGTTGAAGAACCAATATACTCAGAACCGAAGGTGGCAGAAATATACCCTAACTTAAGCACAAAACAATCAACTAATTGTAACAGGAAAAGAGAGCAAATAGTGTAAAGGTACTGCCGGTAAAGTAGGGAGAGATACAAGTCAATGCACACAAAGAAATTGAAAAGAGGGTCAGTCGATATATTACATTCGTCGGAGATAGACGTCTCGCGGTAGCACTGTTGTAACTTTAAAGAATATTGATTAAATAATAAAATAAAAACGAAAAAAAAGAAATCAGTCTTTTTATTAATTGTAGAAAGTGACGGTTACAATACGGAACAAGGTCAGCACCATTTCTTGCAATCAAATGTCTTCAAAGTTGAGCAAAAGAAAATCAGCAACAATTTCCGTTAGGATCACGGGTTCTGACGAAAGATTTCTGCGTTGATGACGTTATGACGGGGTCAGACAGTTTAACTACGACCCAAGCGATGCAATCGGAACTACAAACACTGATAGTCACGGTACAAGAACCGTGGTCTATACAAGTACACGATTTTGCAGTAAAAGCACTGTAAACATAATTCATACTCGTACATGTAGGACTGTCACTTAATTAACTTTGCCTAACATTGTTTGTTTTACCCTATAATGCTATGTAAATATTTCTGTACCTCTGTTATGTACATAGAACAGTTGCATTTCATCACCCGTTTTGCTAGCCATTGTACAATCGCGTAAAGTGAATAGATTGGTCAAGAAGTCATGTTTAGTTAAGCCTTTCCAAATGTTATTTTACATTTTACTACTTTCTTTTAAAAAAAATAATACTAATGAAGTTAATAAAAAAACTGAATCAAATTATATAAAGATCGTGCGTTTTATTTCCTTAGTCCCTCCCCCCTACATATATTTACATTTACTATATTGACTATATACCTATATACCTGTAAGAGCCAGAATTCTGGCCATATTTTGAGTGTTCTTTATATACTTTCCGTCGAATACCAGTGTCCGCGTTAAGTAAATTTATCCTCTCGAGTTCACATCGGTCGTCATTTAGTGTAGTTTATGAAGATAGTCGTTAAGTACCCGCCTCTCGGGAACGATAGTGTCTCGTGCTGGGATTTTCCCTAAGACTCGAACCTCTGTTCCAGTTCAAGAAGTTGAGTATTAATTGTTCGACGTATAGTCATCTTGACTTGAATGCCAGAATTGGGCTTTTTCAAAACACTAATTTTGAAGGGTTAAATACGCAATCGAATCTGCTATCACATAGAAAGTCTAAAGATGACACTTTTAATAGGAATGGTAGAGTCTTAACGGATTTGTTTGAAAGTTTTGGTTTTTGGGTGCTAAATGGTGCATCAAGAGCTGATATCGATGGTGAACTTACGTTTGTAAGTGGACAGGGAAGTTCGGTAATAGACATTTGTGCAATCTCGGGAGGATGGCTTCAGGCTATAGATGATTTTGAGGTCTTGATAACAAATTTTTCGGCTCATTTTCCAATACTGGCCTCTGCAAGCTTTAATCAAGAAATTCCTCTTGGAAGGATAAACACGCTACCTAGACTCAGATGGATAGCTCATGAGGTTGATACTTATCAATGTAGCCTAACTCGTAACATTGGATCGCTCACCTCTCCTAACTCGGCCCCAATAGAGCATGTTGTGGAAAGAACCTTGGAAGTTATAAGGTCCTCCACTTCCCAAAATCGATACTCTAATCAGTCAATACCGCGGTGCAGATGGTTTGATTCTGAGTGCATCAAACTCCGAAAAATAGCATTTGCTTTTCTTAACTTGTTTAGGAAATCGAATTTTGACTACTTTAAAAGTGCGTATATACAAGCAAACAAACTTTATAAGCAAACTTGTAAAAATAAACAGCTACACTTCGCAAAAAACCTAGCTAGAAATTTGGAAAATTGTAAGGACTCTAAGACATTCTGGTGCAATGTTAGAGTGTTGGGTGGAAGCAATACCCTATCGGGGAGCTCATTACAAGCCGAACTTTTAGCTTCTCATTTTCGAGCTTTGTTGACAGGAAGTGTTGATTTGCATATATTTCACTACGCCTTGCCGAATGTAATGGCTGACGAGCTTGACTCACCTATAGCTCTAACTGAACTGGAAACGGCTCTTCTAAAAATGAAGAACAGCAAAGCCCCGGGGATTGATGGCATTCCTGTTGAGTTTTTTAAAAACTCTACATTGGAATTCAAACACTATCTGGTGTCGTTATATAATTATATATACTAATATGCCTGTGTTCCTGAAAGCTTTAACAAAGCTATTATATTTCCAATTTTTAAAAAATTAGATGCAAACTTGCCCGAAAACTATAGAGGCATATCAATACTTAATTCATGTAGGAAGGTGTTTGCTACAATTTTGTATACCAGACTCTCAAATTGGATAGAATCAAACCAACGTTTAAGTATATTTCAAGCCGGCTTCCGTGCGGGATTCTCAACTGTTGACCACATTTTCGCCTTGCCAAGCATTGCCACTAAATACACCCAAAAGAAGAAAAAGCTTTATGCCTGTTTTGTTGATTTTAAAGCAGCCTTTGACACTGTTAACCGCCAAGCTCTGATCTACAAAATGGCTTCCCTTGGTATATCTAGGAAGTTTCTAATCATGTATGAAAAATTTCTATGTGGAACTAAGGCGGTGGTATGGGATGGATCAGAGACGTCAACCTGTTTTGAAACGACGGCAGGTGTTCCTCAAGGGTGTATCTTGAGTCCGATCTTCTTTGCTCTTTTTATTGACGATATTTGTGAGAGCCTGTCTGGGGCCGTCAGTATTACGGACACGCTTATCAAAATACTTCTATATGCGGACGACCTTGTCATGCTGGCAGATAACCCCTCTTCTCTTCAACTTAAAATCAACAAGCTTCAGAGGTATTGCAGCTCCTGGGACCTTAGGATAAATGCTCTTAAAACAAAGATAATGGTGTTTGAAGCTCGGAAATGTAAAAGATCTAGAGAAGAAAATTGGTTTCTGGGCAGTGAATGCATAGAGGTTGTGCAGGAGTTCAAATACCTGGGAGTCCTGTTATCGGCAAATGCCAGTTTTACGAAGCACGTACAATTAAAGAGCAAGGAAGCGAAAACTTAGCGTTATGTGGCCGAATTTCTTCGCCAACCAGAATATAGACCTGGGATCAAAATATCGTGTTTTTGAAGCAACTGTCAACACCTGTATGTGCTACGGTGTTCAAACTTTCGGCCATATATACTTCGACGATTTTGAACAAGTTCAAAGATCCTTTTTCAAACGTCTATTTCGTTTACCGAATTCAACTCCAACATATGCGATCCACGTACAGTCTGGTATTTCCCCCGTGTATATCAAAAACCTAAAGGCTAATTCCGATTTTTTGCTAAAAACTATGAAAAAACCCGGGGTTAGTCTCCACAAGTCTATCATGACTAACCTTTTGCGCACACAAGCGTCACCGTTTAAAGAATGGGTTGCACTTGCACGCTCTCATGGCCTCCCTCTCAATCTTTCCGAATCCAATCTAGATAATTGGCAGGAGCTGTTCTCAAATGTAATTTCAAAAGTTGACGAACAAATTTATCATCAACATTTGAATCGTGCATCGGCATCCACAACAAGGGTTACATATAGAGAATTAAACCATCGCCTTCAAGCTGATAACTATTTTAAATTCGATCTCCCTGTGAAAGCTATAAGCACTATTTTTAGAGCAAGAGTGGAAATTCTTAGCTTAAATTATTTGCCTCATCGGTCAGACCTACCAACCTTGTGCGACTTCTGTAACAGATCCGAGCGAGATGATGTTTTCCATTTAATAGCTATATGCCCAATCTTGCAGGAGATCCGAAGGCTTTACTTCCAACATAGTGTCCTTTCTAGAGCACAACCGATACAAATATTAAATGGATCGGCAGGGTGGATAAACCTCTCAAAATTTTGTGACCATGCTCTTACCTATCGAAATAGTTTTTGAAGTATTGGAATCTCAGTTGTTTAAGTTATTCAACCTTTTACTTAATTTAAGTACTCGTACTATAATTTGTGAAATTTGTTAAATCATGAACTACCAATCAAATATTTTGAGCTTTATTTTATATTAAATGAAATGTCATTATCTGGCAGACGGCAACATGCCATGTCCATAGATTCTTTGTAAACCTCTGTAAACAAAACTGTTTGAAATAAAGAATATTTAATAATAATAAATAATAATCTTGTTTTGTTCTATTGTTATCCGACAAGACTCGAGTCCTTCAGATCAGATCTTCTAGCATTACTTAGTGTATAAGGATACAGTTTTTGAGATACAGTTTTTGAGATTTGAATCAATTGACTCCTCAGGATTTTTGCTTACTTTGTTCAGATTTTGTGTTCAGCGCGTATTTGAACGTTTTTTTTTCGGTTCACTACCCATTCATGTTAGTGTTAGTTTTTTTTTTTGTTTTGAAGATGAGTATCGACTTTCGATATCCTTCGGGCTATAAAGCCACAAATCTAGTTTAAGTTTAGAGTCAGAAGCCAACTATATTTTAAGAACTGATGAATTTCATAGGATTATATTATATTATTTCTAAGATTGTCTGAATAAAGAATAACTGTAATGGATCGGAGATTATTGTGGTTTTGTGGAATTACTTCTCTGGTTTAGTGACAAGCCATGGCAGTCTGAGTTTCCACGGTAAGGTAAAGGTCGGAGATTCTCTGAGGGAAGGTGTGTACGGGTAGATCACGGGACTTTACTCCCTGTCCAAGTTAGGGGCCGTCGTTAATAGTGCGGCGCGGCGGCCACGGTGCCCATGCTTAGGCGTGGCGGGGTGAGCCAGAACATATGGGGAGATCCTACATCTCATACCTCCCCAGTGGTAGAATTTTTCTACGTGTTTCGTCCAACTTGCTGGATGGGCCCGGCTGCTTCACAACTACATCATCTTTGCACGGGATAGCTCTCATCGGGCCAATAAATTTCGAGCGGTTACCACACCGCTCCCGCCTCTTAGTACGGTTGACGATGGCATATCATCTAGTCATCGGAGATAAGAGGTAAGTTTATACGAACTTAGTACATCCACAAGTTCAGCAGATCAGGCATGTAAAACTTAATAATGCGACTCCAGTCTGGGTCTCGTTGCAAGTTCTCACACCCGCCGGCGAGCTGGCGCGTGGTGGAGGTCATGCCTGGCAACGAGTGGCCAGACACCCCTTCTCTGTTCCCAAGTGGACGATGGAGTCCTAGTCGTCTGTAAGTGGGGGCCCGTCGTTCACGGCGCGGCAGTCCCCGATATGGAGGCTGCTGCAATAATTGTATTTCATGCGGACAGCGGCGGATCAGGGAAGGGTACGGTACATGTCGCAAGTAGCGCGTGGCATAGAGGCAGGCAGTAGACGGAAGCTTGGAGGCTTCGGGGATTCTCCAGACGCAGGTCCTGGTGGCGACCCAAGACAAGAGACAGGTTCACCTGCGCTTGCTAATGTCCCTCACTGTTAGTTACGGACGGCTCGGGATTGAATGGGTCCGAAGTATATCAAGGAGAACGGTCTTTCGGGTTGTGGGGGGTTTCTCTTCAACTCTTGTTCTCTTCTCTTTCTTTTCGCATTTAACCTCGTCCTCTGTGCGGCTTCCATACTAATAGCTTCGGTGAGCTGTCACTTAAGCAGGGGGCAGAAGCGAGCGAGGCTCACTAGGTGGCGTGGTTACATTCCCACAAATCCCACATGTTTAATTGTAAATCCACTGAAGACAAAGTCTTCATAAACATTGTATTGTATAAAATGTAACAACCCCCACATTAATCAACTGAAGACAAAGTCTTCATAAACAAAGCTATAAAATGTAATCTGATACAAGACATAAATAATGGCAGTGCCAACTTCATTTGTTGACACAAGTGTACATCCTCAATGTATCATAAGAGCAAGATCTTTCTTGCATAGAAAACTAAGCAACTACAATGAATCATAATGGCAAGATCTTTCTTGCATAAGCTAATTAAAACACTATGTCTTGAATCAGAAGTAATAAAGATGAAATAAACGATCTTCAATCGAACTGCCGACCTAAGCAGATAAATCACTATATAAAGGGTTTCTTTCTAATGTTAGATTTCATTCTTGTTCGTAGTTCTAGTTCTTCGTATAGCTGAAGATTTCCCCCCACCCAGGGTAAGGGATCTAATGCTTCTAATAAATTAATTATTGGCAAAATAAAACCTGTGTTTCATTTAGTAAAAGTGGTTGCGTTCTCCAAAGAGAACGAACAAATAATTTTTTTTAATAAATAGATTCCACGATCTAAAATTGGCGCAGTCGGTAGGATCTCGAAAGATCAATTGTCTATAAGATACGTTTATCTTACTTTACTAAAAGTTTAATTCGAGATCGCGAATAGTCTTTAAAACTAGCTAAAATAGTTGCCGTTAAAACAGAACGGTATAAGACGATATCGCAAGCAGTCCTTAAACTAGCTAAAATAGTTGCCGTTAAATTGAACGGTATAGGACAATAAAAAAAAGATTTTTTTTTTTTAATTTAATAAAATCAGTGAAAAGTACTGTGAACCAAGATCCTAAAAAAAAGGACAATTTCACGAAGTCTCACAGAGAGAGTACTTAATTGAGAACCATTAAATCAAGCACTCTTAATGCAACCAGAGGACATTAAACCTCAAAAGGGAGCAGTGGCACCACAAGTAGAAGAACCTAAGGACAAGAATTCACAAAGTCAAAGCTGGATAGATGATGAAGCAACAATCGAAACATTTAAAATCGATCCAACAAAAATTAAGAAGAGCTCAAATTCGATAGAATAAAAATAAATGGAGAAGTTTCAACCCTATACAATACCAACCGCATTAAAATTTGAGTAAAAGGAAAGTGACACATCAACACAACCAGCAGATCTAGCAGCAGTCCAACAGTCAGAAGAGGAAGCAACTGAAAACCAACTTGAGCAAGCAACAAATTTAGAAGTGGTAACAATGTCGACAATAAATATTGATCCCCTTGAACTATTAAAAACTTTGCCAAATTTCAATGGTAAATCATGTAGCTTAATCATTTTTATAAAAAAAGCTGAATTCATAATAAACGCAACAAGCACATATAATGAGGGTTCCAAAGATTTTATAATGAACGAAATCAAATCTAGAATAAAAGAGTCTGCCTTAGATGTAGTTTTACGGGGTGGCGACCCAAACAATTGGAACGAAGTAAAAACAATTTTAGCTAATAATTTCGGTGAAAGGGAAACCTTTTTAAAATTAAAGGAACAAGCAGACAAGATATTTTGCAAAAATATTTCCCAGCTTTACCATTCATTTTCAGACATACTTTGCAGATTAAATAATAAATATTATTTAACTGAAATAAAAGCAGAGGAATACAATCCAAGCAATAATTAAGCGTCATTATTAGCAAAGTTTCGTGAAAAAATTCCACCAAATGCTAGTTCGATTATAATTAATCACAATATTAAAACTCTTAGCGAAGCATATTAAAAATTAGAATCTTGTCACTGGACAACAGAAGGTAACAATAATAGAAATGACAGGAATAATTATAGAAGTGAAAATTACAACAATAATTTTAAAAACAATAATGGGAATTTAAATAAAAATAGTCAAAACTTTTATAGAAATAATAATTATAATCAAAGAAACTATAATGAACAATATAATAGGCAACAAACAAAAACGGCAATAACTATAATCAGAGAAACTATAATGAACAATATAATAGGCAACAAAATAGAAGTGGCAATTTTTCTAACCAATATCAGAATCCTTTTGCTGCACAAAATAGAAGAAATGGTCCAGAACCAATGGAAGTAGACCATCTTACTCGGGACACTTCAAATTTTCGAATACATGCCTCAACAGACCACTACCCTGCATAGATATACACATCCTTAATAAAAAACTTAGATTTTTAATAGACACAGGAGCAGCTACCTCCATCTTAAAAGAAAATATATTTCCTAGACATTTTGAAAGTAAACTAGACAAACCAGTTACCCTTAAAACATTGTACAAAGAAAATTTAATCCCTAATAATCCCTAATAATATAAAACAAAGTGAATATTTTTTTGTAAGAGGCTACACAACAAACGGATAAACGGATTTTGAAATTTTTTATTTATTAGGTTTTTATGAGGAGCAGGTTCGTGCATTTAAAAATATTTGATTTTGTTTGTGGAAGTCCAAGAAATTCAAAAATTAGACTTTGAACACAAAAAAAGAACTTCTCCTGCGTCTATTTGAATGGAATTAATTCCAGTTTATAGATATCTAAAACGCGCATCTTTTAAGTCCAAAATGTAGTTTCTACTTACTATATCAGCTGAGCAATATTAACAAATCCTTTGCGAAATTCCTTTTTTATCAATTTGTTAATTGACCAAGATTTTCAATTCGATCTCAGTGTTGCCCCCCTAGTACAATTGTAGTGTTTTTGCTACATTTTTTTCTCCAAAAAAGTCACTACGCACGCTCGAGAAATATCCTTCAAACACTACACTTTTTTACATTAACAAAAATCTATTCAAAAGAAAAAAATAATTTGTTTACACCTTTAAAACGAAACCTATACTTCCTGTGTAAGCCCAGAACATCCAACGTCTTTGTTCCACAATCCACTTACACATTACAGTAGACGTTTGACAGTTCATTTCATATTGGTTTTCCTTTTCTAAACGATTTTTATATATTCTTCCCTTTTTGATTTCTGTTCTCCCTCCAGTCCAAAGTACCGTTTCCGTTCACCGTTGTAAAATTGAAATGTGAAATGTGAATTGTTATCTGAATTCTCAAATTCTCGATTAAAGTTTATAAAATAGAGTTTCTTGCTCGTGTGCTAAGGGATTTTGCTAAATTATATTGCTTTCCAATCAGTCCAAATGAAGAGATATTTTTCAGCTGTAGAAAAACCTAAGTAATAATAAAATAAGCACTTGTTGTTTGAAATCGTGTGTGCATAAGTATAATATGTATGTATTAAGTGATTTTATTTCCAGAAGCAACGAAACCATCGAACCTGAAAAAGAACTACAAAATACAATAATTCAAAATGAAGAAAAAGAACGAAATCTGGACAAGTAAACACATTGTTTTGATAAAGCAATCCAGGTATTTAAAAATATTATTTTTCCGTCATAGAGCAACAGAAGTATCTTGTGATGAGCCGAAATTTTACAAACAAAAATATCGAACCGTGTGGGAGGATAACTTTTCGTGGCTTAAATGTATCGATGAAAATTCTTTTTGTGTTCTTTGCAATAAAGCACTTTCAAATAATTTCAACCATTTGAAAAGGCATGAAAAGTCCATACTTCATGTTGAGAAGGAAAAAATTAAAAAAGATGTTAAAATCAAAAATGTATTTGCAAAGAAAAGTGATGAAAATGATTCAAAAACCAGGGATGAAATGAAGTGTGTTATGTTCTGCCTTCAGCACAATCTCGCTATGAGTTTGATGGATTCTTTGCCTAATTTAATAAAATCAGTTTGCCCTGACTCTGCTAATTCCAAGTCCATCATGTGTTGAAGGACAAAAACAACATC
This sequence comes from Portevinia maculata, assembly GCA_949715645.1. Classification (NCBI taxonomy): domain Eukaryota; kingdom Metazoa; phylum Arthropoda; class Insecta; order Diptera; family Syrphidae; genus Portevinia; species Portevinia maculata. Next base: position 5,617,235 of record OX454530.1, on the reverse strand, counting down.
CTTGATAAAAACAATAATTGGGCCGTTTTCGAAAAAGAAAATAAGTTTTATTTTAAAGACAAATGTTTTTTCGTTAATAATAGACGAGACAACTGACGTAGCCATAGAAAAATGTCTCGTCTTAGTTGTAAGAAATTTTTGTGATAAAAGTAAAAAAGTTATTGATAGATTTTTTGGCATGATCAAGTTAGATAAATCAGACGCAAAAGAAATATACGAAGCGATTATCAAGGAATTTAATAGCAATTCAATTCCCTTAAAAAATTTAATTGGATTTGCCTCAGATAATGCATCTGTAATGCGGGGCGCCATAAGTGGTGTCGAAGCAAGGCTACGGGCTCAAAATGAAAGCATATTTTCAGTCGGTTGTACATGCAACTTACTTCATCTTTGCGCAATAGGATATTTTAAAATTATTCCAAACGTTGAGTCATCTGTAAGAAATATTTATAATTACTTTTGCCATAGCCCCCAGAGACAAGGGGATTTCAATGAATTTGAAAAATCATTTAATATTCAGGAACACAAAATTTTAAAGCATTGCTCAACCCGTTGGCTAATTCTATTGACCGAATTCTTGAACAGTTTCCTGCCCTTGTGCATTACTTTACTTTATCTTCTTTTGAACACAAATACGAATACTATTTTATACTTTTTAACAAATATTGAAAGTCGTTTGTATCTCTTATTTCTTTCATATATTTTAGAAAAACTAAGTGTTTTGAATAAAATTTTTCAAAGTGAAAATACTAAAGTGCGATTGATAGTCAAATCAACAAAACAATTTTTATTAGAAATGATGAAAAATTTTTGCAAACCCGATTTAATTTCGATTAATTTAGACTTCAAAAACAATATGAATCATTTTGCATATACATCCATGTACTTTGGATTTAAATTCGAACAATTTTGCAGCAAAGAAAATATCGAAAATAATATTTTAGAAAAAGTTAAAGCGCAGCTATGCCAATTTTATGTAAAATTGTGCGAGGAGCTTTTGGAAAGATTTCGTTTGAATTTTGATGAAAAAGTAAAATATTTAGCTTTACTTGACCCTATGGAAATTTCAAAAGGAAATATTCCATCTACGAGTATAATGCCTTTGCTACGAGTAAAACATTTTCCATTTCACGTACAGAAAAATGAAGAAATTTTAAATGACGAATTTCGATTATTAGTCGGTTTCGGTTCACAAGAGTTATTGAAAGAATATTTCAATGACGACATTGTTCAATTTTGGGTCAACTTGATGAGTGCCAAAAACTTTCTTGAAAAACCAGCTTTTCAAAATTTATGCAGCTACATGCTAACTTTGTGTAGCTTGCCTCATAGCAGTGCAACTGCGGAGAGGTTTTTTTCAAATTTAAATTTAATAAAAGACGATTTAAGAAATAACTTAAGTATTTCTACGGTCAACTCAATTATGCTAGCAAAAGAACTGCTAAGAGATGGAAGAGATGATAAAGGAGTTTTTGAGCCTCCCGCAAAATTAATAACTTTCGCAAATAAATTTAACTACCACAATGGAACTCATTATGTAAAAAATTTACCATAAAATTAATTTTTAAACAATTTTTGTTTATTTTTTTTATTAAGCTTTTGTTTTGTTATTTATTAATTTAGTTGTGCTTATTTAAAAGTTTATTAAAGGTTTCAATAATTTTTTCGTTTTTTTATTTATGTGTATTTTTACTACAGTTTACTACACTTTACTACATTTTTTGATCCTCCACGCTACATTTTTGATCAGTTGGGGGGGCAACACTGCTCAGTGGTGGTTTCTTTTTCGTTTTCTTCTTTCAAGGTATATTCGTATTTTTTGAGTAAGCGGGAGGGATTTTTTTCATATTATGTGAATACTCGGAATCGGAACTGGAGTCAAATGGATTTGGTCTGCTCAAGTGCTAATGCGTTTAAGTGGGCTGTGCCTGTGCGTGAATGGGATTGCGAGAGGCGAGAGAAAAGAGAGTCACATACACACAGACACAACACTTTATTATATTACCAGGAATTGAGTTCTTCTCATAATGTTTTCTCCGGCGCAGCCAGCGTTCTGTTTTGATTTTCTGTATCTGTTCTTTCATAATATGTATACTCAACTCAAAGCTCAAATAATTCAGTTGGCAATTGTATTTCGTCGAAATAAGTCAACTATTCACTTTTTCAGACAATATGAGCAAGCGATCTTATCGGCCTGATATTGGGCGAGTAAGTAAAGGTACGAAAATATCGAGATTGACGCGATCACATCAAACTGATGCATCAAGCTCCGTCAATAATGCGTTAACTTTTAGTGGTGGTCAGCACAATGCTCAGCATGTGAATATTGCGCGGCCATGGACCCGAAAGAAAAATTCCGCCTTTCAATATGATATATGTATTGAATACGGGAACGAAGTCAATATAGGTGCAATGTCTAAGGTCTGTGGCTTTTGTAGTGCCCACAAGTGAGCAAAGGAATCTGCTGGATTGTGCTGCTCAAGCGGAAAGGCAATGCTACGTGAATTGGTTGCACCACCGGAACCAATTAAAAGCATTCTTCTGGGTAATCATCCGTTAAGCAATATTTTTCTTGAAAATCCAAGAAAGTAAACTCAGCTTTCCAAATGACATCATTTGGTGGTAAAAGAATAACAGAAGGGAACTTCATGCATACTTTTAAGGTCCAGGGTCAAGTGTACCACCTAATTGGAAGCCTTATGCCTGAAAATAATGCAAGTCCAAGTTTCCTTCAAATTTATTTTATGGGGAACACGGAAAGTGAATCTCGACGCAGGTCTGAGGTGTCGGGAAATTCAAATATAAGCGTTATTCGAATTCTTCAAGAAATGTTACATGATCATAATCCCTATGTTCGTGATTTTAAGACTATTGAAAGTAATGTGTCGAACGATTTCAAAGTTGTATTTCCCGCTGATAGGCGCCCTGCCCAGGAACACATTGGTAGGTATAATAGCCCTACTGTTGAAGAAGTTGCAGTTTTGATTGTTCGACAAGAATTTGGAAGGCGCGATATAGTTCTAAAGTCTAGATCGGACATCAACCGCTGAATTAGTGAAACCCACAGGTCATATGATGCTTTACAGTACCCGCTTATGTTCACCTGCGGAGAAGATGGGTATAATATTACTATACCACAAGCAAATCCTGTCAGTAGAATTATGGATAGCACAAAAACTGTATCAGCAATGAACTTTTATGGGTACCGAATGATGACACGACAGGGAGAGTTCAACCCTTTACATTATTTTAGGACACTCCTTAACCAATTCTGGGTTGATATGTATGCTAAAATAGAATCCGAGCGACTGCAATTTATAAGGGCTAATCAAAGCACTCTAAGAGCTGAAAATTATATTGACCTCCACGACGCTGTGAATAATAATGAAAACGTGGCGAATTTAGGACAACAGGTTATACTGCCTTCATCATTCACAGGAGGCCCAAGGTATATGCATGAGCGCACCCAAGACGCTATGGTTTATGTCAGAACATTTGGTCGGCCAGATCTTTTCATAACATTTACGTGCAATCCTAAATGGCCAGAAATAAGTGAAAATCTTTTTTCCAGACAAAAAGCACAGGATCGCCATGACATAGTGTGTCGTGTATTCCATCTAAAAGTAAACAAACTTATGAATCTCATTGTAAAAGATACTATTTTTGGTGAGACATTGGCGAACATGCACACAATAGAATGGCAGAAAAGAGGTCTTCCACATGCTCACATATTAGTTTGGTTGAAAGACAAAATAAGACCAACCCAGATCGACTCCATTATAAGCGCAGAGATACCAAACGCTAATCATGACCCTCATTTGCACGAAATTGTAAAAAAAAAAATGATTCATGGACCCTGCGGTCCATTAAATCTTAATTCTCCTTGCATGAGTAATGGTAGGTACAGCAAAAAATTTCCGAAGCAGTTTCTGGCCGAGACGCAAACAGGTAATGATGGCTACCCAAAATATAAACGACGATCACCAGAAAACGGTGGGGAATCAGTTCAACTGAACATGCATGTTACGGTTGATAATCGTTGGGTTGTACCCTACAGTTCCGTTTTGTCTAGAGCCTTTAACGCCCACATTAACATTGAATATTGTCACTCAGTCAAATCTATTAAATATATATGCAAGTACGTCAATAAGGGCTCAGACCAAGCCACCTTTTCGTTAAATGGAGGGAACGATGAAATTAACACTTTCTTAACTGGTCGGTACATAAGCACCTCCGAGGCAATATGGCGTATTTTATCGTTTCCCATTCATTAACGGTCACCTGCTATTGTTCATTTAGCAGTTCATTTGGAAAATGGACAAAGAGTCTACTTCACATCTGAAAATGCCCGTGATAGAGTTCAAGAACCGCGGAAAACGACACTAATGGCTTTCTTTGAATTGTGTAGACATTATGATTTTGCAAAGACTCTGTTATACCATCAGGTGCCCAGCTATTATACTTCGAGCAACGGCCAATTTGTTAGGAGACGACAAGGTGCTCTGGTAGAAGGCTACACTGGCATAAGAAAATCAAAAGCGCTAGGAAGAGTATACACAGTTCATCCCAATAATTCTGAATGCTACTACCTGAGAATGTTGCTACATACAGTTCATGGACCTGAATCGTTTACTGCTTTAAAAACCTTTAACAACGTACTCTACCCGCAATTTCAAGCCACTTGCCAGGCAATGGGTTTGCTTGAAAATGATCAGCATTGGGACAAAACATTGGAGGAAGCTGCATTGGGACAAAATCCGTCAAAAATACGCGAACTATTTGTAATTATTTTAATGTTTTGTTGTCCGTCGCAGCCCATTTTATTATGGGAAAAATACAAAAATGAACTTTCTGAAGACTTTCTGTTGCGGAAAAGAAACCTGTTGCCAGATGTTGAAGTTAGTTATGAATCAACCATTTACAATGAAGCCCTAGCTGCTTTAGAAGACATGGCAATTAAGTCAAGTGGCAAAACTCTTTCACTTTTAGGGCTACCTTCTCCGAACCGGAATAATTTTACCAATGATATTAGAATGAGCTTTGAAAGTGAGTAGACGTATTGGCAATCTCGTCCGGCAAAACATTTAAGAATCTTTTGTTTATCTACGCGAATCGTAAAGAGCCATATAAAAAAGTTCCGCTTGCATACTTCTAATAGTTTTATATTTGTATATTGATTTAAAATCGTAAAATACAAATAAAATAAAAAATAAACTTATTTTTATAAATTGCATTTTGCAAGCGCGCTCTCAATTTCGTTTCATACTCTTACGAGCATAATGGCGGGAAAAACGCGATCAACTTATCTTGAAAAAGAGAAGCAATCGACGCCTATACCATCTAAGGAATCCGCTCAAACGCCCAGACTTAACAACACCCCATCGGAGAGAAAAGGCACTGTCAGCAAATCCACACCATCCACCAGCAAATCCACAGCGATCGTGACTATATGTGACTTAGAGGAGCGACTAGCTAAGCTACTTGAAGAAATTGCAAATCGCATTTCCATCGAAATAGGTTCTTTGCGAAGTGATTTAATTCAATCAACAAATTTCAACAATCGAAGAAAGGCTGTCTTCACATGTCAAAGAAGTCGACATATCTCTTAAAAACCTAATAGAACGACAAGAGAACGTTGAGATTCGTATTGACACAGTCGAGAAGTCCATCCAATCTCTTCAAACACAAGAAGAAGAGATAAAAGCACGAATAGCTGATTCATGCACACTCGAAGAGGAAGTAACTGATCTCCAAAAAAGATGTGAAGCTTTTGAACGGCGGGAAATTGCAGCTGATGGCATTATTTTTGGTGTACCCGAACTACCAAATGAAAATTTAAAGACAATTTTTCACCATCTTTGCCACAACATCGAATGTATGCCCCCGCCATTGAAAGGCATATTCCGTAGTCGAAGAGCTCATTCAAAAAGAGACAAAACTGACTCTCCCATCGTAGTCAAATTCAACACTTCTCGCGAAAGAAACTCCGTCTTGCATGCAGTGGCCCTCTTTTGCAAAAATCACAGGCCGCTATGCCTCCAAGATGTGGACATCAAAGCAGAAAACAACAACAACATCTACATGTACGGGAGTCTTACTAAAAAAAACCGCTCCATATACCAGCAAGCTACGCGTCTCAAGCGCAGTAAACAGCTGTTTTCTGTTTACACACATTTTGGTTCCGTTTATGTGAGAGAGAGTGCAGAAGCTAAATCGATATTGGTAGAGAATGAGCGATTTTTAAATGCCATTGCCGCGAGGTGCCAGCTGAAGAAGACGCAAAATACAACAAATCAACACTGAACGTCATCAACAACCAACAAGTATAGTTTTATTTCTTTGTTTTGTTTTTTCTCATTTCATTTTCTTACTGTTGTACTGTTTTTGCTTGAAATTATCCCCAATGCCCCTTTTCATAAATCTATGTTGCTTTAAAGAAGAGAAAATGTATGTTCATGATCTGAGTGTATTACTTGGTTCTCGCAACATTATCCATCTCAAATATAGATTTGAATGAAAGTAGAGTGAGTTCCATCGGTGGTGGTAGAGAGGACATGGTTCGACCTATGATTAGAGTTTTTTGTAATCATAGCTACGGTCTTAAGGTTTGCCATTTGAATGCGCAAAGTTTAAACCCAAAATTGGATGAATTTAAAGACATATTTGTAGATTCTAAGGTTGATGCAATCTGCGTGTCGGAAACTTGGTTTAATAAAGATGTGAAGGATGCTGCCTATGATATAAGTGGATACAGACTCTTTCGAGCAGATAGATGTGATCGTACTGGTGGGGGCGTTGCAATATACGTTAGAATGGGTTTGTTGCTACAAGTACAGTCGGGTTTCCGAAGTAAACATAGCTGTACAACTGCTTTGTTGAACGTCATTGAAGATATAAGAGATAAATTAGATAGGGACAATGTTACTTTTCTGGTACTCTTAGACTTTTCCAAAGCTTTTGATTTTGTTAATCACTCGATTCTGCTCAGCAAATTAAGGTGATTTTTCTCAATTTCCCCCACTGCTGTTAAATTAATATCATCTTATCTAAGTGAACGAAAACAGGCCGTGTCACTAGATGGCAACCTTTCCGATTTTCTTCTCTTAAGACAAGGAGTTCCCCAAGGCTCTATTCTAGGGCCTCTATTGTTCTCCATATATATTAACGATATTGCTTCTGTCATATTAAGCACATCTAAGCATATTTATGCCGATGATATACAAATTTATCAAAGCTGTTCCTTGGGCTTAATTGAAAATTGCGTTAGTGTTTTAAATGAAGATCTGGGAAGAATCTCGAATTGGTCATCTAAAAGCGGCCTAATACTTAACCCAACGAAGTGTAAGTGTTTAGTTATTTCTAAAAAGAAATTAGATCTCTCGTATTTCCCTCATTTAATGCTAAACGACTCTGAAATTGAATTTGTTGAGTCTTCAAAAAATCTAGGTCTTGTCTTTAATAGAACCTTAACATGGAATAACCACATAAATACAGTATTTGGGAAAACTTATGGTATTCTACGAACCCTATGGACTGCTCAAAAGTTTACTCCTCTTGAAACAAGACTGCTACTTGCTAAAACGTTAGTTATTCCTGTACTTATCTACGGTTGCGAAATTTTTCATGGATGTGATGCCGAGAGTAGAAGGCGGCTTCAAGTGGCTTTCAACACTACTGTTCGCTATGTGTACTGTTTAAAAAGACATAATCACGTTTCACATCTTGCAAAACACCTACTTAAAATGTCTTTTGGTAACTATATAAAATTTCGAACAGTCATACTTCTTTTCAACATACTCTTAAGTAGACAGCCTTCATATCTTTATGAAAAAATCCAGTTTCCGGCATCTAACAGAACTTCTTGTCTTGTACTTCCGCGTTTTTCATGTCTAACATCCGAAAGACAGTTTTTTGTTTCTGCTATCCGCATTTGGAATTCACTCCCACGTAACTTGCGAGAGCTAACTAATACACGACGATTTAAAAAGGAACTTCATAATTTTCTCCGAAACTAGAGCAACTAACTTTTTTCTCATACCTATCCCTCTTCAAGCAATTTCAATTTCAATTAAAATTAATTTATAATCAAAATTAATATAAGAAAAACCTTATTAATATTTATAAAAGCAGTCTAACTTAACTTTCAAATCATTTATGGATATTAAATTAAAACTGTTTATCTTTCACAGACTTATAAGTAAATTCTTACTGTGTTAGCATGTATGATACAATAAATAAATATGAAATAAATATGAAATATGATCGTGAATATGTTCAAGAGTCTTTGTACTTAGAACAATTTGTTAATGAAAACGAACATTTATTACTAGAAGATCAACAACATGCATACAACGTCATATTACAAAGTGTGCATAATGAAACCGGAGAAATGTTTTTTCTTGATGCACCTGGTGGAACAGGAAAAACGTTTCTTATCAACGTTCTCTTGGCAAAACTGAGAACTGAAAGGAAAATCGCCCTTGCAGTTGCGTCATCAGGAATTGCCGCAACATTACTGCTCAATGGTAGAACAGCTCATGCAGCATTTAAGCTCCCACTTAATTCAGGCCAGAATGAGAATTCTGTTTGTAATATATCGAGCCAAAGTGCAACTGGAAAACTGCTTAAAGATTTTAAGCTAATAATATGGGATGAGTGCACAATGGCGCACAGAGCGTCTTTAGAAGCACTCAACAGAACACTTAAAGACTTGCGGGCCAATGATTTAATTATGGGTGGACTAACTATCTTATTTGCTGGCGATTTTCGCCAAACCTTGCCAGTAGTACCCAGAGGGACAAGAGCAGACGAAATAAATGCAAGCCTCAGGTCTTCTGGCCTTTGGGTTCAAGTAAAACGACTTTCTTTGACCACGAACATGCGCGTTCAATTTGGTGGTGATACGGCTGCTGGAAGGTTTGCTCAAACATTGTTAAAAGTTGGCAATGGACATTTTTCAAGTAATAAAGATGGAAACATCACCATCGTACCCGAACTAGGAACTGTGGTTAGCAGTATTGAAGACTTAATAAGTAAAATCTATCCGGAAGTGTTACACATGGCGAATAAACCAACTTCTTGGCTGAAGGAACGTGCCATTCTCGCTCCAAGAAACGATAGAGTTGCACTCATTAACAGTTTAGTCTTATCAAAATTTGAAGCTGAATCATCCATTTATAATTCGATCGACACGATGACGGATCCCACCGAAGCCGTGAATTACCCTGTTGAGTTCTTAAACTCACTCGAACCACCAGGCGTACCCCCTCATACGCTTAAACTTAAGATTGGTTCCCCTATTATACTTATGCGCAATTTAAATTCACCAAAACTTTGCAATGGGACGAGGCTACGTGTGCATTCCCTTTATCCAAATTTAATTGAAGCGGAAATAATAACTGGATGTGCAGCAGGAGAAATTGTATGCATCCCCCGAATTCCAATGATACCTACAGACTACCCATTTAATTTTAAACGCTTACAGTTTCCTATTAAACTTTGTTTCGCTATGACAATAAACAAATCACAGGGACAGAGCCTTAAAATTGCAGGTGTGGATCTTGAGATTGCGTGTTTTTCTCATGGGCAGTTATACGTAGCGTGCTCTCGAGTTAGTTCAGAAAAAAATCTATTTATACACGCACCTGGGAGCACGACAAAAAATGTTGTGTACATGGAAGCCCTACAATAAATTTAAAAAAAAAAATGAAATCCAAATTTCATCAACTACCTACATCCTATAAATATGTCAATCAGGCGAAGCAAGGCGAGCACGGGTCAGCTAGTAGAAAATAAAATAATTTGACCACTACCAATCGAATTCAATAAAAATTAATCAACCATGGAATTTTTAATTACTCCAATTACGAATAGTACATACATTCGACGGCATTTTAGGAAACAATATCCTTATACCATTACAAGCCGAATTATCATATTATACTCACACTTGCATGGAAGAGCCAGTGGGGGTATTTTATATGGGATTAAAAAATCTTTATGGGGTAATCTTATTAATTTTAAAATTATTGAATCTAAAATTATTTTTCATATGGTTAGCAACAACCTAAACTATTATATTATTCCTATTTATTTAAATTGCAATGATTGGCTAAGCGACTTCGATGAACTAGTGGAATTTATGAATAACACTTCTCTTGACCATGTGTTAATCGTCGGTGATTTAAATGCTAGGATTGGTGAATATCAAAATTCTTCCGCCAATATTTTCCGAGCACGAGTTGCACTGGCCGAGAGTAGATGTTCTAGGGATAAAATTTATAACCGCAACGTGGGGAGTTTAACAGAATTTTTTGAAGTTTTCGGTCTATTTGTTTTGAATGGGTCTTCTATTCACTTTTGTTAGCGGGCAGGGACAATCCGTGATTGACTTTGCTGCGATTTCAGGGGAGTGGCTGAACATTATCGATGACTTTGAAGTTGCACTAGTCAACTACTCGGCTCATTTTCCAATTGTAATTAAAATTCAGCTAAAGGAGTTAAAGCAGCAAGCTACACCTTCCAGTTTTAATAAGCTGAAGTGGTCGGAGAACAATGCAACCCTCTATAGAAGCCTCCTTTCTCGGCACTTACTATCTCTGCCCCAACAATCCGCAGTCGCGTCTGAAGTGGTATGCGAAAGTATAGAGCGGGTTATAAAGACCGCAGCCCCTTTTGCGTTGAAGAGTACACACACTTTTGTAGCTAAAAATGTATGGTATGATAAGGATTGCAGAAATCTCCGTAAACTTTCGTTCGTTTACTTAAAACTGTTTAGAACGACCAATTCTCAATTTTTCAAAAACATCTATCTTCGCGTTAATAATGATTTCAAGAAAATGTGCTCAGTTAAGAAAATCACTTATTTAAAAAACGTGGCTAAGAAATTGGAAAACTGCACAAACTCAAAGATATTTTGGGAGACAGTGTGCAATCTTGGTGGGCGCAATCAGGGTATGAAGTTCTCTTTAGAAGCTGAGACGTTAGCTGCTCATTTTAAAACTCTACTCTCAGCTGATGAAGACCTTCATACCTTTGATTACGCGCTTCCTGATACTAGAGTCAACGAGCTGGATTTAGAATTCTCATTGCCCGAATTGGAAGTAACGCTCCAAAAATTGAAAAACAGCAAGGCTCCTGGCCTAGACGGCATTCCAGTCGAGTTTTATAAAAACAGCACTATTGATTTTAAAAACTACCTCGTGTCTTTCTATAACAAATTTGGCAGACGGCAGTATTGCCATGTCCTTATTCTTAAGTATACCAATTTATAAACTTTATGATGAAAAAATAAAGAATCTATCTATCTATCTATCTATCTATCTATCTATAACAAATTGTACAATGATGGATGTGTCCCTAACAGTTTCAACGAATCTGTAATTTTTGCCATTTTTAAAAAAGGTGATGCCAACACTGCGGATCAACCATGGATCATATCTTGGCCATTTCAAGCATTGCTCAACAATTTATAGATAGAAAAAAGAAACTATACACTTGCTTTGTTGATTTTAAAGCTGCATTCGATAAAGTCAATAAACAAGCTTTAATATACAAACTTTCTTGCATTGGTTTGTCAAGAAAGTTTCTCGAAGTGTATGCAAGTCTTATTTCGTCAACAAATGCAAGGGTATGGGACGGTTTCACATTTTCAAATCGATTTGATACAATTACAGGTGTTCCTCAGGGTTGCATCCTCAGCCCATTATTATTTGCCCTGTTCATAGATGATGTCTGCGAGCTTCTTCCGGGTGGAGTTAATTTTGATAACATTATAATCAAAGTCCTGTTGTACGCGGACGATCTAGTTATGCTTGCTGATAATCCTTTCACGCTTCAATTGCAAATAAACCGTCTAAGTTCATTTTGCGAGTCTTGGGGCTTGCAAATTAATACCCAAAAAACTAAGATTGTTATATTTGAAAAGAGACAATCAAGAAGGCGAGCGGAAGAAAAATTGTCTCTAAACAATACACACATTGAGGTTGTACAGGAGTTTAAATATTTGGGTGTCCTCTTGACCTACAATTTAAGCTATCTAAAGCACTCCAAAGAAAAAAGCAACGAAGCTAAATTGGCTCTTAATATAATGTGGCCAAAGTTTTTTTCGAACCAAAATGTTGATTTAACGTCCAAGTACAAAGTTTTCAACGCGACAGTAAATGCATGCATGGCATATGGCGTCCAAGTCTTCGGATACACACACTTCGAAGCTTTTGAAACTGTACAAAGGAACTTTTTTAAGAGGATATTTCGTTTGCCTAACTCAACACCCAACTACGCCATATATGTAGAGTCAGGAATAGTCCCTATATATATACAATATTTGAAGGCAAGTGCGAACTTCATTACTAGAGTGATGAAAAGAAGTGAAACTTGTCTTCACAAAATCATCTTAAGAAAATTACTTCGAGTGAATGCTTCCCCGTTTAAAAATTGGCGCGAACTAGCTTTAGCTTACGAAACAAGTTTAAACTTAACAGAAACTAATGTGACCGATTGGCAGGCTCAGTTTTCTGATGTGATTGCTAAGGTGGATCACAAAATGTTTCTGGATAACCTTTCCAGAGCATCTTCGTCTACTTCAAGCGCTATTTATAGTCATTTAAACCATGAACTGCCCTCGGAAGTCTCTTACTTTAGTAATGAATTTTCAGCCTCGGTTATAAGTATTATTTTTAGAGCAAGAGTTGAAATTTTAAATTTGAACTTTATACCTCATCGATCAGACTTGCCCCAGCTATGTGATCTATGTAACGGAAGAGCGAATGAAGATATATACCATTTCGTTGCTGCTTGTCCTATTCTACAAGAAATTCGCCGGTTGCATTTTCGGGAAAGTTTTATATCTTTGGACAAACTTTTTGAAATTTTAAATGGAGCAATGGGCTGGCTCAGCCTCTTTAAATATTGCCAACATGCTCTTTCTTACCGTAACAGTTTCACATATTAAACTTAGTCGATTACCCGCTTATTGCAGTTTTGACCAAATTTTATACCTAACTATTTATTGTTTTGTTGCTGATCATACTAAATTTGATAATATCTCTTTTGTGTTTCAAATCACGTTAAAATTGATAATATTGTATAAACAGCTATTTCTAACCAAATTGTGTATTATTTTGTGTTACAAATCATGTTAAAAATGATAAAATTTTGAATAAACAGCTAATCAAATTAACCAAATTGTATAATATTTTGTGTTTCAAATCACGTTAAAATTGATATCATTGTTTTATATAATAATATTTCTTCATTTTTTTTTCTCCTTTTCTTTATATTTTAAAATTTTTGCTTTTTATTATTTCTTTTATTTCTTTTTTTTTTAAATCATATTATGAAATGTCATCTCAGGCAGACGGCAGTGTTGCCATGTCCTCATTCTTAAGTATACCAATTTGTAGACTTTATGATGGAAAAAATAAAGAATCTATCTAATCTAATCGAATCTACTCACACTGTGAAAATTAATAATATAAAAATACTATTGCTCTCAAGATCTAAAGATTAACCTTTAGATAGTTACATTCGAGAATTATCAGACACACAAATAAACTTATGTAGGATTGATGAAAATTCAGAGAATCTAATTAACAAATTAATTGAACCTTATATGAACGCGGAAGAGGAAAAAGCTCTAATTCAAATACTCAGGTATAATAAGAAATTATTTTATAAAGAAGGGGATATGTTAACTACTGTAAAAGAAGTTACACATAGAATCGAAACAAAGGATAATAAACCAATTTATTCACGCTTATATAGATATCCAGAAATACACAAAGATGAAGTAGAAAAACAAATAATAGAAATGTTAAATCAAGGTATAATAAGAGAAAGTAGTAGCCCATATTGTAGTGTGATTCAATGCAAGCACACAGAATACGAGAAAACATTATGTAACATTGTATCGCTCCACATACCCGGGAGGTGTCACATGGCATTCAATCGGTATCGACAGTGCTTCATGCTACGAAGAGGTTCGCGTAAGTTCATGTGTTTGCTATTGTTTACATTTTCATTCATTGCACCCACCACGTATTACAGTCGGAAACGGATGAGTGCAAAACGGATAAGTGCAAAAACCGTGTTACTGCAATGCTTCAAAAAACCCCATGCCAATTCGCTAGCTTTTCATAACAAAAATGTTTGCATAAGTGCAAATCGCTTAAGTGCAAATTTCTTCTAAGTGCACATCATTTTCAACCCCAAAAATATTTTATCTACCAAAAAATACTCTCATAAGTGCAATTCGTAAATAAGTATAACACAATTGTGTTTCTCTTTTTGAACACTATTTTTAAACGTGTCGCCTGACTCGTCGCCTGAATGCCAGCCATCTGTTATCTATTTTATTTACATCTGTCATCTATAAACAATAAATTCTTACTTAAATTCTTGAAGTTCTGATCGTAAGATTTGTTATTGTTCCAAAACATGGATTCGAGAAAGCTAAATTGTCTTTCAGTTAGTAAAAAACTAGAAATAATTTATGCTATAAAACGCGAAAAGAAATCCAGAAAAGAAATCGCAGCAAAATACGGAGTGTCCATTTCGACAATTTCAAGAATTTTGAAAGACGAACATAAATTTGAAATAACAGCCGCTGAAAACGGAAACGTTCAAAGGAAAAGGTTTAAAAAAGGTAAATCTGACTTCACGATATTTGTTGCAGTAAGTGTATAGTGATAATCGTTACATACAATTAGGCAATTATGAATGTGTCGATGCGGCTGTTGCTGTATGGTTCAGACAAATGCGGTCTAAAGGCTGCCAAGTGTCTGGGCCATTGATTCTTGAACAAGCTAAAAAGTTCGCCGTTCAATTAGAAGTAGATTTCGAACCGAATCCAGGCTGGCTGTCCCGTTGGAAGTCAAAAAATAACATTCAGTTCTACAAAACACAGGGGGAAAAACTTGCATCTGATGAACCTGCAGCAAATTTTTGGATCGAAAACGTTCTTCCAGGATTTTTAAGTCGATATGACATAAAGGACGTATTTAACGCAGACGAGTCAGCATTATTTTATAAAGCTGCACCGACAGGCACAATGGCTTATCGAGGCGAAAATCCATCCGGTGTTAAAACAGACAAAAGCAGAATAACCTTACTGTTTTTTTGCAATATGGATGGTTCCGAAGGTGATATCATTTCTATTGGAAAATTCAAACAACCACACTGTTTTAGAGGGAAAGAAATACCGATAAAATATTATCACAATTCTAAAGCATGGATGACAGCAGATATTTGGTCCAAAATACTTAAGGTGTTAGACACTAAAATGGAGAAGAAAAAGAGGAAAATCCTTCTCTTTGTGGACAATGCTTCTTGCCATAAACTAAATGATGTCGAAATCCAAAACATTGAAGTTGTTTTTTTACCTGCCCGTACAACGGCTCTGATTCAACCACTAGACCAAGGAATCATAAGAAGTTTTAAGGTAGGATTTACATTTTTTATTCAAATATACAATGCCGAAACTTTAAATCTTTTTACAGGCTTATTATCGACATCAAATTGTTAGAAAGCAAGTCCTGGCAGTAGAAAAAAATATCGAGTTGAGTGAATTTGTAAAGTCAATTTCCATTTTGGATGCCTTAAAGATGGCAAAACGAGCTTGGTGGTTAGTAACACCCACGACAAAGAAAAATTGCTTCAAAAAAGCAGGATTTGTTAAATCGCCAGTAGTCGATCAACAAGATGAAATTGAAGAGTTGCTGGAAATTCCACCGGATATGAGGGACGAGTTCTCTCGTTTAATAGATATAGACGAAAACGAATTATGTTATGGAGAACTGACCGACGCAGAAATTATTAACGAAGCTATAAACAGCGATCGCATTGAAGTTGAAGCTGAAGAAGTTGGTGTCGATGAAGGTCTCATTCAAATAAGTCGCAAACAGGCTTTACAGTCCATAGATACTCTAAGGTCATATATGAATCAGATTAATCTCGAATGCGAGGATATTTTGGATCAAATCGAACATAAATTATTTACTTCGTTAGGTCCATTGGTTCAAACCTCCATTAAGAACTATTTTAACTAAGCAATATTTATTATAATCTATACTTTAAACTTGAATGCAATTGAATTTTGTGATATTTAAATGAATAAAATGTTTTGTTATGTTTTTTATTTCCCTAGTATTCTGTTTACATACACACATAATAGTGTAGAATAGTGATGAGTGCAAATGTGTGCACTTACGGATTAGTGCAAGAGTTTGCACTTACGCATTAGTGCACAAAACGTATAAGTGCACACAAAGTCGTGCCCGATGGGTTGTGCACTTATCCGTTTCCGACTGTATATGGGTCAACTGGATCAGATTTATATGTTGTATAGTAAGTTATGAAACGAACATTGGAATGATTGTTGCTTAGAATAGCATAATTTAGCATTAAGAATTGTTGTATAAATAGACCGGATTTTCGGTAATAAAATCAGTCTTGAACACACGTCTTGACTCTTGGTATTATTGTGGCAGTAAATTGCATTCATTTCAGCGAGCTGCGCTTTATACAGCAGGAAAGAGCGGGCCGCGCTTTATACGGCTTAGGGCGGTAGGCTCCATGGTGAAGTAGCACCAAGCAAAAGAAACGAAGAACACCACATGGCGATCCTGCCATCTTCGCTACAATAAAAATTAGATTCCAGCGAAGAAGCGAGCGACCAAACACACCTAACATCCAAAACATGGCCTACAATAAGGCAGAACTGCACCATCTCTTTGCGAAATAAAACGAGCATAATATACCAGCTGCAACAACAAAGGAAACACCCATACCCCAATACATCCCTACTCTAACGATAGAGGAGTACCGCAGAAGGCAACAAAAGAAGAAAAGCCACGCAGCGATAGTAACCCCCAAACTCGAGGAGAAAAAACGAAGGAGCAGAGCAGGGAAACAGGTACAACGCCGGCAGCAACGAGCAGAGCTGCACAGGGTTATCCCCATCACTACCGACAGGAAACAAAAGAGCGAGCTGATAAAACAGCTAAGAGGATTAAACGAACACAACAATGGGACAGAAACAGACAAAAGACGAGGTAATTAACAACAACCTGAATGGGACCAGCATAGTCGGCAGCACTATACAGGAAAACATTGTTATAATATTGTTAGTAATTTTGATTTTATTTAAGATGAACAGCTACTACAAAAAATATGTCAAAAAACAAGTAGTACGCGGTAGAATTAATAATGTATAAGCAAATAATAATATAAAATAAAGAAAAATGTACGATAAAGTATGGAACAATTCAAACCTATTTTAGATATACGTACGAATCTACAGAAAAATCCGAACAGGGAATATTCAGGAGATTACATCACTAGAACAAAGCTAGAAATTGAAAAAAATTGGGATGAAATCAGGGTAGAACTAGACGAAGAAGAAGTTGAAGAAACAAGAAAATACTTCCTCGGAATAGTTGAGGAAATAGAAAAATTACTAAAACCAAAAAAAGCTAAAAAGATTAGAATAGAGACATTAAAAATGACGAGGTTCGACATCTTAACAGCTGTAAATCTGGTGCAGGAATTCGATGGGGACCAAAAGAAGCTATCGAACTTCTTAGGCTTAATTGAAATGTACAGTGACACACTGACTGACGAAAATGAAAAGAAAAAACTAATAACTTTTATACTAACGACCAAACTAGCTGACAAAGTAAAACACTAGCTGCTAGCAGAGACGAAACCTGAAACACTAGAACCACTAAAGGCAACCCTAACCAACCTATACAGACCAAAGACGTACCCACTGAAAATTCATAATGAACTAGCTAGGACATATCAGGGTAACGCAAGCATAAGCACATATGCAGAAAAAATAGAAGCCTTGGTGGCACAGCTAAACGACGTTCAGATATCAACTCAGGGCGAAGCAAACAAGGAAATGATAGTCGCACTGAATGACCAGTTGGGGCTAAACGCCTTTAGTAGTAGTAGTAGTAGTAGTAGTAGTGGATTTATTAATTCATAAAAAGTGGTATTTACAAAACAGTTGAAAAAAAAAACATAAATCTTTTGAGGCATGGCCGGAAGGGCCGTCAGCCAGATGATATCTCTTGTTAATACATTTTCGAGTTTTGTGAATTAATGGTGCTTTGGTATCAAGTTTGATTAAATTTAAAATTCAAAATTCTTCTCTTATTATTTGCTTTCTATATGTAAGTGCTATTTTTATATATTGCGATAATTTTTTCCAATCTGTTCCATTTAAAATTGCTATGAGGTCCGTTTGTTCTAAGTAATTCCGTTTCCATATTTGTCGCCGTATCTCAGCTAGAATCGGACATCTTGCGATGAAATGCAGTACATTTTCCCTTTCGTTGCTGTTGCATAAGGAGCAGTTAAGTGTTAAGTCATTGCGATGCGGTATGAAATTAAGCGGTAATAGTTCCCCTCTTGCTCGGAATACCAATGATATAGTTTCACTGTTAAACTTGTCGTTGAAGTAGCTGGCTTCTCCTAGATCGTGTTGGAGTTCAGGATAAAGTTCCCTATGTACTGAGCTTTTTGCTCGCTCAATGTTTTCTTTTCTTGTTTTAGAATGGAGCTTTTCGAGAAGGCTATGAAGGAATGGCGTCCATTCTGATAAATTATCCAAGCTGAGATTGAAAGAGAGTTCACAAAAGTCTGCTAGATTTTTCCATTCCTCAAACCATGAGCTTTTCGACCTTACTATCGAGACTGCAATCTTTCTTGCTACTTTACCTTCGTGACTGTACATGAGTTTCGTGATGTAATTAAAGTGGAGTTTTAGAGACGTGAGATACAGTGGTGATAGTCCAGTTTCGATGAGTAGCATGTAGTTAGGTGTTGTGTCAGGTAGTCGAAATTGCCGCTTTAGAAAGAACCTTAAGAGTTTTTCAGTGGTTTCTGACCGATTCCAGCCCCATGCTTCCGCAGCATAAAGCATTATTGATCTGGACGTTGCCAGAAAAACTTTAAATTTTGCGCTAGCTGATAGGTCTTTATTTCCGTAAACATTTTTTCATACCGTCCCGATCGCATTTTTGGAAGAGGAGAGCTTTTTGACCAGGTGTTTTTCCAGGTTCAAGTTGCTTGTTATAGTGTACCCCAAATATTGGTATTCCTTTACAGTTTCTATAGCCTCTACTCCATAGCACCATTTTTCGTTTGCAGCTAATCGTCCTGTTCCTCTCCGAAATACCATTGTTTTTGATTTGCTTAGGTTAATAGTTAGGTTCCACTTCAAGCAGTACTCGCGCAATTTATTTATCATTAGCTGAAGGGACTCGGGTGATTCAGCTAAAAGGACTATATCATCTGCGTACATCAGTATTTTGATTTGAAACCCATCGATTGATATACCACACGGCATGTCTTTTGTTAGGTCTTCGATATAGAGGCAAAAACCTAATGGGCTGAGATTGCATCCTTGTTTCAATCCTGCTAACGCCAGGAACCAATCTGATAAATTTTGCCCATCCCAAACTGCATAGAGGGTTTCACTATAGATGTCCTCAATCATTCTTCCAAACTTGAGAGACATCCCATCTCTAAAGAATTTAAAAATTAAGGCTTTTCTGTCGATGGAATCAACTAAACGCCTTTAAGAATGGGCTAAATGAAGCCGTAAAAACAGTAGTCCAGGCGGCTAGGGTAGCAAAGCTTAGTGAAGCCATACAAGTTGCTCAAGAAGTAGAAGCCACACCCACTCAAAACAATGTCATGCACTTCGGAGCAAACATGGCAGGGGGATACCAAAGACAACGTGCGAATTTCAGCGTCAACCCACGCCATGTTCAGGGCAACTACAGTCATGGTCACAACTACTCACGCAACAACAAGGGTAGAAGAAATTTCCCGAGTAACAGCCAACCACGGGAAAATCAACAATACAGTAATAGGTCGGAATACATGGGTCGCCCCGGGCAACAGACTCGAGGAAGAGCAAGTTTCAGAAGGTTTTAAACATTGATAGAGGGAATAAATTCACAAATTTTGTTAGCTTAAAAATAAAGAAAGTAAGAGGAATATTCACCTTTTTGGTGGATACAGGCGCGGACATGTCTGTCTGTAAAAATAACTTGGCAACAGAAGTAAATGAAAACAAGGTATGTCAGATAAATGGCATAACAAGCAAAACGATATTTTCTCAAGGTACATCTGAATTAGACCATACTTGTTTGAAAGAAAATTTATAGTGTACACAGACCACAGGCCATTAGTGAGCTTATTCACACACAAAAACCTTTCATCAAAACTAACGAGAATACGCGTGGGCCTGATGGACTGTTGTAAAGTGTACCACTTGAGCATACCAAGCACTTTACAACCTTTAATATTTCTTCTTTGTATGCAAGATGTTTAACCCCACGATCGATGTTGCAACTTTGTAACAATATATCGATCGCCCCAAATAAACATCCTCCTAAATTGCTATTTCAGCTTGTCACTTCCAGCGTCAATGCCCAACACTTCCGACCTCAATAAACAAATGCTTATTTATGGTTTTTCCGCATTTCCCTTGCGCAACTAAGTGCACAAGTCAATTAACTCGTTGTGCTGATGTCGCGCTTATGAATCGATCGTATGTGCGACAAAGTAACACGAGCCACTTGAACTTGACTTGTGAGGGAATTCCCTTCCGGATTAGTTTTATTTCTTTTTGCTCGTTCGTTCGTTCGTCGAACTCTTGAATGTTTCGAACGAGGTATCGATGACTATTCCCAGGGAATGACGCGACATTCAGTTCTCATACTCCACTCAGTGCGGTTTTGTTCTTTACTCAGTTTTCCATCCGCCGAGCAGGAGGGTCCTTTCTATATCTTTCCACAAACTTACAATTTCCTCTTCTTCCCAATTAAATTATAAGTAACTAATATCTACCAAGATTCTGGAAATAAGTGTTAAATAAGTGATTATATCTAAAATTGAAACACACGTACAGTGTTAAATAAATAAGTGATTATATCAGTTAACATTTACAGTTAACATTACATTCTTTCGTGCATTTGCAGTCAACTCCCAGGAATATGAAACCAGTGCACGCGCCGAAGTATTTTTGCTGAAGTCAACAAGTTCCCATGGGAACACTCGAAGACGACACCGGAAACCTGTGGCGACCGTGAACCAGCTGCGGACTTGGGAGTAGAATTATTTTAGAATAAATTTTTAATCTAGTTTTGGACGTTGTAGCGAGCGGTCTTTATCAAATATATTCCATTATAACGTGATAGCGAAAATACCGTGTTTTTTATTCTGACGAACCGTTGGTCCAACGATAAGTCGGAGTTCGGGATTTTTTTTATTAAACCCCGCACAGGATTTCATAACTTATCTAAGTTAAAATTGGTAAAACAAAAAGATACCCTAAGTATAAATAAAAGGAAGGATTAATGATTAATAAAAACAACCAAAATAACAATAAAATTATTTTAATCAATTTGGACTTACAGATTGTAGCATATTCATATCGAATCTATTTTCGCATGTTAAATCTACCACCTAAATGTTTAAACTAAACTGTCGATAAAGTGACCCGAAGTAAAAGCCGGACATGGTATATCGAACACAGCTTTTAGACCACATTACCATTTCAGTCGATATCGAAATTATGTTCCATTCGTTCCGTTCGAGACGGAAAGCTATTTAAACCATCGCGAATCGTCTTGTCTTTCTTTTTACTTTTATCCCACACCACTTGGCTGAACGATCTTGTACAACGTGAGTAGCCAAGGGTTTTTTTTTTGTTAGGTTATTTGTTCAAAGATAATTAATAATTTTAGGCAGAAATTGGTCCTGAAAATTATAAAAATAGAGCAAGAAAAAGAAAAGAAAACAAAAGTTTCTTCTTTGACTTTAATTGCGTGGGAATCCAGTAATCTGGCAATAAACGTGTTGGCTATGCAAAAACCACGTCGAAGCAGAGCGGAAAGACAATTTTTGTTCGCCCCTGGTAAGAATTAATGACATAATAAAATTCTGTTAAGCAAAATTAATATCGAGTTGTCCTTTCCCTTAGACATTTTTGAACGACCTTAGCAGATAGTGCCATAGAGCCCCGCTATGGTCATCCTCCTTTTAAAATCCAGGTGTTCAGCAAGTGGTTCAAAAATATTAGCATCACGCTGGGACTTTGTGAGACCACATGCTTGAATCTCGCCACAGCTCTTCAAAAGTGATTAAAACAACCACCCATCATCACCATAGGGCCCCGCTAAGATCATCTTTATTTTAAAATCCAGTTGTTCAGCAAGTGGTTCAAAAATATTAGCAACATGTTGGGACTTCGCAAGACCACATAATTAAAGCTCGTCACCGCACTTCAAAAGTGATTAAAACAGACTTTCATCATCACCCACAGCCGTAACTAAAGAAATATAAATTAAACCCGGACTTAACCCAACTTATTATTCCGTTTGTAATGAAATAATCATACATGCATCCAACCAAATCAAATTCATCTTAATCCCAATACTCATTAAGTGATAAACTGCCATAGTGGCTTTCAAAATTAAGTAATACTCCTCTTATGTTTGCATCTAAACGCCTAAACTAAAAATTACCTAGAAATCGTATTTCAAAGCCTTAGAAAAAGTAGTATTGATGCAATTTTAACGAAAGTACCTACTTAATTCCTGGATCAACAGCGGAACTTTGTGCACAAATTTCGGCGCTTCAGATCAGCAGATCAAAACGTGAGTACATTGCTTTTAACTATTTTTCTTTGGCTGTTTTATTTGATATATAGCTACTGTTGTTTATTATACGAGTACATTTAGTTTATTAGATTCTTTTGTAAAATCTCCTTATAATTATCAATTTTCATAATTATTACCTTACTACACACAATCATTATCATTAGACCTAATCCATTTATCCTATACCATTTTTTTTTATCATGATCTAATTTTGAATGTTTTGTCAAGAAAAAAAAAATTATTATTTATAACGTTGCATTTCAACTGCAGTTTTTATGCAGGTTATTTCACTTCAATTGAGTAATAACTCCATAATCATACATTTTCTATATAATTTTCTTTTGGTAACATGCATAAGCCTTATGTATGTATGTGTATAAATGAATTTGATTTCCCCTCCATTTTTTTTATGATTAAAAGTTGTGAAACAGAAATACTACTTGAAGTTGTTTCCTTATATACCTAATGTGAACATGGGTATGTGCTAAGTCGCTTCGAAAGGTCGTTGAGATGAGTCGCTGAGTGAAGTATTCGGGATCCCGAGTTAGGGACTATTCTAACAGAAATCGAGGAGGGGATAGTCATGGTGCAATGGTTACTGCCTATTGTAAAGGGGAGGGTTCCTCCTGATGTCAAAACACTCATGACGTCACACTTAAGTATTGAGACAGTTCATATACCCCCTTTCATATACACAATAATACTGACCTTCAGTCATAGTTTCTTTTACAATTTTTTTTTCTGGATCACTTCTCCTATTCGGCACGATAAATTAAGTAAGCGTTAGGCTACAGCAGAAAGATCCCACCGCACCGACGAGTATACGCTGTGCAACCGCAAGCGTGCCAATGCTGCTGCAAACAAGGAAATACCACCTATCCCTGACCCCTTTAAGCTTACAAGATAACACCACATACAGATAAACCCAACTGAGAGTCGTACCTCTCAGGATAAAAGATAAAAAACAGGACTATGACTACGAAATAGTATTAGGTTAGGTTAGGTTAGGTTGTAGTGGCTGTCGGTCGAGACCGACACACTTAGGCCAGTGACAGGCCCATTGTGATGCCACACGGATGTATCATCCTCCTACTCGTTGAACCATTTGGAGCTTCTGATGAAGCTTGACAGACTTTTTATGCCGGTGTTAATGAGATCGTTAAGATCATTGTAAAAGAAGGATCCTAAATGGAGTTTACGTCTTTGAGAAAGAGCAGGGCACGTGCAGAGAAGGTGGAGAACCGTCTCCTCCTCCTCCTCGTCCATACAGCTTCTGCAGAAGTCATTTGCATGGACGCCAAGCCTTGTTGCATGTCTGCCTATGAGACAGTGTCCGGTGATCACACCAATTATAGCACCAATGTGAAGTCTGTTTAGAGAAATCAAACACTTAGAGCGTTTCAGATCCAGCTTTGGCCAAATCTGCTTTGTCGCTAGACAAGTGTTGCCGCTTGTCCACCTAAGGTTACAGTTCTCAATGGTCTGTCTCATAAACATGAGTTTGCATGTAGCGATTGGGATGCCTAGTGAACCTTTATCAGGTAAAAGGGGCAGTGTGGTTCCTTTTCTGGCGAGTTCATCCGCCCTACAGTTCCCTGGAATGTCTGTATGTCCTGGCACCCAGCATAGGTGGATGTTAAAATGCTTCGCCATCTCCACTAGAGATGACCGACAGTCACGGACTACGATAGAGTTTGTGGACCCAGAATCCAGGGATTTTAATGCAGCTTGACTATCTGAGAAGATCCAGATATCCGTAACGGATATCACGTTCTTCTTCAGCCACGACAGGACTTCTTTAATAGCCAAGATTTCTGCCTGGAACACACTGCAGTGATCAGGGAGTCGAAAGGAGAGGCTGAGATTCAGCCTGTCAGAGAACACACCACCTCCTACCCCCTCGTCGGTTTTGGATCCATCGGTATAAAAATGGATCGATTTATTTTCGACGAGTGGCCCTTCCCAGAATGTTCTGGGAGGGATCTTGACCTTGAAGTTTTTGTCAAAAAGGGTCTGAGGGATGATGTAATCTATGTTACTGGGGAGGATTCTAAATTTTTTCAGAATAGAAGCGTGGCCGATTTCATTCTCGGACCATTGAAACGTTGTTTTGAGGCGGATAGCCGCACTAGCAGCCACTTGCTTGCTAAAGATGTCCAGGGGTGTCAGGTGAAACAGAATGTCCATTGCAGCAGAGGGGGTAGTGCGCAGTGCACCACTCATGCAGAGACAAGCTGTACGTTGGACTTTGCCTAGCTTATCGCGATTTATCGCTTTATCAAGGGCAGTCCACCAAACAACCACCCCGTACATAAGTATCGGTCTAATTACCGAGATGTATAGCCAGTTGGTAATGCGGGGTTGGAGCCCCCATTTGTTACCAATAGCTTTTTTGCAGGAGAAGAGTGCTGCTGTAGCTTTACGAACTCTTTCCTGAATGTTAGGTTTCCAGCTAAGCTTTCTATCCAGAATGAGACCCAAGTATTTTGCCTCGTCTGAAAAGACTAGACTTGTGCCCCTGATAGAGGGGGGATCAATGTATGGAACTTTATGTTTCCTAGTGAATAGAACAAGTTCGGTTTTGTGGGGGTTAACACCCAACCCACAACGATCTGCCCATGTAGTTAGCTTATTAAGAGCGTTTTGGAGAAGTTCTTTCAAGGTGTTTAGGTGCTTCCCTGAGGCGGCAATTGCAACGTCATCTGCATAGGCAATCACCCTGCAACCCTCCTTTTCTAGGCACATCAGCAGCTTGTTCACCACTAAGTTCCAAAGGAGGGGAGATAGGACTCCACCTTGTGGCGTGCCTCTACTGACAGATCTTCTGGCCGATGTCATACCCAGTTTCGAGTTTATAATCCGACTTGTGAGAAGTAGATTAATAAGCTCACCAAGTGAGTCATCCACCTTTAGATCTGACAGTGCATTTGCGATCGCGGATGTATTGACGTTATTAAAAGCACCCTCAATATCCAGGAATGCAACCATAGTGTACTCCTTATGGTGAAGGGAGTATTCGATTGAGCGTACTAACGTATGTAAGGCACGAAATAGTATTCAAACAAGGAAAAATGAATACGAATGCAGATGCACTCTCGAGATTAAAGATGAACTCAGAGAAACTGAAAGAAATGATACCTAAATACAATGTCGAAGTAGTAACAAGAGCGATGAAAAGAAAGAGTGAAACACCAATAAAAACCGAAAACTGTGCCAAAGCCTTAGACTCAAATGTGGGGATTGATCACCTTCACATATGGGACTGTACATCAATATCGGACATAAGGCGGATGAGAAGAATTGAATTCAGAGAGATAGAAAGAAATAAAATGGGATCCCAAAGAAAGAATATAATAATAGCAGCAAACACTGTAATTGTAGAAGTTAGCGATAATTCTCTATCAGAGGTAAAATTGATCTTGAAGAAGCTAATATTCATGATGAGCAATGCAGGTGTAAATAAACTAGCGCTAGCAAGTAATAGCTTGACATTTAATAAGCTGCAACAGAATAGAAACATGAATGATTGTTTAGACATATTTACTGTATTAATTGCTGCATACTTTGTTTGATATGTGGCGCTAGTGCGATCCCCTCACACCACCCCTCCTGGGGGAAAAGGAGAAATCATGAGGTCTCGTGATTTCTTCTTTTCCGCGCCACATTTACAAGATAGGGAGTTATAAAAGAATGTCTTACTATCTAGCACACGTGGATAGATATAACCTTACGATATATAAGCCTTTTTTTTTAATGTTAGAGACATCATTTTTCGTATTCAACATTATGGATATATATAAAGGAGCAGTCCTCTGCTTCGAAGGCATACCACTCGTTTCTATAGCAACACGCTGTACGAGGTCAGGAAAAGCTCTCCCAATAACACAATAGGTCCTCCCAGTCGTGCCCTTACAGAACCTGACGACAAACTTTACATGGCGATCCTGCCAGGAGGGCAATAAGAAGAGTCCCCCGACCAAAGCAGACCACAATAGGAACCAAGGGCCATACTGGGACATATATCCGGATCTACCATAACGACCAATCGATGTCCCAGGAACAATACAACCTGGCACTAGCCTCCGAATACATCCAGAAGGCCAACACATTGCTTCGGTCAACTGGAACGACCGAAACCATTCCACTCTCGGTTGCGTTAAGCAATCCCAACTGCGGGCCACGTCCCATTTCACTAGCAGAGTACCAGCAACGGCGAGCACCGACCCGCTCCAAAATCCCCGAACCATCGATACAGGGACCCAAGCCCCAAAAAAGAGGAGGAAAACGAGTGCAGCTGAAAAAGAAGCTAGCTGACCTCCATCGACTGGCTAACCTCCCCAAGCAGGCAGCAGAAGAGCGGAGCGAATTTGTCCGCCAAATAACAACGCTGAAGACCATAATAAAAAACAACCGAAAGCAGAACAAAAAGGAAAAGCTAGCCGCACAGAACGAATTCGACGACTTGTTCGAGTCCATAGCAACCCGACTCGAACCGCGCAAACCAAAAGTAAACACCAGAGCACTCAGAAGTAACACCAGGACATGGGCACTCAGGAATCAAATTAGGTCATTAATACCGGACCTCAGGTGCAATCAGCAATAGTCTACCCACAATCTACTGCTAACGGACATTACACCGCCACCGTTTTGGGCCTCATGTTCGTGACCGCCATTTTGATCGGACTGGCATACCTAGGGATCCAGCACTTCCGGAGGAAGATCTTATCCGACGTAACAAATCACCTGGAACAACGACCAGCCCGAGTCTGAAGAAGCGATTTTTGTATTTTATATATATCTTTTTGTTAGATTCAAGAAAGGGAAACCTTTTTTTTTAAACGTAAATTGTAATAATAATGATAAGCTAAGGCAAGAAAAAAAAATAAAAATACTAAAGTATATATAGATACAGCAACATAGATATAGGTACACTTAAAAAAGAAAAAGATATAATAAAAATAAAAGGAAAAGCGAATGTTACCCTCTGTTTATTCACCCCGTGTAAATTGGGTCAAAGTGTCATTCTGGTAAGTTCGCTCTTTCATTCTGGTAGATTCCATCTCTCGTTCTAAGACCCCCCATGAGTTTCGAATTACTGGACTCATCATTAGCCAATTTAAAAACGTGCTATATCAGTCTCACCAAGTCACCAGTTCACCCCGTGTAAATTGGGTCAAAGTGTCATTCTGGTAAGTTCCCTCTTTCATTCTGGTAGATTCCATCTCTCGTTCTAAGACCCCCCATGAGTTTCGAATTACTGGACTCATCATTAGCCAATTTAAAAACGTGCTATATCAGTCTCACCAAGTCTCCTAATCGAAAAATGAAGCAGCAGAACGCTGAAAAGAAATTGCGGGAAATAGAAGCGCTCTGGAGCGATTTCACATCCACATTTTCCATAATCAACCAAGGCCTAGTAACAGAACTAGAACGCATATACCTAAAGAGATTGGTGTCCCAAGCTAGGGAATACAAGAACCTCTCCGAGAGCATAGTGAGCGCAAGTATTGAAGATATACAGTCTTCATCAGAGGAAGAAGAGTCTAAAAACGAACCTCTCGCTGCAAGCGCTCCTATAGTGACTGCCAATACTAAGCCCACTAGCACTAAAATGAGTGAGTTCGATTTTAATACTGCGCAGAAATTGCCGGTGTTATCCTGTGACAACAACGACACTAGGACCGAGAATATCAGGGATTTTCTCAATAACATTAATTCTACCATGACACCCTCACCGAAGCTTCACAACCCACTCTTATAACGTTTTACTAGTGTAAAAAGTGTAAAATCCAGGGTAAAGCGTTAACAGAGCTAGGAACAGCCAAACCGCGCACGTTAGCTGAGTTAAAAACTAGCTTGACAACCAAGTATGGTTCCAGAGACACCGTCGAGACCATACAAACAAAACTTGACAGAACACGCCAGGGTAACCGACCAATGCACGAGTTCGTCTCAGAAATAGAATGCCTCGTAGCCAAAATGACGGAGCTCGAAGTCTCCTCGCAAGGCGAAACATCTCGGGACGCTCTAACCTCCGCTAACGAACGAAGAGGCCTAGCGTTCCTGAAAAAGGGTGTGAATGAACGATTCAAAATAGTTCTCGATAGCGCCCGGCATACTAAAATGCAAGACGCCATCGAGCACCTGCTAGAACTTAATCCAGGAACAACCCCAACGTCCGAAATTGTCCGCTTCGTGCAGGATGAGCGCAGATTTCCTCGAAGACCTCTATATAACGGACCCAAGGTTAGGTTAGGTTTATGTGGCTGTCGGCAGAAGCCGACACACTTAGACCAATTTAGGTCCATTGTGATACCACGTATATTATCTACCTCAACTCTGTAGATGGGACTGGCCAACGACACGCGGTTGTTCTCAAACGGTCCCCCATCTACGTACTAACCGCGCCCAATGTCGTTTAATTTCGGTGATCTAACGAGAACCGATTAACTCGACGTGGTATGGTCGTTGGTTTAACGGACCCAATAACAGATACGGAAATTTCGCGCTTTGCACGAGTTTCTGAACCCACACATATGTATGTATATTGCACTCCTAAGATAGAAGCGCTGCGACGCCTGCTAAGAAAAAGAGTTTTATTCTACAGATAGTCATAATAAAGCATTCATCAAACATACACCGAAAGAAAAACCATTGGTTGATTCAATCACGTTTCATTGTTGGTTGCAAATCTACTGAAAATACTCAAATTGAATACGAACGTGATTGATTCAAATAAGGCTGCGTTGTTGAATCAACCAATGAAGCATGTTCACTGAAAAATATTTTAAACATCATCAAAATGGTTAATTCAAACATGTTTCTGATTGATTCAAACATGAGTTCATTGTTAATGAACAACTTCGTGTTTGATTAAATGGTTGAACAACAATGAATGTGATGACTTGATGAATTAGGCCAAGCTACAATTTGATTGATCATATAAATTGTCAATGATTCACAACAATTGCCAAGGTACCACAAATGTGTTCAAATAAATCTGGATTGACAACTCTTAACTTTCATTAAGCATGAAAATTATGATAGGATCACGAAAAATGTCCGGGTATAACATTAATGGTATGGCAACCACGATTATAAACTATTCTGCGTCTGCACTATAATTTGAAAGCAAGCACATATTTTTGTAGATGTAACACGATAATAGTTAAATACACACGAACTGACTGTTTCCTGTGTAGCATATGTGAAAGCATCATGAACACTTTAAGGATATAAGGAACATGTTGAAATTAGCAATAATGTTTTTCAATTAACACGATCATAGCAAAGTTATATCTTTATCGATTTATATAAAAAGTTAATCTTGAAAAAAATCAATCTCTTTTTTTATCAATATTGCTTTTTGTTCTCGATTGTCAGGTAAAATCAAAATTTTTTTAAAATTCTGGATTGTTGGAAAGATTATCCTTTCATGAAAATGATCCCATTTTTATGAAACTACAAGTTGCAATCAACAATTTCAGAAGTACAGGACCCTGTAATACAAAGACCACAAGTACAAGCGTCTCACACAAAAATTGAAAGTGTTTGAAATATAACAAATATTATTAGTATCAGTAAAAGTGAACACCAAAAACATTTGGCATCTAACCCAGTATCAAGAATACAAATTTAAATTATGTTGTAACGGTTGATTGGGCCGGTAAAAATCTAAGATCAAAATCTAAAATGCACAATCGAAAACGGCATAAGCTCACACGCACATTTTTTTCTCGCTGTGAATAGTGATTAGAATTTGATAAATTTACCATTATAAACATTATTCCCTCATATAAACCACTTTTACCAAAAAACGAAAAAAAACTTTTTTTTATTTCCTGAAAATAATTTTATAATATCTACATCTTTTAATGTCAATCTGACAGATGGCCTTGAGACGATCAAATTGGTATAAGTAACCAAGAATAATAATATTTTTTTATGAAAAACAATTGCCATTAAACTATTACCTAACTAAATAAACTATTTTGAACACTAGGCCCATTCCATTAATTAATTGTATACATAATACAATTTGTTTTAAATATGTTTATAGCTTTTATGTGGCAGTGCTTTTGGTAGATAGTTATTAATGATTGCTCGCATTTGATTAAGCTTAAACGTTGTGAAAGATTCACAAACATTGTAAAAGTATCACGAACATGTTTAATTTGGCAATTTGCCTATATAAACCAACAACGTTCTGTTCTGATCAACCACGAATGTTGTTAGGGTATCATACATATATTCAAATTGAACATAATACTTGGTTAATCAACCAGCTTCCATTGAAATGACACTTAACCTCATGCAGTTGACTACACTAAAAGTAGTCAGCAGCGTTACCAGGTCGAAAATAATGGTTGTAGCAGGTTTTGTTTAGCAATTTCCTACAACTTGAAGTATTTTATATATTTTTTATCGCTTTTATATTTTTTGCAGTTTTTTATAGTTCTTAATAGGCATTGCCGACTATATTTTAGTAAACAAGTTTGTTTACAATGTCACAATTAATTATAAATACCTAGTTTTTTTTTTTTTTTTTTTTTTTTTTTTTTTATAGAGTTTCTAATATTACTCCCAAGCCATAGTAATATTATCGTTACTCTCAGCAAGCTGAGAGTTACCTATCCTGGTTAAAAGCACGAGACTTGGAACCAGAACTAGGCTCGGACGCATAATAGGGGTAGGTGGAAAATCGTACATGCGACTCTTTCTCACTTAAGATAAGAAAACAAAAACCACCTCCCTTCGAAACCTGCATACTACAACTAGGTTATTCCTATCTAGTAGTTTTATTTAAACTGTAAATTACGCGTTTGGCAGGCAGCTTCCCAGTGGAGGCACCTGCTAATACCGCCATAAGCACGCGGTTACATCTTATTGCGCTAATTCAAATGGTTTTATCCTTTGTAATCGGCGCACTAGGTTAGTATCGTCTCGAATTTGTAGCATGGTGATATTGCAATGACCGTGAAGGCGTGTCTGTTGTTTGCAGGCAAAATGTTTTATTTCATCTTCGACGGTAGCCATAGTTAGGTCTCTGTGGATATCAGTGTTTCTGATAAACCATGGTGCATTTACTATTTTTCTTAGCACTTTGTTTTGAAAAGTTTGTAAAATTTTGATATTACTGGATTTGGTACAACCCCAAAGTTGTATACCGTATGTCCAAACCGGTTTTAGTACTTGCTTGTATAAAAGCAGCTTGTTCTGCATGCTGAGTTGGGAAAATCTACCAAGCAGCCAGTGCATTTGTTTACATCGAATGGCGAGCTCTTCGCGTTTCTTCTTGACGTGCGGTTTCCATTTTAATTTCGCATCGAGTGTCATACCCAAATATTTTGCCTCGTTTGCGTACGGAATTCGTACCGAATCAATGAAAATGGGTAAGTTGTCTACCTTTTTATAAGTAAAATTCACGTGCGTTGATTTGGCCTCGTTGAGAGCAATACGCCAAGTCTTTGTCCAATCACAAATTTTGTCAATAGAACGTTGGAGTTTATTAGTTGCTGATTCAACGGTATTACTGACCGCTAATATAGCTGTATCGTCTGCAAATGTGGCTACTGTTGTGCCTTCTTCTTGAGGAATATCACTAGTGTAAACTAGTTATTTTATGAAAACAAATTAACTAACATAAACTCACCCTCGTAATAATATTAACCTCAAAGTGTGTCGTCATTTAAATTATGCCGGTATTCACCGTAATCATATAAGTGTAATGTAGGTTTAGCGGGAGGCGAACAGGTAAGTGCTTTTCGGGTTTTGTTGCGTGTCACAATAGTTTTAAAAGTCTCGCCAAGTACGAAAAGCTTGGCAGTATGCACTGTATTTGTTTACATTTTTTGATGTTTGATTCGTTAAAATCCTTGACGACTTAACATCTCTCCATTTTTTGTTGCTTCTCATGTCAAATTCGTCGAATATCTCTATCGTCTTTTTTCAGTAAAAATTGAATTACAAACTTAATTGAACTTATTGAAAATATGAATTGAGAATTTATTATGAAAGCGGCACCTAAGGGAGCACTCTAAGATCGGACATGTGAATCTACATGTAATAACATACAATATCATTACAATTTTTATTCTGATGGTCTATTAAACATTCAAGTCCATAATTGTATATATCCGTGCCATTTCTGTGCTTCTGTCGATACCTCTTTGACAGAGTCCTTCTTTATGAAACACTTACTGCAATCTCTCTAATGGACTTAAAACCCCAATTACTCTTAAAATGTAAGAGAATCGCTTTGAAAGAAAAACCGAAAACATTTATTTTAGAAGAAAATACTTTTTATTAATAACGAAATCCAATATTAGTTTATTACATTATTGTCCTTATTTATTATTTGGAACCTCCGCTCCATATATGTACATACAATTTCTGTTGGCGTACCGAAACATATTAGAATGCAATGGGTTAATTTGCAAACCTATATGGTCCAAACATTAAACCATTATAAAGAAATAAACTTGAGAACAAACTATAGGTACTGGACACCTAGGTAACAGATTTGCCGTTTTGTTAATAATGGCCATGCTACGAGTAGTCTCAAAAAATTATAATCTGGTAACGTTTGTTTGAATTTACAATTTTCCTTGGCTAAAGAAGAAGCATACATCGTAATCAAGCACAAAAGTTGTGAGAACATGACGCATATACTCAAATTGAAAATGTACCGCTAAATTGCGTTGCGTTAGAATGTCGTTTCAAGAAAACAAGAAACGCCATAGGTAGGTACATCTTGCGATTGTTTTCATGTGTTAGTAAATTGAATCATCCCTAAACATGAGCAGTGTATGAGTATCATCAAAGAATATATAATTACCAAGAAGACGCATCTCATACAAATGTTTGCACTGAAAATTTTTGTATGGCGGGTTCTAATATCATGACCCGCTCTCACAGCTTTTGCTATTGCTTTGCTTTATCAAGAACTTTTTAATCTTGCGCTCAGAGAATTTCATAAAACATTCCAACGACCAATGAGAAGATACAACACACACATCGAAACAGTCATCCACAGGATAATACGACTTACGATAACTCTTTATGCCTATAGCCAGGTACACGCACATGTCCCAACAGAATAGTCTGCTTTCTGCATAACCGGTTCTTGATGAACGATGATGAGTATTGACGAAAGGCAAACGATCCCTCTGCACAGGGCCAATTTTTTCATTCGCTTCGTTGATGCACATGCAGATAGATTGGTGGTGACAAATTAGTTTCTTGCGTTGCGAAAAAATGAATGGAAAGAATTGCTTACGATCTGGCATAAAATGCTGTATTACTGGTTGTAATATTTAAATTTCTGCTATTGGATTCTCCTATGTTTCAAATTTGGAGAGAAAAATGCGGAATCTCTGAAAATAACTTTAAAAAAAAATTATTTATATGTGACCGTCACTTTCATTCGGAGGACATAGGAAAAAAAAATTGAAAAATGAAACTGTGCCGACAATAAATCTAAACATCTATGTAGACGAGCGCTTTGAAACAGAGCATCTTAATTTATTTAACCTTGCAGAATTACCTAGAAGAAGGAATACTTCGGAAACTTCTATGTCTGTAGAAGTTTTATGCACAAATTGTGAGAAATACAATAAATTAACTGCGTTTTACAGGAAAAAAAATATTTTTCAAAATAAAAAATAAAAAATTTAAAAAAAATCTTAAGGCAGCTCTGAATGGGAAAAAAAAGTTTGAACAAAAGGGTCCTAATAAAAGAACAAATACAGTTAGCACAATCAAAACTTATATCAACTCTCTGAATATAAGTGACCAATCTAAAATATTTTGCAAGTTACTCATAAGTACACGACCAAAAGAATACAGCCAAGAAGTCAAATGGCTTGCACAAAATATTTTTTATGTTTCCCAATCTACTTATTCATTTTTGAGAAATAAATTAAATTTGAATATGCCTCACATATCCACATTGCATCGATGGGCTCCTATTAAATTTCTTCAACCAGGATTCATAAATAACGCCTTTGAAGAATTGAAAAACAGAATTTTATCTATGGATGAAAGGGACAAAGGACACGTTGTTTTACTATATGATGAAATTGCAATCAAAAGGGAATTGAGGTACAACTCGAAATTAGATTTAATCGATGGGTTTGAAGATTTGAGCTACAAGCGAAATGGGAAATTTAGTAAGCAGGTTTGTGTTTTAATGGCAAGAGGATTATTCTCTAATTGGAAACTTATTTTCAATTACTTTACGACACAAAACGGCTTATCAGGTGATGATTTAAAAAAAATAATTCTGGAAAATGTGAAAATTCTTTCTGGAATTGGAATCACAATTCGGGCAGTAGTATGTGATCAAGGGTCTTCCAACAGAAAAGCATATAGCCTCTTAGGAGTTTCGGATGCGGAACCATACTTTTCAATTAATAACAAGAAAATCGTCTGCTTATATGATTTTCCACATCTCATTAAATCACTACGTAATTGTTTAATAAAGTCCGATCTCAATACCGCTGATGGCTTGGTAAGTTTTGAAGTTGTCAAGGAGCTTTGGCAGTTGGAGCATAACACAAAAACGATAATGTGCCCGAAACTTACAAGTCAGCATATATTTTCAAATGATTTCGATAAAATGAGAGTCAAATTTGCAACACAAGTTTTTAGCAGAACTGTAAAGGCAGCTATTCTTACAATTATAGAAAGATGTGGTTTTGAGAACTGCTCAAACCAAGTTGCACTTTCTACAGCAAATTTTATATCTAAAATTGATCACCTTTTTGATTGTATGAATAGCGGTTCCTTGAATTCGGACAATTTCTATAGATCAGCTCTTAAAAAAAATAATTGTGCACATGAATTTCTAAAATCCTTCAAATTATATATTGCTATAAATTACTTTAGTTAAAAAAAACAAAACTAAATTTTTTGAAAGGTATTGAACAAACAATAAACGGAGTGCTACAACTTACTGAAGAATTATTTAAAGATGATTCTGAGGAATTTTTTCTACTGACCAAACGCTTAAATCAAGATCCACTTGAAAATTTATTTGCAGTTGTTAGACAAAAAGGGGGAAACAATAAAAATCCGTCTTTATATGAATTCTATATAATAATTGCAAAAGTTATGGCCACTAATATAGTCCAATCCAGTTGCTTAAGCAATTGCGAAGAGGACAGCGACCCCATGCTAAACGTAGTTGGATTCGACGAAAATGTTTGTGTGTCCATGTCTATTCTAACTACTCAACATGAGCAGCAATGTAA
Organism: Portevinia maculata; assembly: GCA_949715645.1. Classification (NCBI taxonomy): domain Eukaryota; kingdom Metazoa; phylum Arthropoda; class Insecta; order Diptera; family Syrphidae; genus Portevinia; species Portevinia maculata. Next base: position 5,581,303 of record OX454530.1, on the reverse strand, counting down.
CAAAGAATTGACTGACCTCGATGTTCTAGAACAGTACCCTGATTTTTTTGTTGGTGACAATTTTGAAAGTTGTAGTTCCGAAATGACCATTGATTTGGTATCAATGAGGTATTTTATAGTCTATGTTGCTTTTAAAGTTGCACCCAAAATAGATTGTGAAATATGCAGTTCCAGGATTAAGAAAAGAGATGAAGTTATCAGCTCTCCTTCAGAACTTTTCTTATTCCAAAAAAATTACAGTCGGAACACTGATTTTGGAAACCTAAATGCACCTTCAGATGAATTTTTTGAAATAAGCAAGAAACACAGTTTGTCATTTGATTCAATATATTCAGTTAGTCCTGATATTAAAAACATTAAAGAAAAAATAATTCAAAAATGCAAGAACGAAACTCCTGAATGGTTTTCCAATGACTTCTGCCTTGAACACAAATTAAAAATAGTTGATTTTTCGATTTTAGTCCTCTTAAGAAAAAAATGTTTCTGGGCAATTGACGAAAGAGCAAAAAAAAAATCTAAGATTTTAGTCGCATAGTTCCAAAAAGCCAATAAAAATCAATGAAGAACTAATTTGCGACGTTATGAATTTTTTAAATAAACTGCAATTTTTTTTTTTGTTAGAAAGTGTTAAGTTTTTTTTCCAACCGTTTGCATGAAATTAATTTGAAAATAGCAAAGAGGATCACACTTTATAATTAAGCCTCTTTTTTTTAATAGGCGCAAACTACATATTTATTATTTATTTTTTGTAATAACGTCTCAAATCTCAAATTCTGCTTAAGTTTAGTTACAACATTTTTCAGAGCGTTGGTACTTAAACTAGGTATTTTCTTTAACAAATAACAATTTTTTCTTTCAAAATAATATTTTCAACTGCAGTTTTGTAGCAAACTAGCGGACCCCAGCTTGCTTTGCTAGGCGTTAACATTTTATTTTTTCAAACTACATACATATTTTGCTTCGTTGTGTCGAGGAGCTTCAATAAATAAGAATTTTCTATTTTTCCATTTGAAAAGCCATTCCGGAATAAGTGCACACGAAATTCCATACAAAAAATCAATTTTCGATTTTTCCAATTTCCCAACTTTTCCGTAGGGTTTTCCCAAAATTTTCTTTCGTAAAAAACTTCTCCTGACAATTACGAACAACTGAAACAAATCGCAGTACATTATGAGGAAGATAATATTAGAGATTTCCATTTTGTATGGAATTATGTATGTATACGTGTGGATCGAGCATCGAGGTTGTATGAGAAAGAGCTTTTCTCTCAATTATTTTTCATTCGGCTCTTTTTTCATTATTTAAAAAAGAGCTTTTTGTGTTCGATTTCATTTTCGAAGTCAGAAAATACTTCTTGGTAATTCTATATTCTTTGGTATCATGCATCTGTTTGACTAACAATTTTTCTTGGTAGCGAAGCAACATACGTCGTAGAATAAATATACACCGACAACGTTTCGCTTTTATTAAGCCAAACGTTGTACGACCATCACGCACACACTCAAATTGAGAATGTTCATGGTTGAGCAACCATTATTCATTGCAATAGATGCATAACAGCGATACCACTTTACTACAATTGAAGTAGATCTACTTCAATTTTGGAAAAAAAATTGAAATCTACTCCCTACTTCGCACTATTGGTAATTTTTTTATATCTACTTCACTTTAGATATCCCTTATTTAATCCGCTTCAATTTGAATAAAAAAACCTTCAATCTACTTCAAAAAAAAATTAATTAAAAAACACTTTTTCATGTAAACCCAGGCCCCAGATTCGCATTTCAAAATAATAAATTGCATCAAACTTCACAAAATTGATTACAATTTTCTGACGTTTATTATTGTTTTTTTGCTGTCAAAGAGGCGATACGTTTGCTTTGGCCTTGGTTTGTTGGTTCATGTTCCTGTCCATCTGTTCTGAAAATTTTAGCCAAATAATTACATATTACAAACGCAATGAAAAGGTATTTTGAAGTAATCAAGAATGTGAATAATGATTGGTAGGCAAAATTTAATAAACATTATCGTTGTGCACCATTTATTTATGATATTTGTTTCCAAAAAGCTCTGAACAATCAAGTTTTGCAAAGAATAGTAAAAATGAAGTTTCTGTGGTGACATGAACAGACATTGAAGAAGAAGATGTAAAAGTTTCGGCAAGGTTATTACAATTTTCATTCATCTTTTAAATGCTCTGTTGTGATTTTTCTTTTATTGTGATTGTGATTTTTCTTTTATTGTTTTAGTGACGATACGGCACCTGAATCTGAATCTGCTTCTTCTGATTCAAACTCAGAATTGCATTCGAATGAAAATGCAGCAAGTTGTTCCAAGAAATTGTATGACCAAAAATACAAACAGGAATGGGAACGATTGTTAGATTGGTTAAGTCAAATCAACGGGCAAGCATACTGCAAGGTTTGTCGTGAATCTCTATCAAACAATATAACAAACTTAAAACGTCACGCTGAAACCAAAAATCATATTAAAAAGAGAAAAGAAGCATTACATCAACCATTCATTTTACATTCAATAAAACAAACCAATTCTGAATTGGAAGTTACTGCAAGAAACAAACTCCATAAAGAAATTGTTTGTGTTATGTACTGCGTTCAACATACACTTCCGTTTACTTTAATGGATTCTTTTCCAAAACTGTTGAAACACATTTTTCCCGACACAAATGGGCCGATTAAATGTGGTAGGACAAAATCTGCGGCCATGATCAACGACGTAATTGGGTCATATTATAGAGAGCACATTGCTTCACAGCTCCGTGTTAGAAAATTTTCTTTGATTATAGACGAATCAACTGATGTTAGCTCATCAAAGTGTTTGGTGTTAGTTGCTAGGTTCTTTTCTGGTGAAAATGACAAAGAATGCATTCGGGACAAATTTTTGGGATTAAGAAAGCTAAATGATGCTACGGCCAATGGAATAACGAGTTCAATATTGTCATACATGCAAGAACTTCGGATACCTATTAGTAACATGATAGGACTTGCCACAGATAATGCATCTGTGATGCAGAGCGATTTAAATGGTGTTAGAGCTAAATTGCGCGAATTAAATCCTATTATGTTTTACCTTGGCTGTACGTGTCACTCGCTACATTTATGTGCTTCTTATTCGTGCAAATCTCTTCCAAATCATTTAGAAAAACTATTAAGAGACATATACTATCATTTTTCCCATAGCCCGAAACGACAAGACAGTTTCAAGGAATTTCAAGAAAGTTTTAACGTCGAAGTACATAAAATTCTGCGAGTAAGTTCAACTCGCTGGCTTTCATTGCAAAGTGTAATAAACAGAGTTTTAGAGCAATGGTCTGCACTGTGGAATTACTTTAACCTCTTGGCTTTCGATGGTTTTAATGAATCCATTTTATCTGGGTTAAATGTTACTAACAAAGCTTATTTATATTTTATTTCCTATATTTTAAATGAAATCAACTCAATAAATAAAGTATTTCAAAGTGAAAGTTCAATAGCATGTAGGATTTTCACGTTAACTGAAGAGCTTTTCACTAACGTTCAATCAAATTTTTTAAAACCCGAACATATTGGGGTTAAATCTGATTTCTCGAATCCGAATTTTCATCTTCCTATTCAGCAAATGTTTTTCGGAATAAAATTCGAGCAGATACAAGTCGAATTGGATACTTTTGAATTGGAAGAAGTGAAAAGAAATTGCTTGCAATTTTATATTGTTTTATGCAATCAGTTACTTAAAAGATTTGAATTCGAAAATACCGATTTAAAAATGTTGCAATATTTAAATCCAAGAAACATTCAAGGGGGACTATGCAAACTATTTTACCTCTTGTAAACGCTTTTCCTTTTCACTTCGGTTCAGATTTAGAAGTATTAAATTCTCAATGGCGATTACTGATGAGAGAGAATAATGCTTTTATTGAAAAATTTAAACTTGACGGAGACCGAGATATTGTTAAATTTTGGCGCGAGTTAGGGAAAACAGATAATGTTTTAGAAAAACCTATGTTTAAAGAAATATCAAACTACATGATAAACTTAGCTATTTTACCGCATAGTTCGGCGGCTGCTGAAAGGAAATTTTCAGAAATGAATACTATAAAATCAGATAATACAAATAAACTGCAATGTGAAACTGTAGAAAATTTAATGCTTTGCAAAGAGCTAATAAAAGATAATAATATTGACAAAAACGATATTTTTGAGCCTCCTATGGAATTATTGTGTTATTTCAAAAAATTCAAACTTATCAATGGTCGTTATATATTGAAATAAAAATGCAATTAAATATTTACATTATATTCTTAATTTTGTAATATGTATAAAAATACATAGGTACCTAAATGAAATTATATACAAAATCAACTAAATGTGATATCATAATATTAACTAATTTAATCTTGCAATTAGACCAAAAAGATAAGTGTAGTTTTAGTAATAACAAGACTGTATTTTAATAAAGAAACATATTCTTAGATAGTAAAACGTTTTTTTTTTTTACATGTTTTATACATAAAACTAATATGCAATTGAATACATCATTAAAACTATGATTTTGAAATCTACTTCCCTTTTCTTGAATCTACTTCACTTTTTGGGTCAAATCTACTTCGCTTTTTTTTTTTGAAGTGGTAACGCTGATGCATAATCGACTTCAAAGAAGTCAGTATTAAGCAAATAGTCAGAGTCGAAACATCTTTCTGAAAGTGATACTGTTTTATAAGTTTTAATTAGTTATGCGGTAAATCAAATTTGCTGGAAGTTTCGCAGTTTTAAAAAACAATTCGTGGAAAATACAGGCATTAAACAAATAGTCAAAGTCGCAACATCTTTCTGAAAGTGATACTGTTTTGCAAGTTTTACTTAGTTGTGTGGTAAATCAAATTTTCTGATAGTTTCGTAGTGTTAAAAAACAATTCGTGGAAAATACAGGCATTCAAACACCCAAACGTGTTTTTGGTAAGAGTTTTAAATACAATTTTCGCTATTAAGAATTTTGATATTATATTGTATTGTGTTGGAATGTCGTTTCAAGAAAACAAGACACGCTATACGGCTTGAGCTTGTGTTATTAAATTGAATCATCCCTAAACGTGAACAGTGTATGAGTATCATGCATCTGTTTGACTAACAATTTTCCTTGGCTAAAGAAGAAGCATACATCGTAATCAAGCACAAAAGTTGTGAGAACATGACGCATATACTCAAATTGAAAATGTACCGCTATATTGCGTTGCGTTAGAATGTCGTTTCAAGAAAACAAGAAACGCCATAGGTAGGTACATCTTGCGCTTGTTTTCATGTGTTAGTAAATTGAATCATCCCTAAACATGAGCAGTGTATGCGTATCATGCATCTGTTTGACTAAAAATTTTCCTTGGTAGAGAAGCAACATACGTCGTAGAATAAATATACACCGACAACGTTTCGCTTTTATTAAGCACAAACGTTGTAAGACCATCACGCACATACTCAAATTGAGAAGTCAGTATTAAGCAAATAGTCAGAGTCGAATCATCTTTCTGAAAGTGATACTGTTTTGTAAGTATTACTTAGTTGTGTGGTAAATCAAATTTTCTGGAAGTTTTGCAGTGTTAAAAAACAATTCTTGGAAAATACAGGCATTAAACAAATAGTCAGAGTCGAAACATCTTTCTGAAAGTGGTATGTATGTTTTTTTTTAAGTTTTACTTAGTTGTGCGAAGCTCCTTCTCGTCTTTCTTAGGAAGACGGGAAAACTAAGTACATTAATGTAAGGTGTCTGCATGGTAGTTCAATGGGCCTGTAGTTGTGTCTGAGTGCTCCATCGGATAGTAGCAACCTCCGACAAAAAAACAAAAAAAAAAAAACTATTCATTGCAATAGATGTATTTGATTGCACCTACTCGTAATAAGCCAATAGGCAGATGAACTACATCTCTGAATTTAAAGCTCGTTTCTTTAGACTCAAAAGCGCAAATTTAGTTGTGTTTGTATAAGTATTTATTTTGTTATGTTGAAAACAAGAGAAAATAATATTTTTCATCGGCGTTGCAGGACTAGAAACTTATTTTGAAAATTTGACTTTCTCTTTTAATAGTCCGTGAATTGTTATTGATGATGGAGGGAATTGGGTATTTATACAGTGAGGATCCATTAGTGAATTCCGAAAATTCGTCTATAAGCCTTAGCAATGTGGTTTTGGAAGAAACTGAGGAGGCAGAGGGGTTCTCATTCGTCGAAAATTCGTCTATAAGCCTTAGCAATGTGGTTTTGGAAGAAACTGAGGAGGCAGAGGGGCTCTCATATCTTGCGCTTGAAAATGCATCTGATCGTGTTGATGAAGATACATGCAATCACGTAGATGCTGAATTGCATCATCTAATTGCTTCGTGGGGTTTTGTTGATTTATATGAGCATTTCCGTACTATAGGAGTAACTGTCAATATGTTGAAGGTTATCGATAACGAGGATTTGAAAGAGATGTTTGTCAATAAACCATTCGCAGTAAGAGTGGAGTTCAAACACAAATTGTACCAATGGCGAACAGAAAATATTGTATTATGTTTTCAATAATTCTAGTTAATGTTTTCTATAGGGATTTCATAATCATTCAGATCCAATAGGGTCGCTTGCGAGTAATATGAAACAAATTTTAGAAGAGGTAGCGTTCCTCAAAAGAAACTTGATTGAGTACATAGGTGGTCGCTCGCCATCATCGGAACAAAGTTTTGAAAGTTCACCAACAACATCGCCTCTACCATCTACTTCAAGTCCTTCATCACCTAGCATTGTCTTTGGAAATTTTGTAAGCTGACTTTGCTTCATTATTTACAACATAATTAAGGGTAAATTCAAAAACGTATGTCCATTACTGCAATGTGGATTTATTATACTTTTCTGAATTTATCCAACTTCTTGATGTCTTTCCTTTTTTGACATTCCAATCTTTCACTGTTAATTTAAGGATATTGATGCAATTCTCAATTCAAATCCCTCCGGAAACTACGTAATAAAAGACTTCGAAAAAAACAAACGGCTTGGCGATACTGCCCAAGCAATAATAATCGACACCATTTCGACGTGGTTCGTCCGAAATAATAAATCTATATCTCGCAAAGATTTTCAGTATATTGCCGCAAGGATTCAAGAAAGATTTAATGAAGACCAGGTAATTTTTCGATTTTTCTTACATTCTGTTCTGTCATTATGCCATATTAACTGCAGAGCATATATTTTGCACCACCTAAACGGGGTTCAAATGAAAATCCTTCTGGTCGACTATACAGCCGCTACTACAATATTAAGCGCCGCTATCGACAGATTGGTTTAGATGTTCCTCCAGAAGATATGGAAGCAGATGGACCAAATTCTGTTGGCTTGAATATATTCGAAGAAGGATCTGAAGCAATGCTAGGTACTAACAATTAACATATGTCTTAGTTTTATTAAGAGCTATCACAACAATTCCTCGTAGATAAATTAGACAAATTTAGCTGAAACGTAAAAAAAATTTATTACCTATATATATATATATAACATAATTTTTTGCTTAAAAGACTGCTCCGCAGATACAAAATGGCTCCAACTTCATAAGGAACCCTGGGATGAAGTCAAATTAAAATGGAAGAGAACTTTCATTGAAAGGCGTAACCAAATATTGACAGAACATTTTCCAATAGTATTGACTAACTGGCCATTGCTCAAACATGCAGCTGGAGTAACACTGATAATTTGATGTTTGGGTGTCCATTACAAATAATAATATTGTTAATCATACCAAAAACATTATCAATATTGGGGATAAATAAATTCCAAATATTGATTAAATCTACTGATGACCCCACCCCAACCACCATACGCAAAGTTTTTGGAGTACACCCGGTTTTCTTTCTTCTTTTTTTTATGTAGATAAACTGTGACTTCGAATGTCTCCACCCACTCAAACAACATTGCCTTATTGAACGCTGGGATGAGTTGTAAGGGATGTATTTTTCCTTCATCACCAACGTTCAGAATAAAATAATTTATTCATCGCATTTCGTCGTCCAACTGAAATACACTCAGTTGAACACTCATTTCATATTCTTTTCAACTTTCATCATTTGCGAACACATCCCCTAAGTCTTCGTCGAATTTCGTATTGGCAGGTAGTGCCAATACACGCACACAAAAATATATCCGGATGCCTGACAGGCCACCATGCATAAAAAACCCACCTCTACGGTGCATTGTTCTTTTTTCTGCGATGGCCGTCGTCGGCGCTGGTTGGGCGAAGTTAAATTAAATTATCACCCTCAACTTCGAGCGAACAATCGTCAAATCTTCAAATCCTCTAACATCCCAGCATCACTGGATTATTCAAGGTAAGAAAGCATCGTTTTGAATATTAAATATTCCACATTCCACGATCCCGTATCCCGTCAATACATTTTCCAATGTATTAATTCCGCATTATCGTTTCATAGATAACGGCGGCGTCCATCGCAGTTTGCGCAGGATAACTGTCACGAAGTGCATCTAAATTCCATCGCAGTTTGCGCAGGATAACTGTCACGAAGTGCATCTAAATTCCATCGCAGTTTGCGCAGGATAACTGTCACGAAGTGCATCTAAATTCCATCGCAGTTTGCGCAGGATAACTGTCACGAAGTGCATCTAAATTCCATCGCAGTTTGCGCAGGATAACTGTCACGAAGTGCATCTAAATTCCATCGCAGTTTGCGCAGGATAACTGTCACGAAGTGCATCTAAATTCCATCGCAGTTTGCGCAGGCTAACTGTCACGAAGTGCATCTAAATTCCATCGCAGTTTGCGCAGGATAACTGTCACGAAGCAGGATTAAATTCATGTACCGCAATCATAACCCTCGTAATCGTGCAGAGCGCCACGCCAACGTGTGCTTCACGAACTCCATCGCTCACTTGCACCAATCCCTGCGAACGTACGCTTACATCATTGCACGACAGCATAAAAAGCACATCCCGCAGCAGAGACACCATCTAAGAAAAAGCAACTCAATCCTTATGCAGAGATCATCATCTAAGACACGCAAAACATCCCCTATGCAGAGAACAACTTCTAAGAAATCAAAGTAAAATACAACTGAGCACGCTTCAGTGCCCATAAATAGACACATCCTTCGCAGCGCCGCAGAGATCACCCCGTCGTTCAGACGAAGAATAAACTCTCAACACCCGTAAATACATACGGACAGCACCCGAATCATTCGGACAGCGCCTGAATCCACCAGTGGATCGGCACACAACGAGACCAATCTTCATCAGCACGAGAAAGGGTCGCTAAATCTCGACAAGCGAGAGCGCATCCGCAACTATAGCTATATCAACTGCAGCAGAAAAAGTCCGTAAGCTAGTGTTAAGTGATTTTATGTAGACGTATATTAATTTTATTTCAACACTAAGTAGTCGCTTAGAAGTATATTTGACCATAAAAGTGATTTCATAACCATCAAAATAGAGCAGTTCTTAGTAGAAACATAGTGTCATAAAATTTGTGAAGAATCTTCGAAACGCTGAGTCATCTATACATATCTTCGTCGTGTGATTTTTACTTGTTTTTGCATTTAGCATTTTGCAGCATAGATCCAGAAGCAGTGCACTCCTTCGGACCCAGTAGGTTATACTATCGCGATATCTTTAGACGAACATCATCTACGTCATCGTAATAGTGTGTGAAACAGTGTATTTCGAAGTATCTATAAATAAACTAGGGTTTCTTATAGTGATTTGTGTTACAGGGACAGACGTAAAATTCAGAAATCGTCATTTGCTAGTTTGCATAATCGAATTAGATTCCCAATATCTTTATACCGCCACCTGCGGACCGTTAGGGAAACTAGAAATATTTCATCCAGTGTGACAGCGAATATACGAACCAGGGTACGCGATACAAATCGTGCGCCTTCGGTGATACAATCCACTGAGACCTTGTGGAGAGTTGCGACAGTCACGCACGCCCACGGTTTAGGAATTTTTGGTTCTTTTAATGCTAAGCAGAGGTACGAACCCATGCTATAATAGTTATTGTCGTACTATAAAGTGAGATTATATTTCGATTATATTGACCTGCCCTGATTGCTGTCTGATTATAAATAATGATGGTAGAAGAAAAGCAAAATTAATATTAAGACATTTTAGGAACTTTAACAATTAAGCATATTATATTTTATTTTGAATAAATGTATCATATTATACTACATATACATATATCTTTTGGTTGGCCCCTTTGCAAATAATTTTCAGATAATGCAGGGCTAGAAAGGTAACTACATCAGGTGGAGGAGACTGTCGCAGACATTAAGAAGTAAGGGGAGACTACGGTAAGGGAAGACTTTCCACTTAGGGGCTCTTCATAAATATTTAGAGTGACATGTTGAGCCAAGGTCATTATGATTCGTCATAGTTTCATGATGTGCGGGAGGGCAACCCCCACTCAGGTGATTCATTACCATCAAGTTCACCAACCTCTGGGAATATAAAAGAATAACAACAACATAAGCCCTAGAATAGCATAGTATCTTCGCGCCGCACCCTTTTTAACATTTACAGATAACTACATCGAATCTGAGGCATGTATAAAAAAACGTAACACCGTTCAGAACTGGAGTCGCAAGAGCATCCCGTATTCCTGCACCTTTACTTGTAATGGTGAAGGAATAACTTTATAAAACGTTACAGAGTTCAAGTTGGCTATACTCCCCATACTCAACGACAAAATTCGTGACAAGAATTGTCGAATTGCTTAGCGACTGCAACAAAAAGAACTTTTCCAAAGGTAAAAATATCTCTTGTTTACATTATAATCGCATTTATATCATTTCAACATTTTTTTTGTTTCAGGACCAGAAGACGTGCTTATTTGCAATTTACTTCATGCTGTTCTTCCTCCATCCGCAAGACAGACAACAATTTCTCTGGAAGGGTCAAAAAAAAGGAAATTTTTCAAGCCAACTATAAAGGACTCTCAGCAGGCATTGGTATTATTCGTAAGCTAAGCCAATGACTTCATCATTCAGTCGACCGCCGCCGCCCAGTTAAGACGTGCTTCGCATATTACTCTGCATTAATTTTCCACCCTTTCCGCAATATCAGTTTTTTTTTTAATCGACCCAGTTGTCCCATTCAACAATTTCATTTGCCTTCGCGAATTTAATTTTTGCCCTCACGAATAATATATAACTGATCTGTTTTGTGATTTGTGATTACTCTGTACTTTTTTTTGACCTACTAACAATGTTCAAGTGCTACGGTAACTGCGTTTCCGATGAAACTGAATGGGTGACCTGCAGCGGAATTTGTGCCAATTCTTTCCACCCGACCTGCATTGGCTTGAAAAAACGATCGGTGACCTACTTAAAAGAATACATGAGTGTTTTTCAATTTTTATGTGACGAGTGTAAGCAAATATCGCTCTCACATGTAATGATCGCCATAAAATGCCTTAACGAGTCAATGAACTCTACTTTTGAAGACATTGCTATGCAAAATAAGAAAATTGCAGAGCAGATGTCCAAGTTCGAGTTAGTGATAAAAAGTGTAGATGAACTCAGCAGTGTAATTGACTCCTCAAACGCGATTTTTAAGTCGAAATTCTTGAGCATCGAAAAGGTTCTGAAGGTCTCAACGAATGTTAAAGACGCGTGCCCCAACCCCTACAACAATAAAGAACTCAAAGATGACCTAATAATGGCTTTTCGAAGTTTAAACTCGAATAAATCCATAACCGAGTCAATAAACTCCTTACGAACCGACCTCGACCTTTTTTTTCAAAATCCATCGTCAAAATCACCACCGAACTACCCCATTATAGACTTTTCACCAATAATCGATGTCGTGCTTCACAAAATCGATGCTGTCAGCGACGATTTATCTTCAACTCGGCTAACGGTTGGAGCCATAGTCGATGAACTCAAGTCGATAGCTAGCAAAATCGACACATTTACTGATATCGACCAAGGCCACATTCAGTCAGTTCATAGCAACTCAATTCTGTATAAACTACGTGATACTGACGCTAATTATGGTGTACCCGCGCCTACTGCAACTCAAACCAATGCGACTTTACTACCAACATCACCTCCTCTGCCTATCGCACCATTAACTTACCAACCGACTCCTGCTGCTAACGCTCCCGAACTACGTGATACTGACGCTAATTATGGTGTACCCGCGCCTACTGCAACTCAAACCACTGCGACTTTACTGCCAACATCACCTCCTCTGCCTATCGCACCATTAACTCACCAACCGACTCCTCCTGCTAACGCTCCCGATGTTATCAATCGGCTAGGGACTTCTTGGACGGTCGCTGAATGGGAAAACAGGATTGACAAATTAAACAGAGGTAACGAGCGCAACCCTGACTGCACAACATTCATCATCAAAGGCGCTCCCCCACATGCTGATGCTTCCTGGTTGCTGAACTTATTCCGAACAAAATTTTCCATAAACATCGAAAATTGCAGTAAGATCTCCGCAGTGAATTCGAAAAGAACCATTTCTTTTAAATTCAGTATTCCCAACAAATATACATGGTTATTTTGGAACTCCGATCAGGATGTCTTCAATTTGGGCGAGATGCAGCTATCTAAATGGATAAATAAATCCAAAAGGAAGCAAAAGAAGCCTAATAAAACTAGCCATAAGTCAAACATTAACAAAAAGCCTCCATCTTCGAATAATAAAAAGCCATCCCCTTCACCTATCTCTGAACCTATCTCCTCCGACAACAACTGGTCCTTTAAAACAGGCATTTTTCCAAACTTTACCCAACCCATTGTCAAAAGCTCTCCCAGAAATTATCTACCAAAGCGAGTTTCTTTTAACCTTCAACCTAATTTCAGTTCCTCACAAACGCCCTCCCCACTATCACCCTCTCCACTAACGCCTTGTCCACTAACGCCGTCTCCACTAACGCCTTCCGCTAAGATCGTTCCTTCCGCGACGAACTATCCAAATTTCATCCTATCCCACGTCATCAATCCCACTCCACCGTCCTCTTCTCTTAGCACTCCACCAGCCCAAAACGCTTCACCACAACAACTTACCGACTTCCCGGTCAATTTTGACCCGCTTCTTCCTCCCAAAGTTAAACTTACTGCTAACTTTGTTGACCATACATCTTTGAACAAAGACCTCGACGGCCGTTATGTAATGGCACGATTAAGAGATCACAGACTCTTCGAAAACGTTCGGTTATTCCTTGCTTATTTGCATGATAAGCCCGAATCTGTTTGTATCGACGGTAAGACCAAAACCAACGTACAAATTTCGATTCAAAAGGAAGGTCTCCCTACCGATCTTCAATCATTGAGCGAAATATATATCCGTTACCATGAGAGTTATAATATTTCCCCTACCACTGTAGCTAAGGACCTATCCGCTTACGCATCCCATATCAACTCCAGACACATCTCGCATCTACAAAAAACTCGCAACGACTATAAAAATTATTTTCGCCCCTAACTCAAATCCAGCATGTGCCCTTCCCAACTCGTTCACAAATACCTCTGAGTCGGCCTCCGACGTATCCTCCCATACGCTCTCCCGCATTAACGCTCCCCTCACTTTTTACTATCAAAACGTAAGAGGACTGCGATCTAAAACCCACGCTGTCTTGCACCAATCTCATGCTCTTCCTTTCGATGTTTACGCCCTGACTGAAACAAATCTGATTCCCGACATAAAGAACCAGGAGATCCTTCCCCCTTTTTTTAATGTTTTTCGAGACGACGATCTTACCCGACCAACTGATGGCTCTCCCTGCCGAGGCGTCCTACTGGCCACCCACAAAGACCTTGACTCCTCTCTAATTGCTGTTTCCAATTCTTCTAAGCTTTACTTCGTTTCCATTAAAATAAAACTCCCCAGCAGATCTGTTTACGTTATGTGTTTTTATATCTTACCGGCTCAATCTATAGAATCCTACCAACTCGCAATCAAAGCAATCGACCAAATAAATAGCATATCTGATTCCCTTGATGATATCATTATATTCGGCGACTTCAATCTTCCGCATTTGCACTGGACTCTATCAGATGAAGAATCTTTTTTTATCGCTTCAAATCCCACCTCAAGTAAGGAATGTCTCTTCTTGGATGGGATTACAGACTCAAGTTTATGTCAAGTTAGTGGGGTCTCCAACTATATGGGTAGGCAGTTAGACCTCATTTTCACAACTGACCCTATAAACTCCTCTGTGTCCCTGAGTCCCTTTGCGCTGTCGATCATTGATAACTTTCACCCGCCACTTCTTCTTTCTCTTTTCCTTAACTCTCCTATCCAACCCATTCACTCAGCAGCTGCCTCGTCTTACGACTTCCATAAAGCGAATTTCCAAAAAATCAACACTTATCTTAGTAGGTGTTCTTTTAAGTTCGCCAATCTACCTCTGAAGGATGCTCTATCCACTTTCTACAAAGAATTATTTAATTCTATATCTCTCTATGTCCCCTTTTCTCGCAAGAAAACCTTTTCTACGAGCCCTCCTTGGTACAATCGAAGGCTTCGGTCTTTACGTAACAAAAGAAACAAACTATGGGCAGTTTTCATTCGAACCGATTCTTTTTCTGACTATTCCAACTACCTCGGTGTTTACCTTCAATTCACCCAACTTTATAACTCCCTCTATCAACAGTATCTTAATAGTGCGCAAACCAAGCTAATAAACGATCCGAAGTCATTTTTCCAATTCGTTAACTATAAAAAAAAATCGGACGGTTTCCCCCCATCCCTTTCTTATGAAAATAAATCATCTACCGATCCGCTTACCATTGCCAACTTTTTTGCTTCTTTCTTTAAGCAGTCTTTCGCCGACAGCTCCTTCGTACCGGATCCCACCTACTTCGAATATCTTCAAAACTTCTCCATTGGTCCTTCTATGTATCAAAGTTTTGATCATACGGCAATAGAAAAGAAGTTGCTTACACTTAATGATGAATATTCACCCGGCCCAGATGGTCTTCCAGCCATATTTCTTAAAAAGTGTTCCTCAAATCTTTGCTTACCCCTCTCATATCTCTTTCAGCTATCGCTTTCTCAAGGTGAATTTCCTCAGATATGGAAATCCTCCTTTATAACACCAATACACAAAAAGGGATTAAAGAGCGAGGTGACAAACTACCGCCCCATAGCCAAACTTTCACATATACCCAAACTTTTTGAAAGTATCTTGTATGAAGCCTTAAGCTTTCAGTGCAAGTCTTTTATTTCCCCTAACCAGCACGGCTTTTTAAAAGGTAGATCAACTACCACTAATCTTGTCGAATTCATATCCTCTACACTCTCAGCCATAGAAAGTGGTAAAGAAGTCGATGTTGTTACAACAGATTTCAGTAAGGCTTTTGACAAGATTTCCCATAAATTAATAGCTTTCAAATTATCTGCCCTTGGCTTTGAACCCAGTTTGCTAAAATGGATAGAGTCATACCTGGAAAACCGTTTTTACAGTGTTCGCTTCCGGTCCGTTCTTTCGGCACCTTTCTTAGCCAGTTCTGGTGTTCCACAAGGCAGTCATCTAGGTCCCCTTTTATTTATTCTAACAATTAACGATCTTGAAAGGATCATTCAACACTCAGCGCTCTCTCTCTATGCTGACGACACCAAATTTTTCAAAACCATTTCTTCACAACATGACTTTAGCCTCCTTCAAACAGATCTAAATAGTTTTTCCAACTGGTGCCTTAAGAACTGCCTAGAACTTAATGTATCTAAATGTCAGTCTATTACCTTCTCACGCAAGAGCAACAAGTCTCCTCTTCGAATTTACCAACTCCACCATCAGCCTATATCTCGTGTTCAATCAATTCGCGACCTTGGCATATTATGCGACAGGGAACTAAGCTTCCGTTCGCATATTGATGAGATAATTACTAAAGCAAACTCATCACTTGGCTTCGTTAAAAGATGGTCAAAAGAATTTTGCAACCCATACGTGACCAGATCCCTGTACATAACTTTTGTTCGGCCCCTCCTAGAGTACGCTAGCCAAGCGTGGTGTCCCTTTCAACGAGTTCATGTATCTAGAATCGAAGGCATTCAACGTCGTTTTCTTCGATTTGCTCTTCGTGGTCTCTCTTGGAACGATCCTCTCATCTTACCTCCTTATCGCGACCGTCTTAAACTTATAAACCTAAATACCCTTGAAGAACGCAGGGACGCAGCTGACATTCTCTTCATTCACCGACTCCTTTCAGGCTCCGTCGATTGTGCGTCTCTTTACAACTCTATCTGCCTTAACACTAATCCTCGTAGTCTACGCTGCCCACGACTTTTCTATCTTCCAACCCACCGTACCTTGTATGGCTCCAACGAACCCATCTCACGTATGCTACGGAAGGTTAACTCAAACCTTAATGTTTTTGACTTCAACCGCAGCACTTCCTCTATAAAAATCGATCTCCTTAAGCCCTCCCCCATCACCCCCCCAACAACACCTAATCAGTTTTAGTTTTAAGTCCTAGCTATAAGTCTTAGTCTTTTAAGATATTTAGCTTGTATTAAGCCGAATAAATGGGGGCGTACGCCCCCACCAAAATCAAAATCAATCCAACTCTGGACCGGCTTGCAAGTAAGGTGAGGGGACAAGGCCAAAGTTTACAGCCTTTAGTTGTATTTTGTAGCTATGATAATAGTTTCATTGTTTATTACAATGAAATAAAATATAAATTCGATTCGTTGCTACGCGCTTTGGATACTTGTTTTAAAATATTTTTTGTCCTTAACTTAAAGTATCCAGTATCATGTAGGGCAGTTTGGCTATTTATTCAAAAATATTTTTTCGATATTCCAACGAAGGAAAGGGTTCCACCCGATGTCCTAATATTAATTAATCTTTTAAAAGCACATACAAAATAATGTTTTCTTGTTATTTATGTCCAACCCAAACGTCGTTCGACGTATTAAATGACCTTGTCTTTCACTATAAGTTGGTTCATAATTTAAAGCCTAACGATGATTATCATTGTTTAAATTGCGGTCAGATCTATAACTTAAAAAGTTTTAAGAGACATTTTCAACGATCTTGCAAAAAAAATAATTTAAGCTGTTTTACCTCTCGAAATGCACTTCTTTCGGAAAGTATTGATACTATTCAAACAAGTGAGTTAGGCTGCAATAACAACTTATATGAAGAAACAGAAAGCGAATATAGTGACAATATATATGACAGTAATGACATATTGAAAGTAATTGAAAAATCCGCAATAAAACTTCTTTGTAACTTATATGGAAAGCCTAATTTAAGTCGAAAAATTGTAGAAGAAATTATATCAGATTTTACAGATGATTTTTTTGACACAATTTTTAAAAATATCGATCGACAATTTTCCTTGTATATAAAAACGGAAAAATTAGAATATTTTAAACACACATTAACTGCTTTACAAAATCCTTTCGAAAATGTCAAAACATTTCACAAATTTATCCAAACAACAACAAAATATAACCTGTATAGGGAACCATCCAGTTTTATTATAAATAACGAAGTATGCGTCATCAGTGGTATGACACCATCTATTGATGTCGTTGAATCTGATGGTATTATTCTACCTTTACAATTTCAGTTTAAAAAAATGTTTGAATTACACGGCATCCATAAAGCTGTAATTGAAAACATGAATGAAATCACTTTGAGTGGCATACCCCATTTAATAACAACTAAACTGTGGAAGGATAGAGTATCAAAATTTCCTGTAAATAAACGTGACAAAATTATTCCATTTAACTTATATATCGATGATTTTGAGTCAAATAATCCATTGGGATCTCACAGTGGTAGCCATTCCATTGGTGCTGTTTACTACAATTTCCCCAGTCTTCCACAATGGATCTGTTCGGACTTAGATAACATTTTTGTTGCTATGTTATTTTACTCGAAACATAAAATTCATGGCGAAAACTCACTGTTTTATCAACTAGTAAATGAAATAAAGAAACTGGAAGAGGATGGAATTGTCCTAAAATTACAATCCGGTGAAACATATCAGCTCTATTTTGTATTAAGAGTACTTTTGGGTGACAACCTTGGCCTCAATACAGTTTTGGGGTATACAAAACGCAATATCCTTGCCGTATTTGCAAGTGTTCCAAAAAAGAAATCCATACTAATTGTTTCGATGACATAGCTTACCACAGATCAATAGAAAATTATAACCGTGATATATCTCAATTTCCACAGATAAGTGAAAGAGTTCTTAATACCGGCATACGAGTCGAGTCGGTATTGAACTGCATCGCTTCCTTTCATGTTGTTCAAAATTTAACCTTCGATGTAATGCATGATGTGTTTGAAGGTGTATGCCACTATGACTTATGTAAGTTATTAAAACAATTTATTATTCACGATGAATATTTTTCATTAGACACTTTAAACAATAGGACACAATTTTTCAAGTATGGTGAATCTGAAATTGGAAATATTCCGCCTTTCATAAAACCTGATCATATTCAAAGAGATAAATTGAACATTTTTTTTTTGCTGTTAGAGATATCTGATGGCTGGATTAAGTGTTTGGTCGCTTGTTGTTATAATCCGGATAGAAGCCATTCTCATGAACCTTTTTTTTCTGTCCTCTCAGTTTTCTCACCACTCTACTCAAATATTATTGTTTCAGGTGATTTCAACGCAGACTTACTTAAGAATGACTCACGCGCACACCAAATTAAGGATTTTGTTGCTTCCAGTGGCCTATCCATTGTCAATAATCTTTTCCCAACATGTTTTCGACCAAACGCAATGCCTAGCCTTCTTGATCTATTCATTGTTTCTGATCCCTCTTCAGTTCTTTTATTTAACCAACTCTCGTTTGATATCTCTGAACACGATTTACTTATGTGCACCTATGATATTTCTTTTACACATAACTTCACTCCAACATTATTCAAATTTAGAGATTTTAGATCAATAAACCACTTTTATCTTCATCAGGCTGCATCACAAATACCATGGGAGCGTTGCAGACTAAGTGCGGATGCAAACGAAAAGCTTAAATATTTAGAATTCTCCATTTATCAGCTTTACAATGACCACGTTCCCTCTAAAACAGTCTCAGTCCGAAATAACACTTGCCCTTGGTTCACAACCGATGTCCTCAATGCGCTGAAAAAGAGAAACAGGCTCTATAGCAAATGGAGATTAAATCGATGTTCTTTGAATTGGAATGCTTACAAAATTGCACGCAATTTTGCGACTCAAATTGTTCGTTGTTCTAAGCGTAACTATTTTTCATCGAAGTTAAATGCTTCACTGCCCCCAAAAGTGTTATGGAGGAACCTGAGACAAATTGGTATTTGCAGTAGGTCCATTGAAGACTGCGTTTTGGACACTGATGAACTAAACGACTATTTTTTGGATAATGACTCAGTAACTAGTGTCTCTAACTTTGAAGAAATAGATGCAGGCATTGGAGGTCAGACTGAGTTTGAAGTGGTGACAGAGAACGAAGTTCTTTCCGCCATAGCTTCAATAAGGTCTAATGCGACTGGTGAAGATGGTATTCCCATAAGTTTCGTTAAACTAATCCTACCGGAAATCATTGGCCACCTAACGCATATAATAAATTTCTGTATAACCTCATCAACCTTTCCCCAGTCATGGAAGTATGGAAAAGTTATACCAGTTGCTAAGAAGGCTAATCCTGCCTCTTTTAGTGATTTTAGGCCCATAAGCATCTTACCATGCTTGTCAAAGGTGTTTGAGAGGGTGCTAGCAAAGCAAATACTTTTCCATCTGTCACAAAACTCATTGCTTAACCTTCACCAATCAGGCTTCAGAGCTGGTCATAGTTGCTCCTCAGCAATGGTTAATATCCTTGACAACATCAGACAAGAGTTTGACAAGGGTTTCGTGACTTTGCTTTGCTTGCTCGATTTCTCGAAGGCCTTTGACAAAGTTAACCATGGTATTCTTTGCTGGAAACTAAAGCATTTATTCGGGTTCAATGATCGTAGTGTTAGGCTGTTGAAAGATTTCTTATCTAATCGATATCAAAGAGTAGTTATTGGTGAAAGACATTCCGCGTTAAAGCCTATCAAGCAAGGTGTACCTCAAGGGTCAATCTTAGGACCCATTTTGTTCTGTATTTTTATCAACGACCTCCCTTTGGTATGCCGTCACTCCAAAATCCATCTATATGCAGACGATGTCCAACTTCATCTTTCCCTGCCCATTAAAAACATTAGACAGCTTGTTACACTTCTTAATCAGGAGTTGTCAGCAATAAATAGCTGGGTAGAGGAAAACGGCCTTGTGTTAAACCCAACCAAATCTATGGTTATCCCCATATCCAATAAATCTTTTGACCTCAGCCTTTTACCGGATATATGGCTGTCGAGCTCCAAAATTAAGGTGGTCGAACATGCCAAAAGTCTTGGATTTGTCATTAATCGTAGCCTATCATGTTACAACCACATTAACCTCGTTGTTGCTCGCGTCTATGGATGTCTGCGTAAACTATGGCTTACAGCTAGTTTTACTCCATCCGAAACTCGGGAAAGACTAGTGCGTACGCTAATAATGCCGATTATATCATATGCTGAAGTTGTGTACGGCCATCCGGATTCTTTATCGCAACGGAAGCTACAGGTAGCTTTTAATGATGCCATTAGGTACATTCATGGGCTGCGAAGATATGACAGGATTTCTGTCTACTCTCGTAACTTTCTTGGTTGCACATTGACGCAATACGTGAATATGAGGAATTGCATATTCTTGCATAATATTATAAATACGAAAATGCCACCTTATTTATACCGTAAATTGAGTTTCTCTCGCTCTCGTAGAACATTTAACATTGACGTCCCTATTTTTCGCTATTTAAATTCCTCCCGATTGTTTTTTATTCATGCGATTAGGCTATGGAATTCACTGCCTTCACGTATTAAAAGCCTATCAAGGAGTGACCATTTCAAGGCAGCAGTTTTTCTTCATTTTTCGTCGCAGCAATGAAAAAAGGAAAAAGAAAGAAAGTAGAGGAAGAAAAATATTAAATTGATCCTACTACCTTCCCCATAATATCCAGTCATATGTTTCCCACTTCTTTAGTTTTAAGTCTTTGTTTATAATATTGTAAATTTATTTTATATATATATTGTACCGCATAAGTACTAAAAGAGACCTAAGTCTCATAGTACAGCCCGCTTACATTTAAGGTTAATAAACTGAACTGAATTGAATTGAACATGTCAGCGAAGGAAATGTGGACATTTTGCAGATTCCTACAATAATCATTGGAGATCTAGTTCCAAATAATAACAAACATTGGAAACTACTAATTCTTCTTAATAAAATTTTAGATATCGTTCTAAAGTCCAGATTTAAAACTGTCGATGTAACCAATCTAAGAGATTTAATAACCAAACACCATGCTTTATATATAGGGCTGTTCAACGAAAATTTAAAACCAAAATTTCATTTTATCGTTCACTACCCGCACGTAATGGAAATGCTCGGACCGTTAAAACATTTGTGGGCATTCCGGTTTGAATCCAAACACAAAGTACTCAAAAGCTACTGCAATAATACAACTTCTCGTAGAAATTTACCTCTTTCTTTAGGAATTAAAGCGAGTTTAATGTTTTGTAAAAGAATTAATTCTAAAATAGGGATTCGCTCAAAAATTTCAACAAAATCCATATCCGAACTTGTTCTTAAAGATCATTGGTGCTTTCCTAAGATACAAACTGCTATTCAGTATAAATGTTTGAATGATGAACTTTGTTATAATGCTCTCACTTACTGCAAAGTATTATATAAAAGTAATCAATACATCAGTACATCCAATTCAGAAATCAAAATATATAGAATTGAGTGTATTTTGGAGATGAAGATGCTGGCTAGGAAGGAGGCAGAACTGGAGGAAGAAGGCGGCGTCAGAGCCATCAACCAAACGCTAGCGGAGTTCTTTCCCCAACGGTCCCTAGAGGCGATAAAGAAGGCCAGCCAAAAGCCCTCATATCGTCTCGACGTTCTAACCTACCGGAACCAGATGACGCTGACCACCACATCCTCGCAACCACCACCATCAGCGCTAGCACCCAGCCCACCAATGGAAGCAGACACCATCATGCAATTCCTGCATAACCTCCGTCCTCTTGAGACCACCAGCTATAGGAGCAGCCACCTGTCAAACATCATCCATGAAGCAGAGCAGGTCGGAAAAGAAGAGACCACGAGACGACTAGGACTCTACATTGCGGAAATCTTCCCGAGGAATCCAACCACGCAGCGTCATCGAGCTGGAAACACGCCAACAACGACGAGCAGAAGACAGCAAAGGAGAGGAGAGTACGCAGAGACACAAAAGAACTGGCAAAAGCATCAGAGGAGATGCATCAAGTCCCTACTCGAAGGTCCCAGCCAAGCGAGAATGCCACCGGATGAGATTATGGAACCCTTCTGGAGGAATGTGATGGAGCGTCGCTCAACTGCCGCACCCGAGGATGAGAATCTCCATCAACCACTTGTAACGATTTGGATGCCCATTACAGAGGAAGACATATCAGCCAACAAGCCCGACCTCAACACATCCCCAGGCCCAGACGGAGTCACAGCTCGCCAACTCCGAGCTGTGCCCATAGGAATAACAGTCCGTATCCTAAACCTGATCCTGTGGTGCGGGAAATTACCTCTTCACCTGAATGAGTCAAGGATAACAATGATCCCCAAAAAGATAGACGCAAGTGAACCCGGTGACTTCCGGCCCATCACGGTTGCATCGGTCATCCTCCGGCAGCTACACGGCATCCTGGCCAAAAGGTTAGCAAGCACAATAAAACTCGACCCGAGACAGCAGGCCTTCATGGAGACAGATGGGTGCGCAACCAACGTGGCTATAGTGGACCTGCTACTCCGTCATCACCAGCAGAAACACGCCAGCTGCTACATTGCCGCCCTGGACGTCGCAAAGGCATTCGACACCGTCTCACACCAAACACTTTTTGGAACCCTGCGGTCGTACGGAGCACCACCAGAGTTCGTAGACTACATACGATCAGTCTACGCCGACGCTAGGACAACTATCAACCTAGGAGGAAGTCGATCAAGAACAATCGTGCCGAGGAGTGGGGTTAAGCAAGGAGACCCCCTATCCCCGACACTCTTCAATATGATCATAGATCGGCTTATACGTTCCCTCCCAACAGAAATCAGGTGCCATATAGGCACGGCGTCCACCAATTGCGTCGCCTTTGCCGATGACCTAGTGTTGTGTGGTTCGACCCCTATGGGGTTGCAAAAACTGCTGGACCATACGCATTCATTCCTAGAATCATGTGGTTTGTCCCTCAACCCATCCAAGTGCCTTACCATCAGCATCAAGGGACAGGCCAAGCAAAAGAACAACGTGATAGAAAACAGATGGTTCAACATCTCCGGACAGGAACTACCAGCATTAAAGAGGACGGAAGAGTGGAAGTACTTAGGTATCAAATTCACCGCAGACGGAACATGTAAGGTGGATCCACACGCAGACCTCGTCCCGAAGTTGGAGCGCATAACGAGGGCACCCCTGAAGCCGCAGCAGAGGCTCCATATAACAAGAAGCGTGCTGATACCCCAGCTCTACCACCAGCTAACTCTGGGAAGCACGAACGTGGGTAGCCTGAATACGACGGACCGTCTTATAAGAGCAGCGGTCAGGAAGTGGCTCAACCTACCACACGATACGCCGGTAGCATTCTTCCATGCGCCAGTTAGCCAAGGAGGCCTGGGCATCACTGCCCTACGATGGAAGGCCCCACTACTACGAGCAAATAGGCTGATGAATCTACCCTTGCCGAACTTGGAAGCTAGCCTCGCCGCCAACATCTACTTAGCGAGGGAAGTGGATAGAGCTACCATACGGCTTAGGGTAGAAGGAAGGGCGCTGCAGAACAACGCAGATATAGAAGACTACTGGAGCGCCAAACTTCACCAATCAGTGGACGGACAAGGTCTCAGAGAAGGCGCGAACGACAAGCAGGCTCACCGTTGGATCAGGGAACCAACCAAACTGCTGTCCGGACGGGACTTCCTAAACTGCATTAAAGTGCGGATCAATGCGTTACCTACCAGATCGAGAACAACACGGGGAAGGCTAACAGAGGATCGACAATGCAGGGCAAAATGCCCCGTCCCAGAGACCCTGAATCATGTGGTCCAGCAATGCTTCCGCTCGCACAGCAGTAGGGTGGAGAGACATGACAGTGTCATAAAATACATCAAAAGGAGTGCAATATCGAGAGGTCTCCGAACGATAGAGGAACCAGCGATCACAACGAACGAAGGACTCCGGAAACCAGACCTGGTAATAGCCAACCGGCAAGAAGCCATCATCATCGATGCGCAGGTTGTTACCGATGGAAGGCCACTGGAGGAAGCGCACCTTCGAAAGCTGGCGAAGTATAACACCCCCGAAGTAAAGAATGAAATTGCATCAAGGCTCCAGGTGGAGCGCGTCCACGTTGCCACAGCAACATTAAACTGGCGTGGTATCTGGGCCACTGGAAGCGTGAGTCAGCTTATCCGGCACGGAGTAATAAAAGCAACGGACACAGCCCTTATCAGCACCCGCGTACTGATAGGGACTCACATGTGTTTTAGACAATTCAACAACACGACACTCACCAGAGTATATAACCCCGGATGATCCCCATCCCTTATCCTTTCCAATCCCCCCACTCTTCGTACTGCCTGCGAATTCAGGCACAAGTCAGAACGGCCACTTGATGGACTCTGCGAGAGTCCCAACGTCGTAAAAAAAAAAAAAAAAAAAAAAAAGCCAAATGCCTCGTCATCTAATTAGTGACGCGCATGAATGGATTAACGAGATTCCTACTGTCCCTATCTACTCAGTTGCGTTTTGAGTGCTGTTGAGTGCGGACGTTCTTGTGCGTGGTCATTGCAGTTGTATTTAAAGTGCGATTATCTACCATCGTGTAGATCGTGGATAAAATTGGCTTTCTGAAGCAAAAGTGTAGAGACAAAGGTACAGTAATACCGATTTGCCCTCTTTTATTGCCCTTGTGTGCGCACTTAAGGAAAATAATCAGAGGCTATTACCCCTGTGTGTAAATTTGAAGTGTTAACAGATTATCCCTCGCGAGTAAAACCCGTGTGGTTAGTCTGCATAGCCTTGTTTTATTACATTTTCGGCAAACGAAGTATCCCTCGCGAACCAAAAAACCCGTGATTAACCTGCAGAGACAAAGGTTCGCCGTTCTGCCCCCTTTTTATTGCCGTTGTGTGTGAAATTTCATTGTTATCCCATGGAAGAAAAGATGATTACCCTCACTAGTGATGAATAATTCGCTAAGCCTTCTAAACCAGTTGGTAGGAAAAGGGTAGCGGGGTTTTTGAAGGTAATTAGTGGTAGTGAGTGCGGTGAAAGTCCTAAGAAAAAGAAAGACAAAGTAATTAAAAAGGCTACTAAAGCCAAGAAAATGGTGATATGTGAAACAGAGAGCAATGCGGATGATGAAAGCGAATCACCGCAAATAACTATTAAAAAAAAGGAGAACCAAAGGACCATTGTAACAATAATAATATGGAAAGGAATTCCATATATTGTTTGCGAAAAAGTTGGAATATCAGAGTTTTGCGATCATTTCAACTCTTACGAAATTTTGAATGGCACAGAAGCCTATTTTATTTACAATATCAATAAGTTTGATGGACCCCCTCTTAATTTACGAGTATACTCAAATCCTAGTGGAAAGAAATATACCTTCCTAAAATACTTTTAAGATTTTGTCTGTTGTTTGTACTTTATATTTATCTAAATTATTCTCAAATCCCAATGAAAAGAAATATAATGTACCTTCCTAAAATACTTTTAAGTTTTTTTCTGTTGTTTCTACTTATATATCTAAATTATACTACAATCCTATGGAAAGAAATATATGTATCTTCCTAAAAAACTTTATTTATCTAAATTATACAGTCATGGAAGTATGGAAAAGTTATACCAGTTGCTAAGAAGGCTAATCCTGCCTCTTTTAGTGATTTTAGGCCCATAAGCATCTTACCATGCTTGTCAAAGGTGTTTGAGAGGGTGCTAGCAAAGCAAATACTTTTCCATCTGTCACAAAACTCATTGCTTAACCTTCACCAATCAGGCTTCAGAGCTGGTCATAGTTGCTCCTCAGCAATGGTTAATATCCTTGACAACATCAGACAAGAGTTTGACAAGGGTTTCGTGACTTTGCTTTGCTTGCTCGATTTCTCGAAGGCCTTTGACAAAGTTAACCATGGTATTCTTTGCTGGAAACTAAAGCATTTATTCGGGTTCAATGATCGTAGTGTTAGGCTGTTGAAAGATTTCTTATCTAATCGATATCAAAGAGTAGTTATTGGTGAAAGACATTCCGCGTTAAAGCCTATCAAGCAAGGTGTACCTCAAGGGTCAATCTTAGGACCCATTTTGTTCTGTATTTTTATCAACGACCTCCCTTTGGTATGCCGTCACTCCAAAATCCATCTATATGCAGACGATGTCCAACTTCATCTTTCCCTGCCCATTAAAAACATTAGACAGCTTGTTACACTTCTTAATCAGGAGTTGTCAGCAATAAATAGCTGGGTAGAGGAAAACGGCCTTGTGTTAAACCCAACCAAATCTATGGTTATCCCCATATCCAATAAATCTTTTGACCTCAGCCTTTTACCGGATATATGGCTGTCGAGCTCCAAAATTAAGGTGGTCGAACATGCCAAAAGTCTTGGATTTGTCATTAATCGTAGCCTATCATGTTACAACCACATTAACCTCGTTGTTGCTCGCGTCTATGGATGTCTGCGTAAACTATGGCTTACAGCTAGTTTTACTCCATCCGAAACTCGGGAAAGACTAGTGCGTACGCTAATAATGCCGATTATATCATATGCTGAAGTTGTGTACGGCCATCCGGATTCTTTATCGCAACGGAAGCTACAGGTAGCTTTTAATGATGCCATTAGGTACATTCATGGGCTGCGAAGATATGACAGGATTTCTGTCTACTCTCGTAACTTTCTTGGTTGCACATTGACGCAATACGTGAATATGAGGAATTGCATATTCTTGCATAATATTATAAATACGAAAATGCCACCTTATTTATACCGTAAATTGAGTTTCTCTCGCTCTCGTAGAACATTTAACATTGACGTCCCTATTTTTCGCTATTTAAATTCCTCCCGATTGTTTTTTATTCATGCGATTAGGCTATGGAATTCACTGCCTTCACGTATTAAAAGCCTATCAAGGAGTGACCATTTCAAGGCAGCAGTTTTTCTTCATTTTTCGTCGCAGCAATGAAAAAAGGAAAAAGAAAGAAAGTAGAGGAAGAAAAATATTAAATTGATCCTACTACCTTCCCCATAATATCCAGTCATATGTTTCCCACTTCTTTAGTTTTAAGTCTTTGTTTATAATATTGTAAATTTATTTTATATATATATTGTACCGCATAAGTACTAAAAGAGACCTAAGTCTCATAGTACAGCCCGCTTACATTTAAGGTTAATAAACTGAACTGAATTGAATTGAACATGTCAGCGAAGGAAATGTGGACATTTTGCAGATTCCTACAATAATCATTGGAGATCTAGTTCCAAATAATAACAAACATTGGAAACTACTAATTCTTCTTAATAAAATTTTAGATATCGTTCTAAAGTCCAGATTTAAAACTGTCGATGTAACCAATCTAAGAGATTTAATAACCAAACACCATGCTTTATATATAGGGCTGTTCAACGAAAATTTAAAACCAAAATTTCATTTTATCGTTCACTACCCGCACGTAATGGAAATGCTCGGACCGTTAAAACATTTGTGGGCATTCCGGTTTGAATCCAAACACAAAGTACTCAAAAGCTACTGCAATAATACAACTTCTCGTAGAAATTTACCTCTTTCTTTAGGAATTAAAGCGAGTTTAATGTTTTGTAAAAGAATTAATTCTAAAATAGGGATTCGCTCAAAAATTTCAACAAAATCCATATCCGAACTTGTTCTTAAAGATCATTGGTGCTTTCCTAAGATACAAACTGCTATTCAGTATAAATGTTTGAATGATGAACTTTGTTATAATGCTCTCACTTACTGCAAAGTATTATATAAAAGTAATCAATACATCAGTACATCCAATTCAGAAATCAAAATATATAGAATTGAGTGTATTTTGGAGATGAAGATGCTGGCTAGGAAGGAGGCAGAACTGGAGGAAGAAGGCGGCGTCAGAGCCATCAACCAAACGCTAGCGGAGTTCTTTCCCCAACGGTCCCTAGAGGCGATAAAGAAGGCCAGCCAAAAGCCCTCATATCGTCTCGACGTTCTAACCTACCGGAACCAGATGACGCTGACCACCACATCCTCGCAACCACCACCATCAGCGCTAGCACCCAGCCCACCAATGGAAGCAGACACCATCATGCAATTCCTGCATAACCTCCGTCCTCTTGAGACCACCAGCTATAGGAGCAGCCACCTGTCAAACATCATCCATGAAGCAGAGCAGGTCGGAAAAGAAGAGACCACGAGACGTCTAGGACTCTACATTGCGGAAATCTTCCCGAGGAATCCAACCACGCAGCGTCATCGAGCTCGAAACACGCCAACAACGACGAGCAGAAGACAGCAAAGGAGAGGAGAGTACGCAGAGACACAAAAGAACTGGCAAAAGCATCAGAGGAGATGCATCAAGTCCCTACTCGAAGGTCCCAGCCAAGCGAGAATGCCACCGGATGAGATTATGGAACCCTTCTGGAGGAATGTGATGGAGCGTAGCTCAACTGCCGCACCCGAGGATGAGAATCTCCATCAACCAGTTGTAACGATTTGGATGCCCATTACAGAGGAAGACATATCAGCCAACAAGCCCGACCTCAACACATCCCCAGGCCCAGACGGAGTCACAGCTCGCCAACTCCGAGCTGTGCCCATAGGAATAACAGTCCGTATCCTAAACCTGATCCTGTGGTGCGGGAAATTACCTCTTCACCTGAATGAGTCAAGGATAACAATGATCCCCAAAAAGATAGACGCAAGTGAACCCGGTGACTTCCGGCCCATCACGGTTGCATCGGTCATCCTCCGGCAGCTACACGGCATCCTGGCCAAAAGGTTAGCAAGCACAATAAAACTCGACCCGAGACAGCAGGCCTTCATGGAGACAGATGGGTGCGCAACCAACGTGGCTATAGTGGACCTGCTACTCCGTCATCACCAGCAGAAACACGCCAGCTGCTACATTGCCGCCCTGGACGTCGCAAAGGCATTCGACACCGTCTCACACCAAACACTTTTTGGAACCCTGCGGTCGTACGGAGCACCACCAGAGTTCGTAGACTACATACGATCAGTCTACGCCGACGCTAGGACAACTATCAACCTAGGAGGAAGTCGATCAAGAACAATCGTGCCGAGGAGTGGGGTTAAGCAAGGAGACCCCCTATCCCCGACACTCTTCAATATGATCATAGATCGGCTTATACGTTCCCTTCCAACAGAAATCAGGTGCCATATAGGCACGGCGTCCACCAATTGCGTCGCCTTTGCCGATGACCTAGTGTTGTGTGGTTCGACCCCTATGGGGTTGCAAAAACTGCTGGACCATACGCATTCATTCCTAGAATCATGTGGTTTGTCCCTCAACCCATCCAAGTGCCTTACCATCAGCATCAAGGGACAGGCCAAGCAAAAGAACAACGTGATAGAAAACAGATGGTTCAACATCTCCGGACAGGAACTACCAGCATTAAAGAGGACGGAAGAGTGGAAGTACTTAGGTATCAAATTCACCGCAGACGGAACATGTAAGGTGGATCCACACGCAGACCTCGTCCCGAAGTTGGAGCGCATAACGAGGGCACCCCTGAAGCCGCAGCAGAGGCTCCATATAACAAGAAGCGTGCTGATACCCCAGCTCTACCACCAGCTAACTCTGGGAAGCACGAACGTGGGTAGCCTGAATACGACGGACCGTCTTATAAGAGCAGCGGTCAGGAAGTGGCTCAACCTACCACACGATACGCCGGTAGCATTCTTCCATGCGCCAGTTAGCCAAGGAGGCCTGGGCATCACTGCCCTACGATGGAAGGCCCCACTACTACGAGCAAATAGGCTGATGAATCTACCCTTGCCGAACTTGGAAGCTAGCCTCGCCGCCAACATCTACTTAGCGAGGGAAGTGGATAGAGCTACCATACGGCTTAGGGTAGAAGGAAGGGCGCTGCAGAACAACGCAGATATAGAAGACTACTGGAGCGCCAAACTTCACCAATCAGTGGACGGACAAGGTCTCAGAGAAGGCGCGAACGACAAGCAGGCTCACCGTTGGATCAGGGAACCAACCAAACTGCTGTCCGGACGGGACTTCCTAAACTGCATTAAAGTGCGGATCAATGCGTTACCTACCAGATCGAGAACAACACGGGGAAGGCTAACAGAGGATCGACAATGCAGGGCAAAATGCCCCGTCCCAGAGACCCTGAATCATGTGGTCCAGCAATGCTTCCGCTCGCACAGCAGTAGGGTGGAGAGACATGACAGTGTCATAAAATACATCAAAAGGAGTGCAATATCGAGAGGTCTCCGAACGATAGAGGAACCAGCGATCACAACGAACGAAGGACTCCGGAAACCAGACCTGGTAATAGCCAACCGGCAAGAAGCCATCATCATCGATGCGCAGGTTGTTACCGATGGAAGGCCACTGGAGGAAGCGCACCTTCGAAAGCTGGCGAAGTATAACACCCCCGAAGTAAAGAATGAAATTGCATCAAGGCTCCAGGTGGAGCGCGTCCACGTTGCCACAGCAACATTAAACTGGCGTGGTATCTGGGCCACTGGAAGCGTGAGTCAGCTTATCCGGCACGGAGTAATAAAAGCAACGGACACAGCCCTTATCAGCACCCGCGTACTGATAGGGACTCACATGTGTTTTAGACAATTCAACAACACGACACTCACCAGAGTATATAACCCCGGATGATCCCCATCCCTTATCCTTTCCAATCCCCCCACTCTTCGTACTGCCTGCGAATTCAGGCACAAGTCAGAACGGCCACTTGATGGACTCTGCGAGAGTCCCAACGTCGTAAAAAAAAAAAAAAAAAAAAAAAGCCAAATGCCTCGTCATCTAATTAGTGACGCGCATGAATGGATTAACGAGATTCCTACTGTCCCTATCTACTCAGTTGCGTTTTGAGTGCTGTTGAGTGCGGACGTTCTTGTGCGTGGTCATTGCAGTTGTATTTAAAGTGCGATTATCTACCATCGTGTCGTGGATAAAATTGGCTTTCTGAAGCAAAAGTGTAGAGACAAAGGTACAGTAATACCGATTTGCCCTCTTTTATTGCCCTTGTGTGCGCACTTAAGGAAAATAATCAGAGGCTATTACCCCTGTGTGTAAATTTGAAGTGTTAACAGATTATCCCTCGCGAGTAAAACCCGTGTGGTTAGTCTGCATAGCCTTGTTTTATTACATTTTCGGCAAACGAAGTATCCCTCGCGAACCAAAAAACCCGTGATTAACCTGCAGAGACAAAGGTTCGCCGTTCTGCCCCCTTTTTATTGCCGTTGTGTGTGAAATTTCATTGTTATCCCATGGAAGAAAAGATGATTACCCTCACTAGTGATGAATAATTCGCTAAGCCTTCTAAACCAGTTGGTAGGAAAAGGGTAGCGGGGTTTTTGAAGGTAATTAGTGGTAGTGAGTGCGGTGAAAGTCCTAAGAAAAAGAAAGACAAAGTAATTAAAAAGGCTACTAAAGCCAAGAAAATGGTGATATGTGAAACAGAGAGCAATGCGGATGATGAAAGCGAATCACCGCAAATAACTATTAAAAAAAAGGAGAACCAAAGGACCATTGTAACAATAATAATATGGAAAGGAATTCCATATATTGTTTGCGAAAAAGTTGGAATATCAGAGTTTTGCGATCATTTCAACTCTTACGAAATTTTGAATGGCACAGAAGCCTATTTTATTTACAATATCAATAAGTTTGATGGACCCCCTCTTAATTTACGAGTATACTCAAATCCTAGTGGAAAGAAATATACCTTCCTAAAATACTTTTAAGATTTTGTCTGTTGTTTGTACTTTATATTTATCTAAATTATTCTCAAATCCCAATGAAAAGAAATATAATGTACCTTCCTAAAATACTTTTAAGTTTTTTTCTGTTGTTTCTACTTATATATCTAAATTATACTACAATCCTATGGAAAGAAATATATGTATCTTCCTAAAAAACTTTATTTATCTAAATTATACAGTCATGGAAGTATGGAAAAGTTATACCAGTTGCTAAGAAGGCTAATCCTGCCTCTTTTAGTGATTTTAGGCCCATAAGCATCTTACCATGCTTGTCAAAGGTGTTTGAGAGGGTGCTAGCAAAGCAAATACTTTTCCATCTGTCACAAAACTCATTGCTTAACCTTCACCAATCAGGCTTCAGAGCTGGTCATAGTTGCTCCTCAGCAATGGTTAATATCCTTGACAACATCAGACAAGAGTTTGACAAGGGTTTCGTGACTTTGCTTTGCTTGCTCGATTTCTCGAAGGCCTTTGACAAAGTTAACCATGGTATTCTTTGCTGGAAACTAAAGCATTTATTCGGGTTCAATGATCGTAGTGTTAGGCTGTTGAAAGATTTCTTATCTAATCGATATCAAAGAGTAGTTATTGGTGAAAGACATTCCGCGTTAAAGCCTATCAAGCAAGGTGTACCTCAAGGGTCAATCTTAGGACCCATTTTGTTCTGTATTTTTATCAACGACCTCCCTTTGGTATGCCGTCACTCCAAAATCCATCTATATGCAGACGATGTCCAACTTCATCTTTCCCTGCCCATTAAAAACATTAGACAGCTTGTTACACTTCTTAATCAGGAGTTGTCAGCAATAAATAGCTGGGTAGAGGAAAACGGCCTTGTGTTAAACCCAACCAAATCTATGGTTATCCCCATATCCAATAAATCTTTTGACCTCAGCCTTTTACCGGATATATGGCTGTCGAGCTCCAAAATTAAGGTGGTCGAACATGCCAAAAGTCTTGGATTTGTCATTAATCGTAGCCTATCATGTTACAACCACATTAACCTCGTTGTTGCTCGCGTCTATGGATGTCTGCGTAAACTATGGCTTACAGCTAGTTTTACTCCATCCGAAACTCGGGAAAGACTAGTGCGTACGCTAATAATGCCGATTATATCATATGCTGAAGTTGTGTACGGCCATCCGGATTCTTTATCGCAACGGAAGCTACAGGTAGCTTTTAATGATGCCATTAGGTACATTCATGGGCTGCGAAGATATGACAGGATTTCTGTCTACTCTCGTAACTTTCTTGGTTGCACATTGACGCAATACGTGAATATGAGGAATTGCATATTCTTGCATAATATTATAAATACGAAAATGCCACCTTATTTATACCGTAAATTGAGTTTCTCTCGCTCTCGTAGAACATTTAACATTGACGTCCCTATTTTTCGCTATTTAAATTCCTCCCGATTGTTTTTTATTCATGCGATTAGGCTATGGAATTCACTGCCTTCACGTATTAAAAGCCTATCAAGGAGTGACCATTTCAAGGCAGCAGTTTTTCTTCATTTTTCGTCGCAGCAATGAAAAAAGGAAAAAGAAAGAAAGTAGAGGAAGAAAAATATTAAATTGATCCTACTACCTTCCCCATAATATCCAGTCATATGTTTCCCACTTCTTTAGTTTTAAGTCTTTGTTTATAATATTGTAAATTTATTTTATATATATATTGTACCGCATAAGTACTAAAAGAGACCTAAGTCTCATAGTACAGCCCGCTTACATTTAAGGTTAATAAACTGAACTGAATTGAATTGAACATGTCAGCGAAGGAAATGTGGACATTTTGCAGATTCCTACAATAATCATTGGAGATCTAGTTCCAAATAATAACAAACATTGGAAACTACTAATTCTTCTTAATAAAATTTTAGATATCGTTCTAAAGTCCAGATTTAAAACTGTCGATGTAACCAATCTAAGAGATTTAATAACCAAACACCATGCTTTATATATAGGGCTGTTCAACGAAAATTTAAAACCAAAATTTCATTTTATCGTTCACTACCCGCACGTAATGGAAATGCTCGGACCGTTAAAACATTTGTGGGCATTCCGGTTTGAATCCAAACACAAAGTACTCAAAAGCTACTGCAATAATACAACTTCTCGTAGAAATTTACCTCTTTCTTTAGGAATTAAAGCGAGTTTAATGTTTTGTAAAAGAATTAATTCTAAAATAGGGATTCGCTCAAAAATTTCAACAAAATCCATATCCGAACTTGTTCTTAAAGATCATTGGTGCTTTCCTAAGATACAAACTGCTATTCAGTATAAATGTTTGAATGATGAACTTTGTTATAATGCTCTCACTTACTGCAAAGTATTATATAAAAGTAATCAATACATCAGTACATCCAATTCAGAAATCAAAATATATAGAATTGAGTGTATTTTGGAGATGAAGATGCTGGCTAGGAAGGAGGCAGAACTGGAGGAAGAAGGCGGCGTCAGAGCCATCAACCAAACGCTAGCGGAGTTCTTTCCCCAACGGTCCCTAGAGGCGATAAAGAAGGCCAGCCAAAAGCCCTCATATCGTCTCGACGTTCTAACCTACCGGAACCAGATGACGCTGACCACCACATCCTCGCAACCACCACCATCAGCGCTAGCACCCAGCCCACCAATGGAAGCAGACACCATCATGCAATTCCTGCATAACCTCCGTCCTCTTGAGACCACCAGCTATAGGAGCAGCCACCTGTCAAACATCATCCATGAAGCAGAGCAGGTCGGAAAAGAAGAGACCACGAGACGTCTAGGACTCTACATTGCGGAAATCTTCCCGAGGAATCCAACCACGCAGCGTCATCGAGCTCGAAACACGCCAACAACGACGAGCAGAAGACAGCAAAGGAGAGGAGAGTACGCAGAGACACAAAAGAACTGGCAAAAGCATCAGAGGAGATGCATCAAGTCCCTACTCGAAGGTCCCAGCCAAGCGAGAATGCCACCGGATGAGATTATGGAACCCTTCTGGAGGAATGTGATGGAGCGTCGCTCAACTGCCGCACCCGAGGATGAGAATCTCCATCAACCACTTGTAACGATTTGGATGCCCATTACAGAGGAAGACATATCAGCCAACAAGCCCGACCTCAACACATCCCCAGGCCCAGACGGAGTCACAGCTCGCCAACTCCGAGCTGTGCCCATAGGAATAACAGTCCGTATCCTAAACCTGATCCTGTGGTGCGGGAAATTACCTCTTCACCTGAATGAGTCAAGGATAACAATGATCCCCAAAAAGATAGACGCAAGTGAACCCGGTGACTTCCGGCCCATCACGGTTGCATCGGTCATCCTCCGGCAGCTACACGGCATCCTGGCCAAAAGGTTAGCAAGCACAATAAAACTCGACCCGAGACAGCAGGCCTTCATGGAGACAGATGGGTGCGCAACCAACGTGGCTATAGTGGACCTGCTACTCCGTCATCACCAGCAGAAACACGCCAGCTGCTACATTGCCGCCCTGGACGTCGCAAAGGCATTCGACACCGTCTCACACCAAACACTTTTTGGAACCCTGCGGTCGTACGGAGCACCACCAGAGTTCGTAGACTACATACGATCAGTCTACGCCGACGCTAGGACAACTATCAACCTAGGAGGAAGTCGATCAAGAACAATCGTGCCGAGGAGTGGGGTTAAGCAAGGAGACCCCCTATCCCCGACACTCTTCAATATGATCATAGATCGGCTTATACGTTCCCTCCCAACAGAAATCAGGTGCCATATAGGCACGGCGTCCACCAATTGCGTCGCCTTTGCCGATGACCTAGTGTTGTGTGGTTCGACCCCTATGGGGTTGCAAAAACTGCTGGACCATACGCATTCATTCCTAGAATCATGTGGTTTGTCCCTCAACCCATCCAAGTGCGTTACCATCAGCATCAAGGGACAGGCCAAGCAAAAGAACAACGTGATAGAAAACAGATGGTTCAACATCTCCGGACAGGAACTACCAGCATTAAAGAGGACGGAAGAGTGGAAGTACTTAGGTATCAAATTCACCGCAGACGGAACATGTAAGGTGGATCCACACGCAGACCTCGTCCCGAAGTTGGAGCGCATAACGAGGGCACCCCTGAAGCCGCAGCAGAGGCTCCATATAACAAGAAGCGTGCTGATACCCCAGCTCTACCACCAGCTAACTCTGGGAAGCACGAACGTGGGTAGCCTGAATACGACGGACCGTCTTATAAGAGCAGCGGTCAGGAAGTGGCTCAACCTACCACACGATACGCCGGTAGCATTCTTCCATGCGCCAGTTAGCCAAGGAGGCCTGGGCATCACTGCCCTACGATGGAAGGCCCCACTACTACGAGCAAATAGGCTGATGAATCTACCCTTGCCGAACTTGGAAGCTAGCCTCGCCGCCAACATCTACTTAGCGAGGGAAGTGGATAGAGCTACCATACGGCTTAGG
The DNA here is from genome assembly GCA_949715645.1 of Portevinia maculata. Taxonomy (NCBI): domain Eukaryota; kingdom Metazoa; phylum Arthropoda; class Insecta; order Diptera; family Syrphidae; genus Portevinia; species Portevinia maculata. The sequence goes on along the minus strand of OX454530.1, from coordinate 5,544,807 downwards.
GTAGAAGGAAGGGCGCTGCAGAACAACGCAGATATAGAAGACTACTGGAGCGCCAAACTTCACCAATCAGTGGACGGACAAGGTCTCAGAGAAGGCGCGAACGACAAGCAGGCTCACCGTTGGATCAGGGAACCAACCAAACTGCTGTCCGGACGGGACTTCCTAAACTGCATTAAAATGCGGATCAATGCGTTACCTACCAGATCGAGAACAACACGGGGAAGGCTAACAGAGGATCGACAATGCAGGGCAAAATGCCCCGTCCCAGAGACCCTGAATCATGTGGTCCAGCAATGCTTCCGCTCGCACAGCAGTAGAGTGGAGAGACATGACAGTGTCATAAAATACATTAAAAGGAGTGCAATATCGAGAGGTCTCCGAACGATAGAGGAACCAGCGATCACAACGAACGAAGGACTCCGGAAACCAGACCTGGTAATAGCCAACCGGCAAGAAGCCATCATCATCGATGCGCAGGTTGTTACCGATGGAAGGCCACTGGAGGAAGCGCACCTTCGAAAGCTGGCGAAGTATAACACCCCCGAAATAAAGAATGAAATTGCATCAAGGCTCCAGGTGGAGCGCGTCCACGTTGCCACAGCAACATTAAACTGGCGTGGTATCTGGGCCACTGGAAGCGTGAGTCAGCTTATCCGGCACGGAGTAATAAAAGCAACGGACACAGCCCTTATCAGCACCCGCGTACTGATAGGGACTCACATGTGTTTTAGACAATTCAACAACACGACACTCACCAGAGTATATAACCCCGGATGATCCCCATCCCTTATCCTTTCCAATCCCCCCACTCTTCGTACTGCCTGCGAATTCAGGCACAAGTCAGAACGGCCACTTGATGGACTCTGCGAGAGTCCCAACGTCGTAAAAAAAAAAAAAAAAAAAATAGCCAAATGCCTCGTCATCTAATTAGTGACGCGCATGAATGGATTAACGAGATTCCTACTGTCCCTATCTACTCAGTTGCGTTTTGAGTGCTGTTGAGTGCGGACGTTCTTGTGCGTGGTCATTGCAGTTGTATTTAAAGTGCGATTATCTACCATCGTGTAGATCGTGGATAAAATTGGCTTTCTGAAGCAAAAGTGTAGAGACAAAGGTACAGTAATACCGATTTGCCCTCTTTTATTGCCCTTGTGTGCGCACTTAAGGAAAATAATCAGAGGCTATTACCCCTGTGTGTAAATTTGAAGTGTTAACAGATTATCCCTCGCGAGTAAAACCCGTGTGGTTAGTCTGCATAGCCTTGTTTTATTACATTTTCGGCAAACGAAGTATCCCTCGCGAACCAAAAAACCCGTGATTAACCTGCAGAGACAAAGGTTCGCCGTTCTGCCCCCTTTTTATTGCCGTTGTGTGTGAAATTTCATTGTTATCCCATGGAAGAAAAGATGATTACCCTCACTAGTGATGAATAATTCGCTAAGCCTTCTAAACCAGTTGGTAGGAAAAGGGTAGCGGGGTTTTTGAAGGTAATTAGTGGTAGTGAGTGCGGTGAAAGTCCTAAGAAAAAGAAAGACAAAGTAATTAAAAAGGCTACTAAAGCCAAGAAAATGGTGATATGTGAAACAGAGAGCAATGCGGATGATGAAAGCGAACCACCGCAAATAACCATTAAAAAAAAAGGAGAACCAAAGGACCATTGTAACAATAATAATATGGAAAGGAATTCCATATATTGTTTGCGAAAAAGTTGGAATATCAGAGTTTTGCGATCATTTCAACTCTTACGAAATTTTGAATGGCACAGAAGCCTATTTTATTTACAATATCAATAAGTTTGATGGACCCCCTCTTAATTTACGAGTATACTCAAATCCTAGTGGAAAGAAATATACCTTCCTAAAATACTTTTAAGATTTTGTCTGTTGTTTGTACTTTATATTTATCTAAATTATTCTCAAATCCCAATGAAAAGAAATATAATGTACCTTCCTAAAATACTTTTAAGTTTTTTTCTGTTGTTTCTACTTATATATCTAAATTATACTACAATCCTATGGAAAGAAATATATGTATCTTCCTAAAAAACTTTATTTATCTAAATTATACTCAAATCCTAATGGAAAGAAATATACTTTCTTAAAATAGTTTTAAGATTTTTTCTAATGTTTGTACTTTATTAAAACCAATTAAAACCAATAAAATAATAATTATGAAAACATAACATAAATTTTGTTATTTTTTTTCCTAGAAGAAGTTTCACTTTAAAGGCGTGAATGGTCGCTGTACCATGAACATACAATATTTATGTTTAATATATTACGATTCCAATTTCTTACAGATCAATACAGCATATTTGATTAACAATGGCAATAATATTATATGCTTACATATTAACATGAAAAGGACTGCTTTTATGTAAACACAAATATTTTGGATAAGAGATTTTAGTGTTTAACGAAACACGAATAGAAATAATGAAGGATGCTTGATTAACAATAATCGGCGTTAAGTAACTATATAAACGTATTAATGTAAGCAGGACTGTTTTTGTGCACACACGGATATTGCGGAACAACTATTGTTGTATTTAAAAAACAATGCGTGCTTGAGTCATAAAACATGTTCCATGAGCAATGATTGTGGTTAATTAACAACACTCACATACTTGGGCAAACAGGACTATTTTAATGTAAACACATCTAATTTAAAGTACACATTTTTGTGTGTACAAGATCACGGGCAAACATCATCAACATGTTTAATTAACCATGACCCTGCTTAATAAAAAATACTAAAACAAACAGGTTTATTTTTAAATAAACACGAAAATCTTAGAATAAATATTTTTTTATTACAACAAATACGTTCGAAATATTTACTTAATCACGGAGCGTAGTTGTTCAACAATATTAATATTGCTTGAAAAATTGAAATAGGCAAGCACGAAGATTGTTATTTCAATATTCCTGTGATTGTTCAAAGACAAAATTAACCACGGCGTTGTTGATTCAAGCAAGGAAAATTTTAACGTTTTGGAAAATAAATTGATCACGCCACCTTTGTTAAATTAACAACGTTCCTTGGTTGACGCATTTTCAACTAAGGTTCGTGGTTGATTTTACCAAGGAATTCCTTTCGGTGTAAACAGTCTTTTAATTCGAAAAACATATTACATGGCGACCGTGACAGGACGAAAAGAATATTTGAATTAATATTCACCGTGCGGGTACCGGATATAACTTAAACGCCAAATGTGCTATAAAAACAAAAAAAAAAAAACAACAAAAATAAAAGCTAAAATGGCAGGCATTAGTTATTAAAATATCGCTGAAACTGAACGAATTTCCCAAATAAAATATCATAAGAAGTAACAATAGAAACCAAAATTTCATCTAACCCAGACGTCATCATTGCAGAAGATAGAACCAGCTGTAATTCATCCAAGCCAGGCGGCATCATTGCAGAACCAGCTGATTCATACCATCAATTATTTAAGTATTTTTGTTGACACATTAGATGGGTAAGCAATCAAATAAATAAATAAATTCATTTTATTTCGTATTAAGTAAAAATAAATATTTGTTATTTAAAATGGGAGGTAAAAGCTCCAAAAATGAAAAAGCAAACGCAAACGTAATTAACGAAATTAAAGTAGACGAACAAATGCAAATCCCAAGTATGCAAGCAATACATATAATGTTATTTATTATAACAGTACTATTATATGCAAATTTTGTTTTTAAATTATGTAAATGGCATAATAACAAGTTAAAAAGGCGGTATCTACAAATAGCAGCCTCTATTAACACCATAGCTTAAAAGAAAAAAAAGTAGTTTAAAATACACCATACCATCAATGGACTCATGGACAGATGTAATAAAAAAATTAAAAGTACATAAAGAAAATTTTGCTAAAGCATACAAATCAGTGTACAGGAAACAAAATGTTTCAAACCAAACTTTTGAGAAACATTATAAAATATTATTACATTACAATGTTATGATCATGCAAAAACTTTGATTAATAAAAATAAGACAAATCTAACAACGAAAGAAAGACTAGAGTCTATAAAAATATTAAAGGAATATAAGGAAAAAATTAAAAAATTACTCAGATTAAGAAACTTAAAGGTAAAACAGGAATTTGACAGTAGTGAAGCAGAACCCGACTCAAATGACGAGACACAGACATTGACAACATCAGGCATTATGTCTCAGACAGTTGTAGAATTTTTAAATACGGTTCTGCCGAAAATCTACAAAGTTTTATTGACGCATTAGAGCTTGTAAATACAATAAAGGGTGAACATGATGTAACAGCTGTCTCCCTAGTAAAAACTAAACTAAAAGGAGCAGCTAGAAATCTCATAACTAACGAATCAACACTTTCTGCTATAAAGGCAAAAATAAAGTTGTTGCGGAATATTTTCACGCAACAAGTTTCACCTTCTGTCCTTCATTTCCTTCCCCGAACCCTTCTTCTATTGGGTGGCATCTGCGAGGTCATAGGACAGTGGAGGGCAACCAAGGTCCCATCAGCCATTGGGCCACTTTCCCCGAACCTCGAGGGTACCACCCCCACAGGTACCCAACCCCGTGAGTGGAGAGGATTCCCAAAAATGAGACGTGGAGATGAGCAGCTTAGGCGGATCGCCGACCGGAAGATCGAGAGCCGGGGTAAAGTGCCCACCCTTTTCGCCACACACCAACTCGGCAGAATGGGCCCAACGTTGCCTGCACATACGTAACCGTGCGAGGCAAATAATAATGCGGCAAGGTGGGTGACCTTAGCCTGAGTGCCCTCCAACGATATGGAGAGGCAGCAGATAAGTGTGGGTGGACCGCCCACACATTCACATCTGCATCAGAACCACCACTGACACGGTGGGGCGTTAGGTTCGATGAGGGGGAAGAAGACACTCTTCCTTTCTACTCCGTCGTAGGAGCACCGGAGAAGCAACAGAGGAGTGTAGGCGGACGGCCACGATAAAGACACTCCCGTGGAAGACACCACAACACAAACACCGAAGAGAAACACGAGACACAGATCCTGGTTGACACGATACCCTACAACAACATAATCAATAAAAAGGCCAAGACGAAAAAAACCCTCGTAGAAGACATGGCCATACGAGCAAACACTGAAGAGAAACACGAGACACAGATCCTGGTTGACACTATATACTACAACAACATAATCAATAAAAAGGAGAAATCCTGTCCAGCAAAATAGATTGTAAGGAATGACCCGCAATTGGCAAGATCCTTACACCCTTTCTGAACAGGATTCCACCAGACAAGTTTAAATTCGCGGTTTTCTAAATTACTAATAACTCACTTTGCTTTGTTTTGGGGTCCAAGGGGATTTTGAATTTACTTCTGGGCGGGCGTAATAACAACGTAATCCCAAAATTTCTCCTCCTCCAGATGGGGATCATATTGGTGGGAACCCAGGCACTTCTTTTTCCATTTTTCAACCGAGTTAATAGTCAATTTAACAACGCGTAAGGCATATTGTTTTGTTTATTTCTGCACTTTGGCAGAACTTCAAAGAGAAATGTCAAACAGAGATTAGATCGTGAATTGACGATAATATTGTTCCAGGTCGGTCAAACAACCCAACAATCTGACTTTCCAGTGGTTGATCGTTGGGGTAAGAGAGAATGAATTGAGTGACTGGAAGATAAGCGAGGGGGTAACGTGTAGACTCACGCACACCTTGGCGAAAACGCTCTGGTGCCGCTGAATGTGGTCTACCGTTGGCTCGCTGAGCGACTGAAGGTAGTGGAATATGGCGGACAACCACCAACACATAGGTGAGCGTCCATTGCACGCCATGAGTGGGATTCTACTACTAATGTGTGAATGAGTGTGTGAGAAATGAGAGTTGGCCGAACTGGAACAATGAAAGTTCTGGAAGATCACTTCTTGGTTGACCAGCTAACGTGTTAGTCGAGGTTTAGTTGACAGGAGTTCAAAAAAGTGCGAAATAAAGGCGAAAGGAATAAAAATAGTAAAATTAAAAAGTATAAAAAAAAGTAAAGAATTGGAAGTTGAGACGGGAATTAAAGTGGAAGAAGGATCTGGAGAGAAGGATAAAGGACATCAGGAGGAGGATAAATATTAGGACGGTTTATAGAGACAAAGGAACGAAGGAGTGGGATCCCAACCAAAGATAAGTAGAGTGATTTCATAAGTCGTGAATAATATCGTAGTTCGGTTGGGTAGGAATTTAAAGTAACGAAAGTCTGGTAGGATTCTGCCACGAATTTTCCCGGGAATAGTTCGGGACACGCGACCTTTTTCCACCATTTTTGGTATTCCGGGCGACGCCATAGTGGTTCACGCCGGTCACATACCCTTCATTTGCCCTTCAGCCGGTAATACTTCGTTTGACCTTTTGTCATTGAGTCATTATTTTTTTCTTTTTATTAACGTCAAAGGAATAAAGTGACCAAGCTCCAACGGAGCTTTATAACGTGGTGCAAATTCTTTGTGTTTTCTCTTTTTTTGGATTTTCTATTTTTCAGTGGTTCGGCCAGAAGGTTTCACAATTCTCCGTAAAATTGTGTGGCGCCCATCTTTTTGCGATTTCATCGTTCAGCAGCGTAAGCTAACGTTTCAGATTTTTTTTGGTATTTTCTAAACGAACCCACCCTAGATTGAGTTACCGGGAAATAACCTCTTTGTGGTTATTCTTGTTATCTCTAATCGCGGTTCGAGTTTATTTCTTGTTGTGGTCTTAGTTTTTTTGCATTTCGGTATTTAGATTAATTAGTTGGAATCGAATTATTTCGAGTCATTTTTTTTGTCCGCGAATTAAGATAATAAAGGGTTCAGTGAAAGTTGAGTCCGTTCAGGTACTGGTAGCTAAGCTGATGAACATTCAACAGCGAAACAAGACGGCCAACCAATACACTAAAGAGGTTGAACAGCTTACAAAAGCGCTGCAAGGTGCCTATATATCAGATGGGCTAACTGCAGAACAAGCTGACAAGTATTCAACTGAGCAGGCAGTCAATGCAATGACTCAGAGCTGCTCAATTGATAAAGTGAAATTGATAATGGAGGCAGAGCAGTTCACAAATATGAACGATGCCGTCTCCAAATTTATCAGTAGTTGCACAAAGGCCACAGGACAAACAGATACGGTGTTGTTCTACAGACGTCAGAATAATGGACAGTCTCGCGGAAATTTCCGTGGTAACTACCGTGGTAATGTTAACCGCGGAGGACGTGGCGGTTTTAACCGTAGCAACTACAACAATAATTTCAATAGTAACAGACAGAACAATAATTTCAGACGAAATGGACAAAATAATAGAAATAACGGTAACTGGACTCAAAATGTCCGCGTCATAGAACAAGGAAATCAAAATTCGGAAAACTCGAATCTCCCCTTGAGAAACCCATAAATTCGTATAATGAGGTATACAATCTAAACTTGAGTGTTAGCATTTTTGTAAAAGCATATAACAATAACTCGAATAGGTAATCTCTTAACTCTCTTAGTTGACACTGGTGCAGATATTTCATTATTAAAACAGAGTTATAATCAATATAATTCTTTAAACATATTTCATACTACGACCATTAGTGGCATAGGGCAAGGAACTATACAGTCATTAGGATCAATTCAGTTGGATCTTAGAATCAATAATTTCTTAATACCTCATGAATTTCATGTGGTACAAGAACATTTTCCAATACCATGCGACGGAATACTGGGTATGGACTTCATAAAAAGGTTTAACTGTATTTTAGATTTCAACAAAGATCACGATTGGTTCGTATTACGACCGGAAAATTTGCACACTAATATTCAAGTTCCTATATCCTACTCAAATATACCTAACAGTATAATACTGCCAGCACGATCTGAGGTAATCAGACGTGTCCAGATAAAATCAAACGAAAACGAAGTAGTAGTTTTCAATCAAGAACCACAACCAGGAATTATAATAGCTAGTACTTTAGTTAATAGTAGAAGTGCATACATTCGCATTATAAACACCACTACGGAAAATAAAGTATTAAGTATTAACAACATTGAAACAGAAAGTCTGGCTAACTACGACATAGTCGATTCTATACAAAATCCAGATAAGAGAACTCAAACAATTATTTCAAAATTGAATAAAAACTTTCCAGATCAATTTAAAAAAACAACTAATCGAATTATGCACCAGTTACAGTGACGTATTCGGGCTGGAAACTGAAACCATTAGGTCATAGGTTAAAAAGGGGTATGCAATTTGCATACAGCACTAGGCACCAGAAGGGCCCATCGCGATCCCTAGGGAACCACTTGAAAAAACTTCAATTGGAGAAAAACCTAAAAACCTAAAAAACTTTTCCTAGACAGAGCCCAATCCTCCTGCAGAACTTAACCAGCTTCCTATGGTCTATGCCGCTCAGCTCCCCTAGTTCCTCGAAGAAGTATTCCCCTAGAATCCTCCTACGATTCCGTGCTATACCCTCGCACTCACACAATATGTGTGTTATGTCTTCCTCGGCTTGTAGATCACCACAGAATCTGCACGTGTCCACATCCACCAGACCAAGTCGCCTAGCATGCTTTCTTAGAAGACAGTGCCCTGACATAATCCCAATTACTGTTCTAAGCTGTTCCCTGCTCAATTTTAGAATTTCCTTAGATCTTTTCTTATCCAAATGGGCCAAAGGGCTCTAGACACCCTATGTCCCACTATGTTCTGCCATCTGAGGTCAGCCATTTTTAAAATCTTTTCATTGATTTTTCCCTTAAAGACGCCCAGGGGTGGTTTAATGTTCACACCTCCGCTGTTTTCCAGCTCCCCTCCCTTTCTTGCTAGCTCATCGGCTTGCTCATTTCCCTCTATACAGCTGTGTCCCGGTACCCAGCACAGTCTTACTCGATTCCGTCTACATACTGCTTTTAGCATTGTGCAACAGTTTCTGACTATCTCAGAGTTAATGTTAGCAGATTCAAGTGCCATAAGTGTCGCCTGACTGTCAATATAGATGGCAATATCTCTTCCCGACAATGATCTCATCTGCACTATCTCTGCCGCCCTTAGAACAGCCAGAACTTCCGATTGGAAGACACTGCTTGTGTCCGGGAGTCGTATAGACTCTCTCAGGTCTGGATCAGCAGAAAAAATGCCAGAACCCGTTCTCTCCCCCGTCTTAGAGCCGTCAGTGTAGATAGCAACCTCGTTTGCTATTATGACTGCATCTCTTTGCCACTCCTCCCTTCGCGGGTATGACACCTCATAGGGGATGTCATGGTCGACCAAGGGGCAAATCTCATCAGTCCGAACTGAAACCATTACATCAAATAATTTCTATAAACAAAAAATAAGACTCAAAGATAATGAAGCGGTTTACATAAAAAACTACAGAATTCCTCACACACACAAGGCAGAAATAGATAAACAGGTCAAGAAGTTAGTTGCTGATGGCATAGTAGAACCATCAATTTCAGCATATAATAGCCCACTACTTTTAGTACCTAAGAAGGCACTACCTAATTCCAATGAAAAACGATGGCGTTTAATAGTTGACTACCGTCAAATAAATAAAAAAGTAATTGCAGATAAGTTCCCACTTCCAAGAATAGAGGATATTCTTGATCAATTAGGTCGAGCAAAATACTTCTCATGTCTTGACTTAATGTCTGGATTTCACCAGAATAAACTTGATGAAAAGTCTAGAAATATTACTTCGTTTTCAACAAACAATGGTTCGTATCGTTTTAGACGACTTCCATACGGACTTCAAATAGCGCCAAATTCTTTTCAACGCATGATGACACTTGCATTTTCTGGCCTAGAGCCAACGCAAGCTTTTTTATACATGGTTGATCTGGTTGTAATAGGATGTTCTGAAAAAACACATGCTAAAAAATTTGATAAACGTCTTTCAAATATGTCGAAAATACAACCTTAAGTTGCATGCAGAAAAGTCTTAATTTTTCATGCACGAAGTCACTTATCTCGGGCACAAATGCACAGACAAAGGTATACTACCAGATGATAAGAAATACGAAGCTATTAAAAATTATCCAGTACCCAGAAATGCTGATAGCGCTAGAAGATTTATTGCATTTTGCAATTATTATAGAAGATTCATTAAAAACTTCTCATTCCTTCTCGTTCCTGCGAAAAGAGGTACTCTATCTAGGACACATTATTTCCGACAAAGGAATTCACCCCGACCCAACAAAATCAGCTGTTATGAATAATTACCCCAGGCCTACCAATGCTGACGAAGTTAGAAGATTCGTAGCTTTTGCAAACTACTAACGAAAATTTATACCTAACTTCGCTACAATAGCCATTCCTCTTAATAGATTACTCAGGAAAAATGTAGAGTTCGATTTTAACCAAGACTGTGACAAGTCATTTCAACTTCTAAAAGCAATCCTCACTAGTCCTCAAGTTTTACAATTTCCGAATTTTGAGAAGGAATTCATTCTACGGACAGACGCCTCAGGATTTGCCTTGGGAGCCGTACTTTCAAATTTCGATGCCCAACCCATTGCTTATGCGAGCAAAACTCTGAATAATGCCGAGAAAAATTACAGCACTATAGAAAAGGAGTTGCTTGCTATAGTATGAGCAGTAAAGCACTATCGACCCTACCTTTTTGGCAGAAAATTTAAAATTCTAACAGACCATAGACCACTAGTATATCTCTTTTCTCTTAAAGAACTGAAGCAGTTATAACTTGCGCATTCATAAACGCGAATTGCTGAATGCACCCACTGATCATTGCATTCCGAACACGTCCCACGAGCACACCGAAGTGCAGCGAAATAGAAAATGCGAGGTGTCATTCTTTGCTCCCTCGCGGTTTCCGGCTTTTTCGTGGAGGCATTAAATTTCCGCGACCAATTTTGGAATCCCTTTTCATTCTCTCTGGCTGGAGGTTGTCGGCGTTTTGCGTTCTAATTAACATTGGCATTATTATAATTATTAATATTGATACTAAATATAAGACTTAAGTTTAAAATAAAATAACGAAGTGTATCGTTTGATTTCATGCATGTGTGGTAATTTGCACAACGTATTGAAAAGAACCCTCAAGTAGACTAACCAAATTCCGACTACTACTGGAGGAATACAACTTTTGTATTGAATACACACCCGGAAGGGATAACTGCACAGCTGATGCCTTAAGTCGCATCAACTGGGATTCCAATAAGCTTAAACAACTCCAGATTTGCGTCATCCCAAGGTCACAATCGAAAGCAAAAGATACTATACAAGAAAACCACGTACAAGACACAGCGGAGAAGGAGAAAAATCAGATCACGGAAGAAGACAAGAATAATCACATTATCACGGAATTGATCAAACCTCCAGAACACGGGCATAAAGTAATTGAGTTAAAAATAATTAATAGTTTCGAGGACGATGAGTACCCAGTAAGAGGCACTAATATAATCCTGGGTCCAAACAAAGTTTTGGCGTATATCCCAGAGAAAAATTGTGTACTCCTAAGGAGGTCCAAGGAAAGCACTACAGCCCGATCAGCATCATTTGGCAAAATGTTGCTGAGGGACGTGCACAGAATCGGCGGACCAGCAGACATAAATAAATTATATATTACTAAACAAGAGATTAAAAAACTCGCAGACGGCCGTCGAGAATATAAAATTCACGAGTTACAGAAAATCTTAGGAGACTTATTCAAAGAAAGTAATGTAAAGGTGCACCTCATAAATAATTGTATTGAAATAACCGATCCTCAGAAGAAGAAAATATTGCTCAATGATTATCACTTATTACCCACAAGTGGACATGCAGGAATCAACCGCATGATTAAAAACATTAAAAGAAAATATTTCTGGACAGGAATGCAGAACGATGTGGCCACGTTTGTGAAGCATTGCCCAAGTTGCCAGAAAAATAAATATATTTCGCCTAAAAGACAGCCCATGGAGATAACAACAACGGCAGAATCAAGTTTCGATAAGATATTTCTAGACTTAGTAGGTCCTTTAGATGAATCGGTAAACGGCTACAAATATATTTTAACTTTACAGGACGAACTCACCAAATTCACTGAAGCTATTCCAATAGTAAACAAAGAAGCTAGCACAGTAGCCAAAGGGCTAGTAGAATGCTTTATCCTTAAATACGGAGTTCCTAAAACGATAGCATCCGACCAAGGAACAGAGTTTATTAACAAAATTTTTAAGGATATGTGCAAACTGCTGAGAATAGAACAAATCCAGTCCACGGCATATCATCACGAGAGTATAGGAGCATTGGAAAACTCCCACAAAGTTCTCGGAGCATACCTATAGCAAGTTAACGCGATCGCTTCCCACGATCCATTTCAATCATCGATTCCCACGATCGATGCCGAGTTACCGCGATCACTTCCCACGATCCATTTTAATCATCGATTCCCACGATCGATGCCGAACACTTTTAGGGTCCCATAGAAGACACCCGACCCAAGCCACATGTGCGCAGTACGATAGGACGACACCCGATCCAACAGGACTATATGTGACAATAAATAAACTGCTCCAGATAATTTATGATCACCCGCCGGACAGCGTCACCAGCAGCGTAACCACACACCAACTACCAACCCCAAGACAAACCGTATAAATAAACACGGTAAAACCACTAGCGAGTCAGTTCAACCCTCAGCCGACGACAGACAACAACACCGAAATTATATTAGACTTAGAGTAATAAGTTTTATAGTTTAATAAAATAAAGTATTATAAAGTTAAAATTGTCGTGTGAAATTAATTTAGCATAGGCTACGTATCCGAAAAACATACTGACTGGTGTACTTGGTTACCATACTATGTGTTCTGCTATAATACCGCAGTACATGCAGAAACAGGGTATACCCCATTCGAATTGGTATTCGGACGACAATGTACGTTACCATCGAATCTGACAAAACAAGTGGAACCAAGATACAACTATGAAGACTATGTAATGGAATTAAGGCAAAGACTACAAATTGCTCATAGGGATGCTAGAGACATACTCATAGAAAAGAAAAATGCTAGAAAAGATGATTACGATAGGAAAGTTAAAAGTAAGCCCACTAGTTTCGCAGTAGGTAGTTTAGCCTTGTTAAGGAACGAAAATAGGAAGAAGCTAGATCCAATTTACATAGGACCATACGAAGTACTATCAGAACAGGGAGTAAATTGTGAAATAAAGTACGAAGAGAAGAGGACAAAAGTCCATAAAAATCGGTTGAAGAAATTCTACGAGTACGTATTGAAGCAATTTATATATACTTTTAATTTTTGAAAAAAAAAAAAATATAAATTTTTTTTAAAGGGAGGAAGACGAGTCCCCTTGTTTGCCTATCAAGATAAAAATTGGTTGTACATGTAAAATAAATATCTATCAAAATAAAAATTATAAAAATAAGGTGTTGTATAAAAATAATAATAAGATGTTGTAATAAAATGTAGTATAAAATAATAATAAGATATAGAATAAGAATATGTAATAAGATAAGAGACGAGAGAGAGAACTCTGAGAGATTGTTGTGTTTCAAATAACGTCTGATAAAAAAACTTTAAAAATTACATTTTTTATTTAACAAATTAAATTATAAGTAATTTTCGAAGTGTTTAGTTGTTTTCCAATTGAATGCGCAATTCGAAAATATGGATTTCGCTTGCCTGTGCAAGAAAAAATTATCGCGAAACGAACCAAGTATACAGTGTGTCGGTTTCTGCGGTAAATGGTTCCATATAAAGTGTACGAATATAACTAAATATGACACTGAGCGAATGGAAGTAAATAAAAACATTTGCTTTTTGTGTAGTGAGTGCGTGGAATTTATGCGAATGTTAAAGGCAAATCATGAACAAATTATTAAATCTATCGCTGATACGAAAAGTTTATTAACGGACATGTTTAAAGAGAGTGTGAAGGAAATAAAAGAGTGTGTGGTAGATGTGATCAGTTGTGTCAAGGAAAAAAACAAAGAAGAAAAAAAGAGTGCAACATATGCAACAATGCTAAAGGCGCCTATAGTGGTAAAACCAAAACAAGTACAAGACTGTAAAAAAACTGTTAAAGAAGTGAAAGAAAATATAAACCCATCTGAATTGGCTGTAAATGTGAGCAAAATAGTGAATAAGAGGGATGGAGCGATCACAATCCAATGTTCGAGCGAAACAGAACGGCAGGTTATGAGCACCGAAATCGTAAACAAAATGAGTAAGAACTACGACATTAAAGTGAGCGAGATGCGTAATCCGAAAATATTAGTGCATGGAATGAGAGAGGAATTAATGGAAAATTAAGTAAAGGAAGCGATCATTGCCCAAAACAAACAAATTTCGTTTAAAGAAATAAAGTGCGTCAAAGTGTTTAAATCTTTAAAAAAGAAAGAAATTTATAACGCGATTATAGAAGTGGATGGTGAAGCCTTCGCCAATATTTTAAAAGTGAAAAAATTATTTATTCGATGGGATGAGTGCGTATGTTATGAAAACGTTAATGTCAAAAGATGTTTTAAATGTTGTGGCTTCAATCACAAATCTGATGTGTGTAAGAGTGAGAGAGATATATGTGCAAAATGCGGCGAAGAAGGTCATAACGTTAAAGAGTGTAAGAGTGTTAGGAACAAGTGCATAAATTGTGTAAAGATGAAAGAGAGATTAAACATTGACATAGACGTAGAACACGATTCCAGGGATACCACCTGCCCAGTTTTACAAAGGAGACTGAAAATGGAAAGAGAACGAATTTCTTACTAGCAGCTAAGTATTTTAAAGTGTATTTATTTGAATGTACAGGGCCTTGTTAACAATTTTAGTGAAATTGAGTTAATGGCAAGCCAGACAAAGCCTCATTTAATTTGTTTAAGTGAGACGCATATGACTGACAAAATTAAGAAATCAGAAGTAGAATTAAATAACTATAATCACATTCCAGTTTTGAGCATGTCGAGTCACACCGGTGGTGTCTCGGTGTATATTAAAAATTGTGGGGAACTTTTTTTTTTAAAAAAGAAAAAAAAAGAAAATATGCAGTACGTAGAGTAAAGGTTACCCGGCAACCACCGTCGGAGGGATCACGGTACCAGGGATTTCTGTTTTGTACCTTTTTTCTAAACACATGAAGGAGTCAGAAAAAAAAAACTACAAGTTTCGTAGAAAATCCTGCGAATATGCCATCTCTTGGGTAGTAGCAGAATAGCGCACGAATAGTGCATACTGATCACTTGCCCTTGCACGAGCTCGTCACTCGCCCGTTTAGGTGCTGAACGCAACCCCTAACAACTTCATGGCTGTCAGCAGTCAGTGCGAATGAATGCGAGACATCCGGCATCTTCGGCACGGCCATTTTTTGTTAATTAGTCCGAGCGTGGTCGACAGCAGACGTCTCCCAAATTGTGGTGGGATAAAAATCTCCGAATATACCACGGAATTGCTGCAAACGACCCAGGAACTAGGCATCAGGGCGAGGCCATAAAAGGAATCGGTGAATTTTCGGAACTCGGTGACATAATTCCCCACTTCACAGAGCGACGCGGGCTATTCTGCGACGGTTCCAGCGTGCACTACCAGGACGAGACTCAAACCGGGTTTAGGACGAGCAAATTACTTAATTGCCGCGGCGTGCCACCAGAGCCCGGGAGCAGATCCTCCCCCTTTCCAACAGTCCAGCCATAGCAAGCAACCGCCCTTGACGGCACGGACATCGTCTTCTCGTTTGGAAAAAGGGGGCAGCATACACCTCCTACCGGTGCAAGGTCGCCCACCGTCCACGCCCGATTTCTGTCGGAGCTTCCGTCGGTCCGTCTCCACGAACGGCGAAACACCCTCCGGAGTAAGGTCGGAAAAGTAACCAAATCCTCGACGAGATTCCCCTCAGGTAATCCGTTCGAAACACGAACGAGTGGTCCAGCAACCGTGGCCTTCCTCGAACGGCTTCATAACCAGCGGAGTATCCCGCCACAGAGGCGGACGCTAGCTACAAAGTACCCGAGTCCAGCTCCCGAGCAGGGGCTGGGCACAACAAGGATAGGTTCAACTCAGCATTCCCGCGGGCGAGCTGCTAAATTAGTATTTTAGTGTGTCTGTAAATGTATATTAAATATACTAGTATTTTATTAGCGCCCCGGGGCAATAATCTTGAAGAGTAAATTATAAGATCAGTGAAGTTAAGGTATCCCGCCCCTCGGTAGGGAGCAGACCCGGACGCGGATCGTGAATTGGCTCTTAGGGCCCGGGTATTAAGCGTCGGAAGTTTTTTCGGGATATAGTCACATCATCCGCGAACGTAACGTCCCCGTGAATTATTCAACTACGGAAAAGTAACGCGTAGCTAGAATAAACCGTGAGCAAGCTCAAGAGAAAAGAAAAAAAAAAGGAACCACGGACTAATCGTTTGAGGGTAGTCGTCGGTCGTAACGTCGAGTTCGCTAAAAAGAGGGTTCATCCCCATATAGTACGCGGAGAGCGGGGCGTGTGCGGCATCAGTAAATTTTACGGGCAAATAAACGTCGGAATGACCTGTACGTATAGGTACCTATACCACCCCCAAGTGCTAGCTAAAGAAAAGGACTATAATTATTCTTCCGCTATTATCGCGGTCTATAATATAATTCTATAGGAACATCGAGGAGAACTTGAGGTGTGCACATCGACGAGGGATTTCTCGGTAAGTTTCGTCTTTTTTTTAATTACATATTGGTAGTGGTAGCGTGAACCAAGGCAATTGCGCCAAGGGACTATAGATAATTATATTCTTTTCTTGACTTCATTATATTGCACACTGGTCCTTTACATTGGGGTATCCACCGATACGCATATCTATAGGTACCCATACATATAAGTGTCCCGACTTTCTCGGAGGTCAATGACCTCGTAGTACGGTAACAGTGACGCGTTAAGTTTTTTTTTGTCCCTTTCGGTCCGGAATAAACATCCTCGATGACAAGACCTAATCATGTTTGCTTACTTCTAGTGAAGATTTTGTGGTATTCTTTCGTTTTGCTGATTCCGTAAATCAGACTCATTTTTTTTTTTGCTCGGCAGAATATAACGAGATCGTTCGTCAGTAACCACCGGACGTGGACCAATACATCGGGTACTTCATAGTAACTAAGTTCAGTACACCGTGTACGCTTCTACATTTAAGTTCTGTACATCGGGTACGTCATAGTAATTAAGTTCAGTACACCGTGTACGCTCCTACATTTAAGTCCAGTACCTCGAGTACTTGCTAGTGGGTAAACTAAGCACATAGAACACTATACATCTGTATATATAGTTTTATATGATTTAAGTACATAGCGTACTCTAAGTATTCTTAAGACCTTTTTTTTCTTTTAATATTGAATTAAACGAGTTATAACTGAAAAAAAAAAGAAAAAAAAAATTTTAAAATAAAATACCTACTTAATTTAGGTCATTGAAAGGTGTTGATCATATCAAGCTCCGAATAGGATGTAATTTAGAGTTAGTGTTTTTCAATAAATATATTATTTGGCATTTAAAATGTTGACAAGTTTAACTTTTCGATTTTCTTTTGTGGATTGAGGTGAACATGATGGGCCATTAAGAATTTTTGTGCGATAGGGGAGTGCAATGTCAGTAAGGTGCGTAGGTGGTAAGCTGAGTGAACCATAACTGGTTGCTCGAAATTAATTAGGGGCTACCGTAAGAATTGGCAACGCGGTAGCCAAGGATGGCCTATGCTCAGTTGAGAGCACTAGGTTGTGGGAGGGTTATGCTAGGAAACCAACAACATCTTAGGTTTCGCAAGATTACAAAATAAATCGTAACTTGAATTTTTGTTCCCAAGACATGGTTGGATATATCTTTTCGGGTGTTGCTCCTCTGTTTTCTTTTAGATAAATTTCAGGCATGAAATAAATGTGCGGATGTCCAGCAGCGGGTGAAAGATCCCACGCCTCCGTCGAGCTAGTTTGTGCGTGTACGAGCATGCCTGCCCTCATCTAGCTGCAAGGACAACCTACCCTACGAACCCATCGATCTCTGCAGGAAAATCCTGTATTCCTGGAGATTGATGGGACAGCAGAACATCGGTTTCATAGGGTAGGGACATCTTCCGTTACAAAATTCGTTACGTTATCAAATTGTTAAAGAGGTTAAAGATGATAATGGAACGTATTGTTTAGAAATTGATGTTGGTGATGAGCGAATGTTATTGAAGTCGGTGGTGGTGTATAGAAGTCCTAGTTTTTCCAAAGCCCTATTTTGTTCTATGTTTGAAGATTTTCTTGAAAATATGCTGGTGAATAAAGATTTGATTGTAGTAGGTGATTTAAATATTGATTGGTTCATTGATTCAACTTATAAAAAACAAATTAAAGCCATATGTTGTGCGAACAATTTATCTGTTATTAATGATCAACCAACACGTATAACGGATCAATCGTCCACACTAATAGATTATGTCATTACAAATAGTAAACAAATATCAGCCAAAAACAGTAAAGATTTTAAAATAAGTGATCATGAGACAATTAATATTGACATAACACTAAGAAATAGAATTAACATAAATACTAATCTGAAATATAAAATACTAAACTATAATAAAAATGTTTTTTATCCTAAACTGTTGTCTAGTGATTTTGTTGGTGTAGACATTGTGAATAGTAGTGTAGATGATTTGGCAGATTTGTTCACTAACGAAATGTGTGGAATCGTTAGTGAAATGGTAATGGAAAAAAGGGTGCGAGGAAATGAATGTCAATGGTACAATAAAAGGTTAGTACGTCTAAAAGATAGCAAAATAAAATGTTACGAAATAGCAAGATATACCAATGATAGGCTTGCATGGGATGCTTATAAACTGGCAAGAAATATGTACAAGAGTGAACTGCGAATTTTGAAGGATAATTTTATAAGAAAAAAGATTAACTCATCGCGAAATCAGCAAGAAACGTGGAAAAATATCAAACAACTTATTTTAAATAAAGAACAAAGTCAGATCAATAGCGTCTCATTTAGTGGCAATACTTTGCACGACAGTAAACAGATTTCATGTGAATTTAATACATTCTTTGTAGAAAGTGTAGAAAAAATTATTAAAGAGATACCGGCGTTAACTTACGATAATGATCTGATCCAAGTTGAAACAGTGTTTAAGTTTAAAAGCATACGTACGAAGGACATAGTAGTGGAATTCAAAAAAATGGGCAAAAAAAGAGACTATAATTTTATGAGTGCAAACATGTTTTTAGATGGAATAGAAATAATTGGCCCAGTGCTCTTTAACAAGTCGATGATGACAGGTGTTTTTCCCAGTGGATGGAAGGAATCAATGATTAGACCTATTGAAAAAGTTGCGAATACCGTTCTACCTGAAGAATTCAGACCTGTTAACATGCTTCCCTTATACGAAAAAACATTTGAAAAAATAGTGGAGAAGCAACTCAGAAATTATGTAGAAGAAAATAAATATATCATGGAACATCAATCTGGATTTAGGCAAGGATACTCTTGTGAAACTGCTTTAAATTAGGTGATCGAAGACTGGAAAAATCAAATAGATAAAAAAAAGATATAATTGTAGCTGTATTTTTGGATTTTAAGAGAGCTTTTGAGACAGTGGATCGTGAAATCCTCATAAAGAAACTTTTTAAATATGGAGTTAAAGACAATGAGCTGAATTGGTTTAAGTCGTATTTAAATGGGCGGACACAGCGCACAATCATAAACAATAATATTGCAAATGCATGTGAAGTCAATGTAGGAGTACCGCAAGGCTCGGTATTGGGAGTATTCCTATTCTTAATGTACATTAATGATATTAACAAGGTTGTGAAAAATAGTAAATTATGTATGTTTGCGGATGACGCACTTTTGTTTATTAGTGGAAACTGTGCAAAAGTTTGCATAAATAAAATAAATGATGATCTAAAAGCACTAAGTAAATGGCTAACAATTAATAAACTAAGATTGAATATTAAGAAGACAAAATGCATGTGTATGAACAGCAAAGAAAGTATAGATGTGAACCTCGATGGAGAGAGCATAGAGCCTGTTAATGAATTTAAATACTTGGGAGTTATTATAGACGACAAAATCAATTTAAAAGCAAATATAGATTACATATGCAAAAAAGTATCGAAGAAAATATATTTCTTTACTAGGCTAAGAAAGAAGATTTCAACTAATACCGCAATACAGATCTACAATGCCATAATAAGACCACATTTTCAGTACTGCACAACAATTTTATATCTATCAACTGAAACAGATTTAACAAGACTACAAAGGCTTCAAAATAAGGCAATGAGAATAATACTAAAGTGTCATAGATTAACGCACGTGAAGTATATGTTAGATAAACTAGGGTGGTTAAATATTAGACAGCAAATAAAATTTAGTGTATTAGTTTTTGTTTTTAAAATGAAAAATGATTAGATACCGGGATATCTGCTAAATAATTTAGAATACATTAGTGAAAGCCAACCGCATAACCTTCGAAATGGGCAAAACTTTAGACCACAATTTAGGTCATCAGTGCGTTCTCAAAATACAGTTATGATTAAGGGACTAAATCAATTTAACAATCTACCCAATGAACTTAAGACTCTAACAAATGTTAACAAATTTAAGGAAGAATTATTAAAAATAATAAAATCAGACAATTAAATATATTTACAAATAAATAAATAATGGAAATAAATGGCTTGTTTAAGCCAAATAATAAGTCACACACTCTAACACTCTTAAATTAAAATAAAATGATAAATTAAATACATAAATCAAGGAATAATACAATATACATTTACTTATAAATAAATAAATAAAAGGTCCGACCCGCGCGCGGGTTGGACGGGGATTGAGGGCGTGGGCATAATAATAATAATTCATACCACATAAAATTAATAACCTAATAAGATGTAGAATAAGAATATGTAATAAGATATATACCATATAAAATTTACAACATGTCAAATTAATGTAGAATACGAATACATAATAATGTATCTAACCTGTAAAATTAATAACATCTAATTATATTATAAATCAGTAAGAAATTCTTTTATAACTCCCTATCTTGTAAGTGTGGCGCGGAAAAGAAGAAATCACGAGACATCTTGATTTCTCCTTTTCCCCCAGGAAGGTTGGTGTGAAGGGATCGCACTAGCGCCACATATCACACAAAGTACGCAGCACTTAAACATCACAAAACATATTTTGTAAAGTGATCGAACTCGCGATTACTTATCCAACAATGTGCCTATGCTGAACAACAGCACACAGCAAAGCACACAGCCACATGGGCAATCCATGGTAGCAAAAAGTAAACAAACACTTTGTGTGAAACTACTTGCTTATGCTGAGCAATGGCACGCGACAAAGTATACAGCCGCATGGATAATTATCATTAGCAATCACATTGTAATCGAATACTGTGTGGAATGACGGCGGTCATCCACACGCGGGAAATGCCGAATGGGCAATTATCGATTAATGGATTTTGGGGTTCGAGATACGAAGCAAATACTTTTTGCTGCGACAGCATATGTGAAAATTAGTATATATGAGCTCAGAATTTTGAATAAAGTTGCATTTCACTTTCTGAAGTCGAAACCTACAAGTGTTTTATTTGGCAACTCGCTGGAACACTCTTGGGGATCTGCTTTTAAGAAAACTGACGCCTTCAAGGAGCAGTCCTCTGCTTCGAAGGCATACCACTCGTTTATATAGCAACACGCTGTGCGAGGTCAGAAGAAGCTCTCCCAATAGCCCTACAGGTTCCCCCATTCTTGCTCTAGAAGAGCCTGACGACGAACATTACAGAGCCACTGTGCCCGACTCAACATTACGTATTGGATATTATTTTAATAACGTCCCGAGTGATGTTAAAAATGAAAGTGGAATAAATCAATTCAAGAAAAAATTAGATTCTTTATTAAAAATAATATCATTTAGCCATTTTGTGATAGTGTACATATACTCGTTTATTTAAAAGTTTTTTTTAACTAATAATATTGTTTGTTTTCTTTACCTATTTAGGGCATAGTATAGAGGCTAATCTTTTGCAATGCAAAGATAGGTACTCTTGGCTTTAGCCAATTTTAAGCGTTCTATAAGTCTTTCAACTTATAATTATTATATAATGATCCTTTCATGGGCTAGAATTTCATATTTTAAAAAAATGAATAAATATTAACTAGGTGATTCAGACTAACAGTGCATTGACATGATATATGAGCAAGAAAATTATATCCTTCCTAAAAATATATCAATTTACCTTTCGGGTTTTGGAAATTTTAATATTCCATCAGGTCCCGAATCTAAATGTAAGACTAAGCCTTACACTTTGTAGGAGATAGCCTGCGAACATGTACGATCCTGCGAATGAGTCCAGTAAACTGACTCATTATACTGGTGTTCTTCAATCAAGTTCAATTCCAGTTTTCGCACGACTCAGAGAACACATCCTTGCATTGCAAATTGTAAATCTACTACAATTACACCATCTTCTGATGACCAGACCCAGACGGAAGAAAAGAATTCCGCCATCTTTCCAAGTCGTGGGTATAAATAGAGCCGCAAAAGCGCGCTCCATCTCTTTTTCCTTTTTTCCTTTTTTTGTGTGGTAGATCCAAGTTGGGATCAGGGTTCGCCGTAAGTTGGTAGTCGTGGTAATCCACGACTAGATCATCCATCTGAAAAGAGCGTGAGACGCTGGGAGTGACCAAAAATCCCAGCGCGATGTACGTGGCGGAGGACTAATTCTGGGCAAAAATCAGGAACGACGCATGCTCAAAAAAGGATGTTGACACCGTCAACAAACATAATATTAAGTTAGGTCATAAGAACTAGAACATAACAATATTAAGAACTAGAGCATAACAAAATACAAAAAAACATTACTGCAAACGCAGCATAATTACATGGCGTAACCACGACCGCTTGCGTAAAATGTCAGTAGGGCATATTAATGAGCCTTATTGCGAAGATCAATCGACAGTTGATAATTGACTATTTTCAATGTGTGCTATTGTGAACGAACGATTCTAAAGGATTTTGTCAATCGCAGTCAATTAAAAAAATTCGATTGACAAAAATAAAAATCGTTCGTAAATAAATCGTTCGTTCACAATAGCACACATTGAAAATAGTCAATTATCAATTATCAATTGATCTTCGCAATAAGGCTGATTATTAGTTAGCAATAAGGTAGTAATATGTGCATAAATTGTCAGTAGGGCAGCATTATGATTACTTAACAATAACGTAGGATATAATGGGATCCCATTGGCAACTTTTGTTGCCACGTCATAAAAGTCATTGTTTTTCCTTTCGGCGGCAAACTGTTGCCTGTTTTTCTCTTTTAAAACATTTATGCATATATGTCCAACTATTTCATTCATGTTGAAACAAGTTTGAACACAAATTTTACAGTTACGGTGAATTTAAGTTTGATGAGTCACAATATTTTTTTCTCAGTTTAATTACGCTGCAATACATTGCATTAAAAAAATTGTTTGGTGATAGATATTTATTTTGTTTTTTTTTTCATTTGCTTCTAAGATATTGTAGTTTTACAAGGGTTTCTGATTTGTAACAAATCAGAGTTGTTTCTGCTTGGTTTTTGAGACTTCAATTTAGCTGGCAACTTAAGTGGCCACTGGGACATTATAATATATTTCCATCCATATTAAGTGCATATTTTTCATTTGATATAAATGTGAGTAAAGTCTTTCTATTCTTCTAAATGCGAGTTGAATTTTCACATTATATGATATTTATTGCAACTAGGATGTCCGGAAGATCGAAAAGCTTAACGGTAGACCAATTCATTGAAGAGCTTGAAAAATTGGAAGATGCTGATGCTGACGGTGAACTTCCAGTGATATCCATAATTCCTCCGGAAGAAAGGCCTGATCAACAAACAGATGAAGATTCAGATTGCTCCGATATTCAAGCTATTGGTGATCTCGATCGACTTCCTGCTCGCATATTAGTATCTGAAGTTGAGGATATATCAAAACCCACTGGTACAAGAAAAGTTAAAAGAATTAAAGTCACTCCTAGAATTTGGTCGGAACACAGTCCAACTTTTAAAATTCCGAATGAAAAAGGCACTCTTTACGAACCAAACTCTGAATCGCTTTTGAAAGAAAATGTAAAAAGCCCAGCTGATGCCTTTTTCGTATTCTTTTCACAGGAATTGATAAGTGAAATAGTTGCTCAGACTAATTTATATGCCGGTCAAAAACATACGTTCATAACTTTTGCGTAACTTTCGAAGAGATTAAGATTTTATTAGGAATAGCCTTATTCAGCGGCTACCATACACTTCCTTCAAAGAAAATGTATTGGAGTTCTGATAGTGATTGTTTTTGCCCTCTAGTTTCAAATGCAATTCGTCGCAATAGATTTGATAGCATCCTTCGATACCTGCATTTTTCAGATAATTCATCTATGGATACATCTGACCGCCTATATAAAGTTCGTCTACTATCATTGTATATACACTTTATAGTAGTGCCATCATGTCGAATTTTTTGTTTTAGCCGACTAAATGCAGATGGCGTTATGAATTGAGCTAGAATGTTTGTGTCTAAACTTTTGTTGTCATCTTCATTTTAAATACACACTTTGAAAACGAAGAAAGCAAGACCAAATAAACCGTTTTGTCTCTCTCGAATCTTTCCGCCGAACGAATTTCATTCCATTGTGTATGCATTTTTTTTTTCATTGTAAGAAGGAGCATAGGCGTAGGCAGCGCAGGTAGCATGTTCATGTACGTATGCTTTGCAAGTAGCAGAGGTGGATGATGGAAACCAAGTAAGTTATTATTTGTATGGATAAATGGATTTCGCATTATCGACTCTCTGGATGGAAGGGGCGATTCGTTTGAAACGAAAAATTTAATAAAATTTGATTTGGGTATTTTTCTTTCAAATGAGAAATTATGAATTTATCGCCTTTTAGATTCTCGCTATTTTGGCTATATCTTGTCGAAAAATGTACCGATTTATATCATTCTTTTTGTAATTGATTTAGAAATATTCAGTCTAATTTATAAAGCAATGACATTATTTTTTTTTTTGTGTCGGTATTGTGCCATGCTGCACCACCACTTATTGGTCAATAGGTACCTACACGATGAATATTTATATGGATAATACGAATTTTCGTTGTTTAAAGTCCCTGCACCTTTGCAATAAAGCATTGAGGAAGGTCACTTGTTTGTGTTTTTTGTTCTAATGAAGGTTGCTTGATTGGTTCTCTTTCGCATTACCCATGTAGTAACATTAGATATACGTGTTTTTAATCACCGAGCTTTAATCAGACGGCCTACTCCTCGTTTCGTTCTATTATTAGTTGTCATGCCCTGTGGTAAATGGTTCTGCTGAAATTTGCAATATATTTTTTTTTTAGCTTCTGGTTCGCCAAGGCGAAGAAAAAGGTACTGCGACCTATGAGGTCGTTTGTACCGTCTGGGCCAGAAATATGTTAAGCTAGTAGTATTTCTTCTTTCCGTATAAAGCGGATAATGCTACCAGCAGACCACTTCTTTATATCTTCGGAACTCAGTTGTTCTCTGAGGCCGGACATTCACCTAGAATGTGTTCAGCTGTTTCGTCTTCCTCAAGACATAGCCGGCATTCTGCAGAGTCAACTATTTTCATTATGTTTAGGTGATATCGCAACCCGTCGTCGGCCTTTTCGTTGCCTTCAAAACCTTCGTGGCCCGGAATCCACCACAGTTTGGTCTTGTTCCTTTACTTTACCTACTGAACATGTAAGAAGTAAAGAAATTATGAGTTTATGGTTTTTTAGACTCTTGCTATTTTGGGTATATCTCGTCCAAAAATTCACCGATTTCTATCATTTCTTTTGTAATTGATTCAGAAATATTCGATTCGTTTTTTATCAGATATTTATAAGCGAACACGTTGTTCGATACGTATATATGTTAGAGGCAGCTCACCTGTCGATTTACATTTTTTTTTTTATTATTTGAATGAATGTCAAACAAACTACCTACCTATTTAGACATGCAAAAATATATGTATTGCTTTCTTAAAAGAAAAAAAAAACAAATACCTACTGAGAATATTATGTATGTAGTTTAAAGATAAAGAAATGTTCATTTAACCAATTTGGATATTCGAGGCATAGGTACCAATCACAGCATTGAATATTTTATTTAAATTTTTTTTAATGCTGTGGTTGGTACTAAAAAAAACACAAGTCTGTTCTCTTCCGCATCACCCAGGAGGTGATTGATTGATGCGTTTTTTTTTCACCGAGGTATCCCCATTAGGCCTACTCCTCGCGCATAGTTCATAAATAAATAAATAAAATATTACGTAACATAACAACGCATAGGTTCCTTAATAAACTATATATTAATATTACCATAACTAAAAACAAATAAAAATAAATATGAGTACATATAAATATTTATATATGAAAATCAGAAAAACACATCCATTCATTTATTAAAATATAACTTTATTTATAGATATTTATTTACATGATGCTTATCCTTAAAGTTTGGCAGCCTTAAATCCTTGTTGTTTTTTTTATTGTAAATTTAATCAGTGCGATTAAAATAAATTTAACGATGTCTTCGTTGTGTCCATAATTGCTACACGTCATGGTTTCTGTCACTTCCAACTGGTTTATCATCTGAGACATGAGGTTTTCAACCAAGTTTGCTTGTTTGCGGTCCTCCGGAAAAACTGTTTCGAATATCTCCTTTATTCTTTTCGCAGTATTTTCGAAGCTTATAGTAGGCACCGTAAGCTTCCCAAACTCTGACACAGTTTGTGTGGTCTCATAAGCCTTAAGACGTATTAACAAGGCTTGTTCTCGATAAGAATTTGTCTCATCGATCATAAATTGCGTGCAGGCTTCGCAATTAATCTTGTTCCGTAACTTAAACGCTGCAAATCCTACGTAGAACGTCAAAGCTCCTTCCTGTAGCTTCTCTGAACATCCTTTCGTTAGTACTCTTTCTATAGCGTTGTTCCTTGCGTAGTCTTCATCTGCGTCATCGTACTCGATATTGTTTAAAATATCGGTCTCCATGATGTGGTTTTCTAATGGGAATTCAACTGAAAATTCTTCATTCGCTGCCCGCTCAATATCCAGTTCTTCGCGATCTGCTTCATCCAGCAATAGCTCTGCTCCAGAATCTTCATAGCCCGAATGATCTAAAGATTTTAAATTTTTAAATATAATTTGTTTAAGATTTCTTATGAATCTGTAAGCCGAGGGGTTTTTCTCATACGATCCCCTATTTGTCCGCACCATCGAAAATAAGTTCTCTGCTGGGTCTGTGTTAAGATGCGCAGTCAGGAGAAACTTCTGCTCAGTACTCTTAAGATGTGTCCACATCATCTCAATTCCTAGCAGTGTCTGCTCCAAGCCGAAAAAGCAATTAGGTTTTTGCAGTCTTCCGGTATATTCCCACGTTTTTATCCACTGGCGAGCATTTCGTATTGACTTAAGTGTGTCGGTCGAATCTGAAATTGGCTGACGACTTGGATTCCTGGAACTCAGTCTGTCGCTATTCAGGTTGTCGAACAAGTCATTCATTTTTTGTATGAAAGTTGCTGTTGATTCGGCAACTTTCTGTTCCTCAACTGTTTTGTAGCAGTTTGCTTTCACTGCATACAAAATTCCGGCAGCTACATTAGCGCTGAATATTTGTGTTGCCAGTTTAACCGATAGTTTTTCAAAACCATTTGGGCAAACATGGCTCTTAGTAAGCTTGAAGAAGACTTGCAAAACTCCTTTCGAGTCTTCTTCATACAGCTTAACAACTACGTTCCAATCTATAATTTCTCCTGAAATTATGATTTTGTGCTGTAACAATATATTCCGCACGCTCTTGAAGTGATGCGGATAATCGTACAGCATGAAAACCCTTTCATTCCCAACATCGTAATAAGGCTTTTCTACTGACACTCCTAGCAGTTTGTAAGCCAGTACGTTGTTTGATCCTTGGTCGCAGCTTGTCGCGACGACATTTAGGCCGCATGCCATTATTTTGCTGATGTTTATTTTTAACATCTCTGCAATATCTTTTCCTTTTGGGCATCCCACGTAGTAGGAAACGGTTTGCTTCCAATTTCCATTAAGCCCTCTTAACGTAAATACCATCACTTTGGTGGCTACTGTGGTCGTCCTGCCAAGCTCTCCAAAGTCGGTAAGTCCATAAATTAGGTCGTCCTTAATATTATAAACGAGTTCGGGTTTAATTGCCATCTCGTCGAATAATAAAACGCATTTGCTGTCCATCGCTGTCATCACTTTAGCTTTATTGCTTAGCAGGCAAAATATTTGCTCTGAAAAGCCGGCCGGCAAGCTTAAAGCCGAATGCCAATGATAAATAGTTCTTACCGCTGGCAATTTGAATCCCGTACTCAACAAATATGAGTACGCAGATGGGGACTTATAAAAGAGTTTTAAACAAACGTCTTTTTCGTCATTTGCCCAATGACTTTTGGGTTTATGGAAGGCTGGCGCAAAGATGAACGTCTGCAAGTCAGCAGGCAAACCTTCCAATTGACGATCTAACTGCTTACGCAAGTTATACTCCCTGTCCATCTTCAGTCTTTTTGGTGTTTCAAAAATGTGTTGGGGAATGTTCCTTACTTGCAACAATTTGGGTTACTCCATTCTATATGAATGGAGTCCCGGAGAAGGAAATTGACTGGTTGAAATGTGGGAAGAATGAGGAGCTAAATTCCGTAGAGAATAATCTCTTATATAAGTTATGGGGTCCGATGGCCTTCTTACAATGAAAGGAGTGAAAGGAGACGAAGGTGGCTCATTCGGTCGGCGAGAAGATCCCGATGGCTCAATGGGCTGATCAATTTGCCCCGACGTGACTGTGGAAGTCGGCTCATGTCGGGGCATGGACGAATTCATGATCCGGAAGCACGAATAATCAATAGCAATTTCGGAGCAACTGCAGATTAAAGCCAATGATATCGGCAAAGCATCTGCATCCAGTTGCTTCCGATTGTCCCTATATCTTATGTTAATATCATAAAAGTGGTTTTCGCAAAGAAAGACAAATTTGAAAGACTTATCACGCTGCGCGTGCTTAAGCCAAATTTGCCGCCTGTGATCTCCCGAGATCTTAAAAAAGGAGCAACTACCCGGTCTTTTAACGGTGTTGCATCCTTTATACGCACATAGAACCATTATATAATTATATGTTATATGATATGTAAAATGATAAAAAATGTGTATGTAAATAAATGTATTAAAATATATGCATTAAGTATATCGGCCGCTAGTGGTCGGTATGACGGTATCAAAAGAAGTAGGTATCAAAAAGAATACCTAAATCAATGATATTTAGCTGCCCAAACTTAGGCACTCAGGTGCTTGTGCAAAACCAAATGAAAAAATTCTGTTTATATTCGGAGATTCGATTGTGTAACATAATGCCAACGAAATATGAACCTAATATGATTTTGAATACCGAATATGAATGAATGCCCTTTTTATTTGATGAACCAATAAATAAACCAATTTGAGTTGTTCATGAATAACCTACGGCAGCTATTATTACAAGCAGGGCACGCGCTCGTACACACACTCTAACTTGTCTTATCTTATCTCTGCCTCAATTAATTTTTTTCACATGCAAATATGATATGCCTCACTGCTGAAATGCGAATCTCCTTCGCCGATCTTAACATATACACACCAATTGTATAAAATACAACAAAATAAGTTCCAGGTGACGGTTTTGTTCTAATTGCAATATGCCATAACCTACCCCAAAAACTTTGATCAGAGCAAACAAATAATATACCATCAATCTACCCAACTACAATTATCCCACCTCTCTTCATCCACCATCGCCCCTACCATTAAATATGAATATCTGCTTTTCACTTGCAAATACTCGTATGAATTATAAAAAAAAACATTTGAGAATCTTCACTGCTGAAATGCGACTCTCCTTCAACGATCATACACACACATACCAATTGTGTTAAAATCCAGAAAACATAACATACCCCTTCCATCAAAGCAAACAAAAAATATACCATAAATCTATACGAAACCTGGTTTGCCAACCACCACCACTACCTGCATCATCCTCCTACTCATATTCCCAGCACGAGAATGGTGTAGAACTAGACTATCATGATTTGTTGCGGGCGAATGCGCACTGGTGGCGTATCGTCGTTTACGCACGGTTGCACTACTATAAGGTTTATATACAATGCTACTATTTGATAAACTCAATGATTCTTTCAAAATAATAGAACCCAGCGGTCACTTATCAATAGATGAGAGTATGATTCCATACTATGGACACCATGGGGCAAAACAGTTTATCAAAGGAAAGCCGATACGTTTTGGTTTTAAGCTGTGGTGCATAACCGATTCCAATGGCTACATGGTTCACGCAGAACCATATTGTGGATCATCTACCAGAATTGATGAAAAAGGATATGGTCAAGGAGGGGACGTAGTCCTAGGACTTCTTGAATATGCGTGCTGTTTGCCAGGCACCAAACTTTATTTTGACAATTTGTTTACGTCCGTCGCCTTACTAGAAGAACTAGGCAAACGTAACATAGGAGGCACCGGAACATTGCGCGAAAACAGAGTGAACAGCGATATGAATTTAGCAGACAAAAAGAGATTTTATAAAGGAAAAAGGGGATCCCAAATGTTTACTTCTTCTGAAGATCTGTTGGCAGTCATGTGGCTTGACAATGCAGTAGTGACAGTCCTCACAAATTGCATTCCGCTAGAACCAGGCAAAACAAGCTGTAGGTATTCTAGAGCTGATAAGAAAATCATACAGCTAAACGTTCCAGGACCGATTGCTGCATATAATCAATTTATGGGTGGTGTCGATATATGTGATCAATTCTTGTCAACTTACAGGACACATATAATGACCAAAAAGTGGTGGTGGCCTTTCTTTGGCTGGGCAATTGATATATCTTGTGTTCAAGGCTGGCTATTATATAGAAGATGGGGGAACAACATTTCTTTACTGGAATTTAGACGACAATGTGCTTTATATATTTTGCAAAGTTTCGCTGTACCAAAAAGTCGAGTTGGACCTAGTACTTCTACAGCATCGAACTCAGTTTTGGATTTTATCCGAGCAGACAGGAAGGACCATATTGTAATGAGAGGCGAGTCCAAATACAGGCGCTGTAAGAAATGTTCAAAAAGGACCATATTTCTATGCAAAAAATGCAATGTTCCATTGCATCCCACTGATTGTTTTAATGAATATCATCGTTCTAACTAAATGTTACCAGGCTGCTGCTTTTTTAAAGATTTTCTTATCTAAATAAAGATTTTCGTTGCTCTTGAGATTTGTCTTTGATTTTTCAATGTATATGCTAAGGTCCCGTTGGCAACTAAAGTTGCCACCTCCCTACGGGCACGCCCATTTTCTTTTTTTCAAGTTAGGTGGACAAAATTAACAAATACATTATTAAACCGCTATTCATCAAGGAAAAAGTTAGATTTTAAGAGCGAATAATTCTGGGATCTAATGGGTTAAGACAACAATTCAAGGAAATTAGAGACATTCGAACACAGAATCAACACAGTCTGGTTATTTCTCCCCCCACCAGCGGTAAGGAGAATTGGACGAGATTAGAGCTATCTCGACTGACGAAGAGATAAACATTGGCGATCCTGCCAGGAGCACCTGAAGCTTGAAGGATTTCAAGAGAGTTAAAACTACACCGCTAAACTCAAGGCAGAACCATCATGGAAACATTGTTGAATGAGCAACATGCTGTAGGAAAACAGATTGAATCAATCTGTAGCAACTTTTCCAAGGATGGACCAAAACGTTGGACCAAGGCCTATCTGGTGCAGAGAATGAGCTGTCTCCACATGGAGTGGAACCAGTTCCGAGTTCGTCATCACCAGCTGGAGAAAAATAAGGGGAGCCTTCCTGACGAGGAATATTTCTCGAGCAACTATTTTGATAAAATAGAAGCCTTATACACGAAATATTCTGAGAAGATGCTGACGGCAGAAGATGACAGTGCAAGCATCTCAAAGGCGTATACCAAACCGGATCAGCAACAAATAGATGACACGATGCTGAACGAAACCGATCAAGGGACTGTGGAGTTGGTACGACACCAACGATCCTCAATGAAGGCATTGAGGCGGCTTTTGCAACAAACGGACCAGCAACATACTGACGCAGATGCAACTGATAGATCAAGAGCATGCTATGGGAAGATATTAGATGCGATTACTGGAACATTATAGCGATTGGTCATCAATCAATAATGAGGCTAGAGTCTACTGGATATTACAAGGAAGAAGAATACTTCGAGGTAGAGGACGAATACCTTAAAGCGTCGATCCGACTCTAAGAGTATATAGAGGCAATCAGAGACATACAGAAGGAATCTGTTGGTGATGTTAAACTTCCAACGATAACATTACCCACATTCAAAGGTCAGTACTCACATTGGACGGAATTCAAGCATCTGTTTATGGAGCTCATCCACAGGCGCAATATGAGTGGGACACAGATATTGCATTACCTAAAGGCAAACTTACAAGGCGAGCCAAGTAAACTACTGCAACACCTCTCCACAACTGACCAGAACTACAAAACAGCCTGGGGTACGTTGGTAGAACGTTACGACAACAAGCGGTTGCTAGTAACAGCATTACTAAATAACCTGTGCCAACAGCCGGTAATAACAACAGAGGCCGCCGGTCCATTAAAACGACTATTGGATACCACGAGGGAGTGTTTAGCAGCGATATCAAACCTGGGAGTCGAGGTGCAAAACTGGGATCCTCTAGTACTTCCTTTAGTACTTCAACGACTTGACAAGGAGAGTAGAAGACTCTACGAACAGTCACTTAAATCCAGTAGGGACATACAGACAATCCCCAACCTATACGAGTTTCTAACGTCCAGATACCAAACGTTAGAAGCCATAAATTCAAAGGAGGATAGGAGACGTCAGACAAGCTTCATGACCTCCACTCAAGAAAAATGCATTGTGTGTCAGATCCAAGGACACAACATCCGTCAATGCAAACAGTTCGGTCAAAGGAACTACAACGCGCGCTGCCAGCTGTTGAAGCAACTAGAGGTATGATTCAACTGTCTTCAGAAGGGCCACAGGAGTAGAAGCTGCTCAGCGCCAGGTTGCAGCAAATGTAACGGCCGACATCATACGATGATCCACACAGATCCGGTTGCCAATAAGAGGAACACCAGTTCATTGCAAGCTAATACAGGAGCTGGTGAGCAAGGTGAAATCGTGCTAGCAACAGCTGTTGTAGAAGTACTCAATGTACATGGAACCACAATGCCAACTAGGGCAATCTTGGACTCCGGGTCACAATTACATTTCATTACAGAAAGAGTCTGTCAGGAACTTGGACTACCCAGAACACGGATTAATTTACCAATTGCGGGAATTGGTAACACAGAGGTGATAGCCAAACACAGCACGACTGTAAGACTACAGTCTCGTACTTCGCACTTCCAAACAACGATCGAAGCGATTATTCTACCAAAAATAAGTGAAGTACAGCAGCAGTAGAGACCAAGGGTTGGAAAATACCCCCGCACACATCGATGGCAGACCCGAATTCATCCGACCACAGCGAATCGACTTATTACTGGGTGCTGAACTGTACCTGAACCTAATAATTCCTGGTCAGGTCAACTTTGGTGCATCACTACCCACTCTTCAAAACACGCAGTTGGGATGGATAGTTGCTGGAAGGGCCCAAATCAGCAAATTACCTACTCGGACAAGGCAAATATGCAATATTGCAACCAAACAGGGAACAACCACCATAGAGAAGCAAATAGAACGTTTTTGGGAACTTGAAACTCACACGGAGGAAAGACGCCCAAAAACAAAAGGAAGAAGTGGAATGTGAAACCCATTTCTGTGACACATTCCGCAGGAACAACGACGGTCGCTTTATAGTTCAAATTCCATTCAAGCAAGATCCAAATGCTATAGGTCACTCAGAGGGCATGGCAATTCAGCTGTTTATGGCTGTTTGAGATCTAAATTAGGTCAATGCCCGCACTCACTGCTGACCCACATTCTTCATCACCACAATCATGCATTCTTCACAATCACACATCGTACATTCGTCACCAGCACACATCGTACATTCAACCAAGCCAAATCTGCCACCATGCACATTCCTTCGTTTATCTAATGCTCATTAAATGGCATATCGGATTCCAGCGGCAATGACTGGAGTATAACCACTCGATACATTGTCTGGACGTTATCATGGGCCCCCACACACACGCTGTATAAATAAGCGCTGGGCGAACTATCGTATCAACAACTTGCGATGGGTTCGTGGAAAAGGCAGCATTGGTGGTGGTCGGCTGTATGACGACGGGATTTATTTGTGCTTGGCTCAGCAAGGCCTGGGCTTGGTACCGCCTGTTACGTTCTTTGGCGATCTGGGACCTATGAGCTGCGCGACGGATGTTGGTGCTGCGGAGAAAACTTTTTGTATCATCCAAACGAGTCGGTCGGCACTGAGTGGCGGACGGGAATAACTAGAAAGAAAGATAATAAATAAACGGTGAAATAGAATTTTGAAGTTGTTTTTATTTGAAGGCGATGGGTGTTTGATTTTTGGTTTTTTTCGCTTCTAAAGATTGAATGTTGAACGGACGATTCTCAACAATGGCTCTAGAGCGGAAACTAGCTAAACAACCAGAGCTACAAAAACTCTACCACCAATTCATGCGGGATTATGAAGACAGCGGACACATGAAAGAACTTAACAGATGGGAAGTACCAGAACATAGCTATTTCATCCCACATCATGGCATTTTAAGCCCGATAGTTCAACCACGAAACTGTGAGTTGTATTTGATGCTTCAGCAAAAACACCAAGTGGAACCTCGCTAAACCAGGCTATGATGGTAGGAAACACAGTACAGTCAGACCTATTCGCGGTTGCTATAAGGTTTCGACTAAACCAAGTTGCATTCTCAGCGGACATACGACAAATGTATAGGCAGATACTCGTTGAAGAATCACATCGAAAGTAGCAAACAATATTCTGGAGGTACAAATCAACGGACCCAATAAAAACGTATCAGCTTAACACAGTCACCTACGGAACTGCATCCGCACCATTTTTGGCAACAAGATGCCTGAATCAATTGGCAGAGGAAAATAAATCCACCGCACCCAGAGCAGCGCAAATCATTTCCGAGGAAACCTATGTAGATGACATATTGACAGGAGCTGACACAATCGAAGAAGCGTTAAAGATAAGGGACCAAGTTATGGAGCTACTTACTCAGGCGAAATTAGAACTACGAAAATTTTGCTCCAGTCACGTAGATGTCCTGACAGACATTCCCATGGAACACAGGGAAAAGACGTTATCCATCGATCAAAGAGATGTTGTTAAGACACTGGGGTTGATATGGGAACCGAATAACGATATCTTCTTCTTTAATAGTTCAAAATTCATTAAGGGCACGGAGTCCATAACAAAGCGGATTGCATACTCTGAGATATCCCGACTATTTGACCCGCTGGGTATTGTAGGCCCAGTTGTTGTACTCGGGAAACTTTTCATGCAGGAACTGTTGAAATCCCAGACACCGTGGCATGAACCACTCTCCAAGGAACAATGTCAAAAATGAGAAGAGTATAAGGTACAACTATACGCCTTGAGCAAGGTACGTATTCCAAGATGTGCACTCATCCCTCGAGCATCAAACATCCAACTCCATGCGTTTGCCGATAGCAGCATGGTAGCCTATGGGGCATGTTGCTAACTACGATCTACGAATGATAAGGGACAACATCAAGTGTCCCTACTATGTGCTAAATCAAGAGTGGCACCTTTAAAAACCACTACCCTAGCAAAATTGGAACTATGTGCAGCAGAACTAGTGACAGAGCTGGTCAACCGTCTGATGGGTGCACTAACTATAAAAATAGACAAGATATGCTACTACACTGATAGCACCACTGTACTCGCATGGATCTCTTCCCCATCCTACACTTGGGAGACATTCATAGCGAATAGGGTCGCACGCATCCACTCCCTATCACAACGCGAACAATGGCAACACATTCCAGGGAAGGACAATCCAGCCGATCTAATTTCAAGAGGCCTTCCCGCTGCGCAGCTACTGGACTCATCGCTATGGTTTAAAGGACCAGCCTTCCTGCAACGATCTGAGCAACACTGGCCGATGGATCTGGTATGTCTGGAAACCGATGTACCGGGTAGAAGAGCCGTTAAATGCGTGCTTACTGCAACATTGGAAAGGATGCACATATTCGAGCTAGCATCTTCCATACATAAGCTTGGATCAATAAAACGCGTTCAACGGATCTTTGCGTATTGCTCACGGTTTATAAACAACATGCGAGTAGCACCAGCACAAAGAGTAAAGGAAGAACGTCTTACTCAAGGCGAACTAAGGCTAGGACTCATAACAGTTATTAAGAACACACAACTCATGGCCTTTCCAAGGGAGTATGCGCAGTTGGAAAGGGGTCAGGCACTTGAAAGAACAAGCCAGCTATTATCGCTGCAACCATTTTTAGATGAAAATGGCATAATGCGTGTCGGCGGTCGATTAAGGCAATCAAACATGGCGGTAGACAGCAAACACCCAATGCTTCTTCCAAAACAAAGCAAATTAACGCAACTAGTAGTGGAAGGACTACACAAACAGAACATGCTTGTGGGACCATCAGCTTTAGTAGCCCTATCACGTCAACAATATTGGATTCTGAACGTTAAAAAAATGGCCACCGATGTAGTACACAAGTGCATACGTTGCTTTAAATGCAACCCAAGCCACATCATTCAAATAATGGGCAATTTACCAAGGAAGCGCGTAACACCGTCAAGGGCTTTCTTACACACTGGAGTTGATTTCGCAGGTCCTGTCCAAATGGATTCAAGAATACGGGGGCGAGCTCCGAATAAGGGTACGTAGCAGTATTTGTATGCTTTACAACAAAGGCAGTACATTTGGAAGCAGTATGCGACCTAACAACCGAGGCATTCCTAAATGGCTTAAAAAGATTCATCGCACGGCGAGGATATTGTGCATCAATTTCCTGCGACAACGCCACTAACTTCGTAGGCGCAAAATCAGAATTAAATCGCCTCGCGAACATTCTAAAATCACAGCAACTACGAGAAGGCGTAGATAACCTCTGCCAGGAAAGGGCTATAGAATGGAAGTTCATACCTCCAAGGTCTCCTCATTTCGGGGGAATCTGGGAGGCCGCAGTAAAGTCAGCAAAACATCTCCTAATAAGATACACAGGAATGGCACCAGTAACATACGAGGAATTGAGTACAGCCTTATCCCAAATAGAAGCAATTCTTAATTCCCGTCCAATTACCCAGCTTTCAAATGATCCAAATGATTTGGAAGCATTAACTCCAGGACACTTTTTGATTGGAGAGCCGCTGTGTGCAATCCCTGAACCTGATGTCACCGATGATAATATAAATCACATCAGGCGATTCCAACGGCTGCAGTTCATTCAACAACTGTTTTGGAAAAGATGGTCCCAGGAATATCTATCACAATTGCAGAATCGATCAAAATGGAAAACCGGCACGACAAACATTACCCCAGGAACAATGGTACTAGTGGCGGACGACAATCAGCCATCACTTAAATGGCCACTTGGGAGAGTAATAAGGGTATACCCAAGTGAAGACAATGTCGTCAGTGTAGTTGACGTACGGACTAAGGGTGGGATATTCAAACGAGCAGTTGCTAAAATATGTCCATTGCAGATTGAAACATCTCAAACGGAGGACAGTGAAGCCAAGATAGAAGAAGCAGCATCATCGACGATCACAACGGAGGAGAATTCACATAAGGCTGTTAAGAGAACGGCAGTAACTGCAACAACAATCAACGAGATGGTGACGCCAGCGGCAACCACATTGACAGCAACCTCAAGGCGTAGTAGAACTTCACATGATGACAGCACTTCCTCAATTAACACACGGCGCCAGAATCGGGGCACACGAGCTACCAAGCGAAGGCGCATCCAGCCAAACAACCCCAATTGGTTAGCTAATCCATTGGCTATGAAACGACGCACAGAAGTATCACAACCAATAAAGACGTCAACGGGAGGGATTCTGTTGAACACACTGTTGATAGTGCTGTGTTGCATACTGCCTACAACCTCTGCACAGACAAATACACCTATATCAGTCAAGCAGTTGAACTCAAGCTCTGGAATCTATTTTGAAGGGCTAGGAAAGACAAGGTTGATAACCGACTCATGGAACATCGTTGTATATCACAACACAACCACCTACTTTAGAGAGTTGGAAGTCCTGCGTTTATCGCTACAAAATATGATCCATCTATGCCAACACACACTATACTATACAACCAACTGCCGAACAACATTAAGCGAGCTGGAGTACCAATACCAAACCGCACTTCAAATGAATGAGGTAATGCGCTGGCAAAACCACGAGCGAAATTGGCGATCACCGTTTGATATAGTCGGTACATTGGCAAACAAATTGTTTGGAATAGTGGATCAGGAGCAAGCTGAGCAATATAACGCAGACATGAAACGATTGGGACAAAATCAGAAGTACCAAGCCGAATTAACTAAGCGTCAAACAACGGTACTTAACTCAACCCTAAATATCATCGAAAGAGACGAAAGGCACACAAATAGTCAGCTCGAATCATTAAACGAGAATCTGGCTGACCTACAACGAGCTTGGAATGATAGGACAAAGACATTGGATGAAACTAGAGCGATGCTATTATTCAACTCAATGGTAAGCATTTT
This sequence comes from Portevinia maculata, assembly GCA_949715645.1. Lineage (NCBI taxonomy): Eukaryota > Metazoa > Arthropoda > Insecta > Diptera > Syrphidae > Portevinia > Portevinia maculata. The sequence continues at coordinate 5,506,056 of OX454530.1, read as the reverse complement.
AAGCTTGAGCCTTGCACGGTATCAGAGGATTCAAACGGCACTAATCGACACCGTTATGGATGCACATCACGGGAAGATCAGCACTGGTATCCTGACACCATCAGAGTTAGGACGTCAACTAGACCTCATAAGGCCACATGTTTCAGATAACACGGCACTCCCCTCAGAAAGGCTCAGCACAATCTACTCATTGGTGCGGATCAAGACCAGAATCATGGAGAGTGGAATCATATTTAACATCAATTTGCCCCTAGTACAAGATACTCTATTCGAGCTTTACAAGGTGATACCACTGCCAATACCAAAAAACGAAAGACTGATGTTTGTCAAGCCAACGACAGAATACTGTTGCATACATAAATATGCCTACATTTACTATAATTCAAATATGACTCTATTGTATCCTAATTACCTATCCTATCTTACGTTCATATACTTCTTCCCACATCGCATATTTCTTTGCATACGCAAATCTTCCCACGATGCAATAATTTTATATCGTATCTTATTCGCATATCTCGCTCTATCATAATCCAAATTACCCGCATACGTGGGTCTGTCTACCTTTTATCCATCCTAATTCAAATTACCTGAGTGAACTGGTCACTGCCAGCGTTCTCAAAGGTATCACCTCACAAAATCATGTTCGTAGGCAGGGCAGACAATTATAACGAGAGAGTCGATCGTCACCCGTTAGCAAATAAGCATCAAAAAATTAACCAAACAACAAATATCCAAACAATAAAACTAAATTGGAAGCAAACCAAATTAACTGTGCAAAGTGTTCGAGGAAGTGTAACAAATTGAAGTGTAACAATACATAGCCGTAACACTTCATCGGGATCAGTTTATAAGGTTCACAACAAATGACCTCAAGGAGTGTGAGAACTGAGAAGGCGGACGATCAAGAGTACATTTGCACAGGAAAACACCCAATCTATACATATAGAGAAGACAACGCCCCATGTGAAATGGATTTCTTCAAACATGCGGAAACACCGAACCAGCGTTGTACCTTGATCACCATCAACGAAAACCAGGTTTGGATACAATTACAAACACCAAACACCTGGATCTTCTCAACACTACTGACGCAAACAATCAATGCGATATGTGGAGCCCAAGTCTACCCAATTCTCTTACAAGGGCAAGGAGAGCTTACCATGACGGAAAGATGTCAGCTTGAGACTAAGGTTGCGACCATACACAGCTTCACAATGATGAACACCAGCAGCACGGTCCCATTCATACCATTTACAAACATGTCACATGCGCTGCCAATCCAGAAGACGGCACCGGCAATAAAAATCATACAGCCACTTGTATTCGAGAAGAATCATCAGTTTAGCGAATTAAAGGCTCACCTTGCTGACACCACAAAGTCACCGGACATATCAATTCATGACATCCATCAATTTTCGGTGTCCTATGCTATTGTGCTGTTACTGGCTGGCTGGGCAATATTTCGATACTGGGAACGACGACAAGAGCAAATGACACCGATCGCGCCGCCTAGAATGGTCAACGCTGACGAGAGATTCACGGTTGAAGTAGACTAACTTCAAAGGAGGGAGCATGTTGGCACCGTCAACAAACATAATATTAAGTTAGGTCATAAGAACTAGAACATAACAATATTAAGAACTAGAGCATAACAAAATACAAAAAAACATTACTGCAAACGCAGCATAATTACATGGCGTAACCACGACCGCTTGCGTAAAATGTCAGTAGGGCATATTAATGAGCCTTATTGCGAAGATCAATCGACAGTTGATAATTGACTATTTTCAATGTGTGCTATTGTGAACGAACGATTCTAAAGGATTTTGTCAATCGCAGTTAATTAAAAAAATTCGATTGACAAAAATACCAAATGAATCGTTCGTTCACAATAGCACACATTGAAAATAGTCAATTATCAATTGTCGATTGATCTTCGCAATAAGGCTGATTATTAGTTAGCAATAAGGTAGTAATATGTGCATAAATTGTCAGTAGGGCAGCATTATGATTACTTAACAATAACGTAGTATTTAAGACAACAATTCAAGGAAATTAAAGACATTCGAACACAGAATTAACACAGTCTGGTTATTTCTCCCCCCACCAGCGGTAAGGAGAATTGGACGAGATTAGAGCTATCTCGACTGACGAAGAGATAAACAAAGGACAAATCCTCTGAAGACATCGCCATGCACCAGGCAGTGCAAATTAATAAACAAATATTCAGTGTGGGTAGAACAACCCTTAAATCCGCTAAATAAAACATCTAGCGTACACAAAATTACGCGAACACAAAGTCCTGAGTGTCCTTCGAATCTGCGCCAGGGAATTTTAGCGCACTTCAGCATAAAATCGAAATCCCAACGTGCAGTCACCGCACTCCGACGCTGCTTACACCGTAATATGCGTTGTATTTCACGTCTCGCATGAGCACAGCGGTAAATAATCCACCTCCTGATCATCGACACATACCAACCGTGCGGTTAAGACACACGTAAATCACCTCGTGCCGTCCTAAGTTGTACCGCAAAAATCAAGTGCATACTCCTTTCAACGCAAAAAAACAAATAAACGCAACTGATCCAGCAACTCTAATTGGAAGCGCGGCCTGCTGAAGCAGAGACACCTCTAACCGCAGCTGTCCTGCCAATTTTGACTCATCTTGGTAAATAAGCAGCCGCAGCCAATACATTGGAAAACATCCGCAATTAGCAACTAGACTACCAGAAGGAAAGTCCAACTACCGGGAGGCCATCAAAGAGGCAACCCGCAACGTTTAGCAGAAAACAGCAACGACCCAATCAACAATCATATTCAGCGTAAAACCACCCTGCCAATTCAGTGTGAAATTCCCAATTAGAACGGAATATGTATAAAAAGTTAAACCTAAAAGTCAAAGTATCGTAAATTTTAACTAATTCAGGGCCTCAAAAAGAGAATAAGTCCAACATTTGCATTAGGTATTCAGTGTAAAGGGGTTTAATATTTCTGACTAATATAGAAAAAAAAAACAATTCTCTTCCTAACAACATTGCTCTAGAATTCTTCGCAACGGAAAACCCTCAATGCTGTGCACATCACTCTGGAAGAACGCGACATTCAAGGAAGTATTTGGTGAGTCTTTCTTTTGATAGTAGATTACTAAATTGTCCAGAATTTGTTTGCCTCTATTAAATTTGCATAATTCAATATACATGTGATTCTAACCAATATTTAAAGATAAGTTCATTTAAAGTAGATTATATTTTCCTCATTACTAACCATTAGCATTTCCAGACCGCCAACACATCAATTCCCGCATATGAGACGAGAAATCGTACCACATTGATGTCGATACCGTATATCCCCATGGCTAGAAACCGACACCGCGTCCCACATGCAAACCCGATATCAAATGAGTGCACTGGCACCCAATGACGATAAGACGATGACACACGGATCGGGTCGCGCTCGTTAGGAGTGATGATCTGATTAATGTGACGATAAATACCACACGAAGAGACGAAATTCCGTGAATTGCCACAGGATGTCGAAGCGAATACTGGTCTGTGGATTCGTGACTATGCTGGGAATCGGATAGCTGGTGAGCTGGGCGACGAAGGCGTGGGGGTGGTACCGAATGCTGAGTCGGTTCGATCTCTGGGAACTATTCTGACGGTGTCGGTGGATTTGGTGAATGGAGGACTTGGCAGTTGAATTTTAACATCGATCAACGGCGGCGGTCTGGAAAGCGACTATGGTGTAATTTGTTCAAGTAACTTTCTTGTGTAATTTGTTTAAGTAACTTTCTTGTGTAATTTTTTAAGTAAAAGAATAAAATCCCGCATATATTAAAGAAAAAAAAAGAACATACATATATATAAATCCAAGTGTAAATTTGCATAAGATAGTGAGGTTAGCTACGATACTTCTGAGAAAGCGCCATCTGGCAGCTTGTAGGCAGAAAAGCGGTAGAATCGTGTCACCTATTACACGAACCAAAGTGCTCGAACTCAATTCGGCAACTTTCGGTGTTTATTATATACTAAGGTCGAGAAGAATAGTAGGTATCAGTTTCCATCCAGGACACGTCCCAGGGTGAGGTTAGTTACCATTAGGGTTCTAACCAGTGGTGTTCAAATCTGCGTAAAAAACAGTTTTTTACCTTTTTTACGTTTGAGTAGGTAAAAAACGCGTAAATAAGTGTAAAAAACGTAAAAAACTCGTAAAAAGGTAAAGAAGAGGTAAATAAAGTAAATTACTGAGAAAAAAGAGAGAAAATGATAGGCATTGCAATATCTGTCAAAATCTAAATAAATAATTAAAGAACATTTTGCAATCATTCGTTTAGTATTGTGTCACGTGTGTTGAATTATTCCATAAAGTGAATTGTTTTATAAAGTGCCAAAAATATTATTTATTTAATTTTTATAAAATGAGTTTCACTGGAATACCAAAATCCGTGAATTTTGAGGGAAATAACTTTTCTCTAGTCCGAGAAAGAAAGAAATATGCAGCTTATTGCAATTTTTGTAAAAAAAACATTGCAAAACACAGCAGAGTCGCGATTACTGGCGCATCGGTATGGTATATTATGTAAGCCAAGCAATTGGATTATTTAATCATCGATTAATATTCCAAACAGTAAAAGATGCAATGGGTTTGTCGTCCAAAATGAAGTCAAAAACATAGATGAAGCTGCTGAAGAAACCAGTAATATGAATTCGTCTTCCAACAGTTCCATTTCAATACTGGTATGTACTCGTACTTTGATTAAGTAGAGCAATATTCGAAGCCATGACGGTTTATGCTGTTTTTTTATAGAGTTATTCACACCAAAATCAGTCTTTCATGTCAATCGAAGGGAGCCGGAGCACTGAAGGTATCAATGAAGATGAAGAAATCATATTTATATCTGAAGCTCATATCGATTCCGAAGAGTCAGATCTATTACCAACGGCTAGGGCTACACCTACAACTACAACATCGTCATCTTCGCTTCTCATGTCATCAGGATCATCTTTGTCTTTTAAAAAACCTGTTAAACCCACAACAAAAAAAGTTTCAAAGCCAAAGCAAATGGGAAATTTAAATGCTTTTGTTGACTGTTTAAAACCAGGAGAAAAGCACGAAATAGATTTAGCTATTGCTTCCTTTTTCTTCGGATGTAATATTCCGATTCACAACATCGAATCACCACATTTCAAAAATATGGTAAAATCTATGAGGCCATCTTACGCAGCTGTGCTCCCAAAACGGAAAACTTTGTCGGACCAACACTTGGATGAAATGTACAACAAATGCATCAAAGACTTTCATTCACCAACTCAACAAGATTCGGTGCTATTAATAGATGGATGGAAGAATTCGTCTAGTAACAGCAAAACAGTTGTAACAATCCTGCATAACTCTCAGGGTAAACGTGCATTTCTTAACGCATGGAATCTTAGCGGTGAAATTGAAAATGCGGATATGGTCTCAGATATAGTCTACCAATCAATAGATATGGGGAAAGATATGTATAACGTTTCATTTTACGCAGTGGTGTCAGACAACGCCAGTGTTATGTTGCGTATGGGGAAAAATGTTCGACATGTTTTGTGGCATTCAAGATGCAACAGTCATTTAGGAAATTTATTTGCAAAAGACATTGTTGACAAAAATCTCTCAGAAAAAGTAAATTTAATTTTAAAAGAATTTAAGAACCGTGACCTGGAAAAATCAATTGTGTCGAAAGGTGGAAAGAGGCTGAAATTAGCATGCCAGACGCGTTGGTGTTCGTATCGCGATAGCTTTAAAAGTTTTCTGAGCAACTTGCAATTCATGAAGCAAATTCTTGCTGATGGTAAGCCAAGGAAAATTAAATCTACTATTTGCAAGTTAATTTTTGATGAGGATTTTGTTGCAAGAGTCGACACTAACCAGAAAATGTTGGAACCTATATGTGAACTTAGAAACAAGTGCCAAGCTTTAGATACAAGTGTTGCAGATGCGGTAAATATGTGTCTTTCACTTAAAAATAAGGACGGATTTAAGGAATCAATGATGCCATCTTGCCTAGAAAGAAAAGAGATGGCATTAAATAAAATCTCACTAACGGCATATTATTTAAATCCTTTTTACGACAAGGCCGTATCATTACAAGGCCACCATCATTAGGACGATTGCTCATCCTTTGGCGCTTATAATTACGGTGGTGTTTATTCTGTTCGTTTCAGCGGAAATATTTACTACCGCCTGTCCCTTGAAAAAGTTATCCGGAATATTGACCAGTGAACTAGCTAACAAAGATATAAATAAAGTAGAAAAGTTTTTAATTGGGATTTTGCAGAAACTCGCCAATTTTATTGAGTTATATAAAAACAAATTCGCTGCCATTTTAGGTTATTCCATTCCCATCATTGTTAGACCGAACAGAACTAACTTAATTACTTTTGGAATATTAATTACAGTTACATTGGCGTTCACTGGGATTTCCCTTGTTGTACACTTTTCGGGTGCTTTAGTACTATGGGCTTATACCCAAGTTAATTCTCTATATCATAGGTCCTTAGTGGTATTAATATCATTATTGATATTGTTTATTAAATATCATGTTGGACTATCTACAGAGACGAGAGCGGTGTCTACCTATGGTACTACAATTGATAATCCTATGTTCAGTTTTATCAATAGTACTAGGATTCCCCTTAATTGATAATTCTCTTTATTCTACCGCTGGATTACCCTACGGTGGTATTTTAAAATTTGAACCTACTCTTTCGGAACTTTCCTTTGCTGTGGATTTCACTTCTTTTGTTTATTCATTACAATGTTTTAAAGTTTATACCGATTTAGATGCAACTTGTGATTTGGGCTCACAATGCAATCCGGTAGTAAAAACTCATACTAAAGTGCAAGACATCCATGTATTGGTCACTTTGGTATCATCAGGGGTTATCCTTTGATAATGCGGGTCTTTAAGTTACTCCATACCGAACTGATAACCGAACACGTCGTGTGGTTGACTTTTGATACCACCCCAAAGAAGTATTTATTCTTCCCTGCTCCCTTGTTAAAATTTTTAAATACGATCGAACACGTCCACCCTAAGGTTTACGTGAACGATTTTCACGTGTGTCTTAAGAAAAATTTTCATAATATAGCCATTGATTTTATGTCTCGACCTACTGAAAAATCAGTTAATGTATTGGGTCCTTGGTCTTTATCGCCAAATGCGGAAACGCCACTGTTATTTAGAACTAGAAGAGAATATTCCTGTGGTGGTGATTATGGTAACTTTCGGCAACGAAATTGTACACTCGTACCAGTCAATACCACTCATGGTGTTTGCAAGAATGTGTGGTTTTCGTATAAGAAAGATATATGTCCTGATGACTATAACATTTACCCAATTGATGATTCAGTCATTAACGATATTTGCACTAAGGTTGAAGTGAGCGTTAACCCCAATTCTGACAATAAGACTTATGGGTGGGTAGAACGTATTTTCCATAATTGTATGGATTGGTTGTTCGGTGCTGCTGAAAAGATAGCCAAGTTCCTAATGAATATATTCGTATTTGCCCTTAAGGAATTTACAAAATTACTTGATGGTATCTTTTCAACTTTTTACGATACTCTATTTGAGTATGACGAAACCTATTTAATATTTGAATACTTAATAATTTTATTCGCCATTACTTATCGTTCAAACATATGGGCTGGTATCATACTTCTAATCATCATCATAGCACTTTACGGTTTTAGAAGAGGCGAGTTCAGATTAATAAATTTAATAGGTATTGGAAATGACTAATAACCTTTTATAATTACTGTATTTTGTTAAATTACGAGCTTAGCTCTTTCATTTCGTCTTAATCGTTTGTGTACGAGTGACTTTCTTAATAGATTTTAATAAAATTAAAATGTTTCATTGGGTTGCATCTTATTTCTATCGCCGTGATGTTGGTGGTGATTTTACTCGGACTAGTATATTTATTCAAAAGAATATCGCTAAAAAGATTGCTAGGAAAAATCTCTGCGACAAAAAAAAAAAAAAAAAAAAAAAAGGCCATTTTATCGACATCCGAAGAACAAATAATAAGCTACTTCCTATTGAAAAATTTAGACGCAGTTGGATTAGAAAGCTTGCACTGTTTTCGCCAACAAAGTGGTATTTTTCATACACTTCTTCGAAAAGAAATTAAAAAACCAACAGTTTTTTGGAGCACCGCGAGCATTCATCACCCTCAACTGTCATCTTTAGCTTTGAAGCTTCTTGACATACCAGCATCGTCCGCGCAAATTTAAAGGGTTTTCTCAAACTGGGCTCAAATACATAGTCCTTTACGAAATCGACTGACCTTTGAAAGGTCTAAAAAACTCATTCATGTTTATTTTTCCCTTAATTCAACTAATGTTGACTACTCGTACATAGATATTGAAACAGAAGAATAATAAATATGTTTTATAGTTAAAAAATTCAAATTTTTTTCGTTTTTTATTTGGTCAGAATTTATTATTATACCTATTTCAGCAAAAGAATACAATATAATACAGGGTGTCCCTGTTAAGCGGTATAATCTTTTAAGAGATGATTCCTGAAGTTCCGCCGAACAAAAATTTGTACGGCAGGGGGGGGGGGGTCTATTCTCACCCCATTTACAGTTATAGCCCATCAAAGTGGGTGACCTCTAATTTGGATGTGTATTCACTTTAAACGCTATAACTTCTAAACTATTAAAGGTACAAGAATTGTTTTGTACATTTTGGAAAGACAATTTAGTAGCGCATACAAGGCTTAAACACTTAGGGTACATCTGTGAAGTTACAAAAAAGTTATAGCTCTTTAAACTCAAGATTATGAACATTTGTTGTCCCATTTTTTTAATTAAAATGCCCCTGCCGTACAATTTTTTTTTCGGCGGAACTTCAGTAATCTCCCATTAAAGGATTATACCGCTTAACTGGGACACCCTGTATAATAACAGGGTTATTCCTGATAAATTCATTGATGGGGGTCCGCATTCCGCATGCGCTTAAATGTTGAGAAACGTTGGATTAGAGAATCTGTTTTCAACAAATCGGGCTTTTTAATCATTTTATCGAAAAGAAGATAAAAACCCAATAATTTTTTTGGATACCGCACAGATTAAGCAGATCCAACTCTCATCTTCTGTTTTAAATCTCCCCTATTTGGATTATTTTGTGTGTTTTTTTTTTGTTTTTTGACTTTTTTACCTTTTTTACGTTTTTTACATAAGCATAGTAAAAATTTAGCACGTAAAAACCAAATGTAAAAAACGTAAAAAAAACTACGTAAAAAACGTAAAGTAAAAAAGTCGTACAACACTGGTTCTAACTCCAACTTCGATAAAGATACAGACCAGAGAAAATACCATTGGAGAAGAAAAAGACCATTTGTGTTAGTCTGTTTTTTTTTGTTGTTATAAGATGCATTTCATATGCATTTAATAACTTTTGATTATATACTTTAAATATTACTTTTAGCGTTAGGATCTTATATATGAACATTTATTGGTATATATACGAGGGCGGGTCAATAAGTCCGTGACTTTTGGAATAAAACACAGATTTTTGATAAAAAAATAATTTTATTTTTCAACGTAGTCTCTCTTGAGCTCTATAAACTTTGTCCAACGCTTCTCCAATTTTTTTATCCCTTCCAAAAAAAATGATTTGTCGAGGTCCTCAAAATAGGCCTTTGTTTGCGAGATGACTTCATCATTAAAGTCAAATCTTTTTCCACCAAGCCATTTCTTCAGGTTTGGGAACAAGAAGTAGTCGCTCGGAGCCAAATCTGGAGAATAGGGTGGATGAGGGAGCAATTCATAGCCCAATTCATGGTTTTTTGCCATGGCAACTGCACATGTGTGCACCCTTGCATTGTCTTGGTGGAAAAGAACTTTTTTCTTGGCCAAATGAGGTCGGTTTTTTTTCAAATCGTCATTGAATCGGTCCAATAAGTTGGCATAATATTCCCCATTGATTGTTCTTCCCTTTTGAAGGTAGTCAATGTGGATTATCCCGCGTGCATCCCAAAAAAACAGTCGCCATAACTTTATTGGCTGACAAACCCACCTTGGCCTTCTTTGGCGCCGATTCACCCTTAGAAACCCACTGTTTTGACTGTTGTTTGGTCTCTGGTGTGTTGTGATGGATCCATGTTTTGTCCACGGTTACAAAACGGCGCAAAACCTCCTCCATATTGCGATTAAACAACGCCAAACCTTCCTGTGAAGTTGTTACACGATTGCGTTTGTGGTCGACTGTGAGCAAACGCGGCACCCATCTTGCGGAAAGCTTTCTCATGCCCAAGTGATCATTCAAAATTGAAACCACTGAGCCATTCGAGATCCCTACGGCTTCCACAATCTCTCGCACTTTCAATCTTCGGTCGGCCAACACCATATCGTGAATTTTATCGATTGTTTCGGGTGTAGAGACCTCAACTGGGCGTCCAGGACGTTCGGCATCTTCAGTGCTTGTACGGCCACAACGAAATTCAGTAAACCACTTTTTTACCATTGAAATCGATGGTGCAGAGTCCCCATAGTATTTTTCAAGCTTAGCCTTGGTCTCGGTAATGGTTTTTTTTCGCAAGAAATAATGCTTACTAAGCCACGAAATTCACTTTTTTCCATTTTCTCCTCAAATTAGTGAGTAGTCTGATAAAAATAGCTGTCAAACACAAAATAACTGACGTAGCAAGTTTAAATTTTGACAGGAGTCAACTGACAGATGCCTGTTGACAGGAGCAGTGTTGCCGTTTCAGTAAAGAGGTCAGAAATTCAAAAAGTCACGGACTTATTGACCCGCCCTCGTATATATATATATATATGTTTATATACTAATATAGGTTTGCATTTGCTTGACTATAATTTATATTACAATTAGATGAAGCATATATGTATGTATCCGTACATGCATTTAAATTTTCATGGAGCTTATAACGATAATTATAATGTGTAATTAAATTTGATGTGCAATGGGGAAGGCAGTTCGTGACCCGGGTAACCGGATACATTGGATGGATAGATGACAGTGGGTGGGAATAACAACAGAAGCGGCAGAAGCAAGATCTCCCCCCCCCCCCCCCCCCCCCCCCCACTCCCCTCCCATTCCGACGAGCTAGGTTGCGCGTGTGCAAGCATGCCTATCGCGAATGCCGGCTAAACAACCTCACAAGTAGTCACTGGAATTTCTGTAGAGCCTGTGGGCGAGATAATTCCGTGAAATAAATCCACCAATGAGATTCCTTCATCAGTTCGGAAGCAGATTCAGCTTTCACATTAAACAACAGCAATTAGGTTGGACCCCACTCCCTCTCAGGAGGTTGAGTTAGGGGATTCATACTTCCATCCTTTGTTTTGTGGTTTGTCTAAATTCTAGGTACGACAAATAACAACAATCTTGATGAGCAAACTCAGGCAATATCTGAAGAGTAATTCCTTTCTCTTCAGCCCAAATATTATTCCACTTGTGAGGAACAGCTAGTCCCATAGATCATCAATATGCGTGTGGAGAGATTACGGACTGTCGTTCGTCCTCTATGGGCTATGGTATAGGCTTGGTTCTCCATTACAACTTATGATAAGAGAGGATATTTTGAGAATTTTAGTACTCAATTTTATTTATGTGCTGTTTATCCAAATATCTCGATAGCTGCGGAACGCATCATGCGAGATTTAATTTATACAAATAATAATGAAATAGCTCGTGATTGGAACCCAAATGATGTGGATCAAGAATGGAATACACGATGTATCGGTTATCAGTTATCAGTTATCTGAAGAGTTGCAATATATGCAGATTCGAGTAATTGATCGTGCTGGAATTTTACATAATAATTTTCCAACAGATATTTCCGGACTCTTGATAAATGTTAGAATGATGAATTCCGTTCAAAAATATTTACTTGAAGTTCCGAGTTTAGAGTCAACTCCTGTTCCAACAAATTTGACAGGTTCACAGGGACAATTTGTTATTAAGTCGCCAACTGATTTAGCTGCTCAAATTGTTCCTACAAATGACTTAGGTTCAGTTAATTTTGTTTCTGAATCTCCACTAGTGTGTCCCGGGTTTCGGCAGCAAAATGTTTCGTAAGCGTTTTTACGTTTTAAAATACAACTATTATGACCTGAAAACGTTGTCCTCAATGAAATAAAACGACTAGTTCCGGTAGTAAATTCAACTATTAATACAAATTTTATTCGCCTCTTTTTATATCGCTTTCTTTTGAGTGCAAATCGCTATGGTGAAACTGTTAGTTGAGTGATGTTGGCTATAGGGTGGCCCAACAAACAGGCAAACCACATGCCACGGATTTAAGGTAAAAGCACGGTGAATGGAGTACAGCCACAAAACCATGTTGATTTTGGCTTTTCTTATATTTATCACTACCACGTGATCAAATAAAGAGTGTCTCAACAAGTTTTCAGGACAGAATCGATCGTTCCTCAGCCTAATCATCGTCTCAGCATCGCATGTTCCCAGAGCATGTGTAAGGCAACAACCATAAAGAGAGTCGCTACCACAAAGAGAGTCTGCAAGCAATCCCGATCAGTCAGCACACATGACACATCAGAATTCATTCGACGTTAAGCATTGATGGTAAAAGGAACACAATAGACCAATAATAATAAATAAATATTATTGATGGTTAATAAAGCGTTTGACATAAATTATTGTCGAATTGTTATTGATTTTAATCGGATATTATTCATTTGAGTTTAAAGCAGAGGTGAGTTAACAGTTCAGAAGTGGGATATAACCCAGTGAAACTGTGCTGTGAGTGTATAATCAAAAGAAAACGATCTGTAAAAAAAACGAAATGAAAAGTGTATCGCACACCAATAACGGCTTGGTTGGTGTGCGTAAAAAAGAGAAAGAAAATATTTGAACACGCAGTGAAAAATATAAAATGAAAACCACAAAAGAAAGATGGTCCCCCTTAAGAAAACGAATGATAAGAAGGAAAGAAAAAACGAGTTCTGATAATTGTGTTTTGTTCTGATTCTGTCTAGAGAGAAAAATGAATAAAGCGAATGCGAGTGGAAAGAGGAAGAGAACGGCTGTAGCAGCAGCTGCTTAGCAGACCGATGTAGATGTTATATCGGAACGAACCATTCAGGTCATGACAGCCAAAGTACTTAGAGACAACTTAAAGCAACGCAAGTTAGCCGTAAAGGGCAACCGGTTGGAACTTAAGGGGCGGCTTCTGTCCGCCATTGGTGCAGAAGCCACGCTCACCCCTACGGTTAGTGCAGGTCAGTCCTGTCCGGCACCAGCGAATAGTACCGACGACTCATCAAATGTCGCCGATTTAAAAAAAACTACGTGACGCGCTCAAAGAGAAAACTGGTCGTTTGGAGCAGAGTTATGCCCAGCTCCTGTAACAATCGACCCCAGTGCAGGAAGTTCCTCAAAACACACAAGCTTATTGTAATCCACGTGATGTGGTTGAAATCCTGCCAACGTTCGACCCAGCCAATCAGCTTTCACACCTGTCGGCGTTACAGTTTCTTGGCCGAGTGTCTTCGGTAAAATCCTTGTATGGATGGGACGACAAGCTGGTATTTGGTATGATGGTGTTGTGATCCACACAACCATACCCAGAACACCCACAGTGCAACCATCTCCGATCTTTAACCAAAACACCAGTTCTCTACTACCTAATTACCTAACTACGGCTATTTTTAGGCATCCACTTTGTTTTCCTCATTTTCCATATTCACAAATGCTGTCGCAGAGTTAAGTGTCGTACCCACCTAATACACACGTAATTTAACCCCGGTTGACCAGCGTTGTGCTATTAGGAAATCAATTAATAATTATTGAATGGGTGATACACGATACCAGCACAGGTCAAATGACACCCAAGTTGCCATTTGGGTATTTTTTAAGTGGAACGGATGAAGGAAAAACAATTAAGTATATATTAATACCATTCTTTTATTTTACTCTCCGTATAGTACACTTCAATCGTTCAACCGAGGAAGCACGGACTGTATCGCAACATTGGTGGCAGCGGTGGGATCCCATTAACTGATCTCCTACCAGTATAAAAAATACATACTATATTTGCTTGTCAACACAGAAGACCCATCTTCTGATGCGTTCTGGGGCTATACACCAGAAGTAGTGAACAAGTATCAAAAGTAAAAAAAAGTGTTAGAAGTCCCAAAACCATTAGTCCTTGCCAGCTCTCGAGTGAAGGTATTTGGCCAACTTTGGGCAATGACAACACCAGGTTGTAATTTTTCAAATATAGGGCTCGAAGCCTGCCTGGCAACGGAGGAACACCCGCAGCCGAGACAGCAGCAACAACAGCAACAGAAGCAACTGGATCCAGAGGCGATTTTTTTTTTACTTAAGGTATTTAGTAACATTATTTGCTCGTATTTTATACTGTACACACATATTCCCTATACACATATTCTCTCGCGTCCCTTGTCGTTCGGTATACACTCATACAACCTATTAAAGCTACCTTTCTTTTTTTCTGTCATATCGAATTCTTTCTTTTTCGGCTATAGTATTTGAACTGATCGTACAATTAGGCGTTTACAGATCACTAGAGAGGCAAATAAGCGAGCCAAAGCTATTGCCGATCTGTTCGAGGTCCTACCTTTCTCTCCTTGGGAAGATAATCCACTACAAAATCCACCAGACATGGACATGAAAGTAGGAATAACTGATGTTTTCAACACCATCCCTGTGTTCGATGGGAAACCATCAGATTTAGGAAGATTTATCTCCTATGGGGATATTCTATTCAAGGCAGTGAAAGAGACTGATAAGCCAAATTTCCTGGCCATTGTAAAAACTAGGCTACAGGGTGCTGCCTTTGAATTAACCCAATTTAACACCCTTTCCACATGGGAAGATTTAAAAAGGGAAAATCTCGTTCCTCTTCACACAACGATTTGCTCGCCATAAGGCAACACCTAAAAGAAACTGTGAAAGAATTCGGTGAAGGAGTATGTACCGCGTTAAATAACCTTCAGCCTTATTGCGAAGATCAATCTACAATTGATAATTGACTATTTTCAATGTGTGCTATTGTGAACGAACGATTCATTTGGTATTTTTGTCAATCGCATTTTTTTAATTGACTGCGATTGACAAAATCCTTTAGAATCGTTCATTCACAATAGCACACATTGAAAATAGTCAATTATCAACTGTCGATTGATCTTCGCAATAAGGCTCCTTAACTCTGCAATATACGCGATCACCGAAGACGAGGCGGTACGGGCATTTTTGGTCGACGAAAACAACAAGTTGGCCATACAAATATTCGAGGATGGTCTGAGAAACGATCAACTCAAATTAATAGCGAAAGCTCATGGAGCAAGCCTAAAGCGAGCAATAGCCCATGCAGAGAGTCACGCTGCACGAATCGACAGCTGCAGTAATTCCTAACCACAGGGCAATCATTTTCAAAATAGGCCCACAAATCACCGAATGAGAATATCCTGCCAAACTTGCGTTAGAACAGGCAGCTCCCTTCACAACAGACCGCCTATAAAAAGGGAAGTACAATTTCTTACGTGTACCTATTGCGGAAAACCAAATCACACCGAAAGCCATTGTAGGTTACGGTTATTCAGGAATGAGCGAAATTGTTCTCCAAACACATCTCGGGTGCGAAATCCGTTTAGAGACACAAGTCGCGCCACCACTTTCGGTCCCAGCGGGAACTCAGGGTCGCCCAGAAATGTTCAAAGGCAACATGATAGCCGCGGTGTCCGGTATTCCAATTTCCATACACAAGAGTCGGGAAACGATGCCATTCGGGAGGAGACTTACGGCAACGTCTCCCGAATATTGACCCATGCCGAAGTTCATCAAACCGAGCACTAAATTTGAAATTTATCGTGTCGTTTTGTCCTGAGTTCAATCAGCCAACGATACGCCTCAAATTTAGTCCTTCGGATAAAAAATACACATTTTTAATCGACATGGGAGCCGACATAAATCTTTTAAAAAATATTCAGCCAGAAAATCTGAATGAACCATAAGCACTATAGCCGGGGACTCGCTGAAAACCCTCGGTGTAGTATATGGGAATTTAGAACTCATAACCACAGATCACTCGATATTAATTTTAAAATATTTTAGATTATACTCGCCCATCTCACAGCGAATTAAAAATATACCCCAATGCAGCTAAATCTATCACATACATCATTACCGCTTTACCTTTACACATGGAAGACAAACCAGCCTTGAAAAGAAATCTAATTAAAATCCGCGACTACTGCGTGAACCAAAAATTACAACAGATTGATGTCTCTATTCCCTCAGAAGAACCAACGTTTAGCAATCTCAAACTTGCCATAAAACAGGTGTTTTCCCAAACAGGAATCAAGATTTTTCTATACTCCGACAGTCGAATCAGTCTCAAAGATCCGGAAGAGGTCGATAAAATCTTGCGTGACTACCATGACTCCCCTCTTAGAGGTCACCAAGGAATTTCCCGTACTATTCAGCGTCTCAAAACTAGGTACTATTGGCCCACTCTAGTGAAAGATACAAAGGAATTCATAAGAAAATGTGAGTCTTGTCAAAGACACAAACTAAGACAAAATCCACGAATTCCAATGAAGATCACCACAACGAGTAAAAGTCCTTTTGAGCAAATAGCTTTGGATATTGTTGGCCCACTCCCAACTAGTTATGAAGGATATAAATACATTCTTACTTTCCAGGACGATCTAACTAAATTTACGGAAGCTCTCCCCTTACAAAACGCAAAAGCCTTGACTGTAGCACGTTGTTTTATTGAGAAAATCATGTCGTTTTGGACTTCCCGAAGCAGTACTGACAGATCATATATAACGTTATAGTAAAATATAACGATTATGATGAATTTTCAGAGTTAAAGGACGCACTTATCAAAAGTTTTATTATAATTAATAGCTTCGACTAGGTTTGGCTAAAGTGGGATTAATTAAAACATCTCATAGGGCTGGTAGTTCTAGATTACAAAAAAATAAAGCAAAGTCCAAAGAATGACTTTCCGCCAAGGAAGAGGTTCCATCATAGAATTGCATTGGAATTGAACTTTTTTTTACTGAACAATTATTCGAACTCATACGCAGACCTAACCATTCACTTCGAAATGGGCATGGGTTTAATAAATTAAATCAATATATATATATATAAGTTAATACTATTATCGCAACTTAAACTACAGCTCACTATGTTTGTTGCTTTGTTTCCGATTGTAGCGTTTTGTAAAGTCCTTTTTCTTTGTTATTTTCTGGTGGTTCAGATTCAAAAAGATGCATTCCTGTCCAGTACTGTGCTTACTTGTACGCTTATGTTGGGAAGTTTCTGTTACTGTCTTCCATGTGTTGAATTGCATCTTGGCTAAGTGCCAGAATTTTTCGAAATTTATATGACCATTTGGCACTGTATAAAAAAAAACAGAGGATAACCAATGCATTGAAACAAACCATACGCCATTAGTACTCACCTATTCGAAATGTCCTCGTTTAAGAAGTACAATCATTTAACCAAGAGACTAAAAAATGGAATGATAATATGCTCACATCCTTAGTGGCTTCTGAACGCCATATAGCTGCTTTTAGGGCTGAGCTGTAGCTATTAAAATTACTCGTCGGAACCACTTGATGTTCGAGTAAAGACAACTTGATCTCTGTTGCTGTAAGGTAGCTGAATTTGTTGAACCACAGCGCCTAGGATTCGAAGTTCAGTGTCTTTTTTATGACACCAAGTGATTCTCATTGGCAAATGCCTGAATAAACTCCTACGGACCAATGTGCGATAATCTCTTCAGCTCAATATGCGTGTACCAGCAGCGCTGCATTGGGACACAAATCGCGTATTCCACTTATTTCGATCCCATTACTAGTTGCAGCCGTGTTGGTGCAACTTCCGACGCCAGCGCTACTACTTACTCCTCCACTGCCACCTGGATCAACAGTATTCACTGAATTTGATGAGCGATCGCTCTGATAATAATGCTGATGAATTGTTTGATGTGGTACGTTCCAGACGCAGTTGAATACAATGATTTGTGAGGTACATCAAATCGCCGTTGAAGCAGCGGCAGTATGTGTCAATTCAACCGTTCCATCGTTACGTTCAGTCGAAATGGCTTAAGATGTATGGCCAAGCCTGCATCCGATTTGTTGTTTTCTTGAGCTGCTAGCATGTGTAAGAACTCCTCGTATGTCTCCAGTACCGCCAACCATTGCACTAAATTTTGCAAAATACTCGATACTGCTTTTTCCAGACTGTTATTGATGTAAACGCTTCAGACTTCAGACGCTTCATCAAAATCATACGGAAATGTATTAATCAATTCAGACAGAAATGGTGTCAAATTTTAAGCGGATTTCATCACTTTTTGGTGTCTCTGTTCATCAGCAAACTGCGGTGGAAACATTTGTTGTTTTCTGCTGCTACCACAGGATTTGCTTTGCGTTTGTGTCGATTTCTAGTCAACAACATCGATAGATGACAGCGCAGGGTTACTCTGTATCTGCTGTTGGTTTTCTCAATTTTCTGATATTCTAGCCAGCAACACATGCGGCCGTACAAACAGACGACCACTCCGAAGGAATGAACAAATAAACGAACGGTCTGGATAGTATTGACTCGATGGCACCATATGCGCTATAGAGCATCTAAAAACCCTGAAATGGCATTCCCATCACGAAAGATTAAACCATTCTTAACAGATGTTGTTGAGATCGTTGATGGTGGTAGCTGCATCTGAGGGTTTTGTTGTCCTAACTGCTGCCTGTTGATGATGATCATGTTTCGACAACAAAAATGGATTAGTTGATTCACAACTACTGGCTGACATTGATAGACTTTACCCCAAATTGGGACTTGTGACATTTTATTGTGATATTTCCTGGAAGACAGAACAGATATTAACAGTTAATAAAACATTGATTATTCGACCACGTTTGAGCAGCGACAACAATTCAAAGAATGCGTGAATGGGTAACATTTAGAGAAGAGGGTCACGCAAATTTCAGTTCTCTAGGTCCAGTTTAAAGGCCTAATATTTGCCGACAGACGGACGGACGGACGGCTCGCCAACTAGTGTGTTTACTATTATATTGTTGACTTCAGGCTCCCAGAATGTAATTAGGATAGCGACCACTCGATGCGTGTGGCAAGTACTCGCCATCTTGATTATAGTCATTATAGGTTAATAAGCTTAGGTAGGTTAACCCAGATAAGCACATCAACTATCGACAGAACTCTCTGCGATCCAATTGATTCGGCTTGCCAAGGAAATGTATTGTTAGAATTAACAATATGTAGTTTTATAAAAGTCTTAAAAGTTAATATTTAAGTTGTAGGGAATATCGCCAGTGTATGCTTTGAGTCCCCGTCTTCATTCCACTTCTTCGATAATCTATAGCAGCCACCCATTGATACAATTTAAACGGCATACAAATTCATTCACTGAAAAGCCATTAAAGCAATTAGTCAGTCACCCCGGCATACGTACACTCGTGCCATATTATATTTCGGTACCCACTCGTTACGATGCAACAAGCGATCGCGCATTCACAATACAATGTACGGATCATATATCAACTATGCTTTGTACTAGTCAAAGTGGCGCAGGCTCTGTTTACATCCTAAGCATAATGCCATATATGCGTTGTATGAGGTAAGGGTCAAATAACCGAAATGCACGAGGGCATGTGTGACCGAATGGGGAGCACTGAACGAATTATTGTCTTTGCGCTGATTCAAGTGTTTTGGGATATAGTAAACAAATAAGAAATATATAGCAACCAATGGAAGGGTGTAAAAGACGACGCTGCAATTATAGGTTATCGAGGATCAAATCCAAATATTGTAGAAATACCAATCTGAACCACGAATAAAGGGCCCCTTTTGCTACAAGCTTCCAAAGAAACCAGTCTATTAATTATTCCTATAGAGCCTTGCTCTGGAACCATTTTTTTTTTTCAGCTTCCCTTCGATACCATACCTTGCAGCTCACTAATATAGCAGATTACCTGCTGGTGAGTAAAGCATACGGCGTAATAGCCAAGCTTGCAATGGTTAATCTTCTCCGTTGGTCCTTCCACTTTTTTCTCTGGTTTACAGATTAACGCCACTGCTAACCGGACAACACTACAAAGTAAAGTCAAACCTCCGCAGCTAGTTATCTCAATGTTTAGCATGTAATTTCTAATTATATGTAAATACATGTTAATAATAATAATAGCAGGACTGGCCACCGAAAAAACAGAGATAGTACTCCTGACCAGGAAAAGAATTCCCCCTCTCGTCTATTTGCAAGTTGACTCTGAGGTGATAACCAGCAAAGAAGCGGTAAACTATTAAGGGATGGCCGTTTATACGACGCGACGCTCACTTTCCGGCAGCAGACAATATTCGTTTCGAAACCAGCAGCGAAGGTCACACGCTCCCTGAGCAAATTAATGGCAAACGTAGGCGGTCCTAGGCTTTTAATGTCGATCACGCATGCCATACTTGTGTATGGGTGTATCCTCCTTCATAGAAAAAGTACTGAACACCAAAGGCCACAGAAGAATTACAAGACGCCATCCTGTTACGAACTTAAACACACCACCCAGATTTAATGCAAAGAGCGGTTTCAGATAAGTTTTCACGGCCGTTCGTGGCGAATTTTTAAACACAAAGTGATGGTAAATATTTCTTTTTCGTTATTAATACTATATTATACGAAATAATGAATATACGTACAATTGACTTCCAGCTCCGACCACTGGACGCAGGCAGCTAATGCACACAAATAATCATTTTTCTATACAACAAGCTTAGTTTGGACATCGCTCCTGAAAGACATCTTTCCAGAGAAATGCAATTTGCAAATTTCCCAGAAAGCATACAATCGCGTTGTTGCTGTCTTAACTTATCGTTTTCCGAGCAGAAGAGTTGCAACTGCATTCCAAGTGCATTCAACTCATTACAATGAAACTGTTCCGTCCGAATGTGATTGTCGCAGCTTAATGTCTGTCTGTATCTCCCTCCAAAAAAGGTATATGCCAAGCCAGACATACGTAGGCACACCCATGTTTAATAAAAAAAAAACAATTCAGCGGTACCTGAGAAAAAGATTGATATTTAATTTTCAAAGACTAAATGACAATATTTACCTATCGCCATGTTTACTATCCATGTAATCCAATTTAAATAAGACATATTTTAATTCATGACTTTATCCTTATCTTTTACTTTTATTCACGATGGACCGCCATTTTGATAATGTTGACTTTGTAATCGTTTATATTATGGTAGTCCGTAACTAGGGATATCCTCTGCTTTTGCTTTGTTTTCTCCAAGCAACTTGTTTGCGGCATTTGCAACCTCGTGGTCATTCTTCTCACACTAAATTAAATTACTTAGCTAGCTGTTTGTTTACGAATGTATGCAGCGTTTCACCGGCTTCACTATTTATGCAACGCAATTTAATCACAGATTACTTTTGTGCTGAAATTCGCCACATGACAGAAGGAGAGGCAATCAGTAGCTCCCAAACTGCCAACATCAGCGTTCAGGGCAATAGGTTTTAATAATAATGCCGTCAGCCATTTAAATAAAAATTTAGTTGGAACCTAAGTATTTTTTCACTCAATATTATTGTATTGTATTGTATATATTTATTTAGCGGATTCTCCACTATTATTATTCATTTTACAGAATTACAAGAACTTTAATAATAAATAAATTAGGTAAATAGTATTTAATTAATTATAAGAAATTTTACATTTTATATAACTTATAGCATTTCTTTTAAATATGGCCAAATTTCTTTCATTTTTTATTTCTTGATTCATAGAATTAAATAATGGAAAACCCCTGTAAACAGGAAGTCTAAAGTCTCCTCTCAAGTCTTTTTTAGGTACTTAGGTAGCATATCGTATTTAATTTTAAAGACAAAAAAAAACATTAACCAGAATTCGTTGCTTGACGCTTAACCACTTCAACGTATTTAACATAAACAAAACGGAAGTATATCTATTACATTTTAAAATTATTCGCATTGCTCTGTTTTGCATTCGTTGTAGTTTTAATAACTTTTAATCATTGCACAAAAATAAGATTGACGAACAGTACTCAAAATGAGGTTTAACTATCACATTAAAGATATTTATTGCACAGATTGTTGGAATCTTATTCCATATTCTACTAAAAAAGAACACTTTTTGGATACTTTTTTATGATATAATTAATGTGTAAATCAAATTTTAGTTTTGAGTCAATTATAACGCCTAAATATTTGATTTGTTCTACTTGTTCTAATATTTCTCCGTCTACGTTTAAGTTTAATCTGTGATTATATTTAAACATCATACATTTAGATTTAGTCACGTTTAATTTTAGTTTATTTGATTTAAACCATATATCCAAGCTATTTAGATCGTCCTGTATATTTTTTTTGCATTCCTCTATATTCTTTCCCGATATAAATAGTACGGCGTCATCCGCGAATAGAGCTATCTGTGAGTATTTAAGTGCATTCTTTATGTCATTGATGTATATGATAAATAGCAGAGCTCCAAGTATCGATCCTTGAGGGACTCCCATTTTTGTCTCGATGCTATTGGATGACACACAATTTACCACTGTTCGTTGCGTTCGGCCATTCAAAAAGGATTTAAACCACATAAGCTCCGTACTTCTAATACCGTATTAATTTAATTTACACAGAAGGATGCTCCTATCAATGGTCTCGAATGCTCTTTTGAAGTCCAGGAATACAGCGATGACGTAGTTTTTCCCAGAGATTTCCTCTTTCCAGGTAATAATGACACTGTTTAGAGCTGATTCACAGGAATGTCTTCTTCTGAACTCTAGTTGCGTTTGTACTACTTTTTCCAAAATGTTTCCATGAACGGGAAGAGCGTTAATAGGCCGGAAATGTTCACATACATCGGCACCTTTTATTTTTTCTATAAGCGTTATCACAGACCCTTTCCACATAGATAAATTTATCACCCGTACAATTAAATCTCCGATTTCATTGATTGCGTCCAGAATCATTTTAGTGCTTATGTAGTTAAAGTCTTTTTTTTTGGGTTCATGGTTTTTAAAATCCTTTTTTTGTGGGTAATATTAATGCATTTAAATTTGAAAGATGTGCTAATGCCTATGGATAACGATGTATATTGTATAAATGGTATGGATCTATTTATTTCAATGATACTATTTACGAAAAAAGAATTGAAATTGTCGGCTATTTTTTTATTATCTTCAATACACTCACCGTTAAATTTGATATTTTTTATTGGTTCGTTTTGTATGTTCAGAACACATGTTTTAATTGTCCTCCACATTGATTTTTGATTACGCGCACTTAATATTTTGCGTTTTATGTTTTCATTTTTAGTCCTCACAAGTTCTGTTTTATACCGATTTCTTATTTCGCAATAGCTCTTCCAGCAAAATTCAATATTAGAGAATCTAAATTCCTGATATTTTGCGATTTTCTCCCTCTTCGTATTATTTAGTGTTTCGGTGTACCACTCGTTTGTTTTATTTGTCCATTCTTTTGTAAATAAAAACATATTTGTTATTCTTATGAGTTCCTTTTCAATTATACTACCCATTATACCCGGACTTTCGACATTGTATAGATACTCACGCATGTTGCTGTTTCTAATGTAATCCAGAAATAGTCTTCTGTTGTACCTCAGAGTTTTGTATGATTTTACGTTACATTCTTTTATTAAATTAGTATTTAACGATAGTTGAATGAGTATTGTTTCGTGATCGCTCATTTTCAGGTCCCAATTCACTTTCGCTGTATATAGTCAATTAGGGTTTTTGTATTGCTTGTGATTCTTGTAGGTTCGCTCATGATTTGTTGGCATTGGTTATCAATTTCAATCACGTTTTTAATGTTATTTCTGTAAAGATCTGATACGTCTAACCAGTCTATATTCATATCTCCGGCTATAATGAAACGTTTATTCGAATCTATAATTTCCTCAATCCAGATTTTCATTTGTTCACAAAATTTTGATGATGTATGGGCCCGATAGACCGCCGCGATGTATACTGACTGATTGTTGTTAGTTATTTTGCACTTAAGCCACCAAATTCTCGACTCCATAGTTTTTGTTATTTCACTTACTTGAAAATAATTTCTAACAAAAATGCATACACCGCCTGTATGTCACGAATCACGAATACCGCGAATTTTATTTAATTGCTAGTGCACTGACCCGTTTTTTTGGGATTCAATGAGCTTTTTGTAAACCGCGCAGTTCACATCTCTACTGTCATGGTTATTATTTAACGATAATTTGAATTTTTCGTTGTACCGTTCGCAGTTTACACATTTTAAAGATGTTGATTTACATCCTCTAGTTTCGTGTTCCTCACCACACTTGAAACATTTTATTTTATTTTTGCAGTTTTTAGCTATGTGATGGTATCCACAACAATTGTAGCATCTATTTAAATTAAAATATTCAAATACGCGGCATTTCTCCCATCCAATATTAATTTTCCGATTTTCTATTATTTGTTCATAAGTACACATCTCTAATTCCAGCATTGCACTATGCACATTTCTGTTTTTGTTTTTAAACACTTTTACACATTTTACCGTTCCGTTGATGTTGTTTTGTTTCTGTATCGCCACTTCCGACTCTTCGCAATTCCATATCTCACTTATGTCCGTTACAGAAGGCAGATGGCTGCCTGATCCGCTGTCCGCTTAAAAGCCACCACACAAAATATTTATATGAGTGCGACGACTGAAGTATGCTATTATTTTAAGCACCCCTGAGACTTGAAGAAGCTGTGGCGACCCCGAAATACTGTGTTTACGCGAGGAAGCATTCCGTGGAATCACACACTAATCATAGATGTCGCAACGAACAACAACGAGAATTCAAAACAGAACCAACGGTGGGGAGAGAGAAAACAATTTGACAATTCGTGTTTGTTCTTCGAGTTAGTCGCTTCATTATTTTATAGTGTTTGTAATATTCAATAATTAAATGTTCATATATTAAATAAACTAATTGTTTTACTGTGGATAAATATTTGTGCACACACTTGTGCCTACAGTGGTGACCCCGACGTGATCCACAACAATTAAAAATTTATTTAATTGGCAACAGCCGAACCAACTACGCACTTTATCTCTTGCACTTGTACATATGTATATTTATAAGTATGCAAGGCGAACAAAACACAAGGACGAATGCAGGCGTTTCCTCAGGACCACCAACTCCATCCGATGCGGAGATCCAGGAAATCAATGCTCTCAAAAACCTGAGGATTCCTCCGTTCTGGAAAATTAATCCAGCGCTATGGTTTGTACAGGTGGAAGCGCAATTCCACAATAATCGGATCATCAGCGACAACAGCCGATTCAACGCCATCATCGCTGGACTGGACCCAGAAGTGCTGAATGAGGTATCAGACTTAGTGCAGAAACCACCGGACACAGATAAGTACATTGCTTTTAAAAAACAAGTCATATCTAGGTTCACCGAGTCTAAGGAGAGGCAACTGAACAGATTGATGACGACCCTTGAACTTGGCGACAGACGTCCATCAAGTCTCCTCAGGGAAATGCGAAGACTGGCTGGTTCAAATGTTCCAGACGACATGTTGTCCACTCTATGGATGGCACGAATGCCCAGTCATGTGCGTGGAATACTTTCTGCCAGTCACGGAATCGACCTCACTGCGTTGTCTGAAATCGCAGACAAAATCGTTGATAACACATCCGCCCACGCTGTTTTCTCCACTGATGTTCATGAAGATGACCCTATACCACAATCCACCAACGCTGAAAGTGATCTGAACAGAAGACTAAATTCCATCGAGTCCACTCTGTCAACTCTAATGACGGCTATGCAATCACTGAAAACCAGTCACAGCCATGGTAGGTCTCGACCACAGTCAAGGAATAACAGATCGCTCTCAAGAGCATCAACTCCTAACGGAATGTGTTTCTTCCATGAGAAATTCGGCAGCGATGCCCGGAAGTGTAAGAAACCATGCAGCTACAAAGCAAAAAACTAAGTGAGCTGTTGTCCTCAGAGGCGGACGGCAACAGTCAAAGATTCCACAAGGAACACCGCCTCTACATCTTCGACAAGGAGACAAACCAAAAGTTTTTGTTCGACTCTGGATCAACTATATGTGTCTTACCTCGTTCCAGGGACTGCAAAAACAACAGAGGGGAAATAACACTCCTGGCAGCGAATAACTCACCGATTCACACCTACGGCGAGAAGATCCTCACACTCAACCTTGGTCTCCGGCGAGCTATCACTTGGCCGTTCGTTATTGCAGATGTTAAAACAGCAATAATTGGCGCAGACTTGCTCGCACACTACGGACTTGTCATTGACTTGAAAGCCAGACGTGTCATAGACAAAACAACATCATTAACGGTACAAGGCGAGATTGATACCAATGATTTGTCAAAACTTCTGACTATCAGTGGTCCTGAACCATACATAAATCTCGTCAACGAATTCGTTCTGGCCAACAACAACGCACCTGATCCAAAATCAGGAATCAACATCGTGCAACATGTTAGACCTTTAATGTAGGTACCCACTAATATGTTAATATTTTTTTTTTTTTGTTTTACTGACTTATCTTTCTCTTTTGTAGCAACCAATTTTTACACCCTATATTATATTTTTTTTGTTTTTTTTTTTTGTTTTAAACAGACACCAATGAATTTAGAATTCCGGTAAGATTTTAGAAATATGCTTCAGCAAACAATAAGAATCGCGACAATGGGGCTTTACGGGTAGCACGGCTATATTAAAGTATTTTGGATACGGGAATAATTAAACTAGCAGATCAGCTTATATATACATATGTATGTATATACGTAAATTCGCGGAGCTGGGAGATTTAGGCCGCCACGCCACGCACCGCTCGCCGATCCGATGATACTGCTGCCTTGGTGACTCGGTGAATTTTCTGTTGGGCTATGTAAGTTAATGCTTGTGCTCGTAGTTGCTTCTGCTGAGAGGTCAAGCTGTTAATTTCCCGGGGGGGGCGGAGCCTTTGATGTTTAGGAGAAATGATCACTATGGAGCGGGATTTTCCAATTGCGGAACGATAGCCTTGATTATTATATGGCGGTGATTGCCAATAGGTGGGATACCTGGTAGAACTGCCAGGTTGTATAATATCGCAAAATAATATTTTTTTTTCTTTGAGTTAAACTTACCGTTTAAAAAAATTTTTAGCTGGGTGAAAGATTTTATCCCTGCTTATAAACGTGATCACTTCCAATTTTTTATGTTCGTATAAGTCACTAAGCAATGCTAAGATGATGAGGTCTGTAGCTTACAGGATTAGGCTGTTTGCGTGTACGCTTGATGGCGGTTATAACAGAAAAGAGCGCAATCACGGCGATGAACTTAGGATATGCCCTACTTAGCTTTCTGTGTTCACTATTGGGCTAAAATGAGCACACTTTAGAGCGTGTTCGAAAACTTCAACCTATCGGTAAGGTAGCTTAGAAATTTTCCAAATTGTGTTGCAGACTTTCATTTTTTTTTTTTTTCAAGCAAACAGTTTCGTAACAAACACTGCATCGTAACCACGGGCCAACCAGTGTCCGAACGACCACGACGACTCTCCGGCGACAAGTTGAAAGAGGCCAAGGCTGAATTCGAGGATTTTCAAAAGAAGGGTTACTGCCGTCTATCCAGCAGTCCTTGGGCTAGCCCCATTCATCTTGTTGAAAAAAAGACTGGCGGTTGGAGATGCTGCGGTGACTACCGTCGTCTGAATTCCATAACACAACCAGATAGCTACCCCATTCCTCACATCATGGACTTTACTGAACAATTGAACAACAAAAACTGCTTCTCGATACTGGATCTAGACAAGGCATACTACCAGATCCCGATGACACCTGACGACATCCAAAAAACTGCGGTGACCACGCCTTTTGGTTTGTTTGAGTTTGTAGTCATGCCATTCGGACTCAAAAACGCAACTCAGACTTTCGAAAGGCACATGGATATGGTCCTACGTGGACTAGATTTCGTTTTTTGCTACGTTGACGACATCCTCGTTGCCTCCGACTCAGAGGAAGAACATCGCCAACACGTCCGTATAGTTCTACAACGTCTCCACGAACATAGACTTATCATCAACATCAGGAAGTGCATTTTTGGGAAGTCTGAGGTTACGTACCTTGGACATACAATCAACCAAGCCGGATGCAGACCACCTGAAGCCAGAGTTGAGGCCATATCGAACTATCCAAAGCCATCCAACATCATGGAACTACGTCGTTTTCTTGGAGTCGTTAACTACTACCGACGATACATCCCTAATTGTGCCCATATTCAAGCACCGTTGAATGGACTCATCAGGGACTCCAAGAAAAACGACAAACGACCCGTTCCCTGGACTCCTTTGGCGGAAGAAGCTTTCGATGTATGCAAGGACAGTATCAAGCATGCTACACTACTCAACCACATCGATCCGAAGTCTACACTTGTCCTAACAACGGATGCTTCTGATATCGCAGTTGGTGCCAAATTGGAACAAAAACAAAAAAACCAATATCAACCGATCGGACTGTTTTCATGCAAACTGTCACCTGCACAAAGTCGCTACAGCACATATGATCGCGAGTTGCTGGCAATATACCTAGCTATCCGATTCTTCCAACACATCTTGGACGGTCGACACTTTGTCGTGCAAACGGATCACAAGCCGCTCATATATGCGTTCCAGCAGAATTCGGACAAGGCCCCGCAACGTCGTCTAAGGCAATTAGACTACATATCGCAGTATACTACGGACATTGTTTACCTACCCGGCGACGACAACTCAGTAGCAGATGCATTATCGCGACTCAATTCGATAACCATGCCAATCCAATTTGATCTGAGAGAACTTCATTTATCTCAGCTACTCGATGTGGAACTTCAATCAATCCTGAAGCAACAAAATTCATCGCTCAAGTTAAAGAAACTCACTTTGGAACCTGAAATTAAAATTTACTGCGATGTTTCCGACAATATGATTCGACCATATCTACCAGCTTCCCTGCGACGGAAGGCCTTTGAATCCATCCATGGTCTTTCTCATCCAAGCGGAAGAACAACCAGTCGACAACTCAGAGAGAAGTACGTTTGGCCAAACATCGGGAAAGACGCATTGGAGTGGTCACGCACTTGCATCCAATGCCAACGATCCAAAGTTCATCGACATACGAGGCTTATCCCGGATTCAATTGCATTTCCAGAGCACCGTTTCCAGCATGTCCACATAGACCTCATTGTGCTGCCACTCTGCAAAGGCAATAGGTATTGCCTAACTATGATCGATCGCTTCAGTAGATGGGTGGAAGCAGTACCTCTACAGGACATGTATGCGGACACAGTGGCCACGGCGTTTTATACGCACTGGGTTGCTCGTTTCGGTTCGCCAACAACATTAACCACCGACCAGGGAACTCAATTTGAGTCTGCACTGTTCAACGCACTGATCAACATGATTGGAACGGTGAGGATACGAACATCACCCTACCACCCAGCCTCAAATGGACTTGTTGAACGTTGGCATCGTTCACTGAAAGCCGCCCTGATGTGCCATGAAAAAACGAACTGGACTGATGCTCTTCCGACAGTGTTGTTGGGATTGCGAACGGCATACAAAGAGGACATCAAGGCCTCCGCAGCAGAGATGCTTTATGGAACATATCTCAGAGTTCCTGGTGAGTTCTTTACGAATAATAACTTTGTTCCAGATCCACAGATTTTCGTTGAGAAACACCGAGAAGCGATGCGCAAATTCCGTCCTACAGCAACTGCAAACCATGCAAAAGAAAGAATGTTTGTTTCACCAGATTTAAACAAATGTACACACGTGTTCCTACGCTGCGATGCTGTGAAGAAACCACTGCAACAACCATACATAGGTCCACATCCAATAATCCACCGAATCAGTAATCGACTCTTCACAATTAATGCAGATGGCAGAAAATTAAATGTTTCGGTAGACCGTTTGAAACCAGCTCACATCTCTGTCGATTTTATCCCAGACGTTCATCCAGATGTCAACAAAAATCCAACTTCACTGAAGAATCTGAAAAACAAAAATCAATTGGATAAAAATAAAACAGCTTTAAAAAAAAAAGTAACATTTGAAAGTTCATCGTAACTTCGTCACTGGAGAGGGAGTCATGTGGCGACCCCGAAATACTGTGGTTACGCGAGGAAGCATTCCGTGGAACCACACACTAATCATAGATGTCGCAACGAACAACAACGAGAATTCAAAACAGAACCAACGGTGGGGAGAGAGAAAACAATTTGACAATTCGTGTTTGTTCTTCGAGTTAGTCGCTTCATTATTTTATAGTGTTTGTAATATTCAATAATTAAATGTTCATATATTAAATAAACTAATTGTTTTACTGTGGATAAATATTTGTGCACACACTTGTGCCTACAAAGCCTTATCTAACTGGTTTTTATTTATAAGCTGTTTATTGTTGAGATGAGTTTAAAAGAGCACTTTTGGAAAATTATCCCTCCCAGGAGCGCGTTGCTGATATCCATATCAGTTTATTGTCCGGACAGTTGGGTAATGAGGAAAGTATCGAAAACTATGTATACGAAATGAATGAAAAAATACTTAGGTTCCATCCAACTAAATTTTTATTTAAATGGCTGACGGCATTATTATTAAAACCTATTGCCCTGAACGCTGTGGTTGGCAGTTTGGGAGCTATTGATTGCCTCTCCATCCGTCATGTGGCGAATTTCAGCACAAAAGTAATCTGTGATTAAATTGCGTTGCATAAATAGTGAAGCCGGTGAAACGCTGCATACATTCGTAAACAAACAGCTAGCTAAGTAATTTAATTTAGTGTGAGAAGAATGACCACGAGGTTGCAAATGCCGCAAACAAGTTGCTTGGAGAAAACAAAGCAAAAGCAGAGGATATCCCTAGTTACGGACTACCATAATATAAACGATTACAAAGTCAACATTATCAAAATGGCGGTCCATCGTGAATAAAAGTAAAAGATAAGGATAAAGTCATGAATTAAAATATGTCTTATTTAAATTGGATTACATGGATAGTAAACATGGCGATAGGTAAATATTGTCATTTAGTCTTTGAAAATTAAATATCAATCTTTTTCTCAGGTACCGCTGAATTGTTTTTTTTTTATTAAACATGGGTGTGCCTACGTATGTCTGGCTTGGCATATACCTTTTTTGGAGGGAGATACAGACAGACATTAAGCTGCGACAATCACATTCGGACGGAACAGTTTCATTGTAATGAGTTGAATGCACTTGGAATGCAGTTGCAACTCTTCTGCTCGGAAAACGATAAGTTAAGACAGCAACAACGCGATTGTATGCTTTCTGGGAAATTTGCAAATTGCATTTCTCTGGAAAGATGTCTTTCAGGAGCGATGTCCAAACTAAGCTTGTTGTATAGAAAAATGATTATTTGTGTGCATTAGCTGCCTGCGTCCAGTGGTCGGAGCTGGAAGTCAATTGTACGTATATTCATTATTTCGTATAATATAGTATTAATAACGAAAAAGAAATATTTACCATCACTTTGTGTTTAAAAATTCGCCACGAACGGCCGTGAAAACTTATCTGAAACCGCTCTTTGCATTAAATCTGGGTGGTGTGTTTAAGTTCGTAACAGGATGGCGTCTTGTAATTCTTCTGTGGCCTTTGGTGTTC
The DNA here is from genome assembly GCA_949715645.1 of Portevinia maculata. NCBI lineage: Eukaryota > Metazoa > Arthropoda > Insecta > Diptera > Syrphidae > Portevinia > Portevinia maculata. The sequence goes on along the minus strand of OX454530.1, from coordinate 5,474,344 downwards.
AGTACTTTTTCTATGAAGGAGGATACACCCATACACAAGTATGGCATGCGTGATCGACATTAAAAGCCTAGGACCGCCTACGTTTGCCATTAATTTGCTCAGGGAGCGTGTGACCTTCGCTGCTGGTTTCGAAACGAATATTGTCTGCTGCCGGAAAGTGAGCGTCGCGTCGTATAAACGGCCATCCCTTAATAGTTTACCGCTTCTTTGCTGGTTATCACCTCAGAGTCAACTTGCAAATAGACGAGAGGGGGAATTCTTTTCCTGGTCAGGAGTACTATCTCTGTTTTTTCGGTGGCCAGTCCTGCTATTATTATTATTAACATGTATTTACATATAATTAGAAATTACATGCTAAACATTGAGATAACTAGCTGCGGAGGTTTGACTTTACTTTGTAGTGTTGTCCGGTTAGCAGTGGCGTTAATCTGTAAACCAGAGAAAAAAGTGGAAGGACCAACGGAGAAGATTAACCATTGCAAGCTTGGCTATTACGCCGTATGCTTTACTCACCAGCAGGTAATCTGCTATATTAGTGAGCTGCAAGGTATGGTATCGAAGGGAAGCTGAAAAAAAAAAATGGTTCCAGAGCAAGGCTCTATAGGAATAATTAATAGACTGGTTTCTTTGGAAGCTTGTAGCAAAAGGGGCCCTTTATTCGTGGTTCAGATTGGTATTTCTACAATATTTGGATTTGATCCTCGATAACCTATAATTGCAGCGTCGTCTTTTACACCCTTCCATTGGTTGCTATATATTTCTTATTTGTTTACTATATCCCAAAACACTTGAATCAGCGCAAAGACAATAATTCGTTCAGTGCTCCCCATTCGGTCACACATGCCCTCGTGCATTTCGGTTATTTGACCCTTACCTCATACAACGCATATATGGCATTATGCTTAGGATGTAAACAGAGCCTGCGCCACTTTGACTAGTACAAAGCATAGTTGATATATGATCCGTACATTGTATTGTGAATGCGCGATCGCTTGTTGCATCGTAACGAGTGGGTACCGAAATATAATATGGCACGAGTGTACGTATGCCGGGGTGACTGACTAATTGCTTTAATGGCTTTTCAGTGAATGAATTTGTATGCCGTTTAAATTGTATCAATGGGTGGCTGCTATAGATTATCGAAGAAGTGGAATGAAGACGGGGACTCAAAGCATACACTGGCGATATTCCCTACAACTTAAATATTAACTTTTAAGACTTTTATAAAACTACATATTGTTAATTCTAACAATACATTTCCTTGGCAAGCCGAATCAATTGGATCGCAGAGAGTTCTGTCGATAGTTGATGTGCTTATCTGGGTTAACCTACCTAAGCTTATTAACCTATAATGACTATAATCAAGATGGCGAGTACTTGCCACACGCATCGAGTGGTCGCTATCCTAATTACATTCTGGGAGCCTGAAGTCAACAATATAATAGTAAACACACTAGTTGGCGAGCCGTCCGTCCGTCCGTCTGTCGGCAAATATTAGGCCTTTAAACTGGACCTAGAGAACTGAAATTTGCGTGACCCTCTTCTCTAAATGTTACCCATTCACGCATTCTTTGAATTGTTGTCGCTGCTCAAACGTGGTCGAATAATCAATGTTTTATTAACTGTTAATATCTGTTCTGTCTTCCAGGAAATATCACAATAAAATGTCACAAGTCCCAATTTGGGGTAAAGTCTATCAATGTCAGCCAGTAGTTGTGAATCAACTAATCCATTTTTGTTGTCGAAACATGATCATCATCAACAGGCAGCAGTTAGGACAACAAAACCCTCAGATGCAGCTACCACCATCAACGATCTCAACAACATCTGTTAAGAATGGTTTAATCTTTCGTGATGGGAATGCCATTTCAGGGTTTTTAGATGCTCTATAGCGCATATGGTGCCATCGAGTCAATACTATCCAGACCGTTCGTTTATTTGTTCATTCCTTCGGAGTGGTCGTCTGTTTGTACGGCCGCATGTGTTGCTGGCTAGAATATCAGAAAATTGAGAAAACCAACAGCAGATACAGAGTAACCCTGCGCTGTCATCTATCGATGTTGTTGACTAGAAATCGACACAAACGCAAAGCAAATCCTGTGGTAGCAGCAGAAAACAACAAATGTTTCCACCGCAGTTTGCTGATGAACAGAGACACCAAAAAGTGATGAAATCCGCTTAAAATTTGACACCATTTCTGTCTGAATTGATTAATACATTTCCGTATGATTTTGATGAAGCGTCTGAAGTCTGAAGCGTTTACATCAATAACAGTCTGGAAAAAGCAGTATCGAGTATTTTGCAAAATTTAGTGCAATGGTTGACGGTACTGGAGACATACGAGGAGTTCTTACAAATGCTAGCAGCTCAAGAAAACAACAAATCGGATGCAGGCTTGGCCATACATCTTAAGCCATTTCGACTGAACGTAACGATGGAACGGTTGAATTGACACATACTGCCGCTGCTTCAACGGCGATTTGATGTACCTCAGAAATCATTGTATTCAACTGCGTCTGGAACGTACCACTCACATCAAACAATTCATCAGCATTATTATCAGAGCGATAGCTCATCAAATTCATTGAATACTGTTGATCCAGGTGGCAGTGGGGGAGTAGGTAGTAGCGCTGGCGTCTGAAGTTGCACCAACACGGCTGCAACTAGTTATGGGATCGAAATAAGTGGAATACGCGATTTGTGTCCCAATGCAGCGCTGCTGGTACACGCATATTGAGCTGAAGAGATTATCGCACATTGGTCCGTAGGAGTTTATTCAGGCATTTGCCAATGAGAATCCCTTGTTGTCATGAAAAAGACACTGAACTTGGAATCCTCTACGCGCTGTGGTTCAACAAACTCAGCTACTTTACAGCAACAGAAATCAAGTTGTCTGTACTCTAACATCAAGTGGTTCCGACGAGTAATTTTAAAGATACAGCTCATCCCTAAATGCAGCGTTCAGGAGCCACTAAGGATGTGAGCGGATTCTGTACTTCTTAAGCGAGGGCTGTTCGAATAGGTGAGTACTTATGGCGTATAGTTTGTTTCAATGCATTGGTTATCTGCTGATTTTTTGTTATGCAGGCTGTTAAATGATCATATGAATTTTGTAAAATTCTGGCAGAAAGTAGCATGTCCATTGGAGAAACTTTCCGACGTAATCATGGTCCTACAAAAACGCAGAGTACTGAGCAGAAATACACTGGCTATACCATCTTTTGAATTTGACCAAGCAGAAAATAACCAGGAAAAAGGACGTTGCAAAACGCTACAATCGGAAACAAAACAAAAAAACATAGTGAGCTCTAGTTTAAGTTGCAATAATAGTATTAACTTATTTATATATATTGATTTACTTTGTTAAACCCATGCCTATTTTGAATGCATGGTTAGGTCTGCGTATGAGTTCGAATAATTATTCAGTAAAAAAAAGAAGTTAAATTCCAATGCAATCCTATGATGGAATCTCTTTCCTTGCGGAAAGTCATTCATTTATCTGTGCTAGCAGTCCTATGAGATGTTTAAAATGATCCCACTTTAGCCAAATCTTGTCGAAACTACTGAATTATAATCGTACTTTCGGACGAGGCATTTTTTTAGGGGAAAACTGACAATGAATACTTTTAGGACCGCGAAAAATAATTGACGGCTTCTCCCGACTAGCAACGATGGTCCGTAGACTCCATATCAAAATATATTTTCTTTCATTTATTTATTAATATATTGCAATAATATAACACAAGCATTTGATCGGCATCAGTGTTGAACTAATCTGAATCCAGGCTACCTGCCGACGTCGAACCGGCGAACCCAACAAGCGGACCAGTATGGATTCAGATAAGTGGGAGGGTAACGAACCGCTAATCCTAGTCATAACCCTCAAAATACGCTCAATAAATAAAGTTTAATGTGCTTTAAAATAGGCATTACTTTTTTAATAAAATTAAATAGAAAGAACAATACCAATCCAAAATAGACACAACAGCCTTGTTCATTCAGAACTTAAATAAATAACACACAAAACACATTTATTTTAATGGCAATTCAACTTCGCATATTTAACAAAATAATGAATGGAAAAAAGTTATTCGATACGTTTTTGTAAAGTAGGTATATTATTATGCAGCTATCTTAAACAAACTTATTTTAAATTCTCATTGCAGTGAATAATGAACATTTCTTTCAAATTTTCGAAAAGGAAACTTTTTCTGTTTGACCGAAATACATTTTTATACATTGATAAGCTCCGTTCAACGTCAACAGAAGTAATTGGTGCGAAGTTAAATGCTAACACTTCGGCAATTGTATAATTTTCAATGGCTACGAACTCTTCTTCAGACAGAGCCATTGAAATAGTCTTTATTTTTTGAAAACCAGAATTTTTTCCGATGACGTTCTCAACATTTTCCTTCACTGATTTGGCAGCCGCATCACTTACTATTTTGATGCTTGAATCAAGCGGTAGGCCAAGTGATTCGAGTTTTGTATTTGATGTTACCAGGAACCGTCAGCTTTCAATTGTGGCTTTGTTAGTAGATCTTTAGCATTTTTTACTGAAGCGGCCTCTTTGTTATCCAAAGCATCGAAAACTCGAAGAATCATTTCAAAGTGTTTGGCATAGTAGTTCACTGGTTGTGGAGGAAGCTCCAGTCCAGGTTCTGTATCTTTGAAAGTTTTCACTCTGGATGGAGCCTTTAAAAATACTTTTTTTTGCATTGGCTATAAAGCGGTCAATGTCAGCATATTCAGATCTAATTTTTTCACATACTCGATGAAGTCCATGTGCGAGACATGTAACATGTATTAGTTTTGGGTAAAATACTTGCATAGCTTGGGCCGCTTTAGCCATAAACGGAGGAGCATCTGATATGACAAGTAAGATCGAATCTTTGTTGAGATCTTCACCCAAAATTCTAATTGAGTCTGAAGGGGATGGTGTTTCGACCTTGATTATTGGATAGAAACTAGTCGGCCGATAATTAAGGGTTTTCAATTTAGCTTCTGTGATAATTATGTATTTATTGCAATCTTTACTGGTACATATATTTTATAATATATTTATCCGTTTTCCTGTCACTTTATCGTGGAAGTACGGTCGCGTTAATTTACTTTGAGCGTGGAAAGGTAATGGTTGTATTCAGCTGATTTACTCTGCGTGCACCGACCATACCGCCACAAGTCATCGAAGAGCCGGGCGATGGTTGAGTGATTTGTCAATTCCAGTTGAGCTGCATTCAATAAAAATCTTTGTGCCACCATCTCACCTAGATCCTAAATTCCAATGATGACATTTGCGACATACCTATTTGCTGGGTCTGTTGTCTCGTCGATAGACACCCATAAAAATCGATTTTTAATATAATATTTTATGTCATCGATTGTTGTTTTATATAAATCGTCCACATATTTTTCGCGAAGCGTTGTTTCAGAAGGAATTTTGTGCTCTCTATAGTCCTCCAAAAAATATAGAATCTTTTCATGGCGCACTTAAAAAGGATTCCTTTTCTCCAAAATTTTTTGTTACTTCTTGCCAGTTATTTGGTTCACCACCCCCGTAATATAGTGTAAATTCAGAAACGTCAAACATTTGCGCAGTGATGCGGCATCACTGCTCATTTGCGATGCTGATGCGATGCACAGTTTAAGCTGATGCGTTGCTGATTGAATATGGCGTTTGAGTTTTAGAACGCATTGTTTAAATCAAACATTTAAAATGGAAGTTTTGTTAATAAAAGTTTTAGTCGATAACTTTGATCGTAAAGACGATAAATTTAGTTTTAATATGTGTGAAGCAAGAAGAAAGAGGTCGAAACGCATACGGACTTTAATTAGCAGATTTAAAAGCAGGAAAATTCCTTAGATTAGAGACTATTTCAAAGTTCTAGAAGAATATCCAGACGATGTATTTCAAAATCATTTTAGAATGTGCCGCTCCGCCTTCTATGTAAGTCCACTAATGATTTAACTTTTCTAAATGGAAACCAAACCATGTTTCTAGGATTTGCGAAAATCATTAAATCCTTTTTGGACACCTTCTTATATGTTTGTTTACTTACTTTTGTTCTCTTCCGAAATTTTTTTTGCTTTTTTCCCGGCGAATCAACAGCGCATCAGGTATTTCTGTGATGCTTTGGCTGAATTCCTAAATGCAAAAAAAATGCGCATTGTGAATGCGCATTGCATCTGTTGTGAAATTATATGATGCTTTCTCACTTTGTTGCGTATGTAGTTGCTTTCTGTCTGCTGACATTTTCGAACGGCGCGCGTGTGATACATAATATGATCAGCTGTGTGTTTTGTCATCATTTGGAAAATGTTGTCAAGAAAATTTGTTTCAACTCTGATAATAAATAATATTTTAAATTTTTAATATTTTAATTTTTTTTATTAATTAAAGGTCAATATAAAACTAAAACGTTTCAAATTCATTTATCTAATTCAATTCATAAAATAGGGAAACTTAAAAAAAGACTTCACAGTTAGGAACACATTTCATTTCCATCTAATCAAGAACCTGCCTCAATAGATTTTTTAGTTCCTTCATCTCTTCAACTTTTTGTTCTTCGACTTTGAGCCTTGTATTTTCGATTTCAATGAGCTTGTTGAAGCACTCACGATCCATTTCAGACTGTTGTTTCAAAAAGTCTAACATTTCATCTTTCTTAGGTTTTTTTCTCGGCGTCTCGTTGTTGGAATCAGCTCCATCAATGTTTTCCTGATTTCTAGTTGCTTCACCATCCTCGGCCTCAAAAGAGAAGTCAACATTGCTCGATGGGACTGAAACCGAATATTTCGTGCCATACTGTGCATCAAGGTCGTCAAAAAACTCCCAAATTGTCGAGGTTTCCCCGACGATTTTTTCCTTGCTTTTATGCGTCTATATGTAACCATTAAATTTAAAAATTTTCGAATTATTTCCTCTAGGGAAAATGGAAATTCCGGGTGCACTTTCTTATGTCGTTTTCCATTGGTTTCACTCGGGGATCCACTCATTCTGAAATCCAATGGAACAGCAAAATTGCTTCTACTCGAGTTTTGACGTATTGTCTTTGTGTTAGTTAAACGTCAGAGGTTAGTTGTTTGCAAACAAAATTTAATTACACAAAATGGAATACAGCGAACTCCAGAAATTTAAGCTTGTGGTGGATGAAAATGGGCAAGTTAGCCAAATTAATGGAAACGTTGTCCTACAAAACATTTTGAGTAAGAATACCTGCTCTCTTGAAAAAAATTTATCTACAAACATAAGTTTTATTTCAGCTCAAGAATTTGTTTCGGCGTCTTACGAAGATGTTGCCGAATTCTACAATTTAAGACGAGTTATCGTAGACGAAATGGAAGACCAAAATCGTACAGGTACATAATATAATCAGCATCTGATAAGAGCTATATATTCTTAGCGCATTTTTATTTCTATATCTACAGAAATATTTAAATGGTCTAATGACCAAACAAAGTATCTTCTAACGCTTTACGAAGAAAGTTTCAAGCAAATAGGTCCCATGAAACAATTCCGAACTAAGAAGCATATGTGGGCTTTCATCTGCGAAGCTTGCTGTACAAATTATGCAATTAATGTAACTCCGGAACAAGTGAAGGGTCGCTTCAAAACAATCATGAAAAAAACAAAAGCAATCATAAAAAATAACCAGACGAGTGGAGCAACACGAAAAGAAATGCCGTATGGAAGTATAATGAAAAATATCATTAATGATGACGATTCTTTGTTTCCGGAGGTTTTCATGGGACCTAATAACCTGCTAAGGAAGTCAAACCTCTTACCAATTCAAAATCAGCAATGTCAACCATCGACAAGCCATCACGATACAAAAAACCAGTCACCAAACCCTTTGTCTGTCGAGGATTCGGATGAGGCTGATGACGGTGATGGCATTTTGCTACCCAGCCGCAGTCCTACTCCAAAAAAAAAAAGAAAGTGCCTTATGGAGAAGATGGTCGACCGACTAATCGAGGACAAACGTGTGCGGTCTTCTGCAAAAGAAGAGCAAAAAGAAAGACGCCACAAAGAGAAAATGGAGAAGTTTTCTCAGCTGGGAAATTTGCTTTCCAGTGTGCTCCAAGCAAAGTCACCATGAATTACATGTTTTTTTTTAGTTTACTTTATTTATTAATTAATGTTTCCTGTGATGCAAACAAACAAAGCCACCATGAATTCCAAATGTTTTTTAAGTTTACTTTATTTATTAATTAATTTTGCCTGTGATGCAAACAATCAAAGTCACCATGAATTACAAGACTGTGTTTTTTTAAGTTTACTTTATTTATTTTCTTATTTTTTTGTTTCTGTGATGAAGTACTATTTAATTTTAGCCTTGAAATCCTTGCAATAAAAGTCAATATGTACATTAAAATATGTTAACTAAAACCTGTCTGCTATTCTGTTTCTTTTAATTTCTCCCAATCGCTGCAATGTTAAATCAGGCTGCACTTCAACGTTTTCCGTTTCGCCGTTGTTTGTAATGTCTTGCATGGCTGCGGCTTCTACATCCCAATTGTCGTTTTCCTCTATACACATATTGTGTAGTACGCAGCATGCCAGTATAAATTTGCACATCCTTTCCACTGTGTGAAAATCCAAACGCATTATCTGACGGAACCTGGTTTTTAAAGAGGCGAATGAGTTTTCAATCTTAACTCGCGTTTGGCTCAGCCGTTTGTTGTATTTTCGCCTCTTTGCTGTCATGTTTCCAGTGTCCTTAAATGGTGTCATCAAAAATTCCCTTAAGGGATATGCGGCATCGCCCAATATGTGGTATTGTGATCCGCAAATTAGTGGTAGATCCTTACTGATAAAAGATAGTTGGAATACTCTAGCATCATGAATTTTGCTAGGCGCTCCAACAAATACGTCCAGATATCGGGTATCAGCTTCACAAATACCCTGAAGGGTCAAGGACAACAGGTCGTGTCGATTTATGTATGTTGATCGGATTTTGTTTGCTGGTTTCCTAACGTATATGTAACATCCATCGATGCATCCCAGTACATTTGGAAATCCTGCTATCTGAAAGTAACAAATTTAGGTTTACGTTATAAATTCTATGCATCGACTAACCTGTTCAAATTTTGCTGAAATTTGAGCTTTCTCTTCGACGGTTGATGGAAATTTAACGAATTGGGGTGAAATTTCAAAAATTAATTCCAACACATTCGATATGAGTCTGTATGTTGAAGATATGGATATACCAAACAAATTAGCTACTTCTCGGTAGGAGTCCTTGTTTCCAGAAAACCTTAAAATAATAAACAGGTCCCTCTTTTGCTCGCCAATTATTTTTAGTAATGCTTACCAAAGAAATACGTATATTTGTGTTTTAGCAGGAATTTCTTGTCTGCCTCCGCCACCCTGCCTTCTTTTAAAATGAGTCGAGTTCTCGTACATATTTATTATTCTTAGTGCAGTTGCCCTTTGGACACGAAATTGTTCGCGGAACTACAATGAAATAACTTTTAACAAACATCTTTTAAAAACATATAGCTAATGAATTATACCTCAGTTTCGGAGTATTTTTCCACAACATCAATAAAGTCTTGGACTCTGTTTCGTTTTGTTGGTTGAAATAATTGTTGCACCACGAATTCATCATTATCTGATGAGGACGATGATGAGGAAGATGACAAAAGATCACTTAATACCATAAATATATCCATTTTTTTAATACTTTTTAAAACGAACTTGTTGTTGTTTCTTGTCCCGCACTTTTTTCTTTCTTGTTTGACTTTATTTCTTTGTTTTAAATAAACTTTTCGCCATGAAACTACAAATTTGTTTTAAACCACTGCGGAACGTAAACAAGAATTGACACTGACGTTTTCTTTTGACGTTCGGTTTGTGTGTGTATTAGTGCTTCTTGAGTGGATTCTGACTTCAAATCGAGAAGCGAAATTCTCTTCTCAGAATCACCAGAAGAGTATTTTTTGTGCCAATGGAACGGTTTCAGAAGTGATTTTTTCGATTCCGGACTCTTCCGGACCCTTCTTTTTGCCCAATGGAAAACGACATTAATTTCGATGTAAACATTTCTTCAAATCGTCTTCTTTTTTTTTAGCGCACAAAATTCTGATTCAAACTTTATCCTTGTTGTTATCAGCAACTTTATTTGGTTATTACACCACTTTTGTCTGAAGAATTACAAAAATAAGAACATTGCAATAAATATTTAACAAAATACTTACGTCATCGGGGAATCACTCATCTTTTGTACACACGAAAACGACATCAAAATTTGAAAATGACATTTGCATCGTGCTAATTCACGATGCGCTGTTTGCATTTGCTTGCGCAATAAAATCTGTTCACAATGCATTTCGGAACGTGACGCAATTTAACGATGCCCGTGTTTGCATTAAGGAATGTTTGCTGATGCACAATGAAGTCAGTACTGCATTTAGGAATTCAGCCTTTTTTTCGTTATGTTTGCGCATCAGTTTGATCAACTTTGCAATAATGAACACTTGACGTTGAAAGTGATGCCAATAGTTGCGTTAATGAACATTTTGCAAAGCATCATGAGCATCCTGATGCCAGTGATGCGTTACTGAATTTGCACATAACTTCTAATGCAAAATCTGTGATTTTTGATTTTATTTCGCTAACTATGAATTCTGTTGCGGGTTCATTATACAAACTGACTGTATTCATTATAAAATCTGCATTTTTAATAAATATAATCAAGTTACAGGTTGTACCATTGAAATTTTTAATTAACTTTAATGGAACAATAGCTATGGTCGACATTGTTACCTTATTTTTTAAATTTGTTGCCTTCTATTAGTATTAGTATTAGTATAGATTTACTACGCACTATCTCTACATAAGTAGGATATTTTCACCTGCCCTAGAGGGGACTAGGTTCTGGTGTTTAATTTGTAGTGGTTAGTAGTAGTTTTTTATTATTATTATTATTATGCCCCGCCTCCTTACCACTCCCAACCGGCGCGCGGGGAATACCTTTAATAGTTTTCTATTTATTTATATATTTAATTATTAAGAGACAAAGATAAATTAGGCCGAAAGTGAAAAATAAATTTAAGAGGTTTAAGAAATTAGGAGCTGTTTATTTGGCTAAAAAGCCATTTTGTAAACAAAGTTTTTTCTTTTTTATATTAATTATCATCCGATTTTAAATATGTTATAAGTTCTTTTTTAAATTTACAAAGATTGTTTAAGTTTTTAATTTCGTTAGGAAGATTATTATACAGTGCAAGACCCCTGTACATTATTGTAGTTTGTGCTCGCTTCGTTGATTTATAGTCTAACCTAAAATTTTGACCACTTCTTAAGTAATAGGGTTGAGAATCACTGATATATTTTAAGTTTTAGTGTAGATATTCTGGAAGCATTTTATTTTTCATTTTAAAGACGAATAACAGAACGTTCAGTTTAATTTGTTGAGATATGTTTAGCCAACTTAGTCTATTTAACATGTCTTTTATATGAGTTAAACGATCACATTTCAATATAATTCGCATTGCCCTATTGTGGAGTCTCTGGAGCCGAGTTATATCAACTTTAGATGATAGGAATAAAATAGTAGAGCAGTATTGAAAATGCGGCTTGATAATCGCGTTATACACTTTGATAGCTACAGCAACCGATAATTTTTTCCTAATTCGTCTAAGGAAGAATATTTTTTTTGACACTTTCTTACACACAAAATCTGTATTAGCTTTTAAGCTTATTTTATTATCAATCACAACACCCAAATACCTAAATTCATTCACACGCTCAATACTCTCTCCATCAATTTGCACCACACTATCATCCATACCATTGATACACATATACTTGGTTTTCTTCACATTTAACTTTAGTTTATTAACTACCAGCCACTCACTTATTGATTGTAGGTCCACATTTATTTTCGCATTACAATATTTAATATCCTTTCCCGATATAAAGAGGAGGGCATCATCAGCAAACATACACAGTTTGCAGTACTTAACAGCCAAATTAATATCATTAATGTACAACAAAAACAAAAACACACCCAACACCGACCCTTGTGGGACGCCGGTGTTAACTTCCTGTTGATCTGTAACTTCATTGTTCACTGAGGTACGCTGAGTACGAGAATTTAAGTATGATTTAAACCAATTCAATCCATTACTTTTTATTCCATATTTTGAAAGCTTTTTAAGAGTATTTCTCGATCAACAGTTTCGAACGCCCTTTTGAAATCCAGAAAAACCGCAATAGTTATATTTGTATCGTCCATTTCATTTTTCCATCCTTCAATCACCCAATTCAACGCAGTTTCACACGAGTATCCCTTTCGGAAACCGGATTGTTGTTCCATTATTAAATTGTTTTCTTCCATATAACACCTAAATTGTTTTTCTATAATTTTTTCGAACACCTTTTCATACGTAGGAAGCATATTGACTGGTCTGTACTCTTCACATAATTTAGTATTGTGAACTTTTTGAATTGGTACAACCATTGACTCTTTCCATCTGCTTGGAAAACAACCCGTTAACATCGATTTATTAAAAATTGCCTTTAACAACAGACCAAGAATCTCAAAACCGTCCAAGAACATATCCGCACTCAAATATTTGTAGTCTTTCTTTTTACCCATCGATTTTAAAACTTCAATTATTTCCTTAGAGCAAATAGCTTTAAAAGTGAACACCGTGCTAGTATTATGTATTCTGTCATAATAACTTATTTTAGGGATATCTGCGATAATATCTTCCACACTTTTTATAAAGTACTTATTAAATCCACTTGCTATTTGTTTACTGCAAGATATCATATCACCGTTGAATGACACGTGTTTTATTTCACTGTGTTGAGTATTTAAGACGATTTTTTTAATATTTTTTCATAATTTTTGGGGGTTTGATGATAAGTCAATTCTTTTTCGTACGAAGTTATCTTTTGCTGATCGAAGTTCTTTTTTATATGCGTTTCTAGCTACAATATACTCATTCCACTCTGATCTCAGGGTACCAAATTTATATTCTTCATACTTTAAAATTTTTGTGTTTCTTAACTTTGCAAGTTTTCTATTAAATCACTCACGCTTATTTAATTTCACGCTCCTTTCAATAACCATACATTCAACAATTTCATTCAATTCATCGCATAACAAATCGGCAAGTTCATCTACACTATTATTAACCACATCCACTCCAACAAGTTTACTTTCGCAGAGTTTTGAGAAAAATGTTTCTTTATAATATGTAGTTAAGTACTTTATATTTTGTGTCACTAGGTGGTTGTACCTTTCCTTTCAAAGGACCATTAAATCGAATGATCTCGTGATCACTTATTTTCAATTTAGTGTCAGTCTTTGCATTAATTTGTCTAGCATTTGATATTACATAGTCTATGAGTGTAGAAGAACTGTCAGTTATCCTCGTTGGTTGATCGTTGATAACAGACAAGTTATTATCAACACACTGTAACGAAATATACATTCAACTTCACCATCTGTTGAATGAATAATATGCAGTCTCATTATCTGTATATCAAAGTTTAAACATAACACAGACCAATGATAGATGAGACTTGTTTCCCCGCACTTGGGTTAACTTGCCTCCTGATGGCCTTGCGTTGCTACGTAACTAATTACCTACAGCCTCTTTATCCATGCAAAGAAGTTGAAATTAAACCGTGATATTAGTATGATGAAGTTGAATAAACCTTAGGTGTTCCTCTTCGAATTTAGGTATTAAATGGGATCAATAGATTAGATAAATGACTATAATTGATTTTCTTTCCCTTTGTACAAGACCACAGAAATCTTCAGTACTCGGGTAGGTATCCGAAGAGGTTGTTCAGACGGGAGGCGCGGTAGGCATGCTTGCGGTTGCACGAACTAGGTCGCCGGATTGGGGGGGCTCCTACCTCTGAACTGTCGTTACTTGGTTTACATGCCTGGAGATTAGGCAACCAAAGGTATCCCTTTCAGTCATTCAGTTGTTTGTTTTCCGTATCTATACCTGTCCTCACTGGTTTCTATGATATGGCCACAAAGTGAGACCAAGTTGGGAGTGCCTTGGGTGTTGGTTGGCTCCCGTGAGTGTATCCCACCCCAATGTCTACTATCCCTAAGCAGGGTTAGAGACACCTTGGTCATTGTTCCACTCGCTTCGACAATGACCCCTTAACGAATACGTGAACTACAATTAGTTCACGTTATTGACACTGCATCTGTAAATGGATAAAAGAATTGCTTGCCCACACGCACACTAAACTAAACAGACATAGCTAGATCTGAAATCTGCTGCGAAATAAGGAATACTAAGTTGCTTTTATGTATAAATATATTCATTATTAAATCTTATGACTACTTAACTAAAGTAACTCCTATTATATTGTTAACAACAATCCAATCAATCAAACTACCACAGCGTTCCTATCTTAATGATTGCACACGATGCAATAACCAAATGAACTCATTTAACGTGTTCTATCTCAAATCTACTAGATAGCCTTGTAATGACATCAGAAACTGTCACCGATAATGTATAATTACCTAAGTGTATCTGTAACATATATTTATTCCGAGAGCATTTCCCATAATTTTATAGAACATAATTATATTTAGCGCAATGTTGAACCGATATCCTGATATCGTAGTCCGTGGTTCTAGTTCCTGCTAGTCTAGTGAAGCACTATTTTATTTTCATATATTCAACGGTCACCTAGATGGCGTGACTGGAATTTCTTTTACGATTAAAAGATACTTCTTTATCTTAAGGATAATTTATCTAGATAGAAATCTATTAAACGCACATTGATACACTGATTAAAGCTCACTATTGATTCGTTCACTAAATTCTTGATTTACAGGTCATGAATGACTCACCGTTTATTTACCGAAGTCAGCAGCTCAGGATCTTCATATGGTGTGCATATCATGATGGTTCTTGGCTTTTTGATGATTTGCTAAACACTTGGGACAAAGATTACCATTAGCGAAATAAAAAAGATTGACTATTTAATGAACGATCCTCACAGTAGTATGCAAATGCTTTCTTTCTTTAATCCCTAGATTGCCTCTGCATATATATATATATATATATATGTAATCTACTAAATAAGATAACTTAAGAACTATCTCACGGTTTGGACATATGTACGCTCGTTCTTGCTGGTGGTTTATTCGTTGATGTTCGCCTTCATAGATGTTTTCTTTTTTTCTTTCTTTCACTGCAAGTGGTTACGAGTATGTACCTGACGATGAATCCTTGAAGCGATGAATTTAGCCTCGTTCGCTTAATATTTGTTGCTCCTTTTCACGCACGTGCTACTTTGTGGCAATGCGTCTGGATATATGCTGGATTCACGCATGTGCTACTTGTTGTATGACAATGCATTCGAATTTGTTGGTTTCCCTTCACGCAAGTGCTACTGGATGTGTGACTATGCGTTTGGATGATGAAGATTTTCCCATTTTAGCTGGAGTTTTGATGCTAGCTGGTGGTGGTTTGGGTGTGTGCTTTTCTTGGTCGTGTTCGTTTGCAACTGTTGTTTTTACTTTCCTCTAGTGTTGCTCTAATGGCCGTCGTCGTTATCAGGGCATCACGATTCCTTCGGCCGGTGATTGATTCTTAATTTCTGTATATGTAAATGGCCTGATGATGCATGATGCGTCACTCTTTTACGCGACGGTGAAATTTTCGTATTGAGTTTGTAATTTAAATACGAGTACCTATGTGAGAATGCCTATGGTTAGTTTACTCACATTTAATAATTGTAAATATAATTTAACTGTACTCACTACTCAACTAAGTATATAAGTTAATATTTTCTTACCTATTGGGGTATATAAATTTATTTAATCCAAGATTGAATTTCTTAATTGTGGATGAAGGTGACTGGTCCCGACGACGGCCATTGTAGAAAAGAATGATGGCGAGTCGCCGAAGAATTATTTGCATAGCGGACATGTCGTCTACTTATCTTTCGTTGACGTTCGGTTTACATAGTTGGTACTACTTCATGAAAGGGCATGTTTGTAAATTGGTTGTGTGGGTCTGTTCGCTGATGGAGATGATTGAATGGGTAATGGTATTGAAGTTGTTCAATCTCAATTTAGGTATATCAGAGTCCCTTACAACACATAGACTTTATTCTGTTTTTATAAGTCCCGTCACCCAACCAGTCGATATTAAAATCACCAACAATAATGAAATCCCTATCAACAACTACGTTTTCTAGTAAATTTTCAAACATTGCAAAAAAATTTGCCCCTGGAAAAACTAGGTGATCTATACACTAGAAGTATTTTTATTGTAGAACTACGCTCACCGATATTCAGCTCCAGGCAATCCGATCCCATCTTGTTTTTGACCTCGTTAACAATTTCAAAATTTAATTCTTTTTTTAAATAAATTAAAACTCCGCCGGTATGTGAAGAAACACTTTTAACTTGAGCTATGTTGTGTAATCACTTAACATTATTTCAGAATCATTTACATTATGCGTCACATGCGTTTCACTCAAACATATTAAATGTGGTTCTTCTTCATTGCCCAACAGTTCAATTTCAGCAAAATTATTAACAAGGCCTTGAACATTTAAGTACAGACACTTCATAATACTAATTTCATTTAGTTGCTAATAATCAGTTTTCTGTCTCGCCATTTGAATCTTTCTTCTATAAACCTCACAATCAGAATCCTTTGACACATGGTTACAATCCAGTTTCAAATTCAAACGTTTATTATATTTAAAACAGTTCACACATTTTATTGTTTCATTGTCACAATTTTTAATATTATGTTCTCCCCCACATTTTTCACAAGCTTCTTTATTATTGCACTTAGATGCTTTATGGTTAAATCCGCAGCATTTGTAACATCTGGTCACACTGTTGCATTCATACACTATACATCTGTCCCACTCTATAAATATATTTCTCTTTTCTAGTAGTTTTTTGAATGTTTCTTTATCTATTTTGTTTTTGAATGAATAACCTTACATTCCTTACCACGTTAAGTGGACGGCTGGAGTTACAGCGCTGTTTCACGGTTAACCACAACCGATCATCAGACTCCTTCTGTGGTGCTGGTGTGTCTTTTTCCTTCATTTTATCCCGAAATTGCATTTCTTCCACTGGGATTCGAACCTAGACCAGCGTCTTCTCAGGCAAGCACTCATGCACTGTGCCATTGAAGCCACGAGTTTATCCAGTTTTTATTTAAATTTTTCTTGGACAAACTTTGCTCCTGTAAGTATATTATGTTATTCATTCTGTTTTTTTCTTTCTATGTTTTTCTCTAATTCTATTCCATTTCGACAAGCATAGTTGGACTGAAATGGGTGATAGAGAGGGTGAAAGACTTTTTGACATTGTATTTGTCGAGAATCTTACGATTAATGGTATTTTATGTGATACCACACAATTTTTCCTGGTTTTAATTTTTGTTTTCCGTCAATTCCTTTATTTTGTTTTTGAATGAATAACCTTACATTCCTTACCACGTTAAGTGGACGGCTGGAGTTACAGCGCTGTTTCACGGTTAGCCAGATCCGATCATCAGACTCCTTCTGTGGTGCTGGTCTCTGTCTTTTTCTTTATCTACCTCAATTTTTGCGGAATATGTTTGGTTTTTCTTATTATTATATACATGAACGCATTTCATATATTTTGTCTCCTCTATATCATTTTGCCTCTTTATTGTTTCAACGAGTTTGTCTTTGTCACTCATCGCACTCCTTATTCCTACCACTAACAGCTTTGGCAAATTCAGTTGCGGAACATTTACTATGTATTCCTCTCCAATTTTATCTTTAAGTTCACTTTCTATTATTTTTTGGGATTTTTCATTTTCACAATTTATGATAATTGCACCTTCTTGCATGTTTTTTATGCTACTAATTTTTAGAGATGGGCTAAGTCGTGATTTTGCAATCACAGGTATAACTGTGATCGTGATTTATGAATCACTGTGATTTAAACCTGTGATTGCGACCTGTGATTTTAAAAGAATATTATATGGTAGCGTACCTTTTTTTTCAAAATCAATTTCATACATACTTCAAGTGCTGAGGTACTTACTGCATGTTTGATGTTACTAATTTCTGTTTTAAAAACTATGATTACAAAAAGTCTTGTTGTAAAAAGACTTGTAGTACTAATTCTCCCAATTTAACAGTAAAGAAACGAAATTCAAATCAGCGCTTTATTATACTTTGAAACACAAAATCAAAAAAAAAACAATTCATTTAAATTTATACATTTGAATTCGAGTTCAAAAATAGCAGCATTTTGGTTTTTGTGGTACTTAGCCGGTTTCGTCTTTCGGAAATAAGCTGCCCAGCTTTTGAAAAAACCCTTTCGCAAGGTACTGCAGTGGCGATTGCACTCAGACGTTCCTGAGCAACTGAGGCAAGGTGTGGAAACATGTATTTATTTTCCCTCCACCAGATTAACGGATCTTCTGTTCTCTGAAGCCTGTCACTGTCTATAAATCTCTGCACTTCCGCTATTGCCTTGCTTGTCGATGTTCCTATGGGTTGAGATTCAGCAGCCTGTCTGTCAAACTCAGCCCAAATATCATCATCACTATCGCGATTGGTGGGTTTGATCGTCGATGTCGATGCCGATGACATATTTATTGGGTCACTATCGGATCTTGTGTGTTGTTGGGCTGACAACTTGTCTGCCACTAGCTTAATCAACTGTTGCTTTGTGTTGTCGGCATTTTGCTTATTTCTAAAAGCCATTTGCTTAAACCGTGGGTCTAAATATGTGGCCAACGATAGCGTACTGCTGTGCTCTAAATTACCTAACCGCGTAGCTATTGACTTATTTAGTTAATCAACAACATTTTTCACAGAGTCTTTAAATGGTCTGTTTAAAAAGCCCTTATATACTGTATCTAGCCCATTAGCTAGCGGAATAACAATAGAAGCCGTTAAATATTGTTCCCCAGATACAGTTTTAGTAACCTTCTCTATTGGTCTTAAAATTTGCGAAAGCTGACGTATGATGATCCATTCATCAACCGATAAATAAGTTGTCGCATCCATGTCGGTTAAAGCCATTGTCGATTTTACTGCTTCCTCTAGCTGAATGAATCTTTCCAACATATAAAAGGTTGAGTTCCAACGTGTGGATGCATCTTGCAACAACTTCAGTGGAATTCTAGTGCCTTGATTTTGTTGATAGGCTAGTAGTTTTGCCGTTGCAGTATGACTCCTTTTGAAGTGACCGACAACATGCTTCACTTTGCTTACCATCGTTGACGACAAGATTTATCGTGTGCGCGAAACAGCCAAAATGCTTCCACCCTAACTCACTTAGGATAGCAGCTTTAATGTAAGCTGCGTTATCAGACACGGCCAATAGGAGTTTCTGCTTTACATTCCATGCCAAAAGAATCCTATCCAGCTCATTCGCAAGGTTCCGCGATGTGTGGTGGACTGGTAAGCTCGCACATTCCAAGAGCAGTGAGACTAATTTAAAATTGTCATCAAGGAAATGGACGGTGACAGCCATATAGCTTTCCATGTTCAAAGACGTCCAGCAATCTGTGGTGACACACACTTTTTTAGCCGTTGTCAAGACCATCCGTGTTTCATTTTCGCACTGTTCATATAGTGCAGGTATGAGAGTTCTTGATATCATATGTCTGCTTGGTAGCTCATACGATGGATTGAGAACTTGTACAAATTCGCGGAATGCGTTTTCCTCGACAATGCGAAACGGCTGAAAAGTGTCAGTAAATAGTCGAAGCAATTTTGCGTCAATTTTTTGTTTGCACTTTGGGGTCACTCGTTTATGAACAAATGCAGTCATATTGGTTTGGCGATGACGTGCAGCAGTTGTTCGTACAAGTGTACAAGCATTTTCGATTGGTGATACCGAAGATATAGCCGAATCTGTTGGTTGAAAAACACTTGTTTCTCTTTCTACTTCCTCATAAGTTGTGAGCGAAGTTGTTGACTGACTTGGCGCTCTAACGATGGCAGTGCTGTTGCTTGTAGAGGGCTGTGGCTGTGCATCCTATTTGAAAAAAATTGCTCTTAATAGGAAACAGAATTTTAAATTTATTTAAACCGTTTGGCAGAGACCGACGAATTTGATTAGCATATTCGTCGGACAGTTCTACACTGCTTGGCCTCTATTGACATTTTTATTTCATCCTTAAACAAAAAAAAAAAACTAATGACGCCACCTTTAAGAGAAACTAGAAGCTAGAATCTGGATATGTTTCAATGATCGTTGTGTGCCAACACGTTTGGCAGGGACCGACGGATATGTTTTTTTTTTTTTAAATCGAAAGTTGATATGCCGTCGCCCTAATATTGTGTTTTTGGGAAATCGCATTTATAGGTTTAGTAGTCTTATAAAAAGCAGTTATATAAAAACCAACCGATGAATGTCTATTCAGGAAACTTCTAATAAAAATTACTAGACTAAACTTCAACTGAAGCGATTCATATTGTTTATTTTCATTTTTATTTGTTTTTATTTATTTAAAAATGTTTTGTTGTTTCACGATATAACACTCTGTGAATTTTTGATAAACTGATTTGTACCTCAATCAGTAAGTTTTATTGTACACTTTTGTCTCCACATTTGTATTTATGTTGTATGTATTTCTTATGTTTTTTCTAATAAAAAAACCCCGAATAAGGCAGCAAATCCTGCCGAAACGTCGGGACAATAAATGAAATAATCTGTTTCATTGAATAAACTTATGAACAAAAAAAAAAACCAATGGGAAAACCATTTCCTTTAATAAACACAGATAACAACTAGAGCAATCTACAACATAAACAAAACGAGCAGCAATTTTATGACCAGTAGCCAATGGTCAAACTTACAAAAAAACCAGACTTGTAGTTTTAGAACAATAACAACAAGTGGATAACTAGCTGCGCAATAAACTAGAGACAAAAAAACCCTAAGTGCTTAAAAACATCTAACACGAGCAACCAGGTACAAAAAAGAAAGATGGACACGCGAAAGAAAAACATCCTACTTTCTGGAGCAAATCACCGTCCGATTGCATTCTGCGAACCGGGGGAAACGGTACCTGTGATCGGCGGCGATTGTACAAAAGTGTGCTGCGCATATCGCTGTGTACACAATATACACAAAAGGAAAACCAACCATTTTAATTTTTTCTATTTTTTCATTTCCACACACGCTCGTCAAAACAATTCTAAGGAAAACAAATTGGCATATTGTATCGAAATTGGCCTTATATGCCAACAATTGGCTTTTACGGCAAAACAATACCTGAACTTCATGTATTTTATGAATGTACGGTAAAACCATTGTGAATATTGCGGCAATGAAAAGATCGCCCCCTAAAAGCATAAGACTGCACTGCATAACTATCCTAGCTCAAAAAGTGAATTTTGGCGATTACGGCAAATTACTATTGGGGCGATGATGTACATATTCTACGTCATCTGCCAAACGGGTTGGCCTATAGCGATCATAATCATATATACATATCTAAGATTCTAATTTAATTTCTCTTAAAAGAGGCGCCTGTGCTGGGCAAAAAATATTGGTATTGAAAAAGTGTAAGGCTAGATAACTATCGCTTTGACTTTAAATTTACATTGTGAAACAGACTCTAAACTTACCACATTTTCTTCTGCCAATAAGCTTTCATTTCTTGCAGGACCAGGAACTAAGGGTAAGGACACTGTGGGATGTTTAGATTGAATGTGCCTTTTTAAATTCGATGTACTGGTTTTGTACGACAATCTTGATTTGCACAAATTACATTTAGCAAAATTGTCGTCTATTTCGGTAAAAAAGTTCCACAAAAAAATATTTTTTTTTCTGTTTATTAAAGTTGGAGCTGGAGGCATTTTGTCTTGACCTCGTCTTCGACACAAAAAAAGCCGACTGGACCGATTAAAATACACACTTTCACCTTATTCTGTAGTCTCTATCTAGTAAGTTTTTCTGTTTTGTTTCACTTCACTTTGCAAACTCTTCACTTCTCTATTATTTTATTGGCACATTACAGTTGCACTGAAAACTTAAACATCCCAGAAACAGGAACCAAGATGACCATCAGAAATTCAAATTCAGAATCAGGAACAGAACCACGACTCAACTCATATATATCATATCTGACCTGTCCATTTACATTTTTTATTCTCACCCTTTTTTCAGCAAGCATCCCTGATATTTATTTTTTATTTATGTGTAATCCATTATTACTTTTCTTTCCAAATCCTCATTCCAAATATCTCATGTTGGAGAGAACGAGATAGAACGCAAATAAAAATAAATAATGAGTGAAAAAACAAACCCAAACACTCATATCACATCCCACAAGAAGGCACACCTGACGGTGAGTGTGAAACGAGTAAACAAACACTATGAGAGAAACACACGTTTCGTGATTTTAAAGCGGCTTGTGATTTGCAAACGGTGAACACGAAATGAGTTAAGAGAACGGCTCTGATTCGTGATTCGTGATTTTAAGTTTGGTCTTTGTTTTGGGGTGGTTTTTTCAACCTGTAACCTGGGAACGTGAAATGAGCAGAAGAGTATGCGAGCGGCAGATTGTATTATTTTGTGTTTTTTGAGTCGTTTGAGAATCTCAACATGTGGGCTTTGATTCGTGATTCGTGATTGTAAGTTTGGTCTTTGTGTGATATTGTGTTGAGAGTAGGAGAGAGCTACCGTGTTGGTTAGGTTTTTTTTGAGCGATTTTTGGTTTTTAATCTGTAACTATGATTATACGAATTTGCATTTCGTTCACAGGTCGTGATTGTGAATTTTAAATCACAGGTCGAAATTCACAGGTAGTGATTTTTTGCTCAACTCTATTAATTTTTAATGCTTCTTCCTTTGGGTCCAGCTGTTGTTGCACTTCACTTCTCGTTATTTCATTATTTTGTTGCTTTTTTGGCTTGATACATTCTTGTTTATTTTTTGTTACTTCGGCATATGATGCACTTTTTTGTTTATTTATTTCCGTTCTATCCGCGACTTGCTTTACTATTTTGTTAATTTTTTCATCTTGATTTTTTATTATATTGTTTGTGTTCGTTATAATTTGTTCAATACCGTTTAATTTGTCGTTCATGTTCTTTATGTTAACTTGACAGTCGGAACACATAAATATTAATATCGACTTGGAATTCAATGATTTTACTGCGTATTCCGTAATATCTACACAATTCATATGAAATAATCCTCCACAGATTCCTTGGCATATAAGCGGATTATCTCCTCTATTTTTTTTTTGTCAAAGCACTTATAATCACCCGCCATATTGCTTATACTAGCAATTGTTTTTTTTTCACTACAGAGTCACTATCTCCTTCAGAGTCAATATCTCTTTACAATCTCTTTAAACTAAATTGATATTTGTATCACTATTGTTATTACTGCGTATTATAATCAAATTTATAACTTAAAACTGTAGTAATAATAACGACTTGTTCCGGTGAGTGTCAGGTATAAGACTGCCTGACTTCTTTATTCTCTTCTCTTATATACTAGTACATTGTTTCTTACAGCTGGGGAAGTTATACTATGTGTGTGTGTGTGACAAAGGCAAAAGTAAAGTAATATATAATGACGACAATGTGTGTTAGTGACAATCTTAAATTATATAATGACGACAATGTGTGTTAGTGACAATCTTAAATCTATGTATTAGCCTACTGAGAATGAGCACGAGATGATGATACATACCTACTGCCGACATGTATATGGTTACTACATACATATGCAGGTTTAGGTACACTTTTATTATTTTGTTTTCCTTTTTCGGATTATCCCAGATATAGCAGTGCTATAGTAGCACGCCGGTAGCGCTAGCGGCTACTAATTTGAATGAAAAGCCGAAAACAATTGAAATATTGGTGAGGTGTCTGACTCTGAAATGTGAATGAATGTGTTCAGTGCGCATTTGAGGATGGACGCATTCTGTGATTGTCAGAAGACAAATTAACAAACATGAAATTTCTGGTATATTTGATTTTACGCTAGATTTCGCGCTATGCGCTAAATATATTTTTTACGCGCTGTCAGACCCGAAATTCCGCTAGATCTGACGCGTTATGCGCTAAGTTGGCAACATTGCTGTGCCTGTGCTGGTCCCATCATGCATTATCTACACTACCCCCTCTCCTTTTATGAGGTCGATCGCTACTCTTATGTTCGATTCTTGCATCGAAGGATAGATATACCAACGTCAAGATAACAAATACTACAACACTTGCCGCTACTTATAAATTACCTGCTTTCAATAACAAGTGGCATTAATAGATTTTTGTTTTAGATACAATCAAAAAAGTTCAACCTTTTGAATATTGACCAACTACATGCTGAACGGTTGGCCATTTGCTTCCAATCCATCTTGTTTTATACTATTTTTTATATTTTTTTATCAGCATAGTTACCATTTCTGTTTACAGAAACCAATATATTGGTAAATGCGTCATAAATGCATCATCAGCGGAGTTCCCGTTCAAGCGACTTGTTCTGTTTACGTTATACTCGCGCACATTTCAACTTTGTTTATATCGCCTTTGTTTGTATCTTTGTTTTGCCTTTGAGTGCAGTGGTTATGCAATATGAGTACCACTGCTAAGCAAAGAGATAGGCGAGTCGTACTCTTAATTAAAATGCCCAAATAGTGACATGTTTATGATGCCATCAATTTGGCAATTCACACACCTCATCAGCATCATCATCAACATCGGCATCCCCGTCAGTATAAAATATGCGATCACAACATTTAACTGAACACAAAAAAACTAAACTTTAGTGGAGAAATTCCTCAAAAATTAAACTTCCCTTCTTGATGACTTGATAAAAAGTGTGTCTTTATTCTTTTCTGATTTTAAATGATGTATGCACTTCTTGGTGTTGATTTGCCGACGAAGCGGATGGCGGCGGATGTTTGATCGGTGTTGAGTTGCCGAACGAGGTTGCCGGTTATTGCCTGGTTCAATGTCCGGCGCTTGCATATGTTGCATATTGTGTGTTAACTTCTACTTATCTTATTATTTTGCTTACTACAGTGTTCCATAATAACTATTAGTTTTGCTGACGGAATGTCTGCTTCGATAATATTTATTAAAGTTGTTGTCATCACTTCCGTCATACGCTGCACAATTAGTTTGTCAGCATTTCCGTTATTGCGCACCTTTAATGCTTACAAAAATAACAATATATACTCGTATGTCGGTAATATATTGTAATATAATAATATGTTGGAACACCAATATAGTTAATGACTTACGTGGATAACTCCAGCCGATGTGCGCACATTTTCCGATGATCCTGTACCTGTGGATGTTGGAATACGAACATACGAGGGCGGGTCAATAAGTCCGTGACTTTTTGAATTTCTGACCTCTTTACTGAAACAGCAACACTGCTCCTGTCAACAGGCATCTGTCAGTTGACTCCTGTCAAAATTTAAACTTGCTGCGTCAGTTAGTTTGTGTTTGACAGCTATTTTTATCAGACTACTCACTAATTTGAGGAGAAAATGGAAAAAAGTGAATTTCGTGTGCTTATTAAGCATTATTTCTTGCGCAAAAAAAACCATTACCGAGACCAAGGCTAAGCTTGAAAAATACTATGGGGACTCTGCGCCATCGATTTCAATGGTAAAAAAGTGGTTTACTGAATTTCGTTGTGGCCGTACAAGCACTGAAGATGCCGAACGTCCTGGACGCCCAGTTGAGGTCTCTACACCCGAAACAATCGAAAAAATTCACGATATGGTGTTGGCCGACCGAAGATTGAAAGTGCGAGAGATTGTGGAAGCCGTAGGGATCTCGCATGGCTCAGTGGTTTCAATT
Source organism: Portevinia maculata (assembly GCA_949715645.1). NCBI lineage: Eukaryota > Metazoa > Arthropoda > Insecta > Diptera > Syrphidae > Portevinia > Portevinia maculata. The sequence continues at coordinate 5,448,555 of OX454530.1, read as the reverse complement.
TTGAATGATCACTTGGGCATGAGAAAGCTTTCCGCAAGATGGGTGCCGCGTTTGCTCACAGTCGACCACAAACGCAATCGTGTAACAACTTCACAGGAAGGTTTGGCGTTGTTTAATCGCAATATGGAGGAGTTTTTGCGCCGTTTTGTAACCGTGGACGAAACATGGATCCATCACAACACACCAGAGACCAAACAACAGTCAAAACAGTGGTTTCTAAGGGTGAATCGGCGCCAAAGAAGGCCAAGGTGGGTTTGTCAGCCAATAAAGTTATGGCGACTGTTTTTTGGGATGCACGCGGGATAATCCACATTGACTACCTTCAAAAGGGAAGAACAATCAATGGGGAATATTATGCCAACTTATTGGACCGATTCAATGACGATTTGAAAAAAAAACCGACCTCATTTGGCCAAGAAAAAAGTTCTTTTCCACCAAGACAATGCAAGGGTGCACACATGTGCGGTCGTCATGGCAAAAATCCATGAATTGGGCTATGAATTGCTCCCTCATCCACCCTATTCTCCAGATTTGGCTCCGAGCGACTACTTCTTGTTCCCAAACCTGAAGAAATGGCTTGGTGGAAAAAGATTTGACTCCAATGATGAAGTCATCTCGCAAACAAAGGCCTATTTTGAGGACCTTGACAAATCATTTTTTTTGGAAGGGATAAAAAAATTGGAGAAGCGTTGGACAAAGTGTATAGAGCTCAAGGGAGACTACGTTAAAAATAATTTTTTTTTTTTATCAAAAAATCTGTGTTTTATTCCAAAAGTCACGGACTTATTGACCCGCCCTCGTACCTACCTACGAGCATATACTATTGTCTCGATATGCTGAAATCGCAGCTGTCTACTAGTATAGTAAACAGAGATTTTTTACCGGTCCGATTACTACCGTGCTCAGATTTGCTCCTACTAGAAAAATATCTTTTTATTTGAATTAAATCAAAAAAAGGTATGTTAAGTTTTACTTCCGATCACTGATCAGAAGGAGCCAAATAAAACACGGATTTATATTAAGTTCTAAAATATCTTTATTGAATCTTAGGACACTTCCTCGCGTCTCGATTGCTCGACTGAATTGTAAATGTTGCTCGAAGTCAGTGTTGCCATAAAATATTTTTTCAGATCGGGAGATTAGCACATCAGAAATCGGTGTTGATCGGGAAAACAGTTGAAACTTAAAAAAAAAAAAAAAAAAAAAGCGAGATGTTTACCTTTAACCCTTAAACGCGCAACATTTTCTGTTTTGATGAAAAAAATTGTACGGACTAATCCTGCTCTCCAAAATTGAACTGCATTCAAATTTGTTTGCTAAACTTGCAAGAAGGGTCTAGAAAGCGGCAAAATAAGGTCGATGCATATATGCATCATTGCGCATTTAGGTGTTGCAAAATTACAAGTGGAAATTTTGTTTGCAAGCAATCTTTATATAAGGTCTTCAGGTTTTCAGGCGAAAATGGTTAACGCAAATAGCAAATATTTTCGCCAGTGAAGCAAACACATTGTAGATAGCCACAAACTCTACGAAATAATAGAATTATTGGAAAACCAAACATAAGGCCAAAGGGAGGAAAATATGGAGGCAAGTTGAATGTGCAAATGTGCAAATAAATACATAATGTGTTATAAGCGTTTAAAAAAGATTTATTTATTTCGTGTGGAATATAAGGTAGCAATTTTTATCCTTATTTAGGCAAAGTGAAACGGAGCATTTTGTACATTTAATGTAAGTTTGAGAAGTGCAAAGGGATTCGGCTCAGAACTAAAAACTTCCACAGAAGGGTCGCTTGGACTTCAAAGCAAATGGTATGGTATGGTATACAAGTTGTTGGAAAATCCAGTTAATGCTAAACCAAATCGGCGGTCACAAAAAAGCAAGTTCAAGGGCAAACTGTCTAGAAATTACGTTAGAACGGAATCAGAAATATACAACTCAATTGTAGCACGTTATAAACATAAGTAAGTTTTATTTATTCCACACTTTGACATTTGTTTTTTCTTGAGTTTGACACTGTTATAATTTCGTAGGATGTGTCCGATGGTTAGTGCCATGGTGACGTCATAGTCTCCAACATACACCTTTGCCTTTTTTTAATTACTTCAGGAAAGTGGTTAAGGCCATCGTGGCGGATGTCGACCGGTGGAATAGGTGCAGTAGTCGTTGATTTTTTTCTTCTTATAAGCATGAAGGGCTGAAACTGATGGGCTGCTAGGTGAACTAGATGGCCTCCCCCTTTTAAGATATAACGGATACGCATATGCATACATGACAGTTGCTAGCTCAAACCGGAAATTGGCTTGACTTTGCCGATTGGTTCCGTCCTTCTTGCAACAGCGCTTGTACAGCAACCACGGGTTTATAATTGAAAGGTCTATTAGATGACGAAATTCTAAGATACCACTTTCTGGACTTCGTTGTTATTCTGTAGCTCCCCACAAAGCTATCCAGTAAATCAACGCCACCCATATGTTTGTTGTAGTCGGATATTATGGCAGGGCATGAAACATCTATTATTTGTTTGATTTTTCTGTCATATCTATAGTGAAAAATTGAACGAAATTATCATTTGTTTTTCCCAAAACAAAACACAAAAACAAGCGAACAGTATTTACCTCCTTACTTTCGTCTCTGGTTCCTTGCCAACAAAAGTTGATAACAGAGTCACTGCTTTGTTGTCTTTCCAAAGAACATTTGCTATTTCAACCCCTTGAAAATCAGCTGTGAGCTCAAATGATGTTCCCCTTGATACCGCCTTCAAGTCACCGTCCGAAGGAAGCTTACAATTAGGTATTCTGTTCCGTCTTACCGTGCCCAAGCTGTAGATTCCTTCCCTATGCAGGTGGAGAAAAAGTGGGACTGAAGTGTAATAGTTATCACAATAGAGCTTATGTTTTTTTCCTCTAGGAATCTCACGACACAAGCGCACGACCACATTTCCACTTGCCCCTAAATCTGGCTCAGTTGCTAGGCGATTTGAAGGAATATTTTCAAGACCAGTGAAAATTTCAAACTTATACGCGAACCCTGTTACTCCACACATCACAAAAAGTTTGTATCCCCATTTATGGGGCTTTAGTGGCAAATATTGCTTTAAATGGTGGCGAGCCTTAGTGGCACATATCTGCTCGTCAACACAAAATCGTTCCTCCATCGGTATTTTTAAAAACTTGTCGTTAAGAAATTCAATAACGGGACGCAGCTTGTAAAGTTTGTCATACCTTACATCGTTTCGATCGGAGATATATTTGTCATTGTCACTGAAGTGTAAGCACGCTTTCATTTTCTCAAACATCTTCGAAGGCATGGCGTTTTTTACCATGTCTGCTCCCATTGTAGAATTCCAATAAGTTCTCATATTTGGACATTTTATAACTGAGGTAAATATAAGTATGCCGATGTAACGTATCAAATCAGTTTTTGAAAGGAAGAGGGTTTTACTTGGATCCTCGGATCCACTGTACCGAATAGTTTCAATTCGAATGAGTTCCAAAAGTTCATCGGAAAAGAAATATCTAAAAAACTGAAAGCGTGTACTTAGTTCTGCAAACTCCTCAGGTAATTCCTTTGAACCCTGGAAAGCTGTTTCTTCAGAGCTTATTGAGAGTTTCTTAGTTTTCCAAATGAGCCGTTTAAAGTCTTTCTTTTCATACTGAATCTCTGAAGATGTTGATGGTGTTTCGTCGGCTAGAACGGGAGCTTCGGCATCAATGTCAAACTCCAATTCAATAACTTCTTTTTCTTGCAAAATTTCGTCCATCTCTTTTTCCGTAAGTGGAACAAAGTTTTCGGGAAGAGGAAATTCATCTTCACTTTCCGATTCCCGTTCGTCTTCGCTTCCAGATGGGATTTCATTGTAAGCAGATAAAATTTCACGTTCTGTTTTTAGTATTTTGGGTGGCATTGCATCGGCGGAAAAAATGCACTGAATGCGCGCTGATTCATATATGAACCGTCTAAATTCAAGGAAACAACACGCAGTAAATTGAGAAAAACATTATTTTGTTCACTGATTATAAAAGAAAATACTGCAAACTTACAAAAAAATATTTTTCTAGCACTTTTCTGGTTTTTATATATTTTTGTAATATTTTTAAACTTTGCGAAGTTTCACCGTCAGCTGCAACACGAAAACTAATTCTGCAATCACTCTTCTGACAAAAAAACATGACATATGAACGGTAAATCTTTACACACATGAAGCAATGTTATTTAAAAATTTGAATTCGCGCCTACTAAGACTTAGATGCTCATAGATTTTTTTTTTAAGTAGATTCTTTAAGGCGATTCATATATGGGACGCAGCCCGTTTAAGGGTTAAAGTTAAGGTATTCTTTATAGAATGAAAGAAGTATATTTTCTTACTTTTGTAAAGGTTGTTCTGGGGATTTAGATATAAACAGAAACAACACACTTTCTTTTCATTATATTAATAGGTATATATATATTCTTTCTTTATTTGCACTCTTTTTATACCCTATTCTAGGGGTATATTAATTTTGACGCATAGTTTGTAACATACCTTAATATTGCCCGTAGACCCCTAAAAGTTACTATATTTATGATCAGCATCGATAGTAATGTCGATCTAGCCATGTCCGTCCGTCCGTCGGCAAAAATTAGGCCTTTAAACTGGACCTAGAGAGCTGAAATTTTAACCATATACTCTCTAGGGTCCCGAAATAATCAAGTTTACGAATTTTTGAAATCCGCCCACAGACACGCCCACAAACTCAAAAAAACAAAATTTTGGAAAAAATCGAATTTTGAGCTAGGAAGCTGAAATTTTTTATATATGATCTATGACTCCTAAAACTGCTCGGGATATAAAATTTTCAAAATCCGCCCACTGCCACGCCCACAAAAAAATAAAACAATTTTATTGAAAAACCAAAATTTGAGCTAGGGAGCTGAAATTTTTAATATATACTCTCTAGGGGCCCTTTAAGCTCATGTATTAATATTTTCAAAATCCGCCCACTGACACGCCCACAAATAAATAATTTTTTTTTTTTGAAAATCCAAAGTTTGAGCTAGGGAGCTGAAATTTATAATATATACTCTCTAGGGGCCCTTTAAGCTCATGTATATATATTTTCAAAATCCGCCCACTGACACGCCCACAAATAAATAAAACAATTTTTTTGAAAATCCAAAGTTTGAGCTAGGGAGCTGAAATTTATAATATATACTCTCTAGGGGCCCTTTAAGCTCATGTATAAATATTTTCAAAATCCGCCCACTGACACGCCCACAAATAAATAAAACAATTTTTTTGAAAATCCAAAGTTTGAGCTAGGGAGCTGAAATTTATAATATATACTCTCTAGGGGCCCTTTATGCTCATGTGTTAATTTTTTTTTAAATCCGCCTACTGACACGCCCACAATTAAATAAAACAATTTTATTGAAGCACCCAAGTTTGAGCTAGGGAGCGTTTTTTTGATAAAATCCTTTAAATGTTATATAACAAAATATGTAGAGCGTTCTTAACAATTTAACCATACTTAGACTTTTGTCACGCCCACTTATGAGGGATAGGAATAAGAATAGGGTATCCAACAGTTCGCCCAAGCGGACTGTAGCCCGTCCCTATGTTTAGTTCTTAGTTCCTATCTCTCTGACAGTCCGATTACAACTGAACTGCCTTATAACTCTTTACCAGCAATCCTATCGCATGTATGGAGAACGTGTCACATCGTGTTGGCTTTTTTTTTTGCCTCTCTTCTTTACAGTTTGCATCATCATGATTATATATTTTGTGTTTGTGTTTGTGCTCTTACACTTTTTTTATTTTTTTGTATTGCAACTCATTTTTAAGTAAATAGTTCTTTGAACATCGCAGGTAAAAACTTAAAAATAAATGAATAATTCCTTAATGTACATACTCTTTTGTTTTATGCATTGCACGAAACTTAAATATTTAATTCATATACATACTACATACTTGTATATACTACTGCATATACATTTTTCTATTGAATTTTTTGCACAAGCTATCAGTCATGCTAAAATTATAGCATTGGCGTTTTTTCAGCTTTGAGTAATCTTTAGCAAATAAAATTCCCTGCAAAGTGTCGACATCAAGTCGATTTCTGATTTTTGTTTTATTCATTATCTGATGAAATAAATTGGGCCATCAATGGGAATGCCAAACTTTGATCGCTTCTTTTAATTGAGCTTCCAAAATGTTTCAACCTTAATGCTATCAACGGCTTCTGGTATAAAATATTCAAAGTCAAGATTTCTTCATGTTTTTGGTTTTTTCGTCTCCGGTTGTGTTTAAATGTTTATTTAATAAAAGATATTTAATAAATTTTTTTCTTTATTTATTTTTCTTTTTTTACTTTATAATTATAATTACAAAATGATATCTCTTGACATCACGAACATGTATACAAATATTCCCATACCCGAAACAATTGGCATATTAAAAAATAACCTTACAACGACAGCAACAATCAACCCACAACAAATAGAAGAAGTAATATACATATTGGAAAGAATACTTAAACAAAATTAATTCACATTCAACAACAAACTTTACACACAAACAGAAGGATTAGCCATGGGATCACCTCTCAGCGGACTACTAGCTGAACTTTACTTAAACAATTACGAAAACAAACACATTTTATCCCACAAAAACCCACAACACCAGAAAATAATAGCATATTATAGATATGTAGACGACACATTTATCATATTCGACGGAACACAGAGACAAATAGAAATGCTATCCAAATACATCAACAGCATCAATACCAAAATAAAAGTAACAACAGAAATAGAAAACAATAACACAATCAATTTCCTGGACCTCAACATAACAAAAAGCAACAACAAATTAAAGTACAAAATCTACAGAAAACCAACTACCACAGACATCACGATAAACAATAAATCACACCACCCACATAATCAAAAAATGGCAGCATACAATTCACTATTATATAGACTAATAACAATACCAATGGACAAAAAAGATTACCAGATAGAGCTACACACAATAAAACAAATAGGACAAGCGAACGGGTATACCCCATCAACAATAGACAAATTACATAAAAAGATGAAACAAACATAGGGGCGGGCTACAGTCCGCTTGGGCGAACTGTTGGATACCCTATTCATATTCCTATCCCTAATAAGTGGGCGTGACAAAAATTTAAAGGATTTTATCGAAAAAACTAAGCTTTTGTAAATAAAAACGCTCCCTAACTCAATCTTTGGTTTTTCAATAAAATTGTTTTATTTAGTTGTGGGCGTGTCAGTAGGCGAATTTAAAAAAAATTTAAGCATGAAGGGCACCTAGAGATTATATACTATAAATTTCAGCTCCCTAGCTCAAACTTTGGACTTTCAAAAATAAAAATAAAAATAATTGTGGGCGTGTCAGTAGGCGGATTTTGAAAATATTTACACATGAGCATAAAGAGCCCCTAGAGAGTATATATTATAAATTTCAGCTCCCTACCTCAAATTTTGGTTTTTCAATAAAATTGTTTTATTTAATTGTGGGCGTGTCAGTGGGCGGATTTTGAAAATTTTATGTCCCAAGCAGTTTTATGGGCCAAAGATCATATATAAAAAATTTCAGCTTTCTAGCTCAAAATTCAATTTTTCCCAAAATTTGTTTTATTTAATTGTGGGCGTGTCAGTGGGCGGATTTTGAAAATTTTATGTCCCAATCAGTTTTATGGGCCATAGATCATATATAAAAAATTTCAGCTCTCTAGCTCAAAATTCGATTTTTTCCAAAATTTTGTTTTTTTGAGTTTGTGGGCCTGTGGGCGGATTTCAAAAATTCTTAAACTTGATTATTTCGGGACCCTAGAGAGTATATGGTTAAAATTTCAGCTCTCTAGGTCCAGTTCAAAGGCCTAATTTTTGCCGACGGACGGACGGACGGACGGACGGACGGACGGACATGGCTAGATCGACATTACTATCGATGCTGATCATAAATATAGTAACTTTTAGGGGTCTACGGGCAATATTAAGGTATGTTACAAACTATGCGTCAAAATTAATATACCCCTAGAATAGGGTATACAAAATAAACAATAAAAGAATTGACAACAACAACACAACAGAAAACAAATACACATCCATAACATACACCAACATGCTACCACAAATAATACAACAACAATGCAAAAAACAAAATATTAACATATCATTCAAGACAAACAATAACATACAAAAAATATTAAATACAACATCCAAAACAAATAAGGAGGAATTATCAGGAGTGTACAAAATAAAATGCAGTGACTGCGAAAAGTTCTACATAGGCCAAACAGGGAGAACGTTCAAAGACAGGTTCAAAGAACATATCCCCAAATACAATACAAAGTCAGTATACGCTCAACACTTAATAGATAACAACCACAATTACAATAATATAGAAACAAATTTAATACCACTACAAATAACACAGAAAGGGAAACTACTCGACACAATAGAGGAGTTTGAGATATACAAAGCACACAAAACAAAAAAAGAAAACATACTCAACGACAAACTAACTCTAAAAACAAACCAACTATTTGACACAGCAATCAACAGCACAAGACAAAAAGTGACAGACATAAACAATAACAATAGCCACACAACAGCATAACAAGCGGCCCCAAATAACAAAAACAACAAGTACTCGCCCGACGATGAAGTAGACTTCGAAAAGCGTAGCGAAAATTAAAATAAAATTAAAGTCAAGATTTCTTATTTCCCTGAATTCTGAATCAATATTTTTGATACCATCGAAAGGGACTATGTTAGGAAACAAGTTAAACAAGTGACTGAATGAGTCAGGTTTTTTGTTTATAATATTTTTCGGGTTCAATAACGTCAGGGCTTTAAAAATTTCATTTCTGAAATCGAATCGTTGAAATATTTGTTGGCAAAGTTCGATGTAAAAGTAAATGCAATTGTTCTTAAATCGTACTACTTCAGATCTTGAGTTCAGATGTTTTTCTAACTGCAACTTTACATCGCTGCCGAGGTAGAACTCATCATTGGATAATATATTATATGAGCACTTAAAGTTAATGTTGGCAATTTCGGTTGCCCTTAAATAACCGGGGGGCGTAATGAAACAATCTAGAATTGTAAATACTAAAGTCTTAATATCACTATAAAGTCAATGAAGCTGTGGCTCTTCACTTTGAAAAAGTCTATTCAATTTGTTTATTTGAGCTAGAAGTTAATGAATATTAACCTGTTGAAATATTTGCTGAGTTGCTCAAATAAATAATTGTTATGACGCTCGCGTACCGTGCTTCCTTGTCTCCAAGGGAAGAGTACGAAGCGGAGAGTAAAAGAATTTGTTTTAATTTTTTATTTAACTGAGCCCGCTGTCTTCGCTGGGCTGCGACTCAGTGTTTATTTATTAATTTTCTTTATTTAGCTTTCTTTTTATAATATCATATCTGAGTTTGGCCTGCTGTCTCTATGCTAGGCTGCGACCAAATCAGTTTGTTAGTATTGCTAGGTTCTGAATACTCTCTTACTCTGCCGTTCCTAGCTTCATTGATCCTTTTATATACGATTTTTGTGTTGGCTTTACTTAACACATTGCCGTAGTGCGATCGATATTGCGCGATAAGCACTGGCCCTATTCATCGATCTGGTCCAGATGTACCAATACCCATCAATAAATGCATTTTCAGCATATGAAGCGCTCATCTATATCCAACGTCACCTCATAATTCGTTTCCATACAAAAATGCATTGACAGCAATTCTACCCTTAGTGATAATAATAACAATCGCATGAGGAGGGCCAAACTAATTGGCATACGACAGTTGGACAAGATGATATATTAGTACAAATAAAAAAATCCCTCTTGGAATAGATCATTGCTGTCACCTTTAATGATCCCCAAACCGCATCCGATCACTATTAGTGGTATCCGCAGAAATAGAAGCATCACATTAAATCCAATAAAGTTCAACAACGAATCGTGATCCTTGAAAGATAATAAAGAAGTTCGATATTTGAAATCAGTGAAAACGCCTTTAATATCAAACTGATGTCATGGGTAGTTTCATTATTTTCCAAATAATAATTTCTTCAAATGTGAAATTGTTAGCTTCTTTGCCATCTTTGTTAGGTATCAAACACAGACGAAGGATGTGGCAAACTCTTAGGATCGATAGTACTATTGTTATACAACAAACGAGTAGTTTGCGCCAGAAACAAATTATTTGTACTGCAGATGCAGATGTAATGAAAAATTAGAAAATATTAAAATTTTCTACAAAGAAAAGTATGTAGCTGAAAATTCCGTCTTCAGATAACCCAAATACGTTAAGTGATTTCTTGAAACTTTCCTTTATTTTAAAAGGGTGCAATTCACAAGGCGGAATCGTTTACTGCCGCAAACTACTCGTTTGTTGTATAACAATATTACTATCGATCGTAAGATTTTGCCACATCCTTCGTCTGTGTTTGATACCTAACAAAGATGGCAAAGAAGCTAACAATTTCACATTTGAAGAAATTATTATTTGGGAAACTGAATACCCATGACATCAGTTTGATATTAAAGGCGTTCTCACTGATTTCAAACATAGAACTTCTTTATTATCTTTCAAGGATCACGATTCGTTGTTGAACTTTATTGGATTTAATGTGACGCTTCTATTTCTGCGGATACCACTAATAGTGATCGGATGCGGTTTGGGGATCATTAAAGGCGACAGCAGTGATCTATTCCAAGAGGGATTTTTTTATTTGTACTAATATATCATCTTGTCCAACTGTCGTGTATAACGTCTGATGTTTATAGAAAATTGTGGAGGTTAGCTAGACGGTTGAGGTCTATTAACTTCTTCAGCAGCACCCGTTTACCTCCACATTTTCGGGGTTTCCGTGACTTTTCTTGCCAATTTTCTTGCCAACCTCAAATTTATTGAGTACTTTACAAAATATATTGATATTTTATGTCAAAAGCATGCATTTTCTATCAACATCAGACGTTATACACGACAGTTGGACAAGATGATATATTAGTACAATATAAAAAAAAATCCCTCTTGGAATAGATCATTGCTGTCGCCTTTAATGATCCCCAAACCGCAGAAATAGAAGCGTCACATTAAATCCAATAAAGTTCAACAACGAATCGTGATCCTTGAAAGATAATAAAGAAGTTCGATATTTGAAATCAGTGAAAACGCCTTTAATATCAAACTGATGTCATGGGTAGTTTCATTATTTTCCAAATAATAATTTCTTCAAATGTGAAATTGTTAGCTTCTTTGCCATCTTTGTTAGGTATCAAACACAGACGAAGGACGTGGCAAACTCTTAGGATCGATAGTACTATTGTTATACAACAAACGAGTAGTTTGCGCCAGAAACAAATTATTTGTACTGCAGATGTAAAGAAAAATTAGAAAATATTAAAATTTTCTACAAAGAAAAGTATGTTGCCGAAAATTCCGTCTTCAGATAACCCAAATACGCTAAGTGATTTCTTGAAACTTTCCTTTATTTTAAAAGAGTGCAATTCACAAGGCGGAATCGCTTACTGGCGCAAACTACTCGTTTGTTGTATAACAATATTACTATCGATCGTAAGATTTTGCCACATCCTTCGTCTGTGTTTGATACCTAACAAAGGTGGCAAAGAAGCTAACAATTTCACATTTGAAGAAATTATTATTTGGGAAACTGAATACCCATGACATCAGTTTGATATTAAAGGCGTTCTCACTGATTTCAAATATAGAACTTCTTTATTATCTTTCAAGGATCACGATTCGTTGTTGAACTTTATTGGATTTAATGTGACGCTTCTATTTCTGCGGATACCACTAATAGTGATCGGATGCGGTTTGGGGATCATTAAAGGCGACAGCAATGATCTATTCCAAGAGGGATTTTTTTATTTGTACTAATATATCATCTTGTCCAACTGTCGTATATAACGTCTGATGTTTATAGAAAATTGTAGAGGTTAGCTAGACGGTTGAGGTCTATTAACTTCTTCAGCTGCACCCGTTTACCTCCACATTTTCGGGGTTTGAGTGACTTTTCTTGCCAACCTCAAATTTATTGAATACTTTACAAAATATATTGATATTTTATGTCAAAAGCATGCATTTTCTATAAACATCAGACGTTATACACGACAGTTGAACAAGATGATATATTAGTACAATATAAAAAATCCCTCTTGGAATAGATCATTGCTGCCGCCTTTAATGATCCCCAAACCGCATCCGATCACTATTAGTTTTATCCGCAGAAATAGAAGCGTCACATTAAATCCAATAAAGTTCAACAACGAATCGTGATCCTTGAAAGATAATAAAGAAGTTCGATATTTGAAATCAGTGAAAACGCCTTTAATATCAAACTGATGTCATGGGTAGTTTCATTATTTTCCAAATAATAATTTCTTCAAATGTGAAATTGTTAGCTTCTTTGCCATCTTTGTTAGGTATCAAACACAGACGAAGGATGTGGCAAACTCTTAGGATCGATAGTACTATTGTTATACAACAAACGAGTAGTTTGCGCCAGAAACAAATTATTTGTACTGCAGATGTAAAGAAAAATTAGAAAATATTAAAATTTTCTACAAAGAAAAGTATGTTGCCGAAAATTCCGTCTTCAGATAACCCAAATAATCTAAGTGATTTCTTGAAACTTTCCTTTATTTTAAAAGAGTGCAATTCACAAGGCGGAATCGCTTACTGGCGCAAACTACTCGTTTGTTGTATAACAATATTACTATCGATCGTAAGATTTTGCCACATCCTTCGTCTGTGTTTGATACCTAACAAAGATGGCAAAGAAGCTAACAATTTCACATTTGAAGAAATTATTATTTGGGAAACTGAATACCCATGACATCAGTTTGATATTAAAGGCGTTCTCACTGATTTCAAACATAGAACTTCTTTATTATCTTTCAAGGATCACGATTCGTTGTTGAACTTTATTGGATTTAATGTGACGCTTCTATTTCTGCGGATACCACTAATAGTGATCGGATGCGGTTTGGGGATCATTAAAGGCGACAGCAGTGATCTATTCCAAGAGGGATTTTTTTATTTGTACTAATATATCATCTTGTCCAACTGTCGTGTATAACGTCTGATGTTTATAGAAAATTGTGGAGGTTAGCTAGACGGTTGAGGTCTATTAACTTCTTCAGCAGCACCCGTTTACCTCCACATTTTCGGGGTTTGGGTGACTTTTCTTGCCAATTTTCTTGCCAACCTCAAATTTATTGAGTACTTTACAAAATATATTGATATTTTATGTCAAAAGCATGCATTTTCTATCAACATCAGACGTTATACACGACAGTTGGACAAGATGATATATTAGTACAATATAAAAAAAAATCCCTCTTGGAATAGATCATTGCTGTCGCCTTTAATGATCCCCAAACCGCAGAAATAGAAGCGTCACATTAAATCCAATAAAGTTCAACAACGAATCGTGATCCTTGAAAGATAATAAAGAAGTTCGATATTTGAAATCAGTGAAAACGCCTTTAATATCAAACTGATGTCATGGGTAGTTTCATTATTTTCCAAATAATAATTTCTTCAAATGTGAAATTGTTAGCTTCTTTGCCATCTTTGTTAGGTATCAAACACAGACGAAGGATGTGGCAAACTCTTAGGATCGATAGTACTATTGTTATACAACAAACGAGTAGTTTGCGCCAGAAACAAATTATTTGTACTGCAGATGTAAAGAAAAATTAGAAAATATTAAAATTTTCTACAAAGAAAAGTATGTTGCCGAAAATTCCGTCTTCAGATAACCCAAATACGCTAAGTGATTTCTTGAAACTTTCCTTTATTTTAAAAGAGTGCAATTCACAAGGCGGAATCGCTTACTGGCGCAAACTACTCGTTTGTTGTATAACAATATTACTATCGATCGTAAGATTTTGCCACATCCTTCGTCTGTGTTTGATACCTAACAAAGGTGGCAAAGAAGCTAACAATTTCACATTTGAAGAAATTATTATTTGGGAAACTGAATACCCATGACATCAGTTTGATATTAAAGGCGTTCTCACTGATTTCAAATATAGAACTTCTTTATTATCTTTCAAGGATCACGATTCGTTGTTGAACTTTATTGGCTTTAATGTGACGCTTCTATTTCTGCGGATACCACTAATAGTAATCGGATGCGGTTTGGGGATCATTAAAGGCGACAGCAATGATCTATTCCAAGAGGGATTTTTTTATTTGTACTAATATATCATCTTGTCCAACTGTCGTGTATAACGTCTGATGTTTATAGAAAATTGTGGAGGTTAGCTACACGGTTGAGGTCTATTAACTTCTTCAGCTGCACCCGTTTACCTCCACATTTTCGGGGTTTGGGTATTGGTAGTGCTGGTTCGTGGATTTCGGAGCGGATCGGTGCTCGCCGTTGCTGGTATTCTGCTAACGAGATTGGTCGTGGCCCACAGTTGGGATTGCTTAACGCAATCGAGAGTGGAATGGTTTCGTTTGTCCCAGTTGACCGTAGCAGTGTGTCGGCCTTCTGGATGTACTCAGAGGCTAGTGCCAGGTTGTACCGTTCTCGGGACATCGATTGGTGTCAATATGATAGATCTAGATATTTCGGCCAATATGGCAACTGGTTGCTCCTGTGGTCTGCGCTGTTCGGGTGACTGTAGTTGTTGCCCTCCTCGCAGCATCGCCATGCAATGTTTGGACCAGGGGGTAGCTGCGAACTCTCTCTCTCTGACTTCGTCTAGCGTGTGGCTGTATAGACGAATAGGTGCCTTCGAAGCAGTGGACTGCTCGTTATAGGCGTCAGTTTCGCCGGCAGAACTCCCTACTGAATTCCAGCGAGTCGCTTAGTAAAACACGAGTAGTTCATTCGACTTCAGAAAAGTGAGAGCGTCTTTATTAAAAATTAATCGGTCTTATATGCTAATTGTACACAAGCTGCCATAGCGAAAATTATTCACTTTGTATCTCAAACCCCCAAAATCCATTAATCGATTATTGCCCATTCGGCATATCCCGCGTGAATTAAAATATAAATTCAAAGAGTCCGAAGAACCTGTTTTTAATGATTTCTTTTATTTCTATTTTGATGGTTCGAGTATAACTAACTTACGTCTAAAAATGAATGTCTGAGGAAGGCTTCCTATATTGCATTCATAAAGCATACCTGCTGCCTTTGCATTATTTTATTCCACACGAAAGTAGGCCGATGCATTGGTTTACCTATTGGGAAATAAGTGAATCCAATGCATTCGCCTGACTCATTAACTGTAAATGAAAGTAGGTCGATTGCGAATCTGTCGCAATAAATGAATCCAATGCATTTGGCTGACTCATTACTGTAAAAGCAAGAACGTATATTGCGATTATGTCGCAATATGCAGGATGTTTTATTTACTTAACTCGCGCGAGTCGGCCCTCAAATCCCCCCAACTGCTCAAGGACGGCGTTGACCGCCCCTATTAGCTCAGTGACGGAATTCTTGATTTCCTCTATGGCTACTAAGAGAGGAACAGTGTGTTGCCGTATATTCGGGAGAATTCAATTGGTTCTTTCTTTTCGATTTATAACAGTTTTTTTAACACCCTCTGTATATTTGGAAAAAAAAATTCAACTAAAGCAGTTTTATTCCTTATTTTAAATATCAAATTCTATGGAAGGAAGACTGTAACGTCTAGGCAATATGTGTGTATATGATATATATTGAGGCAGCACAAATATGAATTGGGATTATTTCCCCATTAATTTAATTGAATATAGTTTAATTTAGGTTCAAATTAAACTACTTACTGAATTCTTTGCTAAAATAAGGGTATGCTAATATAGGAGGGTTGACGATTTTATGCTTTAAGGTTCGGAACGCTTCATCGCAAAAGGCGTCCCATTTGAAAGCGACATTTTTCTTCAAAAGTTTAGTTAAAGGTTTGGCAGTTTTGGCGAAGTCAGGGATAAATCTTCTGTAATATCCTGTAATATCCGCCCTAGAAATGACTTTATAGCTTTTGTTAGGTGAGACTTAGTACCTTTGCCCTAGTTTTGAGTATTGTACTAAGCTCTCCAGCTGCTTGATTCCGAGCACCTTAAGTGCACGATTTTTAAGTATTCTCTTAGCTCTTCAGCCGATAATAAATACTCAGGATTTGGTGTTGAGCAGTCGCTATGACTGATCTTGATTATTGATTTTGATTCTCTTTTTTAACGAAATGTTCCTCTTATACAAGGTGGCGCAAAAGTCATCATCCTATCGGAAGAAGCTATAATTTTTGCAAATGGCGGCAAATGTAAATTCTACTTTGATATTTGTGAAGTTAACTGATACAGAAAAAACTTAAGACACCAATTAACATAATCCAAAAGCAGTTCATTCATAAAAAAAATTACAGCGAAAGAACATCGGGTGACAACTTTTGCGCCACCTTGTATATACAAAAGAAATTCATTCAATTTGTTTCAATTTATTTACAATTAGTGTCTTTTTTTTATACCCTATTCTAAGGGTATATTAATTTTGACGCATAGTTTGTAACATACCTTAATATTGCCCGTAGACCCCTAAAAGTTACTATATTTATGATCAGCATCGATAGTAATGTCGATCTAGCCATGCCCGTCCGTCCGTCCGTCCGTCTGTAGCCAAAAATTAGGCCTTTAAACTGGACCTAGAGAGCTGAAATTTTAACCATATACTCTCTAGGGTCCCGAAATAATCAAGTTTACGAATTTTTGAAATCCGCCCACAGACACGCCCACAAACTCAAAAAAACAAAATTTTGGAAAAAATCGAATTTTGAGCTAGAAAGCTGAAATTTTGTATATATGATCTATGACTCCTAAAACTGCTCGGGATAAAAAAATTTCAAAATTCGCCCGCTGACACGCCCACAAATAAATAAAACAATTTTTTTATACCCTATTCTAAGGGTATATTAATTTTTGAAAATCCAAAGTTTGAGCTAGGGAGCTGAAATTTATAATATATACTCTCTATGGGCCCTTTATGCTCATGTGTAAATATTTTTAAAATCCGCCCACTGATACGCCCACAATTTTTTTTTTTTTTTTTTTTTCGAAAATTCAAAGTTTGAGCTAGGGAGCTGAAATTTATAATATATACTCTCTAGGGGCCCTTTATTCTCATGTGTTATTTTTTTTTTAAAATCCGCCTACTGACACGCCCACAATTAAATAAAACAATTTTATTCAAACACCTAAGTTTGAGCTAGGGAGCGTTTTTTTTTGATAAAATCCTTTAAATGTTATATAACAAAATATGTAGAGCGTTCTTAACAATTCAACCATACTTAGACTTTTGTCACACCCACTTATTAGGGATAGGAATAAGAATAGGGTATCCAACAGTTCGCCCAAGCGGACTGTAGCCCGTCCCTATGTTTTTTATTCACCATGACCTACAAATCGTCGGCTGGGAATTTAGTTGTCGTATGTGAAAAGTACCTATTGTTGGCTAATGGAATTTGAAGTTTGACTCGCGATATCTTTTTTTTTAGCGGTAAAATTTTTATGAAATTTTCGGGGAATATTGAAAATGTTTTCCTCTTTAATCGTTTTTTATAGATAATGCTTTATCTCGAGAAGCGAACGAGTTACTGAGCTAAAAAAAAAACTATGTAGAATCATTTTGTCGTATGTAAGCACTTGCGAATTTTTAAATACGTACATACGACAAAAACAATTGCATACGACAAAATACTACTTATTCGTAAGTCAAGTTTGTCGTTTGCAGGTACAAAGACGAGTATTCAAATTAATTTCATGTACCTGTAATATTATAATACAATAATGCAATAGTATTAAAAACAAAAGTATTAATTAGACTTGTTTTACAAAAATTCATTTTATTTTATTAATTAATACATTATTTTTTTTTCTTTTTGGTATTTATTAAGAATATTGTTGAAAAAGTTTTGATCCTGCATCGGCAAATAGTTAATCATGCTTCTTAAATCAGCCTGTTTTTCTTTAGACAGAGGTTTCACTTGAGCATTCATTAAAGGAGCTGCTAAATCTATGTTAGCTTTTCTAAATTTACTATTTTTAAGGTTAAGATTCACATTTTGATAAGATATTTGCTCTCCTGATGTTTCGTAAAATATATTTAATGAATTTCGCTCGTATTTGATCATCTTACATTTGGTATAAGGAATTTGGTGGAAATTAAGCTCACTAGATCTTGCAGCAAAATTTTTAAAGTCAGTCGATGCCATTTGAATAATATTCAGTTTAACTTTTTTGTAGTTCATACATTTAAGTTTTCGAATTAAAGATACTGGGCTATCAATTTCCTGATTTTTGAGATGTTTTTCAATAGCACTGTGAACGCAATCTAACTCTTGAATATTTGAGTGTCCAGGCTCTGAAAATTTTTGCTCAATCCATTCAACTTCTTTATGGTTATGCAAAAAATATAAAATTGCAACTGTGGGACACAAGAATCGCTCCATAAAACAATTCTTTTTAATTCATCATTATCAATTAAAACTTTTGACAGAATCTTATGAAGAGCACTGGCGTTGTCATTTCCGGCTCTTCCATTCATTGACTCATTCCAAATAGCGCAATATGTTACATTGTCTTTTCCAGGTAATATCAAAGTTGCAGTTAGATTGAACGTAGATAATTTTCTTTTATAATAAACATTCGACGCGTAACAAACAGGTAAAGTGAACACATTTTGCATATCGTAACACACTAGTGCTGTTAAGGGATCAATGTTTTGGCGGTCTTTGTCTCGCTCAGCTTTAATATACTTCTTTTCTTGCAAATGATTTTGTTGATTTTTTAGCGCTATTGCGTTTAAACTATCTTTGGTTAAATCATACAAAGAACATTTATCACACCGATCTTTCTTCGGTACAAAAAAAGACAAATTAAACGAATAGTTGAAAGTGTTCCGGTATACATTTAGAGACACAGGATTAGTTGTTATTTTTTCTTTGTAGAGAGAGTACATTTTAGAAACATTTAAGTGGGTTTCTAAATACTGCCTCTGTCTCGAAGATCTACAGTAATGCGAATCAATTACTGGAAAGCTGTTAATATGCTCTTTTACATTTTTTAAATCATCTTCAGGTGTTTTTTTTCTTCCTCTATTACGAAGTGCAGAAGGTTTTATCATGCCAGTTTCTTCATTGTGCAACTTATTGAAGAAATAATATACAACCCGCTCACTTAATCACAAAGTGTTTAAGAAAAATAACTTGCATGTTTGAAGTATTTGTCCTTTTACTTTAAGATGATAAGTGAAAGATCTTTTCTTCTTAGCATTTGGCAAGTTTCTATTTTCGTTGCGTCTGTGGTTGCATACCTTTGTTTTGATGAAATCACTGTAAAAAACATGCTTTTCCTTTTCACTGAGTATCCAAAATTGTTTATGAATCTTTGCTCTGTCTTCCTCAGATATATTCTTGGTACATAAATAAAAACAGGAACCAGAGCATGCTGCACCAACTTTTCTGGGAAACTTCTCCTTACCTTCAGCGTTTATGTACGATTGACCACTTTCTCTTAATCTTTTTCTAACGTTGCATTTCCACAATTCCGGCTTACGTTGTTTCTTTCTAGTTGGCTTAACTATTTCACTCGCATCTAAAGAAATAAAAAAATACATATTAAAGAGAAATTAAGTAAACTATTTACTAAATAATATAATTACAAGAACTGCAACAAGACGGTAATTGGCGTTCTGTAATATTCTCTTGAATAGATGTCACCGATGGGACAGAAGGCGTTAAATTATTGCTGAAATCATTATAAAATAATCGAAGCCCATCTGGGTGATAAGATGGATCATCAGTCTCGTCATCCGATGAAAAGCCTAAAATTTCATCCTCCATGCTGTAAAAATAATTTTAAAAAAATATTAATAATAAATTGTAATTTTGAAAGTATCACCACAACTG
Source organism: Portevinia maculata (assembly GCA_949715645.1). Lineage (NCBI taxonomy): Eukaryota > Metazoa > Arthropoda > Insecta > Diptera > Syrphidae > Portevinia > Portevinia maculata. The sequence continues at coordinate 5,428,628 of OX454530.1, read as the reverse complement.
ATCATTTTAATAAATTCACTTAACATTACCAATATCCATACGTCAATTTATCACGCAAATTGTAGTATTTATTTGTCGTATGAAAAGCGTTTTTCTTACATACGACCATTAAATTCTTACTAAAAGGAATTCAGTTTTTGTATGAACATTTGTCGTATGTAAAAAACAACCTTTCCGTACGACAAATACATACTAAAACCGTTATTAAGAGCCAACATACGACAAAATTGCACGGTATATCTCGGAAACTATTAATGGTAGGGAAAAACTGATAGCACCAACAGAAAGATCTCCTCGAAATATATAATAATGCATCAAAATGATGGCCCGTGTGACAATACATAAGAATCAAATTGCAACTTGAACTGAGTTAACCCATAGTTCACTCCACCCAAGTGCAATCCGATTCCATGTTCACCGCGACATATTCACCTGTGGTCATGATCAAAACAAAAATCAATTAATAATTATTTTATGAATCACCGTGTGCATAGCAATCCACAATGACGATGTGTAACATGATCAGTTAAAGCAAATTGCGGAAGTTAATGTACATTCATTAATGTTTACTGATCATTTTCAAATCAAAGTGGGTTACTGTGCACACGACTTACGGATTTGCTATTTAATAATTAGAAAAAAATAACAAAACACAATTTTTATTTTTATTGGTCTTCTGACCTTTTTATTTGAGCACTCTTAAAAGACTAATTACAATTCCATCAAATAAACTTGAAATAAATTTACAACTGGCAAACTGCTTTCATTGCAGTTTCATGATTTCTCGCGAAAATAAATTTGAATTTGATATTCTGACTGGCTAACTGTTTACATTGCAGTTTCTTATGATTTTTATGTTTCTCAGAAAATAAATTTAAATTTGATTTATGGTTTAGGCGGAATCGCAATGGCTCGAAATAAGATAATCATATTTCTAGACATTGGATTTCCGCTGGGAAAAATATTGCAAATATTGCAATATGATTACATCTTCCAATTTATGGGAATTGTGGTTATCGCCGGGACGTAACCCACGTGAATTGCTTTATTGGGTGCACACACAACACCCTCACCCTTTAAAAAAAATTGTGTCCTCTTTTAGAGTGGGAAAATTATTACATCTTACATACTGTAAGAATTTGATCAATTAAAACACAATTATCTTTCTGTTTTTCTAATTTATTTGCGACTTCTCGCCACCAGATCAGTATTTCAACTAACTACAACATTCTCCTACCTACACCGGTCAGCCCTTTTCTTGAGTGTTCTTGAGTGTGTGTATTTCAGTGTTGCCACAACTCGGCCATCCTAACTTGCAATCGTCCCGATTTCGTCACGTTTGTTTATTTATATTATTAGCACCGTATCACTCGTCTGTTCGTCTCACCTCCTGTTTCGCCTTGTTTCGATGTTGATGCCTCAATATTAACAGCTCTCCTCTTTGGAAGTTTGACATTTTTGAAAGCCTCCAGCAAATGACGTGCGTCACCATTGCCAAAAAACTCACACACCAATTCTTTGACGTCCATGTAACTCTTTTTGTTATTGTCACTCATCGATTGTTGCATAGTCTCACTTCCACTCCTTAATAGTAGATTCTCTCTCATCAGTAACTCATTTTCTCTTTTCGTCAGCTCCAACTCTTTCCTCATAAGTGCCAACTCTCTCTTCATTGGGCCCCACTCTTTCGTATATTCACCACTGACCTGCTTCGTCACGTTCCTTTGAATTTGTTCACGGTTATCTTTACCAACACCTGCACTCGTCTTCGTTTGCATCGTCTCGTCGTCTGCTTCCTCATCTTCTTCTTCAACACTCTCATTGTCATCCTCGTCGCCAACAATATTTGTCATTGGCTGTGTCTGTTTGTCTTCGCCGTTATCGTCTACATCTGCCAACTGCATTCCAACGTCGTCGTCGCACGTAATTGGGAATTCTCCATGGTTAGCACACACACTCTCGTTGTTAATTTTTTTTTTTTTAACTCACTGTTCCTTGTCGTAGCACACACTCGTTTTGTACCGTTTTTTTTTTTTTTATATGGACATTCGTTTTTATTACTTTGTCCCATTTTCATTTGTTCGTCACTTTGTTCCCCTGTAATATTTTCTGCGCTTTCTTTTTCGTCACTCTTTTTTTCATCACACTTCTTTTCTTAAATAACACAATTATTTATTATTTTCACTTTATTGTGGCTAATCCCACTTCTGATTTCTGTAAGAATTTGATCAATTAAAACACAATTATCTTTCTGTTTTTCTAATTTATTTGCGACTGCTCGCCACCAGATCAGTATTTCAACTAACTACAACATTCTCCTGCCTACACCGGTCAGCCCTTTTCTTGAGTGTTCTTGAGTGTGTGTATTTCAGTGTTGCCACAATACTCCTTGTTTTTATTAAATTTGTAGGGGTGGTTGTTCCCCCAATGAAAGATGAGTTTACTGATTATGTTTTATTTTTTTAATTGAAAGAAAAACTTAAATTATTCAGGACTTTACAATCAGCGTTACCACTTCAAAAAAAAAGCGAAGTAGATTTGACCCAAAAAGTGAAGTAGATTCAAGAAAAGGAAAGTAGATTTCAAAATCATAGTTTTAATGATATATTCAATTGCATATTAGTTTTATGTATAAAACATGTAAAAAAAAACGTTTTACTATCTAAGAATATGTTTCTTTATTAAAATACAGTCTTGTTATTACTAAAACTAGACTTATCTTTTTGGTCTAATTGCAAGATTAAATTAGTTAATATTATGATATCACATTTAGTTGATTTTGTATATAATTTCATTTAGGTACCTATGTATTTTTATACATATTACAAAATTAAGAATATAATGTAAATATTTAATTGCATTTTTATTTCAATATATAACGACCATTGATAAGTTTGAATTTTTTGAAATAACACAATAATTCCATAGGAGGCTCAAAAATATCGTTTTTGTCAATATTATTATCTTTTATTAGCTCTTTGCAAAGCATTAAATTTTCTACAGTTTCACATTGCAGTTTATTTGTATTATCTGATTTTATAGTATTCATTTCTGAAAATTTCCTTTCAGCAGCCGCCGAACTATGCGGTAAAATAGCTAAGTTTATCATGTAGTTTGATATTTCTTTAAACATAGGTTTTTCTAAAACATTATCTGTTTTCCCTAACTCGCGCCAAAATTTAACAATATCTCGGTCTCCGTCAAGTTTAAATTTTTCAATAAAAGCATTATTCTCTCTCATCAGTAATCGCCATTGAGAATTTAATACTTCTAAATCTGAACCGAAGTGAAAAGGAAAAGCGTTTACAAGAGGTAAAATAGTTTGCATAGTCCCCCTTGAATGTTTCTTGGATTTAAATATTGCAACATTTTTAAATCGGTATTTTCGAATTCAAATCTTTTAAGTAACTGATTGCATAAAACAATATAAAATTGCAAGCAATTTCTTTTCACTTCTTCCAATTCAAAAGTATCCAATTCGACTTGTATCTGCTCGAATTTTATTCCGAAAAACATTTGCTGAATAGGAAGATGAAAATTCGGATTCGAGAAATCAGATTTAACCCCAATATGTTCGGGTTTTAAAAAATTTGATTGAACGTTAGTGAAAAGCTCTTCAGTTAACGTGAAAATCCTACATGCTATTGAACTTTCACTTTGAAATACTTTATTTATTGAGTTGATTTCATTTAAAATATAGGAAAGAAAATAAAAATAAGCTTTGTTAGTAACATTTAACCCAGATAAAATGGATTCATTAAAACCATCGAAAGCCAAGAGGTTAAAGTAATTCCACAGTGCAGACCATTGCTCTAAAACTTTGTTTATTACACTTTGCAATGAAAGCCAGCGAGTTGAACTTACTCGCAGAATTTTATGTACTTCGACGTTAAAACTTTCTTGAAATTCCTTGAAACTGTCTTGTCGTTTCGTGCTATGGGAAAAATGATAGTATATGTCTCTTAATAGTTTTTCTAAATGATTTGGAAGAGATTTGCACGAATAAGAAGCACATAAATGTAGCGAGTGACACGTACAGCCAAGGTAAAACATAATAGGATTTAATTCGCGCAATTTAGCTCTAACACCATTTAAATCGCTCTGCATCACAGATGCATTATCTGTGGCAAGTCCTATCATGTTACTAATAGGTATCCGAAGTTCTTGCATGTATGACAATATTGAACTCGTTATTCCATTGGCCGTAGCATCATTTAGCTTTCTTAATCCCAAAAATTTGTCCCGAATGCATTCTTTGTCCTTTTCACCAGAAAAGAACCTAGCAACTAACACCAAACACTTTGATGAGCTAACATCAGTTGATTCGTCTATAATCAAAGAAAATTTTCTAACACGGAGCTGTGAAGCAATGTGCTCTCTATAATATGACCCAATTACGTCGTTGATCATGGCCGCAGATTTTGTCCTACCACATTTAATCGGCCCATTTGTGTCGGGAAAAATGTGTTTCAACAGTTTTGGAAAAGAATCCATTAAAGTAAACGGAAGTGTATGTTGAACGCAGTACATAACACAAACAATTTCTTTATGGAGTTTGTTTCTTGCAGTAACTTCCAATTCAGAATTGGTTTGTTTTATTGAATGTAAAATGAGTGGTTGATGTAATGCTTCTTTTCTCTTTTTAATATGATTTTTGGTTTCAGCGTGACGTTTTAAGTTTGTTATATTGTTTGATAGAGATTCACGACAAACCTTGCAGTATGCTTGCCCGTTGATTTGACTTAACCAATCTAACAATCGTTCCCATTCCTGTTTGTATTTTTGGTCATACAATTTCTTGGAACAACTTGCTGCATTTTCATTCGAATGGAATTCTGAGTTTGAATCAGAAGAAGCAGATTCAGATTCAGGTGCCGTATCGTCACTAAAACAATAAAAGAAAAATCACAATCACAATAAAAGAAAAATCACAACAGAGCATTTAAAAGATGAATGAAAATTGTAATAACCTTGCCGAAACTTTTACATCTTCTTCTTCAATGTCTGTTGATGTCACCACAGAAACTTCATTTTTACTATTCTTTGCAAAACTTGATTGTTCAGATCTTTTTGGAAACAAATATCATAAATAAATGGTGCACAACGATAATGTTTATTAAATTTTGCCTACCAATCATTATTCACATTCTTGATTACTTCAAAATACCTTTTCATTGCGTTTGTAATATGTAATTATTTGGCTAAAATTTTCAGAACAGATGGACAGGAACATGAACCAACAAACCAAGGCCAAAGCAAACGTATCGCCTCTTTGACAGCAAAAAAACAATAATAAACGTCAGAAAATTGTAATCAATTTGGGTTTACATGAAAAAGTGTTTTTTAATTAATTTTTTTTTTGAAGTAGATTTAAGGTTTTTTTATTCAAATTGAAGCGGATTAAATAAGGGATATCTAAAGTGAAGTAGATATAAAAAAATTACCAATAGTGCGAAGTAGGGAGTAGATTTCAATTTTTTTTCCAAAATTGAAGTAGATCTACTTCAATTGTAGTAAAGTGGTATCGCTGTTTACAATCAGTTCGGAAACACTTATTTATCGACTACGGTAAGAAACTATGGTATATGCCAAAGTTAGCTCGCCAGTGCCGCACAAACCCTTCTATGTAGTCCCTTAAAGTGGCTTGCTCGAGTGTTCCGAGTTTAATGACAACTAATACTAAGCTGCATTTCGGCGGGACTTATATACCGCCGAAGTGGAGCTTTTACAGAAAATATTTGAATTTGCAAGCTTTTAAAATATGATTGTGTTTTGAAAAGTTCAAATTAACGAAAGCTTGTTATGATGATACACCCAAGCTCGGCAAACTTAGTTTATATTTTAAATTTATTAATTCGTAAAAACAAGAAAATAACATTTATCGTTAAAGAACAAAGAAAAATAATATAAAGAAAGTTTATGCTGCTTCATTCTCCCCCTTTGACACTAATGTCGCCTCGATGTTGTGTCAATACTCAAACTGCGTTCTTTGGTCGGCCTCTCTTCCTTAGTGTTGTGCACTTTTTATCTTTTATCCTGAGAGGTACGACTCTCAGTTGGGTTTACCTGTATGTGGTGTTATCTGTAAGTCCAAATTGATTAAAATAATTTTATTGTTATTTTGGTTGTTTTTATTAATCATTAATCCTTCCTTTTATTTATACTTAGGGTATCTTTTTGTTTTACCAATTTTAACTTAGATAAGTTATGAAATCCTGTGCGGGGTTTAATAAAAAAAATCCCGAACTCCGACTTATCGTTGGACCAACGGTTCGTCAGAATAAAAAACACGGTATTTTCGCTATCACGTTATAATGGAATATATTTGATAAAGACCGCTCGCTACAACGTCCAAAACTAGATTAAAAATTTATTCTAAAATAATTCTACTCCCAAGTCCGCAGCTGGTTCACGGTCGCCACAGGTTTCCGGTGTCGTCTTCGAGTGTTCCCATGGGAACTTGTTGACTTCAGCAAAAATACTTCGGCGCGTGCACTGGTTTCATATTCCTGGGAGTTGACTGCAAATGCACGAAAGAATGTAATGTTAACTGTAAATGTTAACTGATATAATCACTTATTTATTTAACACTGTATGTGTGTTTCAATTTTAGATATAATCACTTATTTAACACTTATTTCCAGAATCTTGGTAGATATTAGTTACTTATAATTTAATTGGGAAGAAGAGGAAATTGTAAGTTTGTGGAAAGATATAGAAAGGACCCTCCTGCTCGGCGGATGGAAAACTGAGTAAAGAACAAAACCGCACTGAGTGGAGTATGAGAACTGAATGTCGCATCATTCCCTGGGAATAGTCATCGATACCTCGTTCGAAACATTCAAGAGTTCGACGAACGAAAGAACGAGCAAAAAGAAATAAAACTAATCCGGAAGGGAATTCCCTCACAAGTCAAGTTCAAGTGGCTCGTGTTACTTTGTCGCACATACGATCGATTCATAAGCACGACATCAGCACAACGAGTTAATTGACTTGTGCACTAAGTTGCGCAAGGGAAATGCGGAAAAACCATAAATAAGCATTTGTTTATTGAGGTCGGAAGTGTTGGGCATTGACGCTGGAAGTGACAAGCTGAAATAGCAATTTAGGAGAATGTTTATTTCGGGCGATCGATATATTGTTACAAAGTTGCAACATCGATCGTGGGGTTAAACATCTTGCATACAAAGAAGAAATATTAAAGGATGTAAAGTGCTTGGTATGTTCAAGTGGTGCACTTTACAACAGAGGGGTGCTGATTAAGAGAGTAACTGAAATTACTATTAGGGTTGTTATGGGCATTAAAATGTGGCGGCACTACTTGAGGGTTCGAATTTTGGTGGGCTTGTCTGAGTCTGCAGTTATTATAAGTGTGATACCTTTTGTTTCAGTACTCACACCTCACCATCTGCACGTTGTAGTGCGCTTCCCTTTTTACGGGGTTAGGGGCGAAGTTTGCGATGTTTGTGTTTCGAAAACATGTCGCGGATGTGTGTCCCAACTTATTACAAGTCTGACAGCTGGGTCGAGGGTGATTATTTCTTGTGGAAGAAACGGAAGTTAGCTCAGAGTCCTTTATTCGGAGGGACTGGTCGAGTGCATAAGAAATAGCAATTTTTAGATTGCTGGAATTTCTTTCTTTTACTAAAACCTTCAAGCCGTATGCCATCCTCGAATGTCTGTATGGCCAGTTTGTGGTTTTCAATAAACAAGTACTCTTTTACGGCGTGTTCATTCGTACTATCGTACGTTGCCGAGTCCAGAGCTAGGAGTAGATTTGAAAGTCTATCTCCGAATTCCTTGATGCTTTCGTTTGGTTTTTGTTTGGCTGCCAGAAGTTCGTTCTGGGCCGAAGAGCGCGATCGGTGTTCCTTGAACTGGGACTCTAGCTCCGCAACTAAGTCGTCCCATTTTCTCAGAGCCCTGTGCTGTATGAGGTCAAATGCGGCTCCTTGAAGCCGTGTTTGTACAACGCTTGGGAAAAGGGCGTGCTTACCCTCATCCCTTATGTACGAGAACAGGTTGTTGCCACAGGCAATGAATTTGTTTAAATCGGCGGGGTTACCGTCGAAAGCGGGGATGATACTATTAATATCACTGAGGGTGATGTTTGAGGGTTGTTCTTGGGAGATAAGGTCAAAAAAGGGTAGAGCCTTGAAAAGCTCTACTGTCCGTAAGTTTTGTCGCCTAAAAATGCTCGCACTGGTATGAAACAGACGGTAAACAAAAAGAATTACACTCTTAACTTAAAATATAGTGTACAAGTGTAGGAAATAGTGTATATATTAAATCTTTTTACTTTTTTTTTTTTTGCCATCTGGTCTTCTTGATGGTGTCTCAGCTGCTGCTGCTTCGTCCAGTTGGGTTTCCTTCTGTTGCTCTTAGGCAGGCTTCGCGCCCTTAAGTTGAAGTTATAGCCTGTTTGCTTTTTCACTGCTCAAATTTGGCCTCCGCGTCCGTTGTGGTGTTGTCCGGTTAGCAGCGGCGTTAATCTGTAAACCAGAGAACAAAGTGGAAGGACCAACGGAGAAGATTAACCATTGCAAGCTTGGCTATTACGCCGTATGCTTTACTCACCAGCAGATAATCTGCTATATTAGTGAGCTGCAAGGTATGGTATCGAAGGGAAGCTGAAAAAAAAAATGGTGCCAGAGCAAGGCTCTATAGGAATAATTAATAGACTGGTTTCTTTGGAAGCTTGTAGCAAAAGAGGCCCTTTATTCGTGGTTCAGATTGGTATTTATACAATATTTGGATTTGATCCCCCAAGTCCAAATCCCCTCCTCGATAACCTATAATTGCAGCGTCGTCTTTTACACCCTTCCATTGGTTGCTATATATTTCTTATTTGTTTACTATATCCTAAAACACTTGAATCAGCGCAAAGACAATAATTCGTTCAGTGCTCCCCATTCGGTCACACATGCCCTCGTGCATTTCGGTTATTTGACCCTTACCTCATACAGCGCATATATGGCATTATGCTTAGGATGTAAACAGAGCCTGCGCCACTTTGACTAGTACAAAGCATAGTTGATATATGATCCGTACATTGTATTGTGAATGCGCGATCGCTTGTTGCATCGTAACGAGTGGGTACCGAAATATAATATGGCACGAGTGTACGTATGCCGGGGTGACTGACTAATTGCTCTTTAATGGGTTGTGCTTTAATGGCTTTTCAGTGAATGAATTTGTATGCCGTTTAAATTGTATCAATGGGTGGCTGCTATAGATTATCGAAGAAGTGGAATGAAGACGGGGACTCAAAGCGTACACTGGCGATATTCCCTACAAAACAATACATCGGTTTTAGCAAATATTTCGGAAACCGCGTGCAGTAAAAAGCAAAAATCTTTCCCTTCTAACTTAAGCAATAAACTTTCGGCCATTGAAAGTGCGTCAGTGTCCCATTCTTTTGGATGGTCTAATATTTGCTTAAAACTTTCAATAATATCTAATCTACAGTTAAAAATAACGTTAACTATTCGGGAATGGTAATGCCAGCGAGTTTCTGATACTCCCGGCATGCGTCTGTTTGCTATTTGTTTTAAAATATTTGAACCTTTAGTTGATTTATTAAAGAAGCGTACTATTGTGTTTATATTGCCAAAAAAAACTTTCAATTCAGGTATATTTTCCAGTGATTGAGATAACACCAAATTTAAAACATGTGCGTAGCAAGGAATAAAATAAGCCATTGGACAAGCATCCAGGACTTTTTTTTTAACACCACCTACTTCCCCTGACATAACCGCGGCCCCATCGTAAGATTGCCCAACTAATTTCTCCTTGCAACCGTATACATCAAGTATATTGAAAATGTGTTTTGAGAGCTCATCGGCATTTCGACTCTCACTCACGTCAAAAAACCCAAGAAACCTTTCCCCTACTCCTTCCTCCGATAAGTAATGCAAAAGGGCACTATGTTGCTCCCTATGGCTCATGTCTGGTGTTTCATCAATCATGATGGACACAAATCGCGTTTCACTTATTTCTACTTTAATTTCGCATTTGATCACTGCGACTATACTTTGTATTAAATCGTTTTGGATGTCATTTGATAGACCCGAAAAAACCGGATTACGTGCACTTGAACACTGTTCCAAATGAGGGTCCATTAACTGGTCATACTTAGATAAGTATAAAAGTGTTTCGACATAATTGCCACGATTATTAGAATCTGGCTTTTCATTGTGACCCCGAAATGCTTGTTCCTGTTTGCCTAAAAGAACTACCGTATCTATAAAACGTTCCATTAGTTTACGGTTTCTATCAACTTTTGTTCGTGCAAAGATAAACAGCTACGAATGTGTTTTTCCGTCTTGACATGTTTATTTGCCGAATTAATTAAATTGTTTATGTCAGCGTAGCCCGTGCGACTCCAAACACTAGGAGAATTAGAAAAAAGGAGGCAAGGAAAACAAAACATTTTATTGAGCTTACTTACAACTACCAGTCAACCAACTATATTTTTGATATATGGATGCGTTGAAATGCGAAACAAAACCATCCTTGCGCTTGTAATCTATTTTCATAGAAGGAGTAGAGCGTCCTATCTCTATAACTTTTTTTTTAAAGAAAACTCAACTTACAAAAATAATTTTCTTCTTCCAAAAGCAAATCTACTAAACAACAATTTACTGTTAATAATGCCATTTTCTCCTTTGCTGAACAAAACAATTTAAACTTTTCACACTTTTCACTGTTTTCGATCACTTTAAATAATTTTATATTGCACGACAATAATTCCACTCAATATTACTTTAAGTTAAACATCGCACTCTGCTTCACAACTGAATTTTTCAAACAGAACTCACCTCAGCTACGTACAAAACTCGCCAAATAAGTCGCTGAAAAGCGGGTTATATTTTTGCATAAGGAAGCGTGTATCAAACAGAGAGGAGTCAAACGCGGTGAACGATAAGGGGAAAACAAGGAAAGAAAGCCAATTTGTTCTAACCAGCCACATATTTCATAACGCCAAAATTTCCGGGTTACTATGCTTTGTTTTGCTATCGCTTTGCGTATGTGTTTCTTATGGGGTATGGAGAGGAGTATGTGATGTTGGAGAATATAGGCATGCAATGGTGTGAGTATTTGTGTGTGTAGAGCAGTAGAACGATATGAGAGCAGGTGAATAGCAGGTGGTGGGTTGGTGGAATTTGTTGCTTGCAAGTGCAGGTGTAGGAAACATACAAATCTTATGTTTCTATACACACATTAAGATGCATGTTGCTTGTTGGATTGAAACATTGTTGAAAGGTAGAATTTTATAAGGTAACCCGGTGTGAATCGAGTTATATGGGCGCCTCGCCACTGGTGCACACACAACACCAGTGGTTGGAAATAAGGAAGTGGTCGAGAAAAGATGATCCCCTCGGGAGTGTTGGAGAAGCCGCCGTGACTTTTGACATCGAAGGAAGTTGTGAACTTAGCCAATTTTTAAGTGTTTTGCCATTTTGTCCCCCCAATTTGGACTTCTGGCATTGAGATCCCCACCAATAATTGCAGCGTCGAAGGATGCACTCAGAGCATCGATTTTGGTGAGTTCTTCAGTCACCGCTGATGTCGGACTGTTGCTTGGGATATAAATCGAGCCAAGGAGAATATTTTTTGTTTAATGGTTTATTTGTAGTTTTATTGAAATAAATTTAGTTGGGAGTTGGGGTTTATTACTATTAAGGTCAATAATACGGTATTTTATGTTTTTTTTATGGCAATCGCTACTCTCTGGTTAACATCGTTTCTTATACAGAAGAAAGAATCAAGTTGAATGTTATGGCGTGCGCTGTGGTGCGTCTCTAGTATGAAAGCCAGGTGACGGTTGCTAGCAAGGAGATTTTTTTGCAATTCATGAATTGTATTACTTGAACATGGCTGACTTGGTCTTATCCATGTTATATTTGGAATCGCGGATCCATGCACTCCACCAGTGGCCACGACCTGAACCACTGTTTATCAATATTCTCTTGCATATCAATATCGTTATTATTACTAATTGGACCAGAACAAGTAGGGTTTTCACTGCGTCTAATTGTGTTGTCAGTTTCACTAACAGAATCTGTATCTTCGTCAGTTCTTGGTCGCTTGGTGGGGGGACCGTGATGGGTTCCGGCGCTAGTTGAAGCTCTATTAATTTGCTGTTCTGTATTAAAAGTTCTTGAATATTCTTTGTAGTAATATCCACCTACTTGATATTCTTTATAAATTTCTTTACAAACTAATGCTTGTCGTTTAAAATCAGTAAAATTTATAAAATTATTTTCTGGATTATTTTTGGCACGTTTCCACTCTTCTGCTAAATGTCTCTCACGTTGAGCATAAATGTATTGATTCAAATTTTGTGGTCCAGACATATTTCGTGGATATTGTACTCCAATAAATGATTCGATTCCATATTTTATTCCTATTCCAATAATACCAGCTAATTCAGCAATTTCACCATCTCTTTCGTAATCAGCAACAAAATCTTAAATTGCGTCTCTGTCTGCTGCTCTTATTTGTTCTGGATTTGTTGCTAATTCGTATTTTAAATCATGTAGCAATGCATCCAAATCCACGTCATCCGTTGGTTCATCTGATTTGTATACATTATTTCCAGGTCCCAAATAATTATGACCGGGCCACGTATAACCGTCGCGTTTACTTTTATATAGCATACTAAATAAAATATATATAATGTTGCTATTTATAACGTAGATACACACGGTAAGAATAATAACACACTTTGAAGACGACGACGACGACAGGTTTTGCACACGCCACCCTCAGCTGATAAGCACACAACAAAGTTGTAATACTCATGGCCTACGGCCGATCGCTGCCGAGTTACAACTTTGTTGTATACTAAGGACGAAACGTTATAGGAAATTATGTTTAAAGACATTATTTATCGCTGACCATTATTTGAGCCATGATTTCCAAGTATTGGATTCGTTTTTACTGGATTGAGCGAACGCTGTTAACAGATTTAAGGAAATTTTCGATTTTCTGAAGCAAGGTGTGCACATCAACTCCGAAAAGATTTTTTGACAGGTCAAAAATTACCCGATCACGCTAGATTTAGGATTCGAAATCCTCAGTGAAACGATCGGAGGAGCGTCAAGGATGAACGCACTTAACTCAATGGTAATCACTTGCGCAATTTTTTGCAAGATGCCAAAATAACTGGCATCTCCTGCATTGCAGGGGACCGCTGTTCCCCTTAGGTTTTTCCCATCGGATTTGTGTATTAAATAAATATTTTATTTTAATAACTTCAGGGGGAAATTTCCCGGGTATAATATTTTAAATCAAGTGGTAATCCATATCGGTGCGATAAGTGTGCAGTTCTACGACGACGGTCTCTGCATGATCAAATGCCAGCAACATCCAAGAAGCGCACCAACAACAACGCTCCATCTAAAGCTAGTACTCTTCTAACTGCGGAATCCAACACTCAGCCGTCAATTGGAGAGTCATCTAACAGTGACATCAATAGCGAGGGTCAATGTACTCTCCAGATGATATATGCCAAACTATCAAAATTGGAAAACTGTAACACCCGCTTTCTCCAGGAGTTGGCCGAATTGAGAAAAGAGAACGAAGACCTTAGAGCTAAAGTGCAAAGTCTAGAGTCCAAATTAAATTGGCAACAACAAGAATCGCTAGTGAACTCTATAGACATTGTTGGTGTCACAAATGTAAATGGCACCAATGCAATTGGAAAGGCAAAGCAAATTTTCGGTGATGCCCTATCTATAGATGTTGCTGACTGTGAAATTCAGAGCTGCTATGTTAAAAAAATGCGCTCAAAATCTCAGCCTAAGCCAATCATCTGTGTTAAATTCTCCAACCTTACAACGAAGCAACGCATAATGTGCGCAAAGAGGACTAACAAAAACAAACTCATCTCTCAAGTGGTTGACCTCTCCGGCGGGGACGTAAGCAGAAGCAAAAGCAAGAACAACAAAGGAAGCAGCATATTTGTCAACGACTCCCTAACTCGTTACACACAAGCTCTTTTAATGAAGACGAAAGAGATAGCGAAGGAAAAAGGTGCAAAATACGTATGGTTTAGTAAAAATCAAATATTATTAAGAAAGGAAGAGGGTGGAAGAGTTATCTCGATTAAATCATTTAGTGATATCTCACTCATTTGAGTTTGTCTTCTTGTCCTTTTCTTTTTGTATTTGTATTACTATTATGAATTCCAAAAATGATTTAATTGATAACTCTTCTATCCTTGTCCAATGCAAACCTCACTGTGATGCTGTTCTAACTAATAGTTGTTATTGCAATGCAAGATTATTTATTGTTCATCAAAGAAGAAAATGATTACTTCCTGCCTGGTTTCAGTTTCTATGCTAAGACAAACGAAAATAACGCAGCAGGTGGCGTTGGTTGCTTTATAAAGAACACTTATAAAATCATTGATGTTTCCAAAGTTGTTTGTGCTAGTGCAGACGTCTTAAAGGTGTCCATCGAAATAAATAATGAAATGTTTGTTTTTTTATGTGTTTATGGATTGCAGATGTTTAATGTGACGATGTTTATTAATGATTTTTCTATTGTGTTAGATAGGGAGAAATCCAAAAACTTAATGGTTGTAGGTGATTTTAATGTTGATTGTCTAGATGAAAGTCCTACGGTATCAAATTATTTTTCTGTGTTAGCTTTAAATGGCTTGACAAATTTCATCAATGTGCCTACTAGGCCTGCATCAGGTACTTGTTTAGACCATATATATGGACGTTTTCGAAATGTTGCTTCCATAGAGTGTGAATATTGTGTTTTTGATTTTTTGATTACTGACCATTCCATGACCGGCGTTCTATTTAACGTAGAATCCAAAAACAATAGCCCAACTCAGAAAAGTGTAAAATAATAAGAGACGATTGTCCGAGTTCTGTTTTCAAACTGAAACTTTATTTTTCCCAATCTAAAATCTAACTTACTTAACACAAAATAATAATGGCACATGTTGCCATAATTTGCTGATGTGCGCGTCGCTTAGTATTACAAAAATGCGATTGCGCATATCGCAATCATTAGCCTAACTGTGCATCTCTTATTACGGTGCAGCTGGCCTTGATGAGTCGAGTGCAATGCCACTACGATTTCTGTTGCGGTGTGTGCACTTGTATAGCACCAACCAATTCACCTTGCCAATCTACTGCGCAGCTCTCTTTAATTTTCTCTACGCATCTCTTTAATTTTCAAATATGCACACAAAAATACGAAAATTGCTGATAAGAACTGATAAAAACATAAGAAAGATGTATATACACCCAGGCGTTGTTTCCATTATCGGAGCTCCGATGTGACTGAGAGTGGGTTTTGTTTTTGTTTTCCATCAGACTAAAATAGAAATACCATTCCAGGTATGGGATTTTTTCATGAGGTATGGTCACGGTTTATTATCCAGTTTTCAAAAAAGTATTGCATCCCTGGTGGGTGAAAAAAAGAAGATCTGTAGATGTCAATTTTACTTTGAAAACATAAAATTCCGGGTTAAAGGTTTTTTTTATTAGTGTTGACGAATTTCGGCGCACTTATAATAAAAAAATTAATCTTTTGCACAATGCAATGGGGTTACGCATATAAAGCAACCTGTGACTTAGGACTTGAGTTTGATTCTATGTTTTTATGGTTTAATAGTTTGTGGCTTAGCACCAGGTACCTGGGGCTGGGGCGACGTGTTTACTACATATATACTTTTATACCTGTGGGTTTTTGGAAAAACATTAATGGTAATGGTAACATACAGGTTTTAATAATTTGTTTACCTAGGAGTTTTAAGAATGAAATTTTAGCATCGGAGAGAAATTATTTTATGATGCATCCTACGTATTTAAATGATTTTTGTTTTGGTTTGGAATTCAGTTTTAAGAAAACAACAGTAGTGATAGAACGAAATTGAAAACAAATATAAGACATTTTCATGGATCCATTAAGAAAAGGAAAACCAATAGGAAGCCAGGCGCGTAAGATCATTATTCAAATATATAATCAAAAATTGGAAGAAGCCAAGAGTTTATGTTTGGATAATCCTGTGAGTTACGCAAACTCGCAGACCAAGGAACTATCTGGAATTTCGGAACGATCGATAAGAACGATTGTTAAGGAATACGAGGAGACAGGAGTTATCAAATCACCAAATAAAAAAATACCACATACAAAATGGAAAACTGGATTAGATGAATTTGACGTCACCGCTATTCGGCGTATCATACACAATTTTCACCAGGAGGAGAAATTGATGGTATCCCTAAGAATGTTGAGAGAACGAGTCCAGGAAAATCTGGGCCTGAACTTAAGCATTACATCCCTCAACAGGATTCTAAAAAGAAATGGATTTTGCTATAAAAAAACTGAAAACAACCGCAAACCTCTTTGTGAAAGAAACGAAATCAAACTTTCGCGAGTGAACTATCTGAGGAAAATCCGGGAGTATATGTCAAAAGGATATGACATCATTTATTTGGACGAAAGCTATATTCACAGCTCACATACAAGACCAAGGGCATGGACTGATGGCAGCAGCAGTGGATTGAAGGCGCCAATTTCAAAGGGACAGAGGCTGATAATGGCTCATGCAGGTGGTGAAAAAGGCTTCGTTCAAAACGCTTTACTTTTATTCAAATCTGGTATGAAAACGGGAGACTATCACCACGACATGAACTTTGAAAATTTCTGCAAATGGCTGCAGGAACAAGTTTTGAATAACCTGGAGGAGCCTTCAATAATTGTAATGGACAATGCCTCATATCACAATAAATTAGAAGACAAACAAATCACTTCTGCTAGCCGAAAATCCGAGATGACACAATGGCTGACCGATAAAAATATAGCACATACTTTGGAGATGCTCAAACCTGAACTTTATGAGCTCATAAAGCATCATCGAGCTATACAGAAGCCAAAGCATAAGATTGACGATATTATTCACGGTATGGGGCATGAGGTACTGCGTTTACCACCCTATCATCGAGACCTCAATCCGATTGAAAATATTTGGGCAACTGTCAAGGCAAGAGTGGGCAAACGAAACACAACATTCAAATTATTGGATGTTCAAAAATTAGCAGAAGAAGAATTTTCAAAAATAACGGTTGAAGATTGGCGAAAAGTTTGTGCAAAAGCTATAAGGACGGAGGAGGAATACTTTTCTCACGATCTGATGTGGGACACAATATCGGATTCAATTATCATTAATCCAGGTGATGATTCTTCAAGCGATTGTGAAACCGATAGTAGTTCTTAAAATGCTATGCAATATAAATGTATAATTATTATGACATAATAAAATAAATCAATGTAAATTATTACTTATAATTATTTTTCTTTTCAATTTTGCGATAGTATATAAAAAAAATATCGTGTAAATACGTTTGGTGCATCGTCAAATAATTTCTCTCTGATGTAAACATTTCATTCTTAAAAATTCAAAGTGAAACAATTTTTAAATCCTGTTAACATTCATCTATAAATGTTTTTCCAAAAACCCACAGGTAAATATATATATATATATTAAGACGTCGTCCCAGGTACAAGGTGCTAAACAGCAAATTATAAAACCATAAAAGCACAAACAAACAGTAGCCGTCAACTCTTTATTAATCGCGTCCTAGGTCACAAGTAGGTTTATATATTTATATATTTTATTCATTGTATTGTGCAAGATTAATATTTTTATTAACCCCGTAATTACAAAATAAAACTCATACATGCAATAGCATTTTAATTTAAAAGAAAAACAAAGTTGAGTTAGGCATTGTAAAATTTATGAGATAACCTTCACACATTAAGTCTCTTCCGCACCATTTTTGTTCTCTTAAATCCTCTCTCTGCGCAACCGACCGTTGGCAAAGTGATTTGGTTCAAACTATACGATGTTTGAGTGCAGCTGACCTTGGTGAAGGGTGCAATGCACCTACGGTTCCTGCTGAGAGGCGTGTGTGCTAACTCCTCCCCCTGTTAAGCTCGAGACGACCTCGTTTCGATCCTTTAGGTATTTGATGGCTTCGTCCATTTGTTGTTTTGCAGTTGTCTCTTTTCTTGCTTTATTTTTTTGTCGTAACCATAGTCTAATAGAGATGATCACTTCTGTAATTACAAATATAGCTGATAGGGTTGGAAATGTCGACCACCATAAGGTTGTTTGCCTTGAGACATGTTCTCTTAGTTCTTCGATGTGGTTTGTATTTTTGATATGGATTTTATGTAGGTAAGGTAAGGAAAGCTTTGCTTCGTGTTCCAAAAATTTAATCGCTATTGTTTTGGCCGGAAGTGGTTCTGTATGTATTGGAATCGTGTTGGTGGTGTATGAAGTTTCGTTGATCCTTATTGTGTCTGAGAATGTGATAAGATATGTCCCATTTATTATTATATCCTGTTCATAAAATATTTTAGTCGGTGGAACTTCGTTTAGAATTACTATTCCATCCTCGATCAGTTGTATGTCTGGAAGGTGATATGCGCTTTCTGTTGGACATGCGGCGGTGTTGTTATTTAGAAGGTGCATTAGGCATAGGTCGAACGCAGGTTTACAGATGTGCATCGATGTTATATTTGTGCAGTCCGTTAGCGGCTGATAAGTACTTTTACATTTTGCTGCTTTACTTACATCTAACTTAATTATTTTATTATCATGACTTACAGGATAAATACTTAACAAATTACAAATTTCATTTATTTTAGGTATTGTCAGTACATAATGAATTACATTAGAATTCTGTAAAATCTTTACTTTAGAGGCAGATAACAAATTACTGACGCTAATCGGTATATTCTCAAGATGGATTAAGTCGTTTATTTCAAGATTATCTAAAATGAGCGGATTTATAATTCCATTTTTCGCAAGTACAACTGATAAAACGATATTATTTAAATGAGATATGATATAAATATTTCTATTTAAAAGGCAATCTAAAAGAAGTTATTGTTTATCGAATTTTGAAATTGAGTTTTCCTTGATAGGGTGAATAAATGCATTTATTTGATCTGTGATCTCATTAATTTTCTCTTGTAGTTGAGAATTAATTTCTATCTGTCTATTGTTATTTGCAATTAAATAATTTTCTTTTGTTAGAAGTAATTCGTAATCGCTGTGATCCGGTGTCCCTGCTATAAATTTTAAGGCGGAACCTATAAAGTCGATTGATCTAGTAAATCGTTTGGGGACTTCCAGAATATTAAGGATATTCAAAATTTCCTCCGTTTGTTGTTTAATAATTTCATATTTACTTTGTGCATCGAGTATTTCAGTGAGTATCTCTGTACTCTGCTGAGCCATTAGTTCGTATTCGGTAAGATTAGTGGTGTGTACGATGTACGTGAAATTTTCAAATGTTGCTACTTTACCAAGTGTAATAGGTATAATGTGAGCTGTGCTGTAATCGATGATTCTGGTCGCTGAGGGCCGAAAAAGTGAAAAAATCATACTGGGGAGAAAAAGAAAAAAAAAAAGGGTATTAACGCAGATTACTTTTATGGATCTTTCTTCCATCTATGAGGACTGTGGTTCCTAAATCTTTTTCTATAACTTTCTCTACAAATATTTTCTGAAACTTGTTTCCTATACGCTTATTTCTTCGTAAGAATACCTTTTCACCAGGCTCGTATGTTTTGGTAGTAGCATTTTCATTGAGACGTTGAAGTGTTTCTTCTTGTGCGGCAATCAGTTTCCTAATTATTTCTTCCTGATCTTGAGGGGGGCAATTATGAATTACATCAATTGGTTTTGCGTTTATTACGGAATGAATACTACTATTATATTTATGGGTTGCTAATAACATTAGATCAGTAGCTTCCCCTATTTGTTGTTGTGCCTTTATACACCTGGCTATCTCTAATAGAGTTGAATGGAATCTTTCGATTTGTCCATTACTTTGGCTGTGGAGAGTAGGAACAAAAAATTGTTCTATTGAAAAATTGTCTCTGAGTAAGCTTTTAATCAAATTAGAGTGGAAACTTTTTTCGTTATCCGTAACTATTATTCTTGTATTTCTGTAGCGGCCTAGTATTTCTAACAATGCGTCCTTAATATCGACGGATGATCGAGAAACTATGGGTTTTACTATTGCAAATTTCGAAAACTTATCTATGCAGGTCAGGAAGAGTTTTTTATCTGTTATAAAAATATCAATATGAAGTATTTCCCCTGAATATTTGGGAATTGGTGTTTTGCCAATCTCTGGCTTAGGCGGCTTCCTTTGATATTTGTTTTCTAAACAGATTTTGCAATTGGTTGCGATTGATTTTAAGACCTTTCTAATCTCAGGAAAGTAATACTCCTCTATAATTTGGTGGAAGTTTTCTTGTGGTGATCTATGAGCGCGATTGTGTTCTGTTATTGCAACCTCTAACTGGTCATTTTTATTTGTTAGATCAATTACCATTTTTTCAGTGTGTACAAATTTAGTGCCGGGAAACTCTAACAATAAAGTATTTTGTATGTGTGCTAATGTTGGTAGGTCACAACAAATGGCGTTTGTTACGCTCAGATTTAAAATATCTTTCAAACACTTAACTAAGTTTTCGACTGAATTAAAATTTATGGTATGACGTATATGCTTTTGGAACATAACTTTTGTTTGTTTACTGAAATAGTTTGCCTTCGTTAGTATGAATTGATTCTTAAATTGATTTATCGGATACTTTGTAGTCTTAATGGCGCTTGTCAGAGAAATTTCGCTATGTACTGTATTGCTTATTTGCAGTTCTGTTAAATTGTTTACATATTGCCTCGAAAGCGCGTCCGCTACTTTATTTTCTTTCCCTGGTTTATAGAAAAATTTAGGAGCAAATTCTTCAATAAATGCGCGCCACCTTTTAATTTTTGCATTTGGATTCTTATCCGATATGGCGTACGTTAACGGCTGATGATCCGTAAATATATGGATGTCCTTAATTCCATAAAGATAATGACGAAGCGCTTTTAGGGACCAAACAATGGCAAGAAGTTCGCGTTCATTCGTTGCGTAATTTTCTTCAGCTTTTGACAATGTCCGTGATATCATAGTGATAGGCCTCCCGTTTTGGGACAATACTGCACCCAGAGCGCTTGATGAGGCATCCGTTGAAAGTTCAAACGGCTTATTGAAGTCGGGGTAAGAAAGAAGAACGTCTTCAGACGCCAATATTTGCTTTATTCGTTCGAAAGCAAATAGAGCTTCCTCGTCGAGCTCTACCTTAACGGTTTTAGAGTGATTTTTCCCAATGTGCCCGTTATTACGACGAAGATAGTTTGTTAAAGGCTTAACAATTGCGGCATAGTCTCGGATGAACCGGCGGTAATATCCGGAAAGCCCTAAGAATGATCGAAGCGATCGAAGTGTGCTTGGCGTTTTATAGTTTAGAATGGCATGTACTTTGTCTGGGCACGTTTTAATTCCTCTTTGAGATATCGAAAACCCTAAGAATTCGACTTCTTTTCTAAAAAATTTGGATTTCTCTGGTGAAACACGCATTCCTGCGCATTCAAGTTTTTTCAATACGTTTTCAATGTCACGTAGGTGCGCTTGTTCGTTGGGGGAATAAATAATAATATCGTCAACATAGACATGACAGCTTTTGCCTATGTCGTCCCGAAGAATATCATCGATCGCCCTTTGGAAAATGCTAGGTGCATTTCTCAGTCCAAATGGTAATCGACAAAACTCATATTTCCCATTATTTACACTGAACGCCGTTTTTTGTATGTCTTTGCTATCCATCTCAATCTGATGGAAAGCTGATTTCAGGTCTAACGTAGTGAAATATTGCGAATTTCCCAAATTAGCCAAAATAACAGAAGTATCCGGTATAGGGTACCTATCAGGCACTGTTTTTTCATTAATTTTCCTAAAATCGATCACCATGCGCAAACGCGGTTTACCATCAATGTCGAAGCCCTTTTTACTAACGACATGAACTGGTGAGTTATAGGGAGAACATGATTTTCGAATAATACCGTCTCGAAGCAAGGTTTTTATTTCGTTATTAATGAATTCTGAAGCGGAGATTGGATACGGATAGCTTCGTGTGTAAATTGGTTCTTTTATTGTAGTACGAATAGTTGCTTTAACATTAGTGTTATAGGGTAATGTCCTATTAGGTTCGGCGAACGCATTAATATTGTTTTCTATTATTTTATGAAATTGATCTAAAATATGTGACGGGATGCGATCTTCGTCCAAAGTCAACGAGTTAACTTGTTTGCAAGAAAAATGTTTTATTTTCTCCTGACCGTTTTTGTGCCACAAAATATTATTTATAATGTCTAGCTTAGCTCCTATCTCTTTCAAGAAATCGTACCCTATAATTGCATCAAATGTGTTAAGGTTAGGAAGGATAAAAAATGTAGATGATTTTCCTAGAACATTAACTTTGCAATATTCCTTTATTATATTCACACCATTAATTGATTTTACTGGAAATGGGGTTTCTACTGTAGAAACTCCTTTTAAGTAAGGTAAATTTTTAATAAAATTTTTGGAAGTTCCTGTGTCTAATAATAATCGCAGCTCTTGTCCATTTACTGTTTTTTTTGTAATAAATGGCAAGAGCGACCTTATCCTAAAAAATTATCCTCGTGAGAATTCGGATTATCTCTTATTTGATCATCGTCACTATAATCATCAAAGGTGTAACTATCTGATCCCATTTCGCTTAAGGATTCTAGCGATGAATCTGGTAAGTGGTTTATTCTTTGAATTTTTCCTAGTCGTGACCGTTTTGAATCCATATGATCACGAGTACGTTTTTCCGCTACACCAGGATTGTTATTTTGATGCTGATAATATTGGTGGGATTGCCCTGCAGCTTTATTGGATTGTTGTAATCCGACATCGTTCTGGAAATTTGTCGGTTTTCTAAAGACCGAGCTTCCAGGGTCTACGCTCATAGGAATTGGTTTCCTAAATTTGTTACTTGAATGACGATTATATTGGTTATTCTGCTGTGGATGTGGGGATTGAGCCAATGTATTCTGCCTTACAGGCCTGCTTGAACTACCGGCCGCAAATGCGCGTGCAAACTCTCTATATCGCATATAGGACGACGAAGTCCGGAGATGAAAACTCTAAGAGCGTTTTCCCTTGCGCGCTCGTTAAGAGCATCAGTAAGGTCAGAGTTGGCACTGTGTGTCATTGTTTGTTTATTAATTATGAGTGTTAGCTGTTTGTCAACTAAGTCGTAATAATCAATAATAGACAAATTGTTTTGTCTTAGAATGCTTAGTTCGTTTTCCAGCACGTGAATCGGCCTTTTATCCGAATAAGTTTGGTCAAGTCTAGATATGATAGCCTTAAAGTTAAGCACTGTGTTAAATGCTGATAATGTGGCGTTGGCATTGCCAGTAATTTTATTTCTGAAGATACCCATAGCTATGTAGTATTTTTCTGATCCCTCTGTATAATAATTTATTGCGAAATGGGCGGCGGTTCGCCATGCTGGGTAAGCAGTACTATTTCCTTCAAATTCGGCTAGTGATTTGATTAAATCAAGGGTAGTATTCCCTGGATCAACAAGAGGATTGATGTAGACTGGGGCGTATGTTTCAACGCGAGGAGCTTGTAGGCGACTTATAGCCGCGGTTAATTCGTCTAACTGGGTGGCGAATTCCTGTCTGGCACTAGCAACAGATGCAGAAATGAGTTCCTGTAGTTGTTCCTGATTCATTTTTCTTAATTTTCACAATCACTTATCTTAGTTTCCTTTTGATATCCAATATTTCCAATATTTCAGAACATTAAATGACTTTTACACTAGTTAATAAACATCTTTCACTTTCGATATCAATTCAATGAGCAATTTATCAAACAATATAACATTTATACTACTCACAAAGGTTATACTTAGACTCACATTAACACTACGTTCATTTTTATAATTATTTATTAATAGTTCAGAATTAATTATTACTACTCCGCACTTTTAAAGGACTTTTATGAAGTTTTTTCTTCCCTTCAACGACTTCTATGAAGTTTTTTTTTTCTCTTCAATGACTTCTATGAAGTTTTTTTTTCTCTTCAATGACTTCTATGAAGATTTTTTCCGGTAAGTTGGGCGCCAAATAATAAGAGACGATTGTCCGAGTTCTGTTTTCAAACTGAAACTTTATTTTTCCCAATCTAAAATCTAACTTACTTAACACAAAATAATAATGGCACATGTTGCCATAATTTGCTGATGTGCGCGTCGCTTAGTATTACAAAAATGCGATTGCGCATATCGCAATCATTAGCCTAACTGTGCATCTCTTATTACGGTGCAGCTGGCCTTGATGAGTCAAGTGCAATGCCACTACGATTTCTGTTGCGGTGTGTGCACTTGTACGATGTTTGAGTGCAGCTGACCTTGGTGAAGGGTGCAATGCACCTACGGTTCCTGCTGAGAGGCGTGTGTGCTAACTTGTACAAAGCAAGCCAAAAATAAACTTTACCAAGCTTCGAAATAAGTTGTGTTTTGAGTCCTGGAACAATGTTTATAACTGTAGTGACGTATCGTATGCATATTTTAATTTCTTAACCACTCTTAAAAGCCATATTGCTAGTTGCAGTTCTCTGACCACAAGAAAATCCATAGTTAAACTTAAACCTTGGTTATCTAATTATTTATTAAACAAAGTAACAACTAAAAATAAATTTAGAGTAAAGTGCAAGAAGAACCCAAGCAATGTGTTTCTCAAAATGAAATATAAGAAGATATGTGCTGATTTGAAAAAGGAAATACCAATTTGCCGTGACTCTTATTACCGTGCTCAATTTTATTCAGTTAGAGGTAATCTTAAGAAAGAGTGGAAAGTTGTAAATACCATTCTCAACAAAAAATCGTCCAATCAAAAAACAATTGTTCTACGTACTAACAATATGGAAATAACAAATACACATGAAATCGCTGACGCTTTTAATAGACATTTTTCAACTATCGGACTTAAACTACTCGTACATACTGGACTAATTCAAAATGTATGTTCTCA
This sequence comes from Portevinia maculata, assembly GCA_949715645.1. Classification (NCBI taxonomy): domain Eukaryota; kingdom Metazoa; phylum Arthropoda; class Insecta; order Diptera; family Syrphidae; genus Portevinia; species Portevinia maculata. The sequence goes on along the minus strand of OX454530.1, from coordinate 5,403,682 downwards.
ATGTTCTGCTATTGGTGATGTAAACTGTAGAAGTTTTGTTTTTGACCCTATAACTCCCTTAGAGATTTTAAGGACGATTGGCAGTTTGAATAACTCAAATTCATGTGGTGTCGATGGTATTTCTAATGTTGTCCTAAAAAATATTGCATGTTTCATTGTGGATGTATTAGCTGATGTTTTTAATCGTAGTGTTTTTTCTGGTATTTTTCCTGAAGGACTAAAGTGTGCAGATGTTATTCCTTTGTTTAAAAAAGGCTCTCCAACTGAGATAGGAAATTATAGGCCGATTTCTCTTCTGCCCAGCATAAGTAAAGTGTTCGAAAAACTTATAAAAACTAGGTTAGTAAACTTTTTAGACAAGACTATGTTCTTTCACCCTACCCAATTCGGTTTTCAAAAGGGTAAATCAACCGAGGACGCACTTTTAAATTTTTGCTCTCAGATAATGTGCAACCTTGACAGTAGAAAATGTACAGCTGCGTTATTCATTGATATAACCAAAGCCTTCAACATGGTTGACCATAAAATTCTTTTAAGTAAACTGGAAAAAAAACTGGCACACCTGCGTGGTTTCATGCTTGAATGGCTTGATTCATATCTGAATAATAGATCACAGAGAGTAAAGTTGAATGAGACGAGAAGTGAGGTGCAATTAATCAGGCTTGGGGTACCACAAGGTTCAGTCTTGGGTCCCATTCTATTTTTAGTCTATATCAACTCACTCTTCCACCTCAATCTAAAAGGCTTACCTACTGCTTTTGCTGACGATGTTGGGTTATCGTATGGCGTGAACAGTGCCTTAGATCTTATCGCTGACATAAATAGTGATGTACATATTCTTAGACAATGGTTCGCTGAACACAAACTTGTAATAAGTCCTAAGACTAAATTAATGTTCTTTAATCTATCTGCGTCCATTAATCCAAAACCGGATATATACTTTCATGCACCGAATTGCAAAAAATTTAAATTATATCAATGTAAATGTGCAACCAGTGTGTTTGGTCAATTATTTTGTAATAGCAAAAATTGTAGTGATGGTTGTTTTTTTTTGATAGAGAATGTAGACGAATTTATGTACTTAGGACTCTTAATTGACTCTAATATGAAATTTTCATCTCACACTACTGCATTGAAAAAGTACTTTATCGCCACACTTAGGCATTTCTATTACCTTCGTAACATATGTTCAACTAAGCTCCTAACCACAATTTATTATGGGCTTTTTAATTCTAAGCTTAAATACGGTATAAATTGCTGGGGAGATGGCTATCAAAACAAAATTCAGCCATTGCTAGTCTTGCAAAAGAATGTTGTCCGGAAAATTTGTCGTAAACCTGCTAGGCATCCTAGTTTTCCTTTGTTTTGTCAATTAGGGATTCTTCCTGTTCGTCACTTATACTGTTTTAAGGTTCTAAAAGCGTTCTTTATGAAGTCTGGTAACCGAAACTTCCGTATAATCCCAAACTATAACCTACGCAATAACTCACTTAATATGTTACAAGTGCCAAACTATCGAACCACCGCATATAGAAATTCTTATTTAGTTATATGTAATCGTTTATTTAATGTCCTCCCGGAAGAAATCAGATGTGTTCACAAGTCCGAATGTTTTCTTAAGCGCGTAAGGAATTGGCTGTTTTCTCATCATTATTATAGTCTAGACTCTCTTACTTCTAATATTTTGATTTAACTGTTGTCTCAACTTTTGATGTTAGTATATAGATTACAAAAATTGTGCATCCTTTATGAAGTGATAACAAATTGTTACCATGTTAAATGAATTAAATCTGCTGAAAATTGCTTTTTCTATATTTTTTTGTTCAATACCCCACCCCATATGATTGTATTTTTCCTTTTGAAGTGGCATTCAACACTATTTGAACTCACCCTGAATAAAATATCGAATGCCACCAAATTTCTTTTACCTTACTTTGTAATTCCTTACATATTGAATTTTTATATGGATTTGTATTATATTATATTTATAAGTAATTTAAGAGAAATAAATATCAAAATCAATCAATCAATCAATCAATCAATCAATCAATCAATCAATATTGGAGGGCAATACCTACCTTTGGTCGGTTGTGTTATTCCGCTATTCGGGTATCGGGTTAGCTGCTGACCGCTAGGGTGGGTCTGCTGCTTGATGCTCCGGTGCTGCTGCTGTTGGTGTTGGTGTGTTCATTGGTGCTTTTTCCGGGTATTTCTTCGACGTCTCTAATGGTTTTTTGTGTTGGGATTTTTGCTAGTATGGATGCTGACTTTCTGCTGTTCGACTTCGGGTTGATATTAAAGTCGTTGAAGATGACGAAACGATTGTCATCCGCTGGTGGTAAACAGGCGGCATCTTCTCCGAGATTATCGGGTGGTTGCCCATCCGTCTGCGTGATGTCTTCTTCGTCGGGGACGTAGACGTTATCGATTGTTACACTAGATGTTTGGTGTGCCATCGAGTCAATTTTTGGTGAAGTTTCATCCGATGATTTTGTGGTTGTAGCGATATTTTTTAGTTGGAGAAGTTGTTGAGCTGCGTCTAGCTTGTTAGCGCTGGTTAAGTGTATGCGCTTCATTCCAATATCTCTTTCCTCTTTTCCTGAATCCACATGAGTCCGATGATCATTTGCCAGTTTGATGATTTTATGAACATGATTTGTGCACCTGAGGAGGTCCAACTTTATTGAGTGAATAATATTTACAACTGGCTCAAGGCAGGCAGAATATTTTGCTATTAGTACAAGGCATGTAATGAACGTTGTTTGAGTGATGGCACAATGCAGCTGGAAAGCGGTTGTCTTTGTAGCAGAGTTTCCTTCAATAGAAAGTTCTTTCAATCCTTTGACTATGCTGCTGAAATTATCTTATCTGCTTTTGTATTTTTCAGACGATCGAGTTTCGCAAAAATCAGGAATGTTTAGAACATACTTTCTTCTTGTGATGGAACTACGATATAAGTTGATGACATCCTTGATCGTTCCGATTGCATTTCGAATTTCTGGTAGAGATCAGATCATTAACTACCAAATTTAACTTGTGACTTGCACAATGAAAATACAAAGCATTAAGGTATTTTTCTCTCAAAATGGCCTGTTCGTATTAGAACTCAGAATTGTTAAGTAAAAACTGCAACGTTTCGGTTTAAATAAAACTCCACTATATAAGAACGTTATAAACATACTGTGTTTTTGTTTGGTCAGTGACCCTCTTTATATACAATAATTTAACTTGACAATTCGTGTGACATAATTTCCCTTTCCAGAATATTCCTTTTTTTCGTGGGAGCGTTTCGTCATTCTAGGTATGTGGTGACGTTATCGTCGTCATCATGGCCTGCACACCATTGTCTTTTCCCGCCATGGTCGAACTACCATCATAGCATTGTTCCTAAATTTAAGTGGATCCAGCCCAGCATCTTCCACAAATTTGTCTAATGCAGAGGCAATAGTCCTCGCATCCATGGCACCCAACTCTACGAAACCTACAAACTCTTCGCGAATAATTTTTCTCTTTTGATCATAGAATCGAATACCAATCGAAAAATTGTTCGTTGCCTGGTATATCACGACTTTCATCTGTCATCAAGGAATAAGCATCGGCATTTTTTACGTCCCTTATGATTTCGTCTCTGATGACTTGGCCACACAAATGAATAATTTCATTTTGAATTCTCAGAGAAAGTTTTTTTTTTAATTTATTTATTTACATATTATATGTATACACATTTGGTGGACCACCGCGCAGTTTACATACAGAGATTTGATATTTATATTATATCTTTCTACTGAACAAAGAATTTTAAATCATGACTACAAAAGAATATTATATAATGATATACTTTGAAGGAAAAATACGTTAAAAACCTTCAATACAAATAGAATTGAAAAAGGGAAAGGAAACCTTAAAAAATTTAGCAGGTACATTGTAGTAACAAATAATAAAAAACAAATAATGAATAATGCATAAAAAATACTAAATAACAAATAATATATAACAAATAGTAAATAACAATAATAAATTAGTGGTATAATTAATAACAAATAATGTTTCGTAAATCGTTTTTAAAGTTTGTTCGTTTAATCTCAGATTCAGCTTTACCTGGAAAGTAAACGCACACTATGCCTATTTCCCTCCCATCACTCAGCATAATCTTTATACCCACATTCTCCACGCAGCGTGTTCTAATAACCGGGAGCAATGTATGACGTATGGATCTTTTAATAAATATCGCAACACCTCCACCTCTTTTACTTGGTCTATCTACGCGATAGCATTTATAATTCGAAGAAGACAATCTAGTTTTAGAGTTTAAGCACGTTTCTGTTACAAGAGCTACATCTATATTTTTAGAGTTTAAGAAATTATTAAATTCTATGTATTTAGTTTGTATGCCTCTGGCATTCCATGTTACTACATTCAGGTTGTTAGTTATCATATTACTTAACATTACCATATACAAATTTAGCGGCTAACTGCGCGATGGCATTAAATTGATCTACGAATATCTTAGTTTTACAATTGTTTAGTTTGGAAATCATTTCCGTTACCAGGGAATTTAGCTCCTCCATAGAAAATAACTCACGTCATTGTATATACACTTTATAGTAGTGCCATCATGTCGATTTTTTTGTTTTAGCCGACTAAATGCAGATGGCGTTATGAATTGAGCTAGAATGTTTGTGTCTAAACTTTTGCTGTCATCTTCATTTTAAATACACACTTTGAAAACGAAGAAAGCAAGACCAAATAAACCGGTTTGTCTCTCTCGAATCTTTCCGCCGAACGAATTTCATTCCATTGTGTATGCATTTTTTTTTTCATTGTAAGAAGGAGCATAGGCGTAGGCAGCGCAGGTAGCATGTTCATGTACGTATGCTTTGCAAGTAGCAGAGGTTGATGATGGAAACCACGTAAGTTATTATTTGTATGGATAATGGATTTCGCATTATCGACTCTCTGGATGGACAACAATTAATATACCATCTTTGTATATACATACATAAGTGAATATGAAGACTTTTCTTTTTAGCTTAAAGATGGATAAGTTGTTTTAATTTTCCTTAAACGGTAAACTCCCTTAAGCGGACAAAAATGTGCACCATTAATGTCCCCTCAAGGAAGATTTCACTGTATGTATATACATACATATGAAACTTATATTTTTTCTGGCTGAGGTATTAACGAGGCTAGAATAAAAAATGTGGGTTTCTATAACATGCGATACGTCTAACCATGCGTTTGATGGAGTTCAATATTTTAATGCATTTGGGTACCTACCTATAAAATTTCATAATTGTACCTACCTACTTCAAAAGATAAATTTAAACTATACTTCATTTCTTTAGTACCTACTGGGACATCCTGAAACCGAAATTTGCATTAAGTATATCGGCCGCTAGTGGTCGGTATGACGGTATCAAAAGAAGTAGGTATCAAAAAGAATACCTAAATCAATGATATTTAGCTGCCCAAACTGAGGCACTCAGGTGCTTGTGCAAAACCAAATGAAAAAATTCTGTTTATATTCGGAGATTCGATTGTGTAACATAATGCAAACGAAATATGAACCTAATATGATTTTGAATACCGATTATGAATGAATGCCCTTTTTATTTGATGAACCAATAAATAAACCAATTTGAGTTATTCATGAATAACCTACGGCAGCTATTATTACAAGCAGGGCACGCGCTCGTACACACACTCTAACTTGTCTTATCTTATCTCTGCCTCAATTAATTTTTTTCACATGCAAATACGATATGCCTCACTGCTGAAATGCGACTCTCCTTCAACGATCATACACACACATACCAATTGTGTTAAAATCCAGAAAACATAACATACCCCTTCCATCAAAGCAAACAAAAAATATACCATAAATCTACACGAAACCTGCTTTGCCAACCACCACCACTACCTGCATCATCCTCCTACTCATATTCCCAGCACGAGAATGGTGTAGAACTAGACTATCATGATTTGTTGCGGGCGAATGCGCACTGGTGGCGTATCGTCGTTTACGCACGGTTGCACTACTATAAGGTTTATATACAATGTTGTTACCTTATTATGTTGCCCACGTTGGAGAGGAGGAAAATTTTCCATTGGCAACAAATATGATGCTGATCTTGATGGTGTTGTTGCAATATTAGTGTTGTTGATGTTGGTGATCAACTTCGTGTTCGAATGCAAATTAATTCTTTTGGTTTCGAGGTTAGGTTTTAAAAAACTTTATTTAATTATTAAGCTGACTCCTTACCACTGGCGGGGGAAGTCAATTATAACTTACTGGGTTATAAAACAGAACTCCTCATACAATGAATTTGTCCTGCTATTTATATCATAATTTTGTTTAGGTTGGCAAAACGTTGTGTGAGAAGAAGTCTCAAAGAAATTTGACACTGGCAAATTGTGCTGAAATGCAATTGTCATCATTGCCTCAGAAGGAAGCAGTATCTCATATACTTTTACAGTGGTACGGATGCTGTTGCTGACGTTATCGTTTTTTGCATATAATGTTTGGATTGTTGGGGTATCTTAACTCCCCTCTTTCTTAACCCTTTGAGACCCGAATTATTTCTAGCTGTTGGAAAAAATATTTATGGTATTTTGTTGGGTCATTAGACATAACTGAACATGAAAATATAAAAAAAGGCGGAACTTTTTTTTGGGGTGTGGCCTTTTCGGGATGTCCACTGTGATGGACAAATGCTGACAACGGTTGTAATATTCCGTAATATTTTTATTGAAATTCTTTTGTACATTTTAAAACACTTTGTTTGTTTTGACATATATTTTTACAGAAAACATTATATTATTTTCCAATAAAGTTCAAAGGTACAATGAAAGCAATTCGCACTGCTTAAAAAATATTAATTAACTTATAAAAACACAGATTTCATGACGTAAAAAATGTTGGATGCATTTTTTTCCAAAGATATCCACTTAAAAAAATTAAATTAGGTTTGATTATTAAAATAAAATCACAAAATTCAATTAAAAGCAAACTTATAAGAACACAGATTTCATGGCTTAGTATTAAATAAAAATATAATTAAATTATAGGTATTATAAAAAAAAATCACAAAATTAATTTTTAAAAAAATCAGTCTAAAATAATGTTTTGATAAACTTGAATAGATACCGTTAACATCAATATTGGAAGTATTATTTCGTGTGAAAGGTTGTAAAACAATTTCTTTCCTTGGTGAGGCATAAATGAACTTTACACTTGCTGCAAAAAATATGTGTTTTACCCTTGCAGCCGACTAATTTGCACCTGCAAGCTTCTTTATTCATGTGAAAATTTGGGAAATGGTTGATATAATCATACTGGACTTCTTTCAGTGGTCGAATCTCAGATCGATTGCGATTACTACATGCTGGTGAAACCGTTGTTTCAATATTCTCTTGACCTGATGGTCTTCCACGTTTTTTAGGCAAATCTATTCCTACGCTTATCAAGTGGTTCGCAACGTTTAGTCTGAATTCCAAAAGATCCATTATTTCATTTTCCATCCCAAGTTTTTTCATTTCGCTTTTGTATTCGAGCCAACTTGAACAAAGAGCTAAATCAATGAAATGAGTAGTAACTCTTGAATTCCATTTAATAGATTTAAGGAAAATTCTATAATATGATATGAGCTGGTCTAATAAATCCACTCCTCCCATTGACTCATTATACTCTTGTATGATTTGTGGTTGCTTTATTCTAATATATTCTTTCTTAGATTTGTCCCAACGCTTAACTTCGTGTTCTTTTCCGATTCCTACATAATTGGATGCTATATGAACAGCCTTATTATCCAACCACTTAACAATGAAAGCTTTCGAATTTCTTTCTGTTAGTTCTTCCGAAGAACCTCTTTCTTTTTTCCGGAAATCCTTGTCAGCTGTAAATGTAGTCGAGCCAAATCGATTAATTCGAACTGTTCCTGTAGCATTAATTTTTTTAATTTTTAGGACTTCAAAAATTGAAAATGAAGAAAAGTAATTGTCAAAAAATAGCTTATGGCAAGGTTCAGTGATTCGATTGGTTAAATGGAGGATTACCGACGGACCAAATCCAAATTTTTTGCAATTGAATTCAGACACTCCGTATTTGCACCTTGGTATAAGAAAAAGTCATATGGTTGGCCAGATGCTCCGCAAAGAACGAATACTTTGATACCCCATGGGCACGGTTTTCCTTTTACATATTGTTTGACACTTAGCCTCCCCTTAAACGGAATCATTTGCTCGTCAATGCATAGCTTTTCTTCCAGAGGAAGCTGTGAACACCTTTCTCTTGTGGTATTTATGAGTGGGCGCAACTTATAAAAAACGTCCTTGTTGTTTTCGGGGATTTCTAGGTTGTTGACAAAATGTAAATTCGTTCGTAGTTGAAAAAAGCGGTTTCTTGTCATGGCTTTGTTTATTATATCTAATCCAACTAATTTTTGCCAATACATTCGTATTTCAGGGAATTTGATAGCACCCATATATAAATAGATTCCGACCATTCTTTTCATTTCGGTTAAATTGGTAGGCTTAAACCCTTTATCTTTTTGCATCCCATATATATTGGTGTACGTAACCATAGTTTGAAAAAGTTTCTCTGTTATGTACTTCATAAAGTAAAAAGAGGGAATTTGATAATCGACAATGCTCAAATTACTATTTTCGCAGCCTCTATTCACAAAAGGAATCCTTGTATCTTCCTGATATCGAGATCTTCGCCACTCAATATTTTTTTTTTCTGTAAGGTTCATTTCCCTTTCCACCACTGCCTGATCAATGACCTCAAAGCTCACGTTTTCTGCAATCTCTACAATATCACTAGAAGATGTTGAACCTGTAGCTAGGACTTGAATCGATTCCTCCTCAATTATTTCATTAGTAAAGTCATTGCAGTCTTCCGAATACTGTTCTAATTCTATTCTTGTTTGTTTTATTTTTAAAGTTGATTCAATTTTCCTATACTCTTCAAAAAAGGTATCGTCACAATCGACCTCCTCTTCTTCGTTTTCGCTTTCTAACAAGCATTGCATTATAAATTCTTCGTCTTTTAAGTTAGACATCTACATTTTAATAAAATAAGATAATACAAAATTAAAACTTAGACTAATTTAAAATAAAAGTGTAACTACCTTCACGTTTCTCTTAAACTTGGTTGTTATTTAATCAAAATTGGGGTCTCAGCGAATTTAAATTACCTGTACTTGTTCCTTAAAAAAATTGCAAAATCATATGCATTTTAATTTTGATTAAATCTTTGTCAAATATTGTTTATAACATATATATGAACAAAACATGCATTTTAAAATTGGGCTCCTTTCAGGCCAATTGGCCACTGTGATGGACAAATTAATTAAGTCCATCCAGATGGACACAACCGTTAAGTGTAAATGTCCATGTCAGTGGACATGTTTTTAAATTTTGTAATAAATAAACTGTATAGGTCTTATGAGTAGTATATATCGTTATTTGAAATTATTAACATGCTTTTCATGAATAAAATATAATATTTTGATCAAAAATTCACTTTATCACAAAGAAAATTAAACTTTTCTTACCTAGCAGCAAGAACACGACTTCACTTTTTTATCACTTTGAACTGAAAGCATTTCAATCTGTCAAACAAAGAAAAAAGCGGGAAACATGAACGTATTCAGAGAGAAATAAGTATCTACTCAATACATTGCAAACAAAATGTTGTCTCTTACTCTTACGAGCTAAAAGATATCGCGAGTTGAAAATGATGTCCATCCCAATGGACAAGGGGTCTCAAAGGGTTAAGAGAAACGTCCCGTTTCTTCGAATTGTTTTGTTAAGCGTTTAACCCACATACTCCGGGTAATATTTTTTTTTCATTTTCTTAATATTTGCTCCATTGAGTTGATCTAGTCAGCAGATATTTTATTTTATATTAAGTTTACCAAAAACTATCCTGAAAAGTGAAATTTTAAGACGTGACATTATGTTACACTAGGAATACTATGTGTTGAAACATGTCTAAAAAAAAAAAATTCAAGACCAATGAAAGAAGTCAAAATTATTTAAATATATTTTATATTTGAAAATAAATTATTCTTTTGTATGATATGTATAAAAGCAATAATAGTGCAATGCAACATCGCATTTATTACATTTTGATGGTGCATTTTGATGGCACACCCGGCATCTTGTCCGCTTATCTTGCCTTATTATGATGTGATTCATTCGATCATACCTCCCAGCAAGATTTTCTACAGTAGATGGGCGGGATGACATCTTCTTGAAAGGGATTCTATTTTCTTCTATAAGACATAGAACAATGCGATGGCGAAAACCTAGCTGGTCAAGTTTTCCCCCATTAAACTTATGTAGCTGCCATGCATTAGTAGCTGCCATTTCTATGCAATGGGTTATTAAAGGGAAGTACCACTTTTTTCCTCGAATCTCACACCTGTAAAGGCTTATGTTTTGGTCTGACCGATCTACACCTCCCATTTCCTTATTGTAAGTACTTTTAGCTTTCGGCTGTTCTATGCTAATGTACCTTTTGTCCGATTTGCTGAATCGTTTGGCCATTTGTGTAGGTAGAGCCGGCACTATGTTGGAGGCAATATGGACTTCACTGTTATCATTCCATTGAATGAGTACAACTGTTCCATTTTCGATTGTAGCATAATCATAGAAGCCCCTTTTAGTTTTTGTAGTAATTTTTTGGAAGGGATAATTTCTAATCCTATTCTTTCTTATGGTTCCAATGGCCCCAATATTTCTCGATCTTAATTCATCCAAAAGTTGTCGAAAGAAATTCGACAATCAAAATTGAATGGTCTATCCTTCAACAGACGGTCACAAAATTTCAAAACTACCTTCGAGCCAAGGGGGTAACCATTGCACAAATCATCCACAGTAGTCTGTTTTCCTTGATAGGGGTCAAACCATATTATATAGCCATTCACAGTTGCGCCTACCCAAATTTTGTATCCCCGTCTTATAGGTTTCTTATGCATAAACTGTTTTGTGCTATGGCGACCAAAGTACGGCACCATGGCTTCGTCGACACTATATGCAGTTTTTGGTGGTGCAAACTTAAGGAAGTTATTGTGCAGTACTTCAAATAAAGGTCTTACTTTGGCGAACTTATCACTGCTTTCGAGCTTATTGTTATCACAAACATGTAATGCTGACATGATAAAATTAAATCGATCGCGGGATAAACATTCTGCAGCTCCTTTTGAGTAAGTATCCAAAGCTTTCTCCCAATACATTCATCGCCTGGAAAATCCATTGTAACCGCTATGCAAAAGAATCCCTACAAAGGTCTTCATTTCCGCAAGAGTTACATTTCCAATTAAATTCTTCTTCGCAGCGTATACATTGGTATGATGGGTTATCAGATGCCACACTTCTGCGTCAAAAAATTGTGAAAATTCGTCGTTTGGAAGTAGCTGATTTTTTGCCAAAGCCATATCTACATCATGAATTTTTACTCCACTCTTCAAGTCAACTTGTGAATTCCATTTGTAAGTTTGCTTCTGATAGGGCTTCTGGATTCTTGGCATGGACGTCTTGAGAATAGCGAGGGGTATTTCATCTTCTGATTCCCATTCACTCTCACTGTCGTCATCTCTCATCTGTACAAATAGCGCCGGGGCTTCGAGGTGTTGTCTTGGCAAGTTATTAACAATCACATTATCGTCATCACCGGAGTCTTCATCTGTCATGTAATCATTTGCATTATTGGGTGGCAAAATGTAAAAATTTTAATTTTCTAGTTCATTGTCCTCTTCTAGAACATCCTGAATTTCGTTAACGGTTAAAAATCTTAAAATATAAAAACACAAAAGAATAGTAGTACTCCTACTGATACATTGTGTCACAGTAATTTTTCAAGCGCAATAATATAAGAAATATTAACTGCATTGGAAAAATTACTTTTCTAATTTAAAGCTGCATTTATTGTAAATATAAATAATGCAAGAAATTATCTCCACATCAATAAGTAAATAATATATTACTTACCTTTTACTGCACATTCTAAACTTTTTTAAAAATTTAAAAAAAAGCCTGCTATGGACGTTTGCAATTTGATTTATTTTGCTGTTACATAATGTATCGGTAGGAGGAAGTGGGTTAATATTGTCATTCATTTCCAAAAAAATGATTTCATCAGATTTGTTTCTGTATTCTTGTTTATACGTTTGCCAACGTGTTATAATTTTATACAATGCAATTATTATTATAAAACTTATAATTAAACATACAATTGTCCAAAGCATTGGATGTTTTTTAATCTCTAATTTCATTGAATTTATTACATTTATATATTCAAATTTTAATTCATTATTTTCAGATTCTATGTATTTAATGACTTTATATTTATTCAAATGATTTGTTTTTAAATAGTTTGAAATAATGACTGTCGGATTTTCATAAATAGTGTTGTCGACTAAAGTGCTGTTTTCAAATGTTATTAAATATACGCCTTCAACATAATGGCCATCTACGAGGGGCGTTCAATATATTCTCTTTATCGGGGTGAAGCTGTGTTTATATATATAAATTGACTTATTTATCAAGTAATACTATTATTTTAGTGCATTCATGTAAAATTTCATATAAATGTGATTATTAATTCGCGTTTTATCTCTAGTAAAACAGAATCATAATGGCAACTGAGACGATGATGGTGAAAATTGAGCATCGCGCTGTAATTAAATTTCTCACTAAGCAAGGAAAAAGTCAAAAAAACTATTCATGAAGAGATGGTGGCTGTTTAACAGGGTTCCGCACCTTCATTATCAACTGTGCAAAAGTGGTCAAGTGAGTTCAAGAGAGGCAGAGAGAGCATTGAAGACGACCCCCGCTCCGGCGCCCCGGCTACTGCTTGTACGGGAGAAAGCATCAAAGAAGTCGAAAAACTTGTTCTTGAGGATGCCCCAATAAAGGTGAAAATGATGGCAGAGATCACCATGCTTTCAATTGGTACCATTCACACCATTCTTCATGACCATCTTAACCTTTCAAAGTTCAGTGCAAGGTGGGTGCCACGAATCCTCACAGTGCCTCAGAAAAAAGTGAGAATCGCATGCTGTAGAGAGCTTTTGGAGATGTGTAGTGAGAACGCGGACGATGTTATGGATCGAATTGTTACTGGGGACGAAACATGGGTCAACCACTATGACCCTGAAAGCAAACAAGAGTCCATGCAGTGGCATAAAAAAGGAACAGACCACCCGAAGAAGTTCAAAGTCACTCCGTCTGCCAGGAAGCTCATGGCCACAGTTTTTTGGGACTCAAAGGGAATCTTGCTCATTGAGTACAAAAAAAAGGTGAAACCATCAACGCCACATCCTACGCTTCCACTTTGCATAATTTGCGGGAGGAAATTAAAAAGAAAAGACGGGGTAAACTCGCAGCGGGTGTGTTGCTTCTTTATGGCAACGCTCCTGTTCACACGGCGCGAGTTTCCAAGGCTGCTGCGCGAGATTGTAGTTTCGAAGAAATCCAACACCCACCCTATAGTCCAGACCTTGCCCCTAGTGATTATTTCCTGTTTCCGGATTTGAAAAAATGTCTTCGTGGAAAAAGATTTTCGGATGAAGAACTCGAGTCGGCAATAAATTGGTATTTTGCAGAGAAAGAGGAAATTTATTTGTTTGAGGGTTTAAAAAAGCTTATCTGAAGATGTAATAAATGCATTAATGTTAGGGGAAATTATATTGAAAAATAAAGACAATTTAAATTGAATTGGTATTTTGCTTCATATCGATACCGAGAATATATTGAACGCCCCTCGTATATAATCTCACTTCATGAATATAGTAAATATATAAAAATAAATATAGTTATTTAATGAAAAACTTACATGGATTCCGCTGTCGATGTGCGCACAGGACTGCTTCTCCGCTGTTTATCTATTAGTATTGAGTGAGAGTGTATATTAGCTGTAATGATGAGTGCCCTACCACTGCAAGTGAAGTGAAAAGAAAACACGATGAAGAATCCTCAAGTACCGACTTGGAACAGTATACACGACCGAAACACTAAACATAGGCTGAACAATCGAACTCACAGGGTTCGAAGCACTGCAAATGTGCTTTCCTGTTGCTATATGATTACAATTCCCGGGGATCATATGCCGCCTTGGTACTCCAAGGGCCGATAATCAAATAAAGGGGGGAAAAAATGAAGGAAATCTAAGAGTTTTCCGAAAAGATATCAAATTATACCGATAACGACGCGAGGGTGTAATGAACTTTCGCGATCGAGTATTAAATGCACACAATGCTTCTTAATTTAGAACTTATAGATATCATTTTACTACGTTAGGCGTATGCGTACAAACGAAACTATTCTACATACTTAAGTTAAAGAAAAACCAACAATAAGGAATACTAATGGATTATGATTAATTTTTATCCTAAAGCACTGCGTTCGTAACGCTATTACACTTTATTTCATGCGTCACGGATCACAATTTGCGATGCGGACGGTGCTGCTGCAACGATGAGATGATGTTCTTGTTGTTGCTGCTCATAACGTGCGTGGTTTAGCGGCTGCTGCTGATATGCCGCGGTGAGACGCAATTCGATGACGATGTTGTGAGGCCGCTGCAATTGCGGGCGTTGTTCGAACTCTTATCTGCGCTTTCCAAATCCTTTGAGCCCATCACACCGCGTATGGTTCCGCGTTCGTGGTGAGCCTTCGGTACTGGTAGAGGAGATGAATCTCCTTGACACCTGCGTGAGGAGAAAACAGAACGGTTCAGCTTTACATTGCCAAGTTGGAACGAGCAATAATTTATTTGCCAGCGGATAAAGTTCGTGGAAGGGTGGGACGGGGATGTAAGGTCGTCTCCACTCACCTGCTGTGTTGCAGGACGTAATTTGGTCTGCGCAAGACGTTTCGCCACACGTGGATCTGCTTCCACGTTTCGGGATACGTATCTCTGGCGAGGGTTATGAACGCTGACGCGTTGAATATGTACGCCCTCGACGGGATTCTCGATTGCAAATGCTGGCTGAGTCTGCGCCGACGCTACGGTCGCTAATCCACCGAACGTATCTGCTGGATGGAGGACAATTACTCCGAGGTTTACCTCCGATGGCCACTGCATCCTTCTAAATATCCTACGCTGTGCTTATACTCTATTTATTTCATTGCATACTCACGCTTAATCATGGTTAAGTAAAGGTAGCCTCGCCACGAACGCATGCGCTCGGGTGCTTTCGCCTCTTTGATTTTCTTTTGTTCTTTTCTCCGTCTTTTTATTTAATTTAAGTGATTTGATTTCTTTATGTTTCTTCTTGAATTGTGCTTCTTTCTTATTTTATTTTATTTTACGTATATTGTTAGCTTGTTTAATATGTGTGTAGATTTCCATGTACTGTATATATACTTGTTAATAAATCCCATTTATGCCCATTGGTGCGTTAACGCACCAAAATACATAGTTTTCATTTTTGAATTTTAATTTTTTTTTTATTACACCTAAGTAGGCTGTTAATGGCTAATTTAGTTTTGCAAATAGTAGGCTTTATCATTTGCGTCATTACAAGTTCATAAAAGTGCTGAAAAGTTGGAGTTTTGTCTTAAAATAAAAAAATATATATTTGGAAAAAAAAATCTCAATCTATATAGCAAAATGGCAGAGTAAGTAAAAATCAACAGTGAAAAGTATATAATTTAAAATTATTTGTTGAGATAAAATGTACCCAAATATATCAAAACAATAATAAGACAATAAATGTAATTGTGGAACATGTTACAACAAATGAAATTAGCATGGTGCGTTAACGCACCAATGGCATATGCGGCTATAATAATCGCTGTTTTATTCAATGTAGGCAAAAAAGTCGTACGGTGGGAGAAATTTTCGAAATTCTCGAAAACTTAACCGACGATGATAACATTCCGAACCAAGTGGTAATAACTCCGCCAGAAGATGATTACCTTACCGATGAGGAATCAGGAGAGGAGGAAAATTTGGATGCCAACCGACTGGGCTGTAAGCAGCTTAGAGCTTGTGGAGAAATGGAGTTTTTGACGGAAAATGACTATGTAGAAGCTATTCCGGAAGTACCTTGTGGATCAACAAAAGCCAAAAAAGTGATTCAGGAATGGAAAAGTGGAAACGAAGATAGTCTTCCACTCAACAGTCTGATAAATACCAATATTTTTTCTGAAAACAGTTATCTTAAGCCACTTACGTTATCTTCGGAGAGTCATCCGATAGAGTTTTTTTAGCTTTTTATTGATAAGGAAATCATCGATCTCATCGTTCAATACTCAAAGTCATATTCCCTGGTAAAAAGGAATAAAGCTTTTGATGTTGATCTAGATGAGATTTACACATTCCTTGGTATATTAATCATTAGTGGATACAATCACGTTCCAAGAAAACGAATGTTTTGGGAAACTCGCGAAGATTGCCATAATGACCTAGTTGTTGAGGCAATGCGCAGAAATTAATTTGAAGACATTTTCTCAAATTTATATTTCGTAGATCCAAACACTAAATACTCGTACTCTCCAACAGATAAAATGAAAAAAGTAAGACAGAGAAATAATGACAAAGAAACGATTAAAGCTGGCGAAGCTGGCAGGATCGCCATGTAATGGAAGTCTGTTTCTATATAGAATTATAGGTTAAATGTGGAATAACTCGAATGACTTCCCAGTGGATGATCGATACAACGTGGTAAGACAGGCAGGCACGAATGCCATAGGGATCTGCCAAAAAGAATAGAAACACAATAGTTGAGAGTCTAAAAGAATCTATCCTTATTCTTAAAAATACTAAGCCTTATATACTAAATTTTCCCTCCCAGCATTACCGAAACACATTGATACGGAAATTCGGTCGCATGCCATAAAATCAAATCATGTCAACATACTCATCCACATTGTACTTATTCAATTGCCACCCAAAGCATAGATCGTGCAATTCATCGATCCAGTTACAATGTCAGTGTAATCGCCAGATGTTCTATCCATACTTTCTGTATGCGATACCCGACACTGTAGTGTGGCTATGAAATCCGATTGTTATGTCAGTGGGTCAGTGGTGCTTATGAGCCACTTGACTTGGAATGTAAGCACAAAGTAGGAAGTGATATTTGATTTGTGTGCATTGTCATGCAGTACAATGTAGGAGTATGGAATTATATCGGACCACATCTGGTATCTTATCGAGTTCTTCGAAATTGTTTCTGAACTCGGGGTTTATCTCTTGGTCTTGAAAGACGTGGTTTCCGGTATTCGTGTTCATCATAGAGCTGATGATACCGGAGACGGTATTACAGGCGGCTGAGTCTGTAGATTAGCGGGATTCTCCTGTGTTGGAGATCTCTGTGGTGGGGGTTGATTTAATGGTGGGGGGACGTTCAGAACGGGAGGGCGGATGATGTTGGGGTTTGCCATTGTGTCTATTTAGTACAGACAAGTTTAAAATTTAACTGCTTTTACTTAATTTTATAAATACATATAGAGTTTCACAAATTTATCTTAAAATTATTTTATTTTTGAAAGGGTGAGAACACAACAAAAAAAATTTTTAGATCTCTTATATGTAGGTGCTTCTCTTCAATCCTATAATTGATTATTTCAGAATTATATTGTTTTGGAAAACAAAAAAAAAATCTACTTTCAATATCAGTTTGTTGGTTTTTTTTTCAATATATTTTATTTAGGTATTACTCGAATTCCTTTGTTTCTGTAAGGAGGTTCTTGTAAAAGACTTCCATAGGAAAATTATGTTATCGAAGTACAGGCACGAATGCCATTGGTATTGCCATATAGAGAAACAATCAGTTTAAAAGCTAAATTGAATCTGATTATATTCTTTAAATTCTAGTTCTTACATACTAATTTCCCTTCCACCAAACCGATACACATCGATACAAACAAATTAAATTTAGTCATCATACTCATCCACATTGTACTCATGACACACTTCTTGATTACTCATCACCCAATTCACCCAATTCACCGAATGCATCGATCCACTTACAATGTCAGGGTAATCGCCAGATATTCTATTCATACTGTCTGTATGACATTGTAGTGTGGCGATGAAATTTGAATGCCATGTCAGTGATTCAGTGGTGTTTACGAGCCACTTGACTTGGACTGTGATGGAATTGGTTTGTTGGGTTCATTACAATATATTTGTATTGTCGGGTAATTACTCTTCCGACGACAGGGGAGCGAATCTGAAAAGAATGGTTCCAGAAAAATAAAGGGACACTAACACAAAAGCTCTGTTTAAGCGTATGTACTTTATTCTTAATTTATTCTACTTTATAAATTTATGAATTGTTTGTTTACAAGTCGAGCCGAACCGAACCGCTGCGAGGTTAATTAAAAGACTGCACCGCCGCACACAGGCGGATTTTCCAAAAAACATGGCCAAAATAATTTTTTTTGTGTTTGGTAGCTAATTATTGTAAAAATTCATCACAAAAAGATAGTAGTAAATAAAAAACATTTTTTTAGTAAACTTTGTACAATTTTATTATACATATTAGAAAAACTACAAAAAAAATCACGAAAAAATAAAGAATTTAAATTGTATGAAAAATAAGAAAAAGATAATAAAAGGTAATGAAAATATTGAAATTTTAAATTTTATTTGAATAAGTAAGAAATAAAATTAAAAAAATGTTTCATTGCTAATAATCAGGGCCCGGATTTTCATGCTCTAAAAACCACAAAATATGCGCCTAAAATATGCACTTAAAAAGACTAAATATGCCATAAAAAATCCAAAATATGCCATAAAAAATCCAAAATATGCCATAAAAAATCCAAAATATGCCAAAAAAAATCCAAAATATGCCATAAAAAATCCAAAACCTGCTGCAAAAATATTCAAAATTAAAGGAAAAAACATTGAAATAACAAAAAAAAATTCAGTCTTTTATTCATACAAAGTTTTCACAGCAAAAAGTAAATAAAATTAACATAAAATATAAAATTCAGGTAGGTTTAAGAAAAAATAAATAGTATTACTAATATGTACATTAGTTTAGTAAGTAGGTTTTGTTAGCATGAATCATGAAATTTTTTCTGAAGTTTTCAAAACTGAAACCTTGGCGATTTGGTCTCAAAAAACATTTGTACATGGAAAATGACCTCTCCACGTCAACAGACGTTAGTGGAGCATTTATTAAAGAAACAATCTCATTTATTGAATATTGAATATCCAAGTACTGTTCTTCATTCGCATTTAAGGATAACATGGTGGAGATATTTTTCATTTTCTATTTCTATTTCTATTTTTTTACAAATAGATTGACCCATTGGAGACTCTACTGCATTAATTTTTGAAACTGCTTCGTCCATTAAATTTATTTGTTTTTTAAGCGAGTTCCACCCCTCTTATTTTACTATAGTCTCACTGAGAAACCCATAGTTTGAACTTATGAAAGCCAATTGGCTTTTTAATAATGGCTGGTTTAAAATATCTTTCGTTTTTTTAATTGAAAGAGCATCCAAGTCATCTAACTCCCTAACAACGCTATCAAACTGCTCAAAATATTTGGCATAATACAACACTGCGCTAATCCATGTTCCCCATCGTGTTATAATGGGCTGAGGTGGAAGAGGAATTTCCGGATATTTTTCTTTAAAAACTTCTACACGGGACGGAGCTTTCAAAAATATTTTTTTGCCGTTTGACACCAGTGTGTCAACATCTTTGAAGTTGGATCTAATTTCTTCAGCGACTCGGTGAAGTCCATGAGCCAGACAAGTGACATGAATTATTTTTGGATAAAATACTTTCAATGTACGACCTGCTTTCACCATATAAGGCGCTGCATCGGTTACAAACAAAAGGATTT
Source organism: Portevinia maculata (assembly GCA_949715645.1). Taxonomy (NCBI): domain Eukaryota; kingdom Metazoa; phylum Arthropoda; class Insecta; order Diptera; family Syrphidae; genus Portevinia; species Portevinia maculata. The sequence goes on along the minus strand of OX454530.1, from coordinate 5,383,859 downwards.
TATTTTTGTCTATATTGTCTCCAAATAAGTTTACAGATTCGTCTAAAGCTCGAGCGATTGTAGCGTGGTTTGTTTTCTCCAGCTCAATAACATTGGCTAAGTATTTCTTTTTGCTAATTTCTTCATCTTGATGTAAGACACCAACAACTACGTTAGCAACGAATCGACCCTGTATATCAATGGTTTCATCAATGGAAACCCACAAAAAATTATCTTTTAGATTCACTTTTATCTCATCGAAAACACGAGTAAACACTTTTTCAACATAGTTTTTTCTTATTGTAGATTCGTTGGGTATAATTTCTTTTGTGTACTTTTTGAAAAAATCTCTCAAATATGTGTTGTTAAGTTTTTCTAAAGGGATGTCGGCAGCAATGAAGGTTTCACATAAATCGACGCAAAATCTATTACCTGTGGTGGGTAATAAAAAGAGCTGTTGAGGCGAAGTGTCAGATACTCGTCCATAAAGTTCGATGTGTTTTTGGCTCTTGATGTGCTGATCAACTAGGAACTTTTTGTGGAATGCAACACCTTTGTTGCATATTTTGCAAAACAAAATACTGCCATCTGTTTTGAACACTTCTGTATTCTCCGACACATATTTTCGAAGTGTTGCCGCCACGGATGTGCTTTGCTTTGACATTTTATCTAAAATGATTTATTTTGCCTTAATTGAAAACAAAATATCGAAAATTTATGTTCTTACTTTTTCAAATAAACACTATTTTATTGGGAATACATTGACACATGGAATTGTTTTAAGTGCTGCCAAGTTGTCAATAGTTTTTTTTTCCAGATGAAAAATACAATTTTTAAGGTTCGTTTGCATTTTGTTGAAATCAATTTTTTAAGAGTGTTTAAAGTTTTTTTTTTGAAATATGCACGAAAAATATGCATTTATTTTTAAAATATGCTCAATAAGCCAAAATATGCATTTATATCAAAATATGCAAAAATATGCGCTAACGATTGAATGCCATTTTAAAGCAAATTTCTTAATTCGGATAACTATCCAATTCATTTGCTTCTAAGGCTGTCCAAAAAATATATGCATTTGCATAGAAATCCGGGCCCTGCTAATAATGTATAAATAGAGTAAAATATTTTCACTAATTTTAAGGCTCTTGTTGTGAATCTGAAACAAACTCTGTTTCCTCGATTTCTGGTTCTTTTAGGAATTGCAAAACTTTAGAAGGATAGGATTTAACATTTTTATGATTAATTTTTCTTAAACTACTGATGTATGGATCAGAAGAAACCAAAAGGTTATGGAAAATATCTTCCATATTTTGTTGCCTTGAAAACTTTCTTGAAAAACGTTCTCGAAAACGCTTGATGTCCTTGTTTCGGGCTTCTTGAGCTTCCTCTCCAAGCTGTCCAATTGGAAGAATAGCATCCGACAAAATTTCAGGACTATGTATTAAAATTTTGTGCACTGTTGTTGGCATATTGTACCACGGATAAAGGTGCACAAACTTCTTTGCTGTATCAATACAGTACTCCTTAAATTCATTTATTTTTATCGGGTAGCCACTAGATATTGCCAGTAGCACTATCCGAAAGCGATTAATTATGTCTTGATCTACGTTGGTTATTTGGGATGAAGTGGCAGAGTCATCAAAAAATCGGCGAGCAGTGTTCCCATCTTTTGTGCTGCCATAACCTGGTTTCGGTTTATCGACTAATAAACCCATTTGTCTTTGAAATGCTTCCTGAATCCTTTTCTTGTTGTCTTTAACATTTTTTTTATTTTCTTCACCACGTACTTGCCATTGTCTTATGACCAATTTATATGACTTTTTTAATTTAATGATTTTTTAATTTAAGTTTCTACAAAAACACTTAATCACAGTGACAAATATATGCAACTGGCTGTGGGCTGTCAAAATCTATATCTATATCCACATTCTTCTATTGCTCACCAGGGGTTTGCCTCCGGTTGTCAATTGTATCACCGAAGGCGCACGAAGTGTATCGTGTTCCCTGGTTCGAACATTAGCTTTCACACTGGATGAATAATTTTAGTTTCCCTAACGGTCCGCAGGTGGCGGTATAAAGATGAGATTCTAATTCGATTATGCAAATTAGGCAAACGAAGAGTTCTGAATTTAACTCTGTCCCTGTAACACAAATCACTAAAAGAAACCCTAGTTAATTATAAATACTTCGAAATACACTGTTTCACACACTATTGAGATAACGTAGATGAAGATAGTCAAAAGATATCGTTAAATCCTAATAGGGTCCGAAGGAGTGCACTGCTTCTAGAACGTCTGCTGCAAGATGCTAAGTGCAAAACAAGTAAAAATCACAAAAGCGAAGATATATATAGATGACTCAGCGTTTCGAAGATTCTTCACAAATTTAGAACACTATGAATCTGCTCTATTTTGATGGTTATGAAATCACTTTATGGTCAAATATAATATTATGCGAATGATTAATGGTCAAATATAATCTACATACGTCTACATAAATGAACTTAACACTAGCTTACGGACTTTTACTGCTGCAGTTGATGGTATAGCTGTGGTTGCGGATACGCTGTCGCTTCTAGAGATTAAGCGACCCGTTCTCGTGCTGATGAAGACTCTGGTCTCGTAGTGTGCCGATCCGCTTGTGGATTCCGGCGCTGTCCGAATATTTCGGGTGCTGACCATATGTATTTACGGGTGGTGAAAGTAATTCTTCGTCTGAACGACGCACAGTGGGGCAGAAATACCTTATGAACGGCGATAATTATAAATGTTTTTGTGAATTAAAATAAAATATATTTTTCGAAAGGTTTTTGATGTGTTGAATTCAAATTCAAGTAAAAAATTCATTTAAAACATTCTTACATATTTTTTTAGTCAATTATTCATCATTTTGATTGAAGATAAAGCAGATTTAAATATCTAAAAAAAAAGGTTAACAAAAATGATATGTATGTAGGAACAGAAAAAACTTCCCATATACCAAGAACAACTTCGAAACCATTCAGGAGATATGTAGAAAAAGAACTTTTCAATTAACTTAATCTTTATTTTACATTTTACATACAAGCAAGTGAACGATTTATAATTTGAGTTGATAATCTTTATTCTAACCGGACCGTCGACCGTACCGCAACTCTGCTCCAACAAGACTACCACCTTCTCGCTTCGTTTTCTCGCTTGTTGATTCATCCCAGCCAATCCCATAGTCCAAACGCACTCAAAACCTGGTGCCAAGTCCATAGTTTTACTATCAAAGTCAGGGCCATCCACCCACCGCACGCGCCCAGTATGACCAATGCTAGTTTCAACGGCGTCATTGTATTGCTACATGACAAACGATGATCGTCTTTGCTTTTATGACCGCAGATCTAGGTCAACACATGCATTCCGATTTCAATGATGGCATTCCACTCATGATGAATCAATGGGTATTACATTGTCGCAGTTTCGACTCGAAACGAAAACGAAAACCAATTAAGGGTCGACCACCGAGCCCACGATGTGTCATCACGATCATACTATTGAAGTATAAACAATACGGCCGGTCGACGCTCTAAAAGTAAACAAATACGGTCGACGATCTAAAAGTAAACAAATACGGTCGACGATCTAAGAGTAAACAAATACTGACGACTGTAATAGAATATGAACTGTCTAAAATACAAACTGTGTCCCAATTAGAACTTAATACAAACATGCAAATGAAACTTATACACATTGTAATCGAATAATAATACAGAAAAGAATTGAAAAAGATACGACCTGCTACTGGCATGCACCTTGTAGGTTATACATTCCTACATGTATAATATATGATATGTATAATATATGTATACATACATATATATATATGTATATATGTATGTATACATATAAAAACAACGCATTTACCTTTGTTTGGTGTTGTAAATAAATTATTTGTATAATTTATGATTATTCTGAGTTCGAAAAATAGTCGATAATTTCAGTCTGCGGCTGGTTGTTTAAATCAGGCTGTATAAACATTTATTTCATATTTATTTCATATTTATTTACCAAGATAATAGTTTCACAGTGAGATTAAATCTCATAATTAGTGAGGGCTTTACAAATATAGCTTTAAGAGCTTTAGCGGTAAGTAGATTAGAATTATTATATATAATTACATACATTAAATGGAAAACATAAATATAGATACATTGATTACATAAGTTAATAGCATTTAGTGACATACATATGTGTATATTATATTTATAAATCTAATATTATATACATATTATTATATTTATAAATCTATTATTATTTTCACACATCACTTGTCAAGTGTTTAAAAAGTTTATTTTTGAATATGCTTGTGTTAGTGGTTCTCCTTAATGCAATGGGTAATGAGTTCCATAGGAGAGTGGCATGGACAAAGAATGTGCGCTCAGATTGAAGGCAATTGAATCTGGGCCTTATCAATATAGCTGTTCTATGTGAGCTAGCGAAACTTAGTCTGCTATGCAAGTACTCCGGCTGTTGGGTCTGCATAATACCGTGCAAGAGGATAAGTGTTCTAAACTTAATCAGGTTGTCGAGAGTAAGGCCCATTATCTGCAGAGAGTAACTAGATATGTGGTCGTTATATCGTTTTTTAAAGACGTATCTTGCTAGGTTATTGTAAATGACATTCAACTTGCGCCTAGTGTTGTAGTCAACATAGCAAAAAACCTCGCAACCATACATTAGGATAGGTAATAACAGGGATTTAGCGAGTAACATCTTAGTTTTAGTGGGTAGAGAACTTTGTGTGGACCACAGAAGTCGGAGACCACTATACACCTTTCCAATTGTAGCTGCAACATGATCGGTCCAAGTGAGTGTATCATTGAAGACTATCCCCAGATTTTTGGCCCTATGAACATATTCAATGGGTGACTGTCCTAACAAAATTGGCGGAAAAGTGGATGCATCTAATTGACGCTTATAGATACAAAGGGTCTTTGATTTTGAGGGATTAAGCGATAAGTTATGTTTGAGAGCCCACTGCTGAATGACTTCTAGATCTTCGTTGATTAACTCAATGGTACTACTTATCATATCCAACGGACAGCACTTAAGTAATTGAACATCGTCAGCGAACATGTGCGCAGTACAATGTTTTATGAGTTGGGGGAGCTCGTTTACATAAAGTGTAAATAATAAGGGACCGAGAATGGAACCCTGTGGGACACCGGCAGGTACCCCGAGGAATGATGACACTAGATTTCCTACAGCCACACATTGCTGACGACCCGTTAAGTAGGAATGTAAGAGTTTGACTGACAGATGAGAAAATCGAAAACTATGCAACAGTTTCTTACAGAGAAGAGAATGGTCCACCGTATCGAATGCTTTTGAGAAGTCCAACAACGTCAAAAACGTAGGGCAGTTGGCGTCCAGCCCTTTGCGAATGTCGTCGGCAACTAGTAACAGTGCAGTCTTACAACTTCTTTTTGCACGGAAGCCGGATTGGGCGGAACTCAACAGGTTGTTGTGACTAAGGTGTGCTTGCATCTGCTTTAGAATCGCCTTTTCAAATGCTTTGGATAAAAACGGTAGTATTGCGATTGGTCTATATTCAGGGTTAATCCGGTGTGTCGATTTAGGTATAGGAATTATCTTAGCCCTTTTCCACGAGGAGGGGTAATCACAGGTCATAAGTATTTGATTAAAAATATGAGTGATATATTTAAGGAGGAAAGGAAAGAGGAGCTTTAAAAATTTAGGATTTATTTCATCCAAACCTATTGCATTTGATTTAACCGATAGCAGTGCTTCGACAACATCTTCATCCGTTAAGCGATTAAAATTAAAGTTATTTGTATTATCACTAGCTTGGCTACACTGATTCGTAGTCCGCAAATAATTGTAATATTGCGTTGACGGTTCGGAAACTGACACAAACTGCGAGTTAAGAACATTACAGTCAACGTCAGCAGGTGCACTTGATCGCTGTTTTCCATTTCCTAATTTGCGCAACTTTTGCCAAATCACTTTTCCAGGCTGTATTTCAGGGTTCAGGAATTGTTCGTAGTGGCGGCGCTTTGCGGCCCTTATACGAAGAACCACTAAGTTGCGAAAAGACCTGTAGGATTCATATAGAACAGACAGCTTGTGTCGTTTCCAACGAGCATAAGCGATATCACGTTTTTGCATCAAATCTAATAGAGATCTATTAATCCAAGGCGGGGAACTGGGTATATGGGTCCTTCGCCGGAGAGGACAATATTGATCAAAGAGTTCTTTTATGTTATTTTCCAGGAACAATACCTGCTGACTTACTGATGGCATTAAGTAAATTTCGTCCCAATGAATTCGGATGACGTCGGACCTTAAACTTGAGTAATCAATATGTTTGAAATCTCTATAAGTGATAACATTTACAGTTGCGTCTAATGGAATATCATAGGTTAGATATATCAAATCGTGTTTGGAAAACCCCGGCGCTGTGAGTTGACTGTAACACATAGTTTTATTACTGTGATTTACGAAAAACACATCTAGAAGGGTAGCAGGATCGCATGCAAAATGTGTCGCAGCTGATACATTGACAGGTGTTAGGTCAACGCTCTTGAATTTGTCAATTAAGTGTGCAGAAGCACCGCTGTTAAGCAGATTACAATTCAGGTCACCCGAAATGATAATGTTAGGAGTAGAGCAAGAGATTTCTTCCAGAATGCTTATAATTGGAGAAATATCTAAGTATTTATTTGGTCTGTATATCACTCCAAGCAGCAAACGCTCAAGGCCACAAGTAACATTAAGGAACAAATATTCGATTATACTGTTGTCGTTTGACTTGTAAACAACATTGCCTCGCAGGCCGTCGCGCAAGTAAACAGCCACACCTCCACCCACCCGAACAATTCGATCACTTCGAAAAAGCTCATAACCATCCATATTATAAGCCACATCTGGAACATCAGGAAAAAACCAAGTTTCGGATACACAAATAATGTCAACACTAGAGTTAATGAACAGCAGACGAAATTCATCAAGTTTCGGATTTAAGCTCTGCGCATTGATATGGCAAACGTGGAGGCCTTTTTTCTGCGAATGCAAAACCCGAATCATTTGGTACAAATTCGCATCCCTGACACTCGCCCCAGAACCGGTCACCACATTGCGATTATTTAATACCATAGAGAATAAAAACAAAATTATTAGTTAACACAGGAGAAACAAAAACACAAGCAAAGCGGCGAAAAGCAAAGTGAATTATTAAGAGAGAATAAACTATGGCCATTGATAAATAGAAAAAAGAATAATATAAAAAACAGCTAGAGAAATAGAAGAGAGAATAATATAAAAAATAATAAGAGATCAAATAGTTGCGGTATTCGTTGTAAATTGAATGCATATCAGCGTTTATGTTTAGCTGCAATGTCTTGTTGTTCTTCATCACTTATTTGGCATCTCTCGGCAACGGCAGTTAAACAGTCGAAGTCGGCAACGGCTTCACATTTCGATAGCTTCAGAATCAAATGGAATTTTTTTTGATGGTTTTCTAACTCTCTGGTTGGTAATGAAAGGATCAGAAGATATTGACATTCGGTTCATAATGTCTGTTAATGTGTCTGCGACTGAAATGCTCTCTGAACATCTTGAAATCCTTATTTCGGGCTTCTAACGCTTCTTCACTCAATTCTCCAATGGGTAAAACACTTTGAGAAACTATTTCATGTCCATGAATTAGAATTTTATGAACTGAAGTGCTCATATAGTACCAAGGATACAGCAATACAAACAACTTTGCAGTTTCTAGACAATAAATTTTAAATTTTGGAACATCTATATTAAATCCACTTGACAAACACTGCAGAATTATGTGAATTTTTTTATCAGATTAACATCTATACCAATTATTTCACTTGATTTAATATAGTTTTTAAAAAAAACGTCTAGCTACATTTCCTGTGTTTGTGTTGCCATATCCTGGCTTTGGTCGATCAATTTTTAACCCTAATTCTTTTTCGAATGCCTCTTGAATCCTTGATTTGTTTTCAGCCACACAATCTTCTGTCCCTTTCGATTTACGCCATTCTTTCACAGGCAGTTTATAGGCAACGTTAAGCAGGCATTCGAACATTCTTATCCATGCATGAAGAACGGATATTCCAAATGATAGAAATTGATGAGAGATCGGAAGTGATACCATTTTTTCAATATTATTGAAGTCATTGGATGTTGCCTGACAAAGATAACATCTCTGAGCAGAGCGAACACCACTCAGACTATTACACAGCTTGCCATCAACCATTGAAAGTATCAATTGGTGTTTGACTATATACTCTCTATTCTCAATAATTATTTTTGTTGGTTCGAGTTCATTTAATTGCAATAGAATAGATTCGTTGTCCCTGTTGATTAATGAATCTGTTTCCTTCTCGAAAGTTATTTTTATAGGCCTGCAGTACCTAGGAGAAGAAGGACAAGGATTCTTCCAAAATACATTTAATGTGCTCGATAACTTTAGTGGTACCAAACAAGTTATAAATACAAATTTGTCATCTGCATCAGTGATGGAAAATGAACTTTTCAGATTGTACTTTTCACAAGTTAAAATTGTATCTTTTAGGACGGATGTGTATCTTTGTAGTTGTGGAAATTGATAGCTATACGAATATTAGATAAATATGTAAAAATAATGTAAAACACATTATATTGCTCCTCTTTGCCCTTGAAATAAAACAAATCGATATCATTTTGAAAACTTTATTGGTGACATACCATATAAACATAGATATGTAATAAAAAAAAAATAAACATCGTTTTGGAACACAAAAAAATTCAGACTTTTAAAGGCAAAATTAATAATTTATTATTAGTTCAGTCTCACTTCAATACTTAGGAACATTTATTTTTTTATTCTATTAGTGCGTCTTGATCAATATCGATTATTTGTGAATTCTTTTCTAAAAGACATTTTTCAATTTTAAAGTTATGACATGCGTCATTTCTCAACAAATTTTTGGTTTCGATTAAAGCTGAACAAGTTTCAACCTGAAGCCGATTTCTGCACTTATTTTTTATTAAATTTTGATACGAAAAAATTCTTTCCACACAAGCCGAAGAATGTGGTATTGAAAGAATGCCTTGAGCTATTCTATATATGTTCTTAAACATAAAATCACCACATTCATTTTTAATGAGGCTAACCTCAGTCCAAAACCTTGAAATTGGTGCATTTTTTAAAGATTTTAAATGTTCCAAGTCGGCTAGGGCACGATACTCATTATTAACGACATCAATTTTTGAAATTTCATCATCAGGAAAAACTTTGAGTACTATTTTGGTGATAGAAATGGTTTCTCCTGAAATAACATGGTGTGGCGAAAAATATTTTATAGAATTAAGCACTTCGTCTTCGAAATTTATTCTTCCCCTGAGGTCTTCCACAAACGCCATGTAATAATGTTTTGCATGTAATTTAAGTTGGTGTATTTCATGTTCTGGCACATTTTCCGAGGAACAATAAATTTCACAGGCTGACCCGCAGAAGATCTGATCTAAAGGAAGATGATTTTCGTTTATATTCAGATTGCCAAAACTGGTCTCATCAATTGTTTTTTTAACCATGAAATTGCGGCAAATTTGCCGAAATAAATATTTCATACGAGTCATAAAAATATGAATCCTTGCCTCCTCCGACTGCATTTCTAAATTGATATCGTTAATAATTTTTAGAATATATGATAAGAAATAGAAATAAAGTTTCATAAGTTTGCTGTTTAAATGGAAGGTAATTAAGTTAATATTATTATTTTTAAATTTTGCTTCAAAATCTTCTAAACCAAAATAATGCGTCAAAGCAACCCATTGCTCAAGAATTCTTTCAATCGCAGCCTATCAAACACAATGAGAAATTAAATACAGTAATTATTGCTTTAACAGCTGACAACCTACCTGGCGAGAAAGCCATCGAGTTGTGTTATGTTTTAAAATGGTATGCAATTCTATACCAAAATGTTGCTGAAAATGTTTATATTCTTCTCTTCTAACTGAGCTGTTGCTAAAGTGATGATTGATACATTTTAAAAGCTTGTCAATATCTTCTGGCAATTTGTTTGCGGCAGCCTTGGAAGACAAATTAAGGATGTGACATACGCATCCATTGACAATTAGCTTTGGAGCTATTCCTTTTAGTTTAGCTTGAACTCCACCGGTATTCCCCATCATCACTGAGCAATTGTCAGCAGTGAAACCAATTAAATTTTTTAGAAAAATATTCTTTTCCCGAAAAACAGCTTTCAAAACTTCAAAAATTCCATCGGATGTGCCATCCTTAAGCTCCACAAGCGCAAGAAACATATCTCTACATTTTGTATCGAAAACACGTATAATAATTGCCAAATTTTTCTTCACAGTAATGTCATTGCTCTCATCTATAAGTATTGAAAAATACAGATTTTTTGTAATATGGGAAATAATATTTGAGTTGTGTGGCCCCAATAAGTTTTTTATTATTTGTTGGTTCTTCTTCCGATTAACAACCATCTGCTTTACTATCTGGGAGTCCGGGACATTGTGCTTTAGCAATAAGTTTAAATGATCCAAGCAACTGAATGGCAGGTTGTGCTCAGCCACAAATAAACTTAGTGAAATTTCAAATTTTTTTACCATTTCCGTTACTTTCTTGCCGCTCTCATCAGATTTTAGCAAGTTTTCTATTTTCGCTGTATTCTGTGACGCCGCAAGATACCTTTGGTGTGAATCGCAACTTCCATGTCTTTTAATATGGGCCAACCCCCCAACAATTGGTATGTTGCAAACTTTACACGTTTTTCCTTGTCTGGTGGGCACGGTTGCCACACTACAAAAAAAAATCCTACCAAACATTCCAAAATAACCTACCAACTCAAGGAAAAACCTACCAAATCAAAATTTGATTTTTTTTAAAAGCGTAAACGTCGTTTTTGAAAATATAATAACTTATTATGTAGTATTTCATATTTATTTTTATTTTATCAATTTATATGAGTTTAAGTTAGCATATAGTATGTACTTACATAATATAATATTACATACAATTTACAAATTCGAAAAACCTTATAATTAAAAGTTAAAATTCAGTTTCACAGTTATGTAGGTATCACATTTCAATAAAGTAAATACAAATCACATGTTATAACAAAAATACAAATTATTTTAAAATTCAAGGAAAACAATAAACAAAAATAAAGTTAACTCATGTTAAAAAAAAATTAAAAACAATTTTTTGCCGACCACACATAATGAGAATCATTTTTGGTGTCGGCAGCCAACTCTTTTGCTAACATTATGCTATTGATAACATTAAATCCAAGTTTATTTCTAAGTTTGGTTTTTATTAGTGATAAATCAAAGAATTTTCGTTCTGCTGCTGCCGAACTATGAGGCAGGGTCAATAAATTAAAAACGAAATTTGTCAAATCCCTATAACAAAGCTCATTCATTCCGTTTTGAGTTTCACCAACTCTTTCCCAGAACTGATTGATGTCCATCGTAGCGCTCAAATTGCTTTTAGAAAATCTAAGAAGCTTCCATTGTATCCCGATGGCTTCAGGGTCACAATCAAATAAGTATGTAAAAGCGGTTACCAAGGGTACAATGGATACTTCATGATTTGATAAAACTTTTTGAGGCGTTATGATGGACAAATTTTTTAATTTTATGTCATTCAAATCAAATCTTGACATAATCTGATCTAATAGTTCAATATAAAAATTGCGAATATTTAACTTCATTGAGATTTTGTTTGAGTTTTGTATCTCACATCTCGTAATAAACTCTTCACCTTTGCTTCCAACAAAAACTTCCTCAGTTGGCAAATAATTGTTTGTATCTTTATAGTTAATTTGTTCTAAAGAACTATTTCTTATATAGTTGTTGTTTATAAAATTACTCAACACTAATTTTATATTTGACTCTAGATGTTCATATAAATAAGGTAAGCGAGCCTTTTCTGATTGAAACTCCTTGTTTAAATCGTTTACAATTTTTAAAATATATGACAGGAACAAAAAATAAACTTTCGTTTCGGGACTATCCATTAAGTTTGCCAATTCGTTTGTATGAATTCCATTTATTTCTAAATAACGAGAAATGAAATACAATTTGAGGGCGTCCCATTGTTCAATTATTCGGTTTATAACATTTTCCAAAGCTAGCCACCTAGTTAAAGAAATAAAAAGTATCTTATGAGGCTTCACGCTGCAGTAATCTTGAAATTCCTTAAACTCATTAATTCTCTTGGAGCTATACGCGAAAAACTTATATATATTTCGGCATAGTTTTTCGATTTCTGCTGGAAGTTTTTTACTTGCATAAGACGAACATAAATGTAATGAATGGCAAGTACACTTCATGTAAAAAAAGTCAACGTCTTTTTTCAATTTGGCTTGTACACCATTTATTTCCTCGGCCATGACACTAGCTCCGTCGGTTGCAAGTCCAATTAAATTTGTAAGTGGTATATTATTTTCATCGAAAAACTGTTTAATACATTGCGAAATAGTGTCCGCATCCGTTTTGAATAATTCAATTAAACCCAAAAAACGATCATGGATGCATTTTGAAATCTTGTCTACATACCTCACTACTAATACTAGGGATTTTTTTGTTGACAAATCTGTTGTCTCGTCCACTATTAAGGAAAATTTTGTATTTTGTAGATCCGAAACAATCTTTTCTTTGGCTCTGTTGCCCAAAATTTCTGCCAGTTCAGTTGCCTTCGTTCTGCTGCACTTTATAGACTTTGCTATTTTCGAATCTGGGCAACATTCTTTGAGCAAATTCGGCAAAAAATCAATAAGTAAAAATGGTAAGTTGTGTGAAATTAGAAAAAAAACAAGAGTTAGCTCAGATAGGCGGACTTGATCCTCAAACTGACGCTTTTCCTCGTTCATGAACGTTTCTATTTGAGTTTGATTTTTCTTCTTCTCTGTATTTCGTACATGAGACTCGGTATTTTGATGAAATTTGATGTGGCTCAAATGGTTCACTAGCGTTTTATCACAAGCCCTGCAATAGCATTTATTATTTTTATTGGTTAACCATGGAAAATTGGAAAGCCACTCTTGTCGGAAATTTCGATCCTTCTTGACGTTTTGCTGTTCTTCTTCGTCCAAATTTTCTTCTCTATACAAATTTTAATATTTTAATTGATTTAAAAAATTATGTAAGTCCGGATTCGATAAAATTACCGGTTACTTGAATGCAATCCTTTCGATGTTGATGTGCTGGTTTTTCCAGAACAACCCGCCATAGCTCCATCAGTTGTTGCTTTTTCTCGTTCACTGCAAAAAATTACTAAAAATGAAGTGTTTGTGTATTATTTTTCGAAATTTACCGGTTTGACGGTAATTTTTCCATCGTTATTGATGTGTTGGATTTCCCAGAACCACCTTCGGATTCGGTATCAGTTTTTTGTTTTTTTCGTATTACAAATCTTTTAAGGAATTTTCATTTAATATTTTAATCACCATAAAAACAATTATTTTGATAAAATACTTACCTATCCATGTTTGAATTCATACAATTTAACGAATTTTAGAAACAGAAGCAACAAAAGCAATTTGGTCTGTCAACTCAAATGTCAAATCGATTAATGAAAATGAGTGAATTCAGACAACCAAATAAAGGTAATGGGTTTACAACCTGAGTTGATTCATTAAGTCGCTGGTTACATATGAGCTTTTGTTTATAAAATATTTAGGACTCATGTTAATTATTGTTAAAAAGATTTGCTTTCTTTCTATAGTTAAAAAAAACCTACCAAAATATATTGAAGCCTACCAACCTACCAAAGCTTAAAAAACCTACCAAGTTTGGTAGGATCCTACCAAAACGGCAACCGTGCTGGTGGGTCCGGTTTGCAACCATGCGAATTTTTTAGTCCATTCTTCTCGAAATGGGTATGTTCTTTTTTTGTTTTTGGTTGAAGTTTTGGGAGATAACCTAATAGTCGTAGATGTTTAGATTACATTTTATATTACAATATTGTGAATATAACTTACCCAGTAGCTGGCTCAATACAAAGATCTTCATGTTCATCACAATGTTCTTCATTTTCATATTGCATGTTACTAGACATTTCTTCTTCGTTGCTTTTCGTTGGAGAAGTCCTTGCTTCTTTTATCAACCATCTGTTGGATTAATACAATACTTGCATTCTAATTTTTGTATGCACAATGAATAAATAGCTTACCTTTCCATTTTTATTTTCTTATTCTTTTAAAATCCAAAATTATTGTTCAAACGTTTCTTATTAATTTTTATTTCTGTGAGTAGCTGGGGGTAGAACAAATTGCGCATGGCATGCTCTGTTTTTTGTGGAAAGAGTGGTGTGATTTGTGAAATGTGACAGACAGCTGCGTTGCGTTATGATGAATTGAATACTTCTGTGAGTGAATATGAAATCGCAATATAAATATACTCATGCGTGGCGTGCACCTGCACTGTGCAAGAGCAGTGCGCATGATAGGTTAGGTATGTATGTATATGAGAAATTTGTTTTTTTATTGCATTGGTGGTGTTTCGGGAAGGTGAATTGGTTATGCGAATGTAATAGAAAAGAACTTAAGGCTTAAACGCATTTTATATTCTCTATTACAAATTTTGGATGTGTTCGTCGCGTGGGTATGAAATTGTATCTTTTAACGAAGGATTGTAACTGTGTAACTTTTAAAGCAAAAAAAGTGTTTGGTAAATTGTATCTTTTTCGAGTTAATTGTATCTGTGTAACTTTAATTACTGATTGTATCAAAAAGATACAATTGTATCCGCTTTTCCATCCCTGATCTGCATCAGTTGTGTTTGAAAACCTTTGATGGTATTCGCTGTGCCCGGAGCTACCATCAAAACCCACTTTAGAATAGAGCGTAAGTTCATTACAGCTCGCATTATTGAAAACATCTTTTTGTGATGCAGAAATTCTCTCACAGTGTGATTGAGCAAGTTCTGCATTGGAACTTCAGCTGTTAGTTCATTCACAGTAAGATTTTCTGGATAGCATTTTGTTTTTTCTTTTTGTACAACTTTATATGAAGGCAAAACATCATCGGTGACATATTTTCTAATTGTGTCGTATTGATCACGGGATAGTTTTGCTTCTATAAGCATGGACAAAGCTTGACCAGGAGTCAGCATAACTGTCGAACTTTTGGAGGTGTTAGGTGGAGACACGGTTTTTTCTAATGATTCTGCAGTTGTTTTGTCTCCAGCAGCTCTAAAATTCATTTGAGCAGCGAAAACAAGCTCTTCTGCAGATGTATCTCGAAGATCAGCTACTCTTTCGCGTTTTCGTCGCTTACTCAAAAGTTCAAAACTAGTCTGAGGGCGTCCAGGGGGTAGTGAATACATTTTAAATTCGACTTTTTGATGAAGCCAATTCGATTCATTTTTGTCAAACACTGCTCTTGTACTGTGGCTTTTCTTCCACTTAGATTTGAGATCAAATTTAAACCGAATTAATTCTTTTTTAAGGTCTGACACATGGCCTTCAGAGCAATTTGTCTTTTCTATTAAAAATGTCTCAATATCTTCAAACTTGTTGTCAATACTTTTAAAATTACTACTGAAAAAGATTTCGCAGAGTTCCTGCCTTTTGCAGGAGAAAAATTCCATGTTGAGACCTTAAATATGATGAAACTAAGTAAATCGAACCATACTTAGGAACACAAAAAAATAAAAAAAAATATTTTAGGCAAACATTTTTTACATTTATATTCAGTTCCGAGAAAAGAAGAAATTGAACTAAGAAAAACACTTTAAATTTTGTTTTAATGTTTGCCTAATAAAAATGTACCGTTATTTAAAAAAAAATTGACTCTCTATCGTTCAGTTAACATTTTTTTTTAATTTTACTTGATAATCAAGTGAAAACTAATTCTATTTAAAGAACATACCTTGATAAACAAAATCTATGCAAAAAAAAATTAATATCAATTGATTTTCACGTTAATAATGGACGGAACTTATTTTAATGAATTTAGCACAGACCACAATTTTAGCTAAACTTTCAACTTTGATGCCGAACTGTACAGTGATAGAAACACTAATTGAAAAAAAAACTACTGCATCATGTGAAGCATATTATCAGTTCATCAGAACAGTTATTTTTATTGAAATTTGTTACATATAAAAAAAATTGACTTCTCGCCGCTCTTGCCTATGCACCCGTCCCACAGTGCGACGGGGTGATCTCTGCGGTGCTGCGATTGATATCTATCTGTTTACGTGCACTGATGCGTGCTCTGTTGTAGATTGTAGTTTTCTTAGATGGTGTTCTCTGCATAAGGGATGATTTGCTTTGTCTTAGATGGTGTCCTCTGCATGGTGCTTTTTATCATTCTGTGCGATGAATGTGTGCGTACGTTCGCTGGAATTGTTGCAAGTGAGCGATGGATTTCGTGAAGCATACGTTGGCGTGGGAATCATCCGCACAACCCCGATGTTTTGTGTTCTGTGCATGGAAATTAATTCGCACAAGTGATGGAATGCACTGCACAATTTGATGGTGTTTGTGAATTGCCCAAAACTGCGATGGTTTTGCGTTCTGTGCAAGGAATTAATCCGCACAAACTGCGATGGAATTTGTGAATGGTCCAAAACTGCGATGGACGTCGCCGTTAGCTGCGCGTGCGCTCGATGTTGCTGAACGTGCTGCGCTGCTGCCTTAATCGTGCCCAGACGGATTCCTCATGGGAATGCCGCTCTGTTATCTAATATGAACGATGTTGCGTAATTAATACATTGTAAAAATGCAAGACGGGATTCGGGATCGTGAAATGGGGAATATTTAATATTCAATACGATGATTTCTTACCTTTTATAATCCAGTAATACTGGGATGTTTGTAGATTTGAAGATTGTTTGTTCGAAGATGGTTCAGATAATTTAATTTACTTTACCCATCCGGCGCCGACGACGGCCATCGCAAAAAAAGAACAATGCACCGTGGTGGTGGGTTTTTTTATGCATGGTGGCGTGTCAGGCATCCGGATATTTTTTTGTGTGCTAGTATTGGCACTACCTGTCAATATCGAATTGCGACTAAGATTTGATGGATGTGTTCGCAAATATGATAAGGAAAATGAAATGGTTGTTCAACTGAGTGATTTCAGTTGGACGAAGAAATGACGCGAATAAATAAATTTATTCTGAACGCTGAGGATGAAGGAAAATACATCCCTTACAATTCCTAGCAATTGACTGCGCCCAAATGGTGGTCTGACCAAATGCAATGATTATCTGTCAGATTAAGCCTGGTTATTTGTGGACAAGTGTGTTCTTTTGTCATGAATATTGTTGGCAGTTGGCATACAGTGAAGGGAATCTCAGAAACGGCGTTTCCTACGATAGCGGTGAGTGGCTCGGTTTGGCTAAAACTTAGAATGACAAATAGGTCATGTAGTGTAAATTCAGAAACGTCAAACATTTGCGCAGTGATGCGGCATCACAGCTTATTTGCGATGCTGATGCGATGCACAGTTTAAGCTGATGCGTTGCTGATTGAATATGGCATTTGAGTTTTAGAACGCATTGTTTAAATCAAACATTTAAAATGGAAGTTTTGCTAACAAAAGTATTAGTCGATAACTTTGATCGTAAAGACGATAAATTTAGTTTTAATATGTGTGAAGCAAGAAGAAAGAGGTCGAAACGCATACGGACTTTAATTAGCAGATTTAAAAGCAGGAAAATTCCTTAGATTAGAGACTATTTCAAAGTTCTAGAAGAATATCCAGACGATGTATTTCAAAATCATTTTAGAATGTGCCGCTCCGCCTTCTATGTAAGTCCACTAATGATTTAACTTTTCTAAATGGAAACCAAACCATGTTTCCAGGATTTGCGAAAATCATTAAATCCTTTTTGGACACCTTCTTATACACCTTCTTATAGTATCTATCAATTAAAATGTTTGTTTACTTAGTTTTCTTTCTCTTCCGACATTTGTCTTGTTTTTTTTCCGGCGAATCAACAGCGCATCAGGTATTTCTGTGATGCTTTTTTTCGTTATGTTTGCGCATCAGTTTGATCAACTTTGCAATAATGAACACTTGACGTTGAAAGTGATGCCAATAGTTGCGTTAATGAACACTTTGCAAAGTGCATGAGCATCATGATGCCAGTGATGCGTTACTGAATTTACACGTATTCTCACTATCTCAGACTTTCTTGTCTTGTCACTTCGAACAGATCTAACTATGTTGTTCAACCGCAGAAAAAAGGCATAGGCAAACTATGCAATTATATTTCATATTTTAAAATGAATATTTTATAAAACCAAATTATTCGAACTCATACATACATAGGGCGCTATGATTTTTAATCTTAACTTTTTGTAAACCATATTTATTTATTTCTAAATTTAAATTATATAAAGCCATCCAGTCAGTTGTAACTTTAAAGATTAAGTGACTGAGTCTCAACTAATGCATTCAGCAACAAGTTGACTTCTGTCAAATTTAAGTTATCGATTCCTTAATGTTTAGCAAAAACTGCGACGAACGTTTATGCCAAACACTGTTTGTTTGTAAGCGTATCGACCAGATTGTTTTTTTTACGCGTTAGTCACACAGTTGTATTTTTTTTAATGGATGACTTCGAATTTATTTTTTAAGACCTAAACCAAATATTGAAAAGAAATAGAATCATATTTACTCTGTATTCATGAAGTGTTTTAAAATGTTAAAAGTAATGTAATGAAATGTGGCGTCATACTGGCGGATTTAATGATAGGGGTGATACTAATGATAATAAGAATAAGCAATCAATGCGCAACTTATAAACAACACTTTTTTTTTAAAACAATTGTTGTTTTTTTTTCAATCATATAAAAACATAAATAGAATCTGTCCATAGTTACATTGTCTCTTCATATATGTAGAATTTGTTAAATTGAATATAAAAATTAATAAAATGTTTGTCGCGCCCGCCTGAGGGTAAAATTAAAATTCTAAAACTTGTTTTACTAATAATTGTCTCTTTGGGACGGATCATCGTTTCGTGAAAAGCGACTCGATTCAACAAGAGCTTGAATATCGAAACGTCTTCCATTTTCACCACTTAAGATGAAACAGGTATGTATTTGTGGTCGCAGTCGCAGTGGCTCAGTGGTAAGTGTGTTGAACTACTAATCTAAGTTTCCAGGAAATACAAAACCCCAAATATTGACCCACCCTCTATCGGTGGTATAAGCTTAATATTTTCCGACGAAGCGAAATTAAGCTGGAAACCCAATATAAAGGGTTTTTCAACAGGGACGCTACAAAAGTAGAGCGACAGGGACAGCAAACGACGCTGAATTTCTTACCGCTCTTTTGACATTTCGCTTCAGTAAGGTTTGCCATTTCATGATGGAAAGATATACGAGCCAACAACGAATAATCTAAATTATTAAAATTTACTACCGAAATTCGGAGTCAGTGGCCTCAACGTTAAGAGCGCTACGTCCAATTTATGGTCGTCATAATCGTCCTAGCAGATCAACAATTGAGCGTCTAGTGGAAAAATTTGAATCCACAAGCACAGTACGAAATGTTCCCGTGCCAGTGAGACAAAGAAGTGCCCGTAGTGTCGAAAATATTGCTGCCGCTGTGGCTTCAGTTGAAGAAAACCCAAATGTGTCTCTCACACGTCGTTCTCAAGCGTTGGGCATCTCTGTGACGTCGTTGGGCATCCCTGTGACGTCGTTGTGGCCCCAATTAGATGATATGGACTTGGAGGACATGTGGTTCCAACAGAACGGCGCCACAAGCCACACAGCGAATGTCACAATCAATTTATTGGAAACCAAGTTTGGAAACCGTGTTATCTCACGAAATGGTCCAGCCGCCTCGGTCGTGCGATTTGACGCCGTTAGACTATTTCCTGTGGGGCTACGTCAAGTCTATGGTCTATGCCAACAAGCCAGCGACGATTGATGAACTTCGTACGAATATCGAACGTGAAATTGCAGCAGTATCGGCCGATTTACGCTTGAAAACCGTCGAAAATTGGGTTCAGCGTGTGGACTTCTGCAAGCGTGCCTGTGGTGGCCAAGCAAAAGAAATCGAGTTCCATACATAATGGCATCGAACGTACTTTCTCAGGAATAAAGAATTTCATTGATATCCAAAGCCGTTTTTGTTTTATTTAAAAAAACTTTTGTAGCGCTCTTATTGAAAAACCCTTTACAAGAAATAGTAGTTATTTTCTCTTGCAAAAACGCCATTGGCAACAAGTGGGGTCTGCAATCCCGCATCACTCATTGGCTATATGTTTCGAACGTAAGACCGATTCTTACATACGGGGAGCTGTCTGGTGAACTACCCTAGGTAAAGCTACAAATTGGGTGAAGCTGGGCAAATTCCAACGCACAGCTTGTATGTGCATAAGCGGAGCACTCCGAACCACCCCCTCTGCGGCACTAGATATTCTGTTACATCTGGTACCCGTAGACATTTTTAGCAGGCAAACAGTGGCCTGTACTGCTGTCCGCCTTAAAGCTACCTCGCAGTGGGCTAACAATAATATCGGCAACTCCATCATTCTGGACTCATTTGAGTCTCTACCAGGAAACATAGACTACACCATACCCCAATTACAGTTCGGAAAGAACTTGCAAGTCACTATTCCTTCCAGATCATTCTGGGATGACGCTATATTTGCGGAATCCACTTCTTCACCGATGGATCAAACACTAGTAATGGGCTTGGTGGTGGCGTTTTCTGAGAAACGCTAAATCTTAGTCTCTCTTTCCGTCTTCCTAATCATTGTAGTGTATTCCAGGTGGAAATTATGGCGATAAAAGAAACCCTGACGTGGCTGAAGAGAAATGTGATATCCACAAAGGACATCCGTATCTTCTCGGACAGTCAAGCCGCGATTAGGTCCGTGGATTCAGTCTCTTTAATTTCCATCGGAGCCCTTGACTGGCATTCATCTCTAAGGCAGATGGCGGAGCAGTTTAACATTCACCTCTGTTTGGTGAAGGGGCATAGAGGCATTCCAGGTAACTGCAGGACAGATGAACTCGCCAAAAAGGGAACCAAACTACCTCTTTTACCTGAAAAGGTTTCTCTGGGTATACCAGTCGCTACTTTCAAACTTTTATTCAAGCTATCCGCAATCGAGAGAACAAACCTTAGGTGGACAAGTAGTAATACGTGTCTAGCGACTAAGCACATCTGGCCAAAGTTAGACCTGCGACGCTCTAGAGTCTGATCTCACTAAACCGACTGCATATTAGCTCCACTATAGGATCCATTATAGGGCACTGTCTGATAGGCAGGCACGCATCGAGGCTTGGCGTTTATTCAAACGACATCTGCAGAAGTTGCATGGACGAGGAGGAGGAGACTACACTTCAGCTTCTCTGCACATGTCCTGCTCTCTCCCATAAAAGAAATCTGCATCTGGGAAATTTGTTGCTAAATGATCTTAATGACTTGGCTAACGCTGACCTTAGAAGTCTATCGCGCTTCATAAAAAGCTCCAAATGGTTTAACTAGTAGTGAAAGAAACCCCTAGATCCGTGTGGTATCACAATGGACCTAACATTGGTCTAAGTGTGTCGGCCTTAGACTGACAGCCACCACAATCTAATCTACTAATCTAAGGGTCTCAGGTTCAAATACGTGGCCAAGTAGCACCTCATTTGTTTCCACTATACCTTTTACGAACGTCTGAAGAACATCCAAGAGTGTCAGTTGAATTCCGAAATAGTCAGGTCACTGCGGTATAGAAGGTAACGAGCTAGCCGATGGCTGGCAGGAGGGGATTTTGATAGCACTGAGGCAGTGTTTATATGAGGTGGGCGAGCCTACATCAACACAGAGTATCCAAGGCATTATGGCCACATTTTGACCACAAGAAATCTGGGGAAATCCTTAAATTAAGCAGAGTGCAGCTTAGGATACTGGAAGGTATCCTGTCAAACACTGTTTCCTGTGGAAGCTTGCTAAGCTGCTCAGACTGACAGATATGAATACATGCGGAAACTGCGGCGATCTGCAAACAGATGAGGATGTAAAACACTTGCTGTGTGAATGCGAGATAGTATCGCGAAACCGCTGGAGGTTCCTAGGAAGGTAATTCTTTGAGCAGTTAGAGGAAATAGACCACATAAACTATACAGGACTGGTAAAATTCTGCAGGAAAATTAGGATTTTCTCTAATGGAAGCGTTTAGATTTTGTATTCCGTTTGATTTTTGGACAAATTGGTTCTCCAGGGATGGCAAAAGGGCCAGACTGGTGCCTACTGTTGTATGAGTTTTCATACCCCTATTTAACCTTACCTAACCTATCAGTTCACTCATGCCAGATCGTGGGATAATTCCCTTTTTGTGGAATTTCGCGTCTTAAATAAGCTAAGATGGAAGAAAGGATTTTCCGAACCTCGTAGTAAAAAAAGGACCACTTTGTTCTCAAATTATCTCAAAAATGACTTCGTTGCATCTTTTTTAAAGCAATGTAGTCGCCTTTTTCAAATATACTCCTGTTTCTTTTTCAGGAGTTGGTTTGCTGATTCGAATTTTAATATCTGTCGAAATATCTGATTTTTTTTATGTTATTCGATTTTTTGTGCGAATTTCCACAGCAAGCCCTTTTTCAATTCCAAATATGGATGAGAATAGGTGATTTCTCTTTGTATTCATGTTCTCCGATTTTCATCATAAAATTTAGTTATAACAAAGTCGTCCAGGGGCGCTTTTTCTAAGCTACTCCAAGTTCACGACAGGTGTCGCTCCAAGTATGGTTGATGACTGTACTGAAGGTTCGGATAATTGGAATTCATGTATCGCAACCTTTAGTAATTTACCCGACATGCAGATGTGGCAACTAGTTTCCGGTTCTTAGATACAATAAAAGCTTTTACTGCATCTAAGAACCGGAAACTAGTTGTGACATCTACATGTCGGGTAAATTGCTAATGGTTGTGGTATATGAATTTCAATTATCCGAACCTTCAGTACAGGCATGAACCACAATTGGAGCGACACCTGTCGTGCATTTGGA
Source organism: Portevinia maculata (assembly GCA_949715645.1). NCBI lineage: Eukaryota > Metazoa > Arthropoda > Insecta > Diptera > Syrphidae > Portevinia > Portevinia maculata. The sequence goes on along the minus strand of OX454530.1, from coordinate 5,360,894 downwards.
GTAGCTGCAACGAAAGACGCCCCCTGGAGGACTTTTTTTTTAACTAAATCTTATGAGGAAAATCGAAGAACACGAATAGAAAGAGAAATCACCTATTTGCATCTGTATTTGGATTGTATTGTATTTGGCTTGCTGTTGAAATTTTCTCACAAAAAATCGCATGACATAAACAAATCAGTCTCGGATATTTCGCATTATAACATTAGGACAGGCATTTTTTTAAATTTCGCTGCAGCTTCTGTCGTGAAAGCACACTCAAAGCTTAACCACTTCGTATATCTAGGTATTTAGGTAATTGCGTATCCGAATTTGTGTATGAAGGCGAAACTTTCCCATTGAATGGAACAGAGGAACATTGTGCAACGTCAAATATCCGTGCTTGCTTTTTTGATGACCTGATTTCAGGAACCGAAAAAGTTTTAGTTTATGACCATCCTTATGTTCGTTGTTACGCAATTTTCTGTGGAAGACGGAACTGCTGTTCGTTGGTATATTTGCAATGTCATAGAAGACTGCAATGGAATGCAGTTCCCGAGATACACGCAGCCTTTTCCGGTTTTCAACTTCAGAGATAAGGTATTACAGGCTGAACGCAGCTCCAGCTCCAGCATACGTGGCAGCCAGTTAAGAACTATGTTTCGGATTGTCTTGAATTACTGAGGACGAGCGAATGCTAAGCAAATACCAACTTGTATGTTCTGTTGTTTATGGTGGCCCAATTGCAGTGACTTAAAAGTATTATTTTTTTTTAAAAGACTGCTGAACATTTTTTTAGGAAACTGAGTTCGTGACACAGTTAATGTTTACGCCAGGTGGTGTTGTCTTGGTTTAGTTCGGGTAAATCAGTGGTACACATAGAAGCTATACAATTCTTCCCCTAGCAAAGCAGCATCCCGGGGATGATGTTGCATCTGTTGCGTAAGGATGTCTACATTCTCTTTGTCTAGGAATTATTTTTTTAGCACTTCGAAACGTGGTAGGTAGAGGTCAACGACAAGTCAACGAAGGATAAGGCATGCCATTGGGGAACCTTTGAGGTCCATTTCAGTCAAGTTATTTTCGCCTGATTTGCACCGGCACGTTGGTTCGTTGATGTCCGTCGTTGTATAGTCCGTCTAAAACTGTTTTCCATAGGAGTTTTGTGTCAAGTAATTTTGGATTTACTCCACTCCCCTTCTAGCTGATCATACCACAGCATACTGCATTCCTAACATACATCCTCTGCGCCTTAGCCCTATAAATATTTATGGCGCTCTAATGCTTGAGTTTCAAAAAGAAAGGTTTCTTTTTTTACGAACAATGTTTTTATACCCTATTCTAAGGGTATATTAATTTTGACGCGAAGTTTGTAACATGCTTTAATATTGCTCGTAGCCCCTAAAAAAATTAGGCCTTTAAACTGGACCTAGAGGGCTGAAATATATATACTCTCTAGTGACCCGGAATAATCAAGTTCTTAACAATTCAACGATACTTAGACTTTTGTCACGCCCACTTCTGAGTAATAGGAATAAGAATAGGGTATACAACAGTTCGCCCAAGCGGAGTGTAGCCCGTCCCTATGTTTGGGTTAAGATTTAACTTGGTTTTGTATGTGGTACTCGTATCTCACAATTTTCCCGTTTTTGGTTTTGTTTACATCAATTTCCTTTACGTTGTTTTGAATGAACAACCATATTTCTTACAAATGCTACCACGTGAAGTGGACGGCTGGAGTTAAGCTTTGTATGAGGACGAATTTCTTGTGCAAATGCCCTGTGAGTATTTTTTATTCAGGTACTGCCATGACAGTCCCTTGTGTCTGACGAGGAAGTTTTTGATGTGTAAACATCTTTGCTCTCGTTGATGTGTAAATATCTTTTTTCTCGGTAGGGGCTAGTTAGAAATATCCAGCGACACCGTCATATTTGCATACCACGTGAGTTAATTGGTGCTCGCCAGATCATCGCAATTAAACGACGTTGGGCGCGGTTAGTAGGTAGATGGGTGACCGTTTGAGAACAACCGCGTGTCGTTGTTTTTTTGTGATGTGTAAACGTTTTTGCTCTCGGTAGGGGCTAGTTGAAAATAACAAGCATCACCGTCATCGTCAGATTTTCAGGTCGGACGGCAAAAAACCAAAGTTTGAGCTAGGGTGCTGAAATTTATAATATTGTTACATTCAGGCTATGATTCGAAAAGATAAAACGTAATTCTATTTAACTAATCTGTATTAGTTCTCTATCAATGTCTTTTACTTCTTGATTATTATTCTAATAATTCATTTATTTAATTCAACAATTCACTTTCACAATTAATCACTTTAAATACACAAACACTTTTCTCTTACTGGATACTTATACTTTTTCTCTATACTTTTCACTACTGTCATCTATCGTACTTCTTTATCGCGGTTCACAACTAGAATGTCTTGGGTGCTCCTGCGACGTCTATTTATATCTCCTAGTGACACCTCTCGAAATTTCCAGATTCGTTAAGTTCAGAAGGTTCGAGAACAACATAATTAGTTATTCCATAGCTATTCAAACTGCTTTTCAAATGCTGCCAATTATCGGTAATATGGCTTTCTACTAGATGGCGCTGCAACTTGACTAATTGATGCTGAATGTCACAGTTTGAGCAAACATGCAACAATATAGACTCTCCAGGGGCCCTTGATGCTCATGCGTAAATATTTGTTCCAACAATTTAACGAAAAAAGGCACAGGAGCAATTCTTTTATTTCGTTATACATTTTCCTGTTTTAATTATGTTCAATTTTAGAGATTATTATGTCCTTACGAAACACCGGGAAATTGTGTGAAAGTAGATTTGTTTTGAATAATTGAGGTTGTATAGCTTGAAGTTTGTTGTACATCTGTTGAAGGTAAGAGAAAAAATAACGATTTGTACTTCGGTAACCGATGGCCGATTTAAGAATGTCACTTTTAGTTGTAATAAGGTTATTTACCAAGTGGTCCTTGGAGTACCAAATAAGGTCCTTAAGCCCGAAAAAAACATTTTTTTCAAAAACTCCTAAAAAACCGCGCAGTATATTGTGTTCAATGTTATTTGACTAACAGATCCTTGGAACAACAAAAATGGTATTTAAAAGTCAAAGAAAGGTTATTTTTCCAAAAAAAAAAAGTATGGCTTTGATGACCCGGTTGACCCGCTCAACTTGGCCATTTGCTTGCGGAGAGGCGGTGGCAACCTCAACATGCGTTATGTTATACTTCAACAAGTATGAGTCAAACTCCAGCGATGTAAAACAAGAGCCGCGGTCAGTTATGATTCGCTTCGGTCGGCTATAATAGCCAAAATACTTATCCAAGCATGCCATAACCTCTTTTGTGCTCGTTGAATTAACCGGATACAGCCGAACATATTTTGTAAAGGCATCAATCACAACTAAAATATGTTTGCGCTTTGAATTTATACAAGGAAGCGGACCAAAATGATCTAAGTGTATGGTGTCAAATGGCAAAGGTTTCTTCGGGATGCTATGCAAATTGCGTTCATTTATATGAGCGGGGGCGGAACACATTATTTTTTTTTTTTTTTTTTATAATTTGCGTGCGCTAAAGGGATTTCTTTTTTCTGCAGTGACACAGTACCCTTATAATGGTAAAACCACAGCGCAGGCATTTAGTTTGTTGCGCAAGTAGCTCCCAGCAATTCATTGCCTATTTTTGGGTGCTACTTACTGAAAGAATAGAAGGATAGGAAAGAAGTTTGGTGCGATGGGATTTTTTTTTTCTCAACAGGTGGCGCCTAAATTGTTTTAGGGAGATCAGTTTTTGTTGTGTGTATTCAATTTATAAAAATCATGGCCCTGGTCGGGATTCGAACGCACGACCTGCCAATCACTTTAGTGAATACACTACCATCGCACCATTGCCACCTGCAGCGTATGCATTTCCTAATATACTTTTCCACTCTATCCCTAATCTTTGGAAACCAGTAATTCTTCTTCAGTTTATCACAGGTTTTTTCCGCACCCAAATGGCCGATTTTCTCATGGACCAGTCTGATGACATTATCAGTCATTTCTTCGGGTACAAAAAGTTGTAGTTCATCAAACCTGCCTTTTTTAAAAACTAACCCGTCAACTAAGTCATAACCTTGTACTGCTCCACTCTCTAATTTGTCTCTAAAAGCTCTTATGGTCTCGTCACGATTCTGAGTCACCTGTATGTGAAAATCGGTTTCATCAGAGTCTACAGCATATACTACATTACAGCGATCACTCGTTGTTCTGTATTTAGGACAGATGACAGCAGTTAGTGATTCTGAGGCAGCGGCAGTTCCAGCAGATGGACAACGACTAAGTGCATCAACATGTCCCATATTGACACCACTACGGTGTTGAATAGTGTAATCGTAATTTTCTAGCTCCAGGACCCACCTAGCTATTCTTGGGTTAAGTTGCTTTTTACTCAATGTCAAAGTCAATGAATTGCAATCAGTCACAATCTTGAATGGAATACCTTCCAAATAAACTCTAAACCGACGTAATGCATATATAATAGATAAAAGTCTCTAATTCGAAGCTATGATACCGCATCTCAGCTGCGGTTGTTGCCCTAGAAAAATACATCACTGGGTGCAATTTGCCATCTGACTGCCGCTGTAGAATAACAGAGCCAAAGCCCGCTGAACTAGCATCACAATGCAATTCAGTCGGGCTTTTCGGATTATAAATAAAGAGCAATGGCGCGGAAGACAATCTATCCCGCAGTTCATCAAACGCCTGAGCACACACATTAGTGTATGCAAATGTCACCCCCTCGCGAGTCAATTGTTGCAGGGGTTTCGCAATTCGCGCGTAATTTGGTACAAACTTCCTAAAGTATGAAAATAGTCCTAAGCACGTTTTCAATTCCTTTTGATTTTTTGGCGGTGGATATACTTTAATCGCTTTCACATGAGCTTCACTCGGTCCTACACCTTTTGAATTAACATGGTAGCCTAAGTAGTCAATACTACTGTAACCGAATTTGCATTTACTCAGCTTCAGCTCTAGGCCCTTTTCTTTTACTCTGTGTAATACTTTTGACACGAGTGCTAAATGCGATTTAAAATCTACTGTGGCCAATATAATATCATCCATATAAATGATAATTAACCCGGCATCAATGAAATCTCTAAATATATTGTAAATATATCTTTGAAACACAGCTGGCGCATTCTTTAAACCAAATGGCATTCGCGTATATTCAAACTGACCATAGGGCGTAACAAAAGATATATATTTTATTGCCTCGGGTGCCATCTTAACATGAAAAAATCCGTTTCTTAGGTCAAGCGTTGAGAAATATCTCTTTCCACCTAAATACTCGATACAATCTTCTATAAGGGGCAGCGGATAGTTGTCCCTAATTGTCACCTTATTCAATTGACGATAGTCTACACATTTACGTATATAGTCCGTACCAAAACAGTTGGACAACGGTCGATTGCGCAGAGAGAGGATTTAAGAGAACAAAAATGACGCGAAAGAGATTTAATCACTAAGCGTTTTTGCCTGTAATTTACAATGCGTAACCCAACTTTATAGTGCTTAGAACTAAAATGCTGTTGAATATCTAAATAAACTTAATTTTTTATTATGAGGTCGACTTTTATACATTTCTACCTAGAAATTGTATTGAAAAGGGTTCCCAACCCTTTTTATGGTTGAACATTTCGTGGTTTAGCGCTAGGTACCTGTATGGGTGGTGTGCTTGGTTAGCATTAATTTTATGATGTTTGATTTTACCTGTTTGACTTAAGTGTAAAAGTTTTACGACATGATTAGTGTTTGCATTTGGTTACCTGTAGGGGCAAGGAATAAATTTGTTGCTTGGTTTTTAGAGTTTTTTATTTTAAGATAACGCATATATATTATGGATTTCCTATTTGGAATTCACTTTCACGAAAACAAAAGCATTGCTAGGACATACGTTTATTAAAATAAAATAAATTGTCATGGATCTTTCAAGAAAAGGAAAACCAATAGGAAGTCTAGGACGTAAGATCTTTGTTAGGATATATTACAAAAAAATTGAAGAAGCTAGGAATTTATGTATAGATAATCCCATCACATACGCAAATTCACAGACAGAGGAGTTTACGGGAATTTCGGCCCGAACAATAAGAAGGATAATTAAAGAATATGAGAAGAAAGGCGCTATTGAATCTCCAACTAAAAGAGTACCACATACAAAATGGAAAACTGGATTGGACGAATTTGGTATCACAGCTGTTCGGCGAATTATATACAACTTCCACATTGAAGAAAAAATGATGATAACATTAAAAATGTTAAGACAACGGGTGCAGGAAGATTTGGAGCTGAACCTAAGCAATATGTCGCTACATAGGATTTTAAAAAGAAATGGATTTTCTTATAGGAAAACGGAGAACAACCGTAAATTTCTTTGCGAAAGAAATGAAATCAAACTTTTACGAGTGAAATATCTGAGGAAGGTGCGGGAGTACAGGTCAGAAGGATATGAGATTATTTATTTGGACGAGAGCTATATTCACAGCTCTCACACAAGGCCAAGGGCATGGACTGACGGCAACAGTCAAGGTTTAAAGGCGCCAATTTCAAAAGGCCAAAGGCTGATAATGGCGCATGCAGGTGGAGCGAAGGGCTTCGTGAATAATGCCTTGCTTTTATTTAAATCTGGGTCGAAAACAGGAGATTATCACGATGAGATGAATTTTGAAAATTTCTCCAAATGGATGAAGGATCAAGTTTTAAATAATACCTAGAGGAACCATCGGTTATTGTAATGGACAACGCATCATATCACAACAAATGGGAACACAAGCAAATCACTTCTGCTTCCGTTAAATCGGAGATGTTAGAATGGCTTTCCGTCAACAATATACCGCATTCTTCAAAAATGCTCAAAGTCGAACTTTATGACCTTATAAAGCGACATCGGACTAATCACCACCCCAAGCATAAGATTGACGATATGATTCACGGCGCGGGACACGAAGTACTACGATTGCCACCCTATCATCCAGATCTCAACCCTATTGAAAAGATCTGGGCAACAGTCAAGGGAAGAGTCGGAAGCCGAAATACAACGTTTAGATTATCGGATGTTCACAAACTAGCTGAAGAAGAATTTTCAAAAATAACAGTTGTAGATTGGCGCAAAGTGTGTGAAAAAATTATAAGGACAGAGGAGGAATACTTTTCACACGAGCAGATGTGGGACACAATGTCGGATGCAATAATTATCAATCCAGGAGATGATTCTCCAACCGATTGTGAAACTGACAGTTCTTCGAATTCAATTTAATATACATTAATATTAACTATTTCATATATAGGTAGCAAAATCAATAAATATTTTTATCTTAGTACTAAAACGTGTGTGTTTTTACTTCTTAATTCAAACCAAACCGAACCACCCATTTGGTATACTGGTGTTTTGTTTTGCTGCTCGCTGTAAATCTGTTTTATATTTGCAATTCATCGTCAATTTTATCTCGATATAATTTACACTTTTAATCAAGGTTACAAATTTAAAAGTGGTGGGTAGTTCAAAAAGTTTTAAAAACTGCATTTCTTAAAAAAAATTATTGAAGAATCAAGAACGTTCACCATTTTGTCTTTACGTTTCCAAAAAATTCCCAAATTGTAAATTTTTTATTAAATTTACCTACCTCGCCCAAATTCAATGATATTGTTACATCCAGGCTAGGATTCGAAAAGATAAAACGTAATTCTATTTAACTAATCTTTATTAGTTCTCTATCAATGTCTTTTACTTCTTGATTATTATTCTAATAATTCACTTATTTAATTCAACTATTCACTTTCACAATTAATCACTTTAAATACACAAACACTTTTCTCTTACTGGATACTTATACTTTTTCTCTATACTTTTCACTACTGTCATCTATCGTACTTCTTTATCGCGGTTCACAACTCGAATGTCTTGGGTGCTCCTGCGACATCTATTTATATCTCCTAGTGACACCTCTCGAAATTTCCAGATTCGTTGAGAAGGTTCGTTAAGTTCAGAAGGTTCGAGAACAACATACCAAGTTATACCACAGCTACTCAAACTGCTACTCCAATGCTGCCAAAATCGGTAATATGGCCACTTTCTACTAGATGGCGTAGTTGACTAATTAATGACACAGTTCAAGCAAACATGCAACAATATAAACAAAAAAAAATTGGTGTGACACTGCAATTTACTTTACTTTGCGTGCCAATATCAGTACCTACATGATCAATATGCACGACACAATTAATAATGATCAACGAAAGCATAATGAGCAAATAGGGTTTAAATCTAAAACCGTACACCTTCATACAGACACAGTCACACAATCAATTCATGTGCAATGTTTTGCTTAATCTATCCGACCGTGATCACATCATACTCCTACAAAGAACCGACAAGACAAAAAACGAAACAATATATTTGCCTCCAAGTAAAGTTGACATATAATGGTCTATATTTTTCCTCCGCTCCTAATTTCAGTATAAAAGAAGGAAAATGAAGAAACCACCCTCAGTGAGATCGCGATAGCGATCTTGAACACAAGGCAGGGTATACGTCGTTTTTTATTATGGCTCCGCCCATTTTCGTCTCTTTATGCTTGTTTTTGCAATTTAAGAGATTGTAAAAGACATTTTAAGAGACCTGCGCAGTAGAATGGCCAACTGTTTTGGTACGCACTATACTACCGTTCTTCTTTTTTACTAACACTATAGCGGATGCATATGGCGAGTCACTAGGTCTAATGATATCTGATGAGCAGAGTAAAAATCAGAGCCGATCTTCTTAGGTTAACGTTTAATGATAGAAAGAAAGAATAAAATATAATTCAGTATATGATGACTTAGTAAGAGCGTTTAACTATGTAATACATATAGCAATAACATATGCTTGTAGTAGTGTACAAATATATAATGCTGGAGATTGGAGAGATTCATACTAAGGGTATGATTTAAATAAATTCTTTCAACAATATCATTGGCCAACAACTCGTCAGTTATCTTCTGCAACTCATTTCGTTCATAGTGGGATAATCGGCGGGGTAGAGCATGAAAAGGGGTATCGTGAGTTAGCCTTATTTGCATCTCATAGTCATATGGCTTCGAGGATACTATCGCTTCTAAATACTTGTCACTAATAACTTTGTTCAACGCTTCAAACCACTGTTTATCGAGGTTCAAATCGATATCTACTTCGGTTTGAATCAACGAAACTTCGCGCAGAAACTCATCGAGATCACAAAAATCATCTTTATTGCAGTCCTTCTCAGGCAGTACATCGATCTGCAATTCAGACCCAATATGAGTTTTACTCCCCAGACTATTGTGTTTTATTGTCACTGAATGATCTTCTGCTTTGCGCACAAAAATAAGATTGTTTGGTATTACGAAATTTATTTAAAGAACTCGGAAGTACAACATTTTCCTTTTCATTAATTTGACATAAATGAATATTAAATTTATGGAGGAATTCTCGTCCTAAAATAAGTGGAATGTCCATTGTTTCATCGGGTACAATATTTAAAACAATTCTTTCGATTCTGTTTTTGAATTTAACTTCAACTTTAATTTTTCCGTGTATTACTATTTTATGTTTTCCAAGGCCATGGTAATTGGAATTTACAGCGGTATTTGAAATACCATGGGGAATTTCGGATTTTCGCACGAAGTTAGTTGGACTACCAGTATCAAAAAGAGATAAACAAATTTTTTATTTTAAATTTTCTGCGCTTACTCTGTGTAATTAAAAAGGCAACACTTACCAAGTTAATAGCGCCTAAGGCTTTTCGGAATTCATCATCATCGTTTTCATCGTCGTAGTTCTCAGTAACATCAGTGGTGATAGCGGCAGCAGTTTTTCCGGCTAGGTTCAGCGTCTTCTTCGGGTAGGTGCAGCTGCGGTGTTCGTGTCCCACTCTCCAGCAGCGGAAACAGCTCCCGTCTGGTCTCTTCTCAAATGGGCACTTGCTCTGATAGTGCCCTGTTCGCGTGCAGTTAAAGCATCTGACTTCAGGCACATCGGTCACTTCGGCCTTGGCTTTGGGAATCGGAGCTCTCGGTTTTGGGTTGTTTGTATCCTGCCTTGCGTTGAGTCGGCTTGCACGGCGCTGCTCATACAAATCGAGCGATTCCTTAAACTGGTCCATCGTTCTTGCGTTCATAAGTAAGTAGGATTGAGGCGAATTATCTTGCATGCCATCAATGATGAATCCAATTACCTCGAACTCGTCAATATGGCTGCAGCGAGCAGCGATGTTTTCCATCTCGAGCACATATCTGCGGATATTGTCTTTTTTGTTCCATCTGTGGTTTGCCAGCGTCTTATAGATTTCGTTATGGCTGATGGTGCGACCAAATTCTCTGACTAACATTGCCTTTAACTCACAATAGTTAAAAGCATCTCTGTTGAGGAGCAATTTAGCTGTACCTGTCAGCGAGTTGCACAATGATGTATAGCGGAATAAATCATCGGCTCCCACCATGTGCATTACCCTTTCGAAATTGCGTAGGAAATCGTGCACGTTATACGATTTGGTCTCACCATCGAACTTGGTGACAGCGTGTTCAATATCCCGAAAGGTCAATCGGGTTGTTGAGACAGCAGAGGCCATAGAAGTCTGTGCCGCTGACTGGCTGGGTTGCGGCTCCGCTCGTTCCAGCCTGGCAATGGATTGTTGTAGCGTGAGGATCTCGTGTCGTTTGCGGAGTATAATCAATCTGCGGTCCAACTCAGCTTCGATTTCTTCAGCAGCGGGGTTTTCGTCAGTTGTGTGTTCAGCGTCTGTGTAGATATCTGCGTGATCGCCGCGGTTTATGGCATCAGTGTCTTCAGTTACGTCTGTTATGGTTACAGCGGCGCTCCGGTCTTGGTTCCATCAGGGGCACTAGCGATCGTGTCTAGATTTTTGTACATTTCTCTCAATCGGGAAATGGCCGCAGTTTCGGGTACTTCAATGCCCGCACTACGTAGAGCACTCACCAACTCCGCTTTTAAGAAACGGTCAGACATCGATTGTTTTTTTGTTATTTATTATTTTATTTTTAGTTGGTTGAATCGATCCCACATCTGAGTTATAAACTGTCTAATTTTTATTTGTGTTTTCCTTTTGTTTTAACAAGTCTTTATTAATTTATTAAAAAAATCTCTTGTTCAACAAGTCTTTCTTTCTTGCCAGCTGCCAAAAGATTAAACTCTTCAAGAACAGCCTATTTCATTGGACGATTTAGAACGAGCCTCCTGATTGGTCACATTCTCCAACTGTCAGATGACTCGCTTCCATCGTCCAACCGAGAGGCTACATGTGTCAATCTAAACGAAAATTTACATGAGCAGTAATAGTTATGCATTGCGATACGTTACAAATTGAATTTAATTGAATTGAATTTACTTGTCCAAAAATATGTTTATATTTACTTAATTGTGTTTTTTAAATGGGTATCTCTAATTTCTATATTATTTACTTGTGTGGATTGTTTTTCTTTTAGGGGTATTTTTATACCTGATTTTATTACAATATCCTTGTTCTTCCTATCTATGATAGCTTCTAATTCTTTGAGAGTGTCATCTCCGATTATTCCATCGAAGGATGCTAATCCTGGTAAAACGAAAAATGTTATAGGAGTATTATTTCCTATGCACTCAAAGAATTTTGCACTTATTTTTTTGTTAATTTGAATTTTTCCTCCGGCTGACTGAATTTCAAAAGGTTTTTGAGCTGGTTTGGCATATGGTGCTTATTAGCTCCGGTATCGATAAGGAATTTTAATTGTGTCCCATCATACATCACATATTCTATGTATGGTATGCTAGAGAGGCACTTGTCGTAAAATTTACCTCTGATTGTTCTTCTTCCTGGTCCGTATTTTCTTCGTTTGCATAATTGTCGTCTTCGTATTCCTCAGCGTACTCATTCAAATATTGTTGTTCTTCTTGTGTGTCTATATTAAACACTCTTTGACGCTTTGGTGGAATATTTCCTGAACCATGCTGGAAGTTCTGATTGTTAGCTGGTTGATTGTACCTGTAATCTTGTTGATAATGTTGTTGATTGTAGCTGGGTCTATTCATGTAATTAACTTGTCGTTTGGGCGGATTGGTCTGTCACTTGGAGTTGGTGGTTTTGGCTGTGTTGGTCTTTGCTGTGGAGGATAGTTTGATTGTTGCTTCTGATTATTGAAATAATTTCTCTGCTCTTGATTGTGTTGAATATTATAAGCTGCGTTTCTTTGTTGTACGGGGAGTGGCTTTGATGGATTTGATGGCTTATGTTGCCATTGTCTAGGAGCGAAGATTTGGTTGACAGGGGTTGAAATGCTATTACTAAAATCTCTTTTGTGAAGGGAAATGTTCCTATAATTTAGGTTTTGTATTTCAAGGCATGTCGCATATGCCTCTGGGAGAGTTTGGGGTTTTTGAATTACTAGAATCCTGGAGAGTTCTCCATTTATTCCCCTAATGAACTGTAACGAACCCCCGAACACCACCATCAGGGAGAGGGGAAATGGTTGAACAGTAGTTCAGTTGGAAGCGACTAGGCCTCTTCCGGCACTATCACCCATACTGGCGAAAGCCTAAATCGCTGATGGTAAAGACTCTCCCTGTCAAGATTGTATCCGAGAGTGACCCTTCCACTAACCCTATCCACCCTTATGACCCAAGTTCACAGGACCCTTGAGTCAGTCCGGGCAGCCTAGTAGGAGGGGGTGTCCAGGCCTCCTGTGGCTCAGGCATGAGTTCTTCTCCACCCGCTAGCTCAACGGTGGGCGGGGATCTTGCCACAAGCCCTGGACGAGGGGTTACATTGTTTATTTACATGCCTGAAATATTAAAAACAATTACGAAAAGGGATCTAACACAACCTGTAACCATCCTTCCCTAACGATGAAGATTGCGAGGCCCGAGTTTCATCTAATCCAAGGTATTCTTCCAAAGTGGGCGAGATATGGAGAGGTTTCGATATTAATTATCTCCAAGAGCTGGCCCGCCCCTCATCAAACCGAAGTTCAGCATCCATGGCCGCCGTCACGCTCGATTCACGACGACCCCTAAAGTGAGAGGAGTGTGTAACTTCAAACGAAGCCTAGTACACCCCTATAGTCCTTTTCCAGATCTCATCGTGTCCTTTACTATGAATGCCCTCCCACATCCTCTTCTAAATTCTAATAACTACCCATATCCGCGAATGTTATCGACTGAAATGTGGTTAAATAGTTATAGAAGGCGAAGGAAAATCACTAAAATGACGCCAACACTGACCAAAAATTAATCCGAAGGAAGAAAATAATACACAGCGCAGATCTTATGTTCGAATAACACCATAAATTCAATTTATTGAACAAACCAAGGCTTAAATAGATTTAACAAAAATAGATGCTTTACTTTCAGCAACAAAAAAAAATCCAATAGCATTTGATCTCTACTTTACTGGTCCCAAAATATAATACTGATACTACTATATCATTTGTTCAAAAGTAATTCATACAACGACTTACCCCATTAAATTTTCTGGGTTACCATTAACACGGAATCCAAGGTGTTGGTCTGAGGTGCACCGCATCCCTTCCTCGATGTAGCTATACTGCTTTTAAATTTGGCGTAAACGAGTGAAGCTAAACTAGAGATATACAAATTACGTTTGAACGCAAATGATTTACAAATTAATTTAAAAGTGGACCAAAACTTAGCTTTTCTGTTGTTAGTATATTAACCGTGCCCTCTAGGGCGCGTTAGGAACATTAAACGATGGGTGGAGTTTCTGCTGCTGGTATCCTGATCTGCTGCGGTTACTACTTTACTAAAGCTTGGCGACTGGCGAACCTTTTTCTTTGTCTTTCCTTCGTCACAGGCAAAATTATAGCTTGAGCACCTGAATTGTGGGTGAACGGGCGAGATGCGTTCGCTGAGATGACCCAGAGTGAATTCCCAAGACCGTTGGTTGGATTATTAATGCGACACTTTCGTGGAACACTGCTGAGGATATTTTGGCGCTTGGGCTTCTGGATGGATCTCGACACCTTGTGCGAGCTGGAGCAGGTACTGTCGCCAGTCATACGATGGATTTTTGGCTTTATCTTTTGGTTATGGTGCTTAAAAATTCGTGCGGACGGCGTGTTTCGGTGGGACTTATAAATCGCGTGGGGTTTTTTTTCCTTTTCCGTACAAGTGGAGCGGGACGAGTTTGGAGAGTATATTTTTGCGTATTGGGAACGCCTATTTGGGGATGCAGAATGCAGGCACTTTCTGTGGTAACTTTTCACGAAAACTCCTCTGCTGCGTAATGAAATTAAACACGTTTTTTTTTTGTTAATTAACTACTTATTTCTCGTTTCTACCGCCACTGTAAGCCACCGATGCCATGAAAAAAAATATATATAAAAAAAATTCCATCCACCAGCACGTCCGATCACCACCATGTGTAAAACCAACCTCCCCCATAATTCGCTAGCCAAAAGTTATAGACATTTTATTAGAGCTATCTCGCTCACTCCTATATACACTCATTATACCGCCAAACTTCTAATCCAATCTGGCTCTGTGAGTTTTATTCCTAAAAATCTAATTTTATTCTCTAAATTTGAGTTTCGATTTTAGACGTCCAAACAATTTACTATATTTGCAATTGAAACAAATGTTTTTGAGCCAGATACGATTAAAAGTGTATCCATAATCTGAGCGGAAAAATGTTACGCGCTCCTCGCACAATTTCGCTTGTTTCCCAGCAACTCGAACCCAACCGCACAGTTCACCACGCTTCGTCGTCAGTGAGTCACAATAGTGATTTCCTTTTCCTCTTTCCTAGCTTCGGTTAAATTCAAAGATAAACCAAACAAAAATAAAAATAAAATGCAACCATCTTTCAAGGGTTCTCTACAGAACACGTCAAGTGCTCTATTTCGATAGCTTTCAATCAGTGCCGTAATCGTTTCTGAGGAATAATCCTCAGTTTTGATTTTATTTATTATAAGTGAAAACTGATGGTTAACACTTGCATAAAATTCGTCAAGAGTGGAAGTTCTCTGTGACATCGCATTTAATTGGTGTTCCAATGTTCGAATGTCTCTTTTATCTGCGTAATGCAATGAGAGGCATTTTTTTATTGAGCTCCAATCTTCATTAAATATATTATAGGAAATTAGTGCGGTATCCGCATGTCCGCGAATCTTTTGCCTAATGCTTTGGAGGATTGATCTATATATCGGCTTATTTCTTACTACCTCATAATCCCTTAGGATTGTTTCAACCGTGTGTATCCACGATATATATTGGACTGGTTGGCAACTCTGCTACAAAGTGTATAGTTCAATAACAAAATTTGCTCTCGTAAAATTCTTAAATATAACTAGCCAAAGTTCGTAATTAATAATTAAAAGTGTATAAACAGGTGCGTCGACTGTCTGTTTCTATAAATAAAACAGCAAAAGCAGGTAATCCTAATTTATTAGCTGTGAAATAAACCTTCCAAGTAGACACCTAAGTCACATGACTGACAACAAAAGGAAAATCGATCAAACGTCACCTGAAAAAAATATTTATCCACTTTTTAATATCAACAGACCATCAAAGGTTTATAAATCTCAAAAGACAATGTCGATCTCCCAATCTGACCTCGATAAAATCAAATCCATTATTGAGGCATCGCTCAATATAGGACTCTCCAAAGCGACGGCCAATCTAGCAACAAAAGACGATCTCAACAAACTTAGCAATGAGATACACTCGCTAAGACAACAAAACCAGAATTTATCTGAAAAAGTGCAGCATTTTGAAAATCGATGTTGCATTCTAGAAGAGGAGCTTGAACTGCAGAGCAGAGAGATCAGAGGGAAAAATATTATTTTCACGATTCCAAACGACCGATCTGACCCCCAAGAAAGGATTCATAACATAACCACACTTTTGCTAGGCTCTGATGCAGACCAACAACAAATGCCACAAGCCATAAAACTTAGTGAAAACAAGAAAACAATTAAACTCAAACTTAGCACTGGTTCCAATGAAACTGCAATGCAAATGTTAAGAAATTCCTTGAAGCTTAAAGGCACAGGCTGCTATATCCAACGAGACCTTAGCAAACAATCACAAATCAAACGTCGAATTCTACTCGGGTATCGAAAAGTCGTCAAAACAATTAATCCAAGCGAAGCAGTATTGATTAAAAATAACAATTTATTAATTGGTAATAGAACATTTTATTTAGACAATAATAACAAACTTAAATATAATAACACAAACGGAGAAGACGAACTACAGAATATCTACGGAAAACTCAATTTTAATGCTGTCAACGAAACTATGTTGTCAAACAGACGTCAGCGTGAATGGCCCAAACCAGATGCACCAGTGATGACACTTTACACCGAAGGTCCGGAAGGTAGTAGTGTCATACAAAACTGAGAATTAAGCGTCGTCAGCTCAAACAAATTTATCTCTGCAAATATTTTATCTTACAATATATCTGGATTAAGTAATAAATTATTATTTGTAGATTTTTTTAACTATGTTAAGAACTTTGAAATTTTCTTTCTATTTGAAACACATTTAACAAGCGATAATTTAAGTAATTTAAATAAATATTTCGATGGCTTTAAGTTAATTTGGAGCGAAGCAAGTAAAACCTACATAAAGGGGCGTGCAAGTGGAGGAAGCCTGTACGGGATAAAAAAATCACATTTAAAAACTTACGATTTTGATGAATTTGAAGGAACTGCCGTAGTAAAATGTGTGACACAAAATAATAATACATATATCGTTCCATCATATATAAACTGCAACAAATGGACTCACGACTTTGAGAGGCTGTGTAATACAATGTCATGTTTAGCTAGCAAACTGTGCAAACTGTAACAAACCCTAGTATATGCTGTACCAATAGGGTATCTAAAGACATAGTCTGCAATAAAAATGGAACAGATGTACTAGAGCTGCTCCAAATGTATGATCTAATTGTGTTAAACGGCTGTACAGAAGGTGATAGAGAAGGGCATTACACATTTGTCGGAGGACAAGGCAATTCAGTTATTGATTTTTGTGCTGTTAACAACGACTGGGCTGGGAAAATTAAAAAATTTGAGGTACAATACAAAACTTTTTCGGATCACATGCCAATCGTGGTTGAAGTTGATGGTGAAACACCCTCATATCACAAAAACCTGCCCCTGCTACCAAGACTTAAATGGAAATCCGAAAAAACAAATACCTACCACAGGTTATTAGACAGCTTGCTCTCAGCAAATAATTCGATACCTGAAGAAACAGAAACACTCGCAAACCAAATAACTTGTTATATAAGAAGTGCTGCATCAAACAACATTTCAAATATAAGGTCACCATTTAAACAAAAATGGTTTGATAGAGAATGCATAAATGCTAGGAAGAAATCATTTGCCCTTTTGCGTGTCTGGAGAACTTGTAATGACCCTGAGGTTAAAAAGTGGTATAACCAAGTGAATACCCACTACAAAAATCTATGCCTAGCTAAGAAAACTGACTTCGATAATCAGCAAGCTCTCTTACTTAGTCAAACCAAGTCTTCGAAGGACTTCTGGAGAATAGCAAGGGAGATTAATGGTACAGTTTATCAAATAGGTACAGGAGTATCTGCTGATGATCTATCCATATATTTTAAACATCTTCTACTGGATAACTCAAACCTTTCTTTCTCGTATGCGGACCCCCTCATTTTCGACGATTCCCTAGATGGTGAGGTAACAACTGACGAAATCAATGCTGTTATCATGAAATCCAAAAATGGAAAGGCGCCAGGCGAAGATGGGATTCCGTACGAATTCTACAAAAATGCTAGTCCAACCTTAATCAACTATTTGAAAGTTCTCTTCAACAGTGTGTTCTCGAGTGCAGACATCCCTTCATCGTTTAAGAAGTCCGTAATATTCCCCATCCACAAAAAGGGTTCGCTGGAAAACGTAGAAAACTACAGGGGAATCTCATTCATGAATGTGTCAGCCAAGATATTTTGCGGCATACTTGTAGGACGATTAGAAAAATGGGTAGATGAAAAAAATATTCTGACAGAGCGTCAAGCTGGATTCAGAAAAAACTTTTCAACCGTTGACCAAATATTCACATTATCTGCGATTATAAGAGCCTTTCAAGCCAGAAACAAGAAAATGTATAGCTTTTTTGTAGATTTCAAGGCAGCTTTTGATCTTGTTAGCCGAAGTGCACTCTTCTATAAACTGTCTCAGTTGGGTATCTCTACAAAATTTCTTAAGACCATTAAAAAAATGTATGCCGAAACAAGTGCAGCAGTCTGGGATGGAAAGGATTTCTCAGAATGGTTTAAAACACAGACTGGTGTAAAGCAAGGATGTCCTCTTAGTGCCTTATTGTTTTCTCTATTTATAAACGACATAGAAAAAGATTTGCCTGGTGGAGTACGAATTGCTAATACCGTGGTCAATGTCTTGTTATATGCCGATGATCTTGTTCTACTCTCTGAATCTCCTGAAAATCTCCAATTGATGATAAATCGTCTAGCCAGTTACTGCAAAAAATGGGGACTAACCATCAACACCGAAAAATCTAAAATTATGGTATTTTCCCGTTCACCACGAGTGCAAAGTGGAAATAGATGGTTTTATAATGGAAGCCGATTAGAGATTGTGAAGGAACTC
This sequence comes from Portevinia maculata, assembly GCA_949715645.1. Lineage (NCBI taxonomy): Eukaryota > Metazoa > Arthropoda > Insecta > Diptera > Syrphidae > Portevinia > Portevinia maculata. The sequence goes on along the minus strand of OX454530.1, from coordinate 5,342,260 downwards.
AAATATTTAGGAGTGAAACTGAACCCAACCCTAGAATTTGGTAAACATCTAACGGATAAAGCCAAGTCTTCCCAAAGCTTAGTGAATCTATCATGGAAAAATGTTTTTGCAAACAAGCGGATTCTCCTCTCAACGAAATACAGAATATTTGATTCAGTTGTTAAATCAACTCTTTGTTACGCCTCTCAAGTTTGGGGATCAGACGAGTACGAAGTAATCGAGAAATTCCACAGGAACTTCTTGAAAAAATTATTCAACTTACCAATGAAATCGCCGAACTACACAATCTATTTGGAAACGGGTCTTCCAATGCTTTTTACAAGCACTCTCAAATCGCAAGCGGATTACATCATTAAAATAGGTTCGTATCCAGACTCCCGAATAACCAAAAAAATGCTATCTTATGAATTAAAAAACAAGGACTGGTGGGCGTTAAGATGGTTAAGAATTGGAAACGCGTGTGGAGAAACTATTTCATTCGATCTAAACAACCTGGACAACTTAAAGAACCAACTTTATCGAATAATAAATAAAAATGAAGATGCTATTCGTGTGCGATTTATAGAGAAAGCTCGTGAATCAGATAGCAGAGTATTGTATTCTCACCTGAACTTCAATCTAAAGGATAAGAACTATTTCAATGACTCACTCAACTATAGTGAAATATCTCTTATTTTCAAAACAAGGTGTGAGTTGATTGGTTTAAATGGCAGCCCATATAATGGAAGCTTCAACCAGTTTTGTAATATTTGCAACTTAAAAGCGAAAGAAGACTGCTTTCACATTATTAGTGTTTGTCCAATCTACAAACCACAGAGACTAGCTTACTTCGGAAAAAAATTCCTTACCATGCAGGAGACAATACAAATTCTGAACGAGTGTGATTGGAAAAAGTTATTTTATTATATTAAATCCATCTACAAATACAGGTCGCTATTAATAACAGAGTATTATGATTGATTAAGTTTATTAAAAAAATAACTATATTGTTAAAGTAACAAATGTAGGTACATGTATAAGCATTTTGCTAACCAAGCTGACGGCTACGCCATAGCTTTAAAATTCATTCTATCTTGTAACTTATGTAATAAGAAAATATTAAATAAATGAATTTCTTACTTACTTACTTACTTACTTACTTACTTACTTATTGGACGGGATTACCGTCGAAAACCTGCAATTCTTTTATGCAATCCGGTAATTTGGAAATTTCTTTCAGTTCTTGCTCATTTTTAGGCCCCGGTGGAATACTCTCATTATTTGTTGAAGATATTGTCCTAACTTCTAAAGCACTTAATCTATGATCAATTTTCTTCATAAAGTCGATCTGGGCATTTACTGCTCCAGTAAGTCTGGTTACTGTGTCTTTAAGTTCGTCCATTTTCTTTTTTATAACAGAAAGATAAGATTAGAGGAGGAGGGATCGTAGATAAATGATTAAAAAATATATAATTAAAGATGGAATATATAGTATACGAGTATTATATATAAAATTGTCCGTTTTTATACTTAGAATGTTCAATTTTGTAAATATTTAATTCAACAATTATAAAAAAAAAATATATTTTTCCTTTTTTGTTCTAATTTCTAAACTTTTGACAAAATAATTAATTTGCTTAGCTTTTAATCTCTCTTTATGTTTTAAGAGTTTTGCGTAAAACTACGAGTATTTAATTCTAGTTGTTTTCTTTAACTTGTTAAAACACTTTTTGCATTGGTTTTTCACCTTTAATATTTAATTTATATTTATTTCTCTTTTGGTTTTTCACCTTTATTATTTAATTTGTATGTATTTCATATTTATTTTTCATTTTACTTACACTAAAATATTGATCTCCATCTTTCATCCAATGGAGCCGGATGGACTGCGGGGCAACGCAGATGATCAAAACCCTTCTCTGGATCCTTCTACAGTCTGATGATCTTCAGAGGATGTATCCGGGTGAGTGGTTACACACTTGGACAAGCAGTGCTGGAGTAGTCCGATGTATCCTTTTTGGAGAAGGTGTTAAATATTGCCACTTCCTACTAATGGTTCGGTTGCTACTAAACTTGGTGTTTTTCCAATTACTGACCGTTGAGGGTACACTTTGTTTAGTTTGGTTGATTCCATTTAATAAAACAAACACTTTTATTTTACAAGAACTTTATTATTCTAAACTTTATAAGAGTCCTCTCTTTAAGAGGCGACGTGAACCACTGTTGGCAAATCAAAGCTCATCCGCAAGAGACGTGCCCCGGTAATTCCGAGCACAAATACACATATATAATATCAGCAGGTTGCTGAATATAAAGAAAAGGATGTTTACTTCTCAGATGACCTTTCATTAACCACACATCTCCCTCTTTTACAATTATTGTTTTACAGGAAATTATCCAATACGTACATACAATATTAATTAAGTAAATATGTTTTATGTTCATTAATTTGTATTCTACTAAAATTATAATATAAAAATATAGTTAAAAAATGATTTATGAATTTTCAAATGATTGACTTCGTTATTATTATTATTTTGCTACAGCTTCGAGTGTTGTGAACTTTCGTTTCTGTTGGAGCGACTGTTTCATTTAATTTGGTGTCATGAGGACATCTTTTTCGTAAATGCCTAGAATTTCGTCTATATATTACCCCGCTTTCAAGTTCTACCAAATACGACCTTGGTTCTGGTAATTTTGACTTTATTATCCCAGGAACCCACCTTTTGGTTAATGATTGCAACCAAACTAGATCACCCGCACTAAACGATTTCTTATAGCATATATTTTCATTATAGTATTTTTGTGCTTTTTTCTTAGATAAAAGTATTCGAGAGTAGGCATTTTCTGAGAGTTTGGGCTTAAGAATTTCATCGTGAGAAGGTATTTTTGTTCTCAGAGTTCTGTTAAATAGCAATTGAACAGATGAATATCCTATATTTGGAAGTGGAGTATTTCTATACTCCAACAACAGTAAGAATATCAGTGGCGTGGCGTCCATATAACACGATTCCTACCGTCTTTCCTTTTAAAAATCCACCAAAAGTAAGCACTATCTGCCAAATAAATATATGAAAAATGAAACCCGTCCCGTATTTTAATTATAAAATAAAATCTACACACTCACACATAAGCTATCGAATAAGTTTAATATTTTCATTCTACCTCTCGTCTGTATCTTCATACTTCATTCAAGAATCAAGATTCAACCACATTCCACAATCCACAAATCACAAACAACAAACCAACGAAGAGTCACAAAAATACTCTTAGTAAAAAGTTTTCAACTACCGCTGCTCTCTATAATAGAATAAAAAATATTTTTCCGTCTTATTTACTTGTTTTATATCCCTTTCTTCTACAAGCATTGCGGTTCCGATCCTCTTTGTTCAACACCCGCTTTTATATTCAAAGAAAAAGACGCTACATTTCGTCTTATAAACCAAATCTCACGCTGAATACTTGGAATTGTTTCATTTCATTCTCCCTTTTGCGATTAGCATTGCGTTTCAATCGGAAGATATCAACATGTTGCAGGAATGCAGGTGCTACGTTTGACTCGTTTTTTTTGCAACATTGTGTCTAATAACACGGTGTTCTTTGACTTATTTCTTTTTTCTTATGACATAATATCTGAATGTGTTATGTGGGTTGATTCTTGATTTTGAATTTGATGTTGATATTGATATGCGTGTTGATGTAAGAAGTTGAGCTTTCATTTTTCTCTCTTGTGATAGTTAATGCTTCGATGTTTTTACAAATTTATTGTTATACTTTTGTCTTATGAAATAAAATATGGTAGAATATTATGGCAATTTGTCAGCAGAGTAAATTCAGCATATCGCTTAAGAGAAGTTCATGTCAAATAAAATACCGACACTTGTTTTTTTTTTAAGCAGGAATTCAAATTTTAATTTAGAATCAGTTGGAATTTATTGACAGACTGCGTTGCACAAGTGCAATAACTTGAAAAAATCTAGTGTTTTGTAAAGCCAATTTGATAAAATCTTAAATTAAAATAGTGAAAAGTTAGATGTGAAAGTGAAAGTGAAGGTTAATGTGTAATTTTTTAGTTTCTTTTATTACCAACTTAATAGCTTCTTAATTTTAGTGCAGTTTTAGATTTTTTTTGGAAATGTCTTTGATTAGTGTAGATTGCTGTTTAACTGATTTCCTCCTGGAGGATTCAAATAGTTTTAGTAAGCTATCTTTTCTTGATAAAAAAAAAGTTATAGACGTAGGGCGACCCCCTTCGGGTAGGGGCTAGAATTTACCCGAGGTAGGCATGCCTGTCGTAAGAGGCGACTAAAATCCAACCTCCGTATACCGAGCGTATAGTGTATACAAAAAATGCAATGAACAAAACGAAACGATTAATTACCCCAGGTGGCAGTCCAGCTTTACTGGAAAATCCACCCTCTTCGGAGGTCGGCTCTACGGATTCTGGGGAGAGCCGCTTATTGCAATCCATTGACCCTTTTATTAAAAGTTCAAGGGTATCTCGATCACCTCCATCAAGATCGAATAACCTCGGGAAAAGAAGTCCGCCGGGAGCGCCAGCGCGTGAAAAACAGGACTCAGTGAAAAATACAAGTTTTGAGGAAGAAAATAAAGCACTCCGAATCAAGCTTAAGGAAATGGATCTACTCTATCAAGATCTTAAGAAAGAGATAGATCTGTTAAAAGAAGAAAATAAGGTCCTAAGGAACACTTATTTGCAGAAAGAACGCGAATGTACTCCTCCACGCCTAGCTAGTCCGGAATACCACACCGACGAAGAAGAGCTAGCACGCGAAACGAATCGGGTCCCTAAGAAAAGACCTACTAAAAAAAGGAGAGCTGGTTCTTCGCCCGAAGTCGAGTCCCCAAAAGAACAAAAGCGTAAAGTACCGCAAGAAAAACAACTCAAAGCGCAAATTCGCGCACCGCCTCCAATAAATGTCGTTGGTGCAACGGAGTATAATAAGTTGCACAGCCTCCTTAAAGGAACGTTAAAATCGAAATTTAAGGTCACATCTTTGAGGAATAATGCGTGGAAAATTAACGTTGATAACCACGAAGACTACCGGGCAATTTCCCACAAGTTAAATGCCGAGAAGTTCCAGTGGTATACTTTCGAAATAAAGTCTGAAAGGCCACATCGTGTTGTAGCAAGGGGACTCCACCCCTCATGCACCAAAGAAGAGGTTATTAACGACCTCCAAGCCAAAGGGTTTAAAATTCTTGATGCCGTTAATATCATCAAGAAGGAGAAGCAACAAACGGAAGAAGATAGGGATATCCTGGTAAGGCGTGGACTTCCGCTCTTTATGCTTACCTTCGATAGGTCTGATAACATCGAAGATATATACCGAATTAAATCTATAGTAAATATTGTGGTAAAAATCGAGCCTATGCGTAGAAATTCGAAAATTATTCCACAGTGCAAACGTTGCCAAGAATTTAATCATACGCAAATGTATTGCAAAAAAGAGCCGCGATGTGTGAAATGCGCCGGAAATCACTTTTCCCAAGACTGTAGAGGAAATAAACAATCCTCCGCTACCTGTGCTAATTGTAAGGGAAAGCACCCGGCAAATTATAGAGGTTGTGAAGTAGCTAAGGAGTTGCAAAAACGGAGAGATGCGTTCCTCAAGCCTCAAAATAGGAATACAAAACCGTTAGCCAAGCCGAAGTCTAAGACTGCCCCGGAGGTAGTAGGCAATACAAAACCTCCGGTTCAAGAGCGCAAAAATGTCAGAGAAAGAGAGACAACAGAAAAGCCCTCAACCTCTGTTGTCAAAAGAAACGCTATTGAAAAGTTACCATCAGGAAAGCCATCGAATAGTGGCCCTCGGACAGCCAGAGTGCAGACCTACGCTCAGGCCGCGGCATTCGAAGGAGCAAAAAACGTTGAAACTTCGCCGGACCCTGTTTCTCTCGTTTTCTCAGTTATTCTCGAGAAACTTGAAGAACAAAGTAAAATAAATAAAATTATTCTCGATCGGCTGGTTAAGCTCGAAAATAATTCATTTAAAACGCGCACTTCAAATACAACATGAATGAAAAACCAATGTTAAAAATATGCACTTGGAATGCAAACGGACTTTTGCAAAAACTTGACGTATTGGAAATATTCATACGTGAGAAAGATCTTGACATTTGCTTGATATCTGAAACTCACGCAAAAAAGGGATCGAATCTAAAAATAAAAGGATATAATGATTTCCACGCTTGTCACCCTTCGGGAAACGCGAGAGGTGGATCATCATTGTTTATTAAAGACTGCATTGAGCAATACGAAGACCTGAAGATAGAGCTTGAAACTATGCAACTGTGCACGAATCGAGTAAAAAATAGTCAGCGTACTCTTAGAATTTCATCTATCTACTGTCCACCGCGTTCCGCGCTTGAAAAAAGTGATTACACGAACTTGCTTAAATCGCTCAAACCAAATTTCATTATTGGCGTCGATTTTAATGCGAAACACACGTTCTGGGGTTCTAGATACATCTCGCGAAAAGGTAGAATGCTCTATGGGGCAGGTATGGAGTACAGTTGCGATTTCCACTCGACGGGCAAACCGACCTACTGGCCAACTGATACTTCAAAAATACCTGATCTGATAGATTTTTTCGTCGTGAAAGGAATAACTACCAACCGCATTAAAATTGAAGAGAGCTTTGATCTGTCATCTGATCATTCACCGGTTATTTTAACATTGAGCGTAAAACTAGCCAATAACCTAGAGCCAGCGAGATTAACTGGTAGATCAACTAACTGGGAAGGCCTTAGGAACGAAATTGAAGAGAATGTTGAACTGAGCTTTCCACTTACGACACCCTATGAACTTGAGGTTGAAGTTGATCGCTTCATTGAGATCGTACAGCTCGCCTCCTGGAATAATACGCCTAATCCAAGAAAAACGCCGGCTAAATACGGCTTACGATATCCTCAAGAAATAAAAGAATTGATCAACGAAAAAAGGAAGGCGCGTAAAAAATGGCAACAGAGTCGCGCTCCGCAACATAAAGCACATTTGAATTATTTGTGCAATTTGTTGAAGACAGCTATTAAGGATTTTAAAAATCGGGCGATAGGTTCCTACCTTGAAAATTTAACAGCGAAAAAAGATTCCAATTATTCACTTTGGAAAGCTATAAAAGGCACCAAAAGGCCTAAAATCCCCGCGCCGCCAATTAAAATAAATCAAAATGAATGGGCAAGGGAAGATAAGGAAAAAGCGGACGTTTTTGCCGCCCATCTAGAAGAAACCTTTAAACCGTACGATGGTCAAGCGGTCCACGACAATATTAATAGGACGGAATTACTACCTGACAATTTAACACTCACAAGTGCAACGCTAAGGGAACTAAAACTTGAAATCGAATCTCTAAAACCTAAGAAAGCTCCTGGTTAGGATTTGATCACTGGAGAAGTTCTCAAAGCCCTACCAAGAAAAGCATTAATTAAGCTTCTTCAGATTATAAATGCGGCACTCAGACTAAAACACGTGCCGAGCCAATGGAAAGTTGCGGAGGTCATAATGGTTTTAAAACCAGGAAAACCGCCAAATGAAGTAAAATCATATAGACCAATTTCCCTCCTTCCAGTGATATCCAAAGTTTTCGAGAGAATACTATCAAGACGAATACAACCGGTTATAGAAGAAAATAATCTTATCCCTGACCACCAGTTTGGGTTCAGAACCAAGCATTCGACGATTGACCAAGTGCATAGAATTACTGACGTAATCGAGAAAGCATTTGAAGAAAAAAAGATATGCTCAAGCGTATTCCTTGACGTCTCACAAGCCTTTGATAAGGTGTGGCACGACGGCTTAAAATTTAAATTACGACAAGTTCTTCCCGTATGCCTATATGATATTCTAGAATCATATCTCGGGAATAGACTCTTCCGTGTTAGAAATGGGAACGAATACTCGGAGCTCAAAGAAATTTCGGCCGGCGTACCGCAAGGTAGCGTCCTCGGGCCGCTTCTCTATCTCTTATATACACGCGATATACCAAGAGAAGATGAAACTACCCTTGCTACGTTCGCCGACGACACCGCTATCCTTGCAGTAGGTAATACAATTGAAGAAACGACTGCAAAACTACAAATCGCACTGAATAAGGTAAATGAATGGACGAGGGACTGGCGGATCGCCCTCAACGAAACTAAATCTGTTCACGTGAATTTCACGTATAAGAAAACTAATGACTCGCCAATTTTCTTAAACATGTCCCGAATACCCTTTGCAAACGAGGCCAAATACCTGGGAATGACTCTCGACGCAAAGCTAAAATGGAGTTCGCACGTGAAAATGAAACGTAAAGAACTCGATATCAAATATAGAGAAATGTACTGGTTACTCGGAAAACATTCCCAGCTCAGTACCGAGAACAAACTGCTTTTATACAAGCAAGTGCTAAAGCCGGTGTGGACCTACGGTATACAACTTTGGGGTTGTACCAAGAAAACAAATGCCAATATTTTACAAACTTTTCAAAATAAAGTGCTTAGAGAAATTGTACAAGCACCATGGTATATTAGAAACGACGATATCCACAGGGATCTCGGAATTCCAACAATCGAAGCTGAAACTAGAAGCTTCGCGAGAAAGCATAGAAACCGACTAATCGGACATACCAACAATACAGTCCGACAAATCTTGGATGAGAGCAATTTATTGCGCCGACTACAAAGAACGAAACCGTTCGACTTGGCAAGATAAGATTAACCGCGCCTAAATTGCGGAACATGCAGGATCTTTCATTGGAAAGTAACCTGTCAAAAGTTATTATTTCGTGATAGAAAAATTGCTTGATAAGTTATATCTTAGTTGCAGTATCCATCAATCTATCGAAGGGAGGTGTTTTTAGTCAGTAAAAATCTGACACTACTATGAGCACGCGCTTGCTATTCTCATAGTGTCTTTGGAAGATCTTCACCTACCCTCTTACAAAAAAAAAAAAAAAAAAAAAAAAAAGACGTAGGGCGCTCTATGCCTTTTATAAATATTAATTACCAAAGGAGAGATGGTTTTGTGACACATTTTAATGTTTCCTTATACCAAAAATATAAGTGGCTAACTGGGAGTTGCAAGCTTAATAAAATGTTTTGTTTTCCTTGTCTTCTTTTTTCAAACTCCGCCAGTGTTTGGAGCCGAACGGGTTTCACTGATATAAATAATTTAGTTAATTCTTCGAAAAAACATATTAAGACAGAAAAACATATTCGTTGTTGTTTATCCCTACACGAATTCGGCACGAATCGCATTGAAACTTCTTTAGGAAATTCTTTCGTTGTTCATAATAAAAAAGTAGATAAAAATCGGAAACAAATGGAACGTTTTATTGACACGGTCATTTTATTAGGCAGACAGGAGTTAGCATTTCGCGGTCATGATGAAAGGTCTAGTTCAGATAATCGTGGCAATTATGTCGAAGCGGTTTATTTTTTATCTAAATATGACACTTTATTGGAATCCCATTTAGAGCAGTGTTCAAGTACACACAATCCAATTTTTTCAGGTTTATCCAACGATATTCAAAACGATTTGATACATAGTATTGCGGCGGTTATTAAATCCGAAATTAAAACGGAAATCAAGGATGCTCGGTTCGTGTCGATTATGATCGACGAAACACCAGATTTGAGTCATAGGGAACAACTGAGTGCCATATTTCGGTACTTGTCAGAGGATGGTATACAAGAAAGATTTCTTGGATTTTTTGACGTTAGCGCAAGTCATAATGCAAATGAGTTATCCAATCATATATTTAAAATTCTTGAAACATACGACTGCAAGGAAAAGTTAATAGGACAATCCTACGATGGTGCCGCAGTTATGTCCGGCGAGGGGGGTGGTGTTCAAAAGAAGGTCCTTGATGAATGCCCGATGGCAAATTTTATTCCTTGTTATGCACATGTTTTAAATTTAGTACTATCCCGATCTCTAGAAAACATAGCAGAACTTAAACTATTTTTTGGCTATACTAATAGCATCGTTCGATTTTTTAATAAATCCACAAAGCGGTCCAATCTTTTAAAACAAATTTCCAATCGACGCATGCCAGGAGTATCGGAAACTCGATGGCATTATCATTCAAGAATAATAAACGTAATCTTTAACTGTAGAATAGATATAATTGAAACTTTTAGTAAAATAATTAATGACTCTAGGGAATGGGATACTGACACACTTTCGATGGCAGAAAGTTTATTAAATAAATTAGAGAGCAAGGAATTCTGTTTTTTGCTTCATACCCTTTCAGAAATATTTGCAAAGACCGATGTATTATTTAATTTAATTCAAAAAAAAACAAACAGACGTTAGTTATGCCAAGCAAGAAATCGAACGTTTTGAGTCATGCATAAGCTCTGACTTTTTAAATATGTTTGAAGTTATTTATGACAGCGTAAATGATTGCATCGAACCTCCACGTAAACGCAGGTTGCTTGACTTCGATTTGAAGACGAATTATAAGCGCCTTTTTGTTGAAATTAAAGACAATATAGTTAGCCAAATAAATACCAGATATAAATCATTTAGTAATCTTACATTTTTGGATTTACTAAATAATTTGAAGTATGACACTTTTTCTCGTTCCAGTCCAGATGTAAAAATATCTTCCCTAATTAAGTTTTTTCCTAGAATTTTCGACTTCACGGCATTAAAAAATGAACTTAATGTTTTATATTCTTCGTCGTCACTTCGGCAGTTTGAGGTTCTCGACCTTCACAACCATTTGAATAGTGTAGCATTGAAAGAAGTGTTCCCTCAAGACTTAAACTTAAGTAGTTTACTTTTAACACTTCCCATTTCCGTCGCCTCCGTTGAGAGGTCTTTTTCTGCTTTAAAAAGAATTCATACTTATTTAAGAAACTCACAGGGCGAGGATAGGCTCTCTGATTTAGCCCTCATATCGATAGAAAGAAGACTTCTTCTTAAAATTAAAAATAGACCAAACTTCTATGAAAGGGTATTGGCAGAGTTTATCAAAAAAGATCGTCGAATAGCATTAGAATACAAATAATTATAAAGAACTAATATTTTAACAAAACTTTTCACTTTTTTTTTTTTAAGTGTGTGAATTTTAGCTGTTTTTAATTTTGATTTATTTTTATTGCTGACATTATTATTTGTATCGTTTTTATATTTTAACAAATATAAAGAATTATCCATATAATTCTTCTGAATTTTCTTATTTTAAAATTACTATCCACATTATGCTGAATTTTTGTAAGTTATTGTATCATGCGTCTGTCAAGACCGGCTTCTTTTGAAGCCACTTTTGTTATGCTTTAAGCTCATTGTTGATTGAAATATTAATGTCTTGAAGTATAAAAAATGTGGCTAGAATATTTTTGCTAAGTCAATGTGGAATGCATATTATGTAGATACAATATCCCCATTAAAAATTATTTTATTTCAGGTTTTAAAGATTTTTATTTTTATAGGTGACTAAATTTTTAAACGTCTTCCCTTTTAAAATTATCCACGCCACGCCACTGCTAGCCACCATATAATATCAGATGCCAGCTGATTGGAATTTTGCCTTTATGTATTCGGCGGAGGTATTTTTCGATCATGTTTGTGAGAGACCTAATAACTAAACATATAAATTGTCCTTACCTGCTTACACAGATCAGATATCGAAGACCCGTGATACCATTGAGAAATCAAAATATTTTTGTTGAGCCTATGCATAGAGTACAATACGGATATAATGAAACAATAACTAGATGCTTAAGAGAAGCTAATTCAATTGGGAATCTCATATAAGTAGAAATACGTTCAAAAATCTATTGCTTATACTTTTAACAAACTTTGGTGAGGTTAATTAAGTATGTTAATAATTTGTCGAATTAAGTATGTATGTAATCCATTAGAGGACCAAGTGTACCTCAGTTGATGAAATGAAATAAATAAATAACGGGGTTCGAGATTCAACACACGGAGGGCGCGATCACGGTGCGCTGGAAGTACACAAGCTGGGAAGAACACAACAGTTCTTCTTGATCTCTGATACATACGCGAGTCAGATGTCACTCAACTATAGCTGTGTTTTTTTTTGTTTCGCTAGTGGTGTTTACCATTTCATAAAGAATTTTGATTTCAGTTTTTTATTCAATTTTTCTTTGTAATACTCGTAGTTATGATTTAGCGAGGATTTCAGTTCTTGTTTAGTTTTCTTTTTCCTTTTCAATTAAATCTTTACTGTTGATTAATTTCATTCGAACATTATTTAAGATTATTTCCTTTAAATTTACATGTCAGAACAAAAGGTTCTTGGTAGTGAATTGTTTTAATTTTTACTCAAGAGAAGATGTTCCAGTTATTGTGCGCACAACAGCTGCAGACAGAAAAAGGTACGTACAAATTACTTTGTTGCATTTTTTCCTAGTCAAGAGCTTTTAGTTTTTATAGTTATTTTTAAATTTGAGTTACAATTAAATATTAAATTTAATATGAATTGTTTGTATTGCGTAAGAAATAATCGGGATTTGATACAATTAAATAAATGATGTGTTTGGATAAATATACCTGAATCAAGTTTCTTTATATTCATGATGATCCTGTAAGGGGGTAAGTTGACAAAGGCAAATAGTGGGTGGTGTTTGGGGTAAGCTGGTGTAGGAAGATTTTTTAGGTACTAGGGACCATCCTCAACAAAAAGTGGATACCTGGATGGTAACGGAGCGGTGCATTGTATGCGAGAGGGACCACACAGGGTAGAATTTCACCATAACCTACCAAAAAGAGAAGAGTATGGGTGTACGAGAATGCAGATAGGCACGTTAATTATTTATTTATATTGTGTGTTGAATGGTGAGTGAAAGATCCCCGCCCAACCGGCGAGTTTAAGCTAGGCGACAAGAACGTGCCACCCTCACTCCAGTATATGGGAAATCAGTATCAAACCCCAGCCACTACACACTTTTAATTATTTAAAACTTGTCCCTGCTGCTCGGGCGCCAGTTAACGACTTCTTAGAGTCGGAGACGAAAAAAATATATTTTTTAGGAGCGAGGTCCCACTTTATTGATAATCTCTTACAGTCTAATTTTACAATTTAATTTGATCCAGTATTTATACCATTGTTCAGAGGAATCTGTTACAAAGTATATGAAAGGAATGTCATCATGAATGCGATATAATTTATGGTTTGCACTTCAAATCCCGAAGGGTGTTCAATTATTATTTACTCGTACATTCGATGAATGTTTACATCTGGTTTCTAAAAGGGATTTTATGACTCTATACAATTTTGTTTACTCAGCTTGTTGCTGGTGATAACTGTACCGAACTGAATTCCCCCACCAGTTCAGTGATAGATATTTTTTGCTTGCAGACATTGAGCAGAGCTGGGAGTTGCACATGCACATGCCTTTCGGTACTTGGCATCCATGTTTGATTGTAAGATTATCCCCTTACTCTGCTATCAGTGGCATGGAATTCAGTTAAAGTCATTCGAGAACAACATGTCGGTGCTAGGAAACAGCATCTAGCGAGCGTAGAAAATATTCAGAAGAACGTTTTTATAAGGGCATCAAACGAAAAAGCCAGCGTACCAATTTCATAAAAAAAAACTTCCCCGTCAGACACAAGGGACTGTCATCGCAGATTCTGAATAAAAAATACTCACAGGACATTCGCACAAGAAATTCTGCGCAAATATTTACTGTTGTTACGAACTCAGTTTCCCCAAAAATGTTCAGCAGTCTTCTCAAAAACCATGACTTTGATATTACTGCAATTGGGCTATCATAAACAACAGAACGCACGGGTAGGTATTTGTTTAGCAGTAGCTCGTCCTCAGTAAGTCAGACAGTACGTAACATTAGTAGTTCGTAACTGACTGCCACGTATGCTGGAGCCTGTGTTCAGCTGGTAATACTTTATCTCTGAAGTTTACAGCGGAAAAGGCTGCGTGAATCTTGGGAACTGCATTTCACTGCAGTCTTCTGTAATATTGCAAACATACCAGCGAACAGGAACTCTACCTTTTACAGAAAATTTCGTGATTACGAAGATAAGGATGGTCATTGTTCCGGATTATTTTAACTTTTATTTCTGAAAATCAATTATTCGAATTTGCAAACTGTTATACTTTTCTTTTTATTGAATTTTGTTGTTACTTATACTTATCTTTCTGACTCACTGTACTTACTTTAATTTCAATTCCTATGTACTGCTCATGCACCCACCGGTACTTAACATATTAAATGTACATGCCCAACATACCATTCTATCAACGGTTACACTTGTTGCTTGCCTACTCATGTCGCGGGTCGGGTATTCTGCTCCATTTGGATCAAAGTCATCAACCGGGTAACATCTACCAACAAAACTTGTGGTGGTTCATAGGCAATTTTGTTTGTTCATTATTTTACAAATTTAAATTATATTACAAACCTTGAACTCAGAATTGTGCGCTTTTTATTTTTATCGTTGGCTCCATTTCAGAACATTTATTGGTCCTTCCAAGCCGGATAGTTTCTTGTGAAAAATTTCAAATAATAAAGACAGTTCGTGTGTGTTGACATTTCTGGGTTGAATTAAATTGCAATTTAATCAAAGCGCGCGTATTTAATTGATCTCGTGCAACGTGCAGGCTTCTTTCGTACATCGTGCAATTTAATTCTTCTAAGGTTTTCGTGCGAACATTTAAAATGAACAAAATTAAGAAGAAGCTGTCGGTTCATAAGAGAAGCGTTACTCAGGCGGCTACATTTGTAAGTAATATATCTGATGCATTTGATACCGAGCTATTAGAGCTCCGATTAAAATCTCTCGAGAACGCGTGGGAACAACTCGGGGAATTGAGAAATGAATTAATCGAATTCGTTGATGATCCCAATTTTGATGACTTAGACACAGACATTTCCGAGTATGAAGAAAAGTATTTTATAGCTCAATCTTCATTGACAAAAGCTATTCGCGTGCGTATAGTACCTTTGCGTACGGAACAAACACAACATCAATTGTTTGTCGAAGACATTGCACAGCAGACATTGCACAGCAGCAAACATAAAGTTAAGGGGCCGACTACTGGTGCCATCACCCTACAAACACTTAAAGTCAGCTGTCATGCCATTATGACTAAGCCTTTAACTGACGTACATTTAAGCTTTCTATTTCGATTATTTCTGAAAGTGTGGGCGTGTCAGTGGGCGCATTATAAAAATGCTTACACTTGATTATTTCCGGCTAGTTCAAAGTATATTTTCCAAATTTCAGCTCTCTAACTTGAATTTTAGGGTCTAAAAATTGACGACGGACAGACATGGCTACATCGAAATTAATATCGATGCTGATCATGATCAGAAATATACCTACATAGTTACTTTTAGGGGTCTTTGGTAGATCGCTGTAGGTCTGACTGGGGAATGTCTTCTGAGCTTCATTTTGCGGTTCCGGCTCATCGCCCACGATAATCATGGCGATGGGCGATGACTTGCGAATGTCTTCTGAGCTTCATTTTGCGGTTCCGGCTCATCGCCCACGATAATCATGGAGATGGGCGATGACTTGGGAATGTCTTCAGAGCTTCATTTTGCGGTTCCGGCTCATCGCCCACGATAATCATGGCGATGGGCGATGACCTGCGAATGTCTTCTGAGCTTCATTTTGCGGTTCCGGCTCATCGCCCACGATAATCATGGCGATGGGCGATGACTTGGGAATGTCTTCAGAGCTTCATTTTGCGGTTCCGGCTCATCGCCCACGATAATCATGGAGATGGGCGATGACTTGGGAATGTCTTCAGAGCTTCATTTTGCGGTTCCGGCTCATCGCCCACGATAATCACGGCGATGGGCGATGACTTGCGAATGTCTTCAGAGCTTAATTTTGCGGTTCCGGCTCATCGCCCACGATAATCATCGTGATGGGCGATGACTTTTGAATGTCTTCTGAGCTTCATTTTGCGGTTCCGGCTCATCGCCCACGATAATCATGGCGATGGGCGATGACTTGGGAATGTCTTTTGAGCTTCATTTTGCGGTTCCGACTCATCGCGCACGATAATCATGGCGATGGGCGATGACTTGGGAATGTCTTCAGAGCTTCATTTTGCGGTTCCGACTCATCGCGCACGATAATCATGGCGATGGGCGATGACTAGGGAATGTCTTCAGAGCTTCATTTTGCGGTTCCGACTCATCGCGCACGATAATCATGGCGATGGCCGATGACTTGGGAAAGTCTTCAGAGCTTCATTTTGTGGTTCCGACTCATCGCGCACGATAATCATGGCGATGGGCAATGACTTGGGAATGTCTTCTGAGCTTCATTTTGCGGTTCCGACTCATCGCGCACGATAATCATGGCGATGGGCGATGACTTGGGAATGTCTTCAGAGCTTTATTTTGCGGTTCCGGCTCATCGCCCACGATAATCACGGCGATGGGCAATGACTTGGGAATGTCTTTTGCGGTTCCGACTCATCGCCCACGATAATCATGGTGATGGGCGATGACTTGGGAATGTCTTTTGAGCTTCATTTTGCGGTTCCGACTCATCGCGCACGATAATCATGGCGATGGGCGATGACTTGGGAATGTCGTCTGAGCTTCATTTTGCGGTTCTGGCTCATTGCCCACGATAATCACGGCGATGGGCGATGACTTGGGAATGTCTCGTTTTTAAAAAAACTTTTAAAGATTCGACAAAATTTAAGTCGCTTTCACTGCCAACGTTTCACATCCCGCCCTTTTCCGGGGACTACAAGGATTGGCCCTGTTTTAGGGATCTGTTTTTGGGATCGATTGACGAAAGGGATGACATATCTTCAAGTCAGAAGTTTCGCTATCTTAAATCGCTGCTTCGCGATCGTCCTGCAGAGTTCATAAGCAAAAATTCCAGTATGCGACTTGAATTATGTAGACGCTTGGGAACGGTTGGAAAAGCGGTACGATCGTTCAAATCTTATCGTCCACTCCCATGTCCAAGATTATTTGTCGCTTCCAACTGTTCCATCAAATAATGTTGGGCTTCTACGTAAGGTTTCTGATGGCGCTGATGAGTGCATTAGAGCTTTGAAAGCACTTGAAGCCGATGGCCGTGATCCGTGGTTGATCTACATACTACTTCTTAAGCTAGACCAGGAAACCAAGGAGGCGTGGGCTAAGGAGGTAGGGTCGCGTGACAATTGTGTGATAAATGAGTTGTTAGACTTTTTACAACTTCGCTGTGACGCATTGGAGTCTTGCCAATCGCTCAATCGTTTGCATATTTCACGTGGAAAAAATGCAACTTCCATTCGAGCTTATCTTGTCGAAGTAAAAAATGGTTCCTCGCGTTGCCCAATGTGTAATGACGGGCATGTATTGGGTCAATGCTCTAAATTTGTTGCCCTTTCAACTGAATCCCACCGAGAATTCATCAAAAATAAATCCCACTGTTTTAATTGTCTCAAGGCTGGACATTGTGCTAATTGGTGTCACTCGTCGTATCGCTGTCGCTCGTGCAAATCCAAACATCACTACTTAGTTCATCCTGAAAATGAACGCCCGTCTAACTCTCAACAAGTGTTAGACTCTGCGGCAGATTAAAATCAATCATCAGACTCGGTTATTGTTCGCAACCATTCACAACCACAGACCCTTAATAATTTATTTATTTATTTATTTATTCATCTACCAGGTAGAACACCTTCACAGATTTCGCATAAAGTAATAAAGGTACATACAGTAAATATAAAATTACAAAAACATAATAATATGAGTTAATAAACTAAAAAATTGGCATTAATTACGAAAGATTGAAGTTAAAGCAGTAAGAGCGTCGCATTTAAATAAATCCCGATTTGAGGTTAAATCCAAGTTATTACCAATCCAATTAAACAAACAGATGCATCGAGTTATGGGTTCAGACAAACCATAGTTTGTTCTATGTGCCGGAGGTAAAAACAATTGTCTGTCCCTTAATACTCTGCTTGGTGCATAGAATGGTAGACTAAAAAGAAGTTCACTACAATTGATTCTGTTAGAGACAATATCTTTCAGGAACACCAAAGACTGCATCTTTCTCCTAACCACGAGAGTATTAAGGCCTAACAATAAGCAACGACTATTATAAGATGGAAGCTCAAAGTCTCTATTAAATCTCTTCAGAGCAAGGCGAGTGAATCGTTTTTGGACCCGTTCTATTCGAGAAGAGTGGACACCATAAAAAGGATCCCAAATTACACAGCAGTACTCTAATCTGGATCTTATTAAAGAGCAGTAGAGAGTTTTTAGTACGAATGGATCACGAAAGTCTTCACAATTTCTTCTAATGAAAGCCAGAAGGGAAAACGATTTAGAGGCAATATAGTCGATATGCAAATTGAAACATAGTTTACTATCGAAAATAACCCCAAGATCCTTAACTTCAGAAACTCTAGTAAAAGCAACACGTCCAGCTTCGTAAGAGTGCAGCAAGGGACTATGAGAACGAGAAATCGTGCAAACTTTACATTTCGGCAAACTAAGCTCCAAATCGTTCTCGGAACACCATTGTAAAAATAGGTTCATCTCAAGTTGGAATGTTAAACAATCCGAGAAGTTGGAGACTTTACAAAACATTTTGAAATCATCTGCAAATAACAGACAATCGCATCTTGTGAAAAGTTGAGGAATTTCATTTACAAAGAGTAAAAATAGCAACGGCCCTAAATGGCTTCCTTGTGGGACACCAGAAGTTGCGGTTACCACGTTCGAGAAAAAACCATCAACTTCGACGATACATTTCCTATTGAAAAGATAAGAAGAAAGCCACTTCAAGATGTTAGAATGAAACCCGAGCTTGGCTAACTTTCCTATCAATAGTGAGTGATTGATTCTGTCGAAGGCTTTAACGAAATCGGTATACAACACGTCAACCTGCACACCACTTTCGATCGAATTAAGACAGAATTTAGAAAATAGGGCTAAGTTTGTCGAAGTAGAGCGACCGGAAACAAAACCATGTTGCATAGGGGATAAATGTTCCTTTACATTGAAATACAATTTATCCTTAACGATTTTTTCAAAGAGCTTTGGGATAACTGAAAGCTTGCTTATAGGCCTATAGTTTTCAACTAAATGTTTATGCCCGCTCTTATGAATAGGCGATATATGAGCAATCTTCCAATCGTCCAGAAAGTCACCGGTAGAAAGAGAAAGGTTGAAAATTAATTTTAACGGCAGAATTAGTGAAGACGAACAATTCTTCAAGAGAACGGGATGAAGCGAGTCAGGACCAGCGCCTTTGTTAGTATCAATACTATTAAGGGCAAGAAGAAGATCGTCGTCAGAGAGCTCCAAGTTGCCAACATCAGTGATGGTACTAATATGTCTAAAACAATGATTTACTGCATTATTAGCGGGTAAAAAATTAGAAGCGAAGAATTTAGCAAAAAGTTCACTCGTAGATTCGTATCCGTTCGATACCTCCCTTGGGAAACCAGAGGATTTTCTTTTCGAATTATAATGGATCCAAAAACACCTACTATCCGCTCTGATTCGAGATTCCATAGAAAAAATATATGTTCGATAAAGAAAATTATTCAAAAACCCGAATTCCTTTCTTAGGCGAAGGAAATTGTCCCTATCAGCCGAAGAGCCAGATTTTTTCATCTTTTTAAAAAATTTAGTTTTTAAATTCTTTAAATGGCTAAGTCGAGTATTAAACCATGGAAGCTTAGGGGCCAATTTCCTATTACCAATGGGCACATAAATTTCAAACGCTTGCAACAAAATAAGTTTGAATATGCTATACACGTCACAAAGATTTAACCCCAAAAAGCGGTTTTGCCAATCAATCGAACAAAAAATATTATTTAAGCCTTCGTAATTAGCTTTTTTAAAATTAAAGAATTTGACATTATTATCGCATTTAACGTTATAAAATGTATAGGCTTCAAAACGAATTATAATAGCTTTATGATGAATCGAATTACAAAGCAAAGGAAATGATTCTTTATCTAAAGTTATAATAAAATCATTTGCAACAACAAAAACAAGATCAAGAATTCTATCTAAATCATTTCTTACATTATTGATTTGATGAAGAGAAATAGAGGATAACGAATCAACAACAAGCGACTCAATATCATTTCTAACGTTGTATGCCGTAAGAGTTTTGTCGCTTCCAGTCGTTCTCCACTCAACGTCTCCAATATTAAAGTCGCCAAGTATAACAGGAGACTGATTTGAATTTAATAAATTACAAATATGGGTGATATTTAAGATATGAGCATCATAAACAATGAAAGAACTACATGGGGGAATGTAACTTACAACAAAATAAAAATCAAAATTAAAATCCGCAACAGCAACACAGATGCAGAGTTGTTCGATGTCGTCCGAGCATATAGGAAGAGAAATTTGTTTAGCGGAGAGAGATGCACGTACAGCCAAGAGAACTCCTCCACCTCTAGTAAAACCAGTCGAAAGAGATCGATCACGCCTGAAGACTACATAGTGCGAGTCAAACAATTCTGACGACAAGAAATTTTCATTTAGCCAAGTCTCTGTGATTGCGATTACATCGAAATCGTGGGAAGAGGCAGCAAGGTAGAGTTGGTTAGTTTTTGTGCGTATACCACTGGCGTTTTGATAGTATACAGACAAACACGATGATGGCGACGAGAGGTATGGATGAGGATTACTCGTATGTAACGATGTGTTTAGTGGTGTCGAATAACAAGGCTGATGCTGAGAACGAGGGCCAAAACTATCTTCATTTATTATTAACGTAGTGGCGTTGGGGTTGTCGGCGCCTCCTCGTTTTTTGGATGGAAATTGAACAGCCTGACATGAACATTAAGTGGCCAAATATCAGCGTTAAGAGCATTTTGTAGAGAAGTGGCAGGTACAGCAAGCTTAAAGTTAATGAATTTAAGAGTGGTG
Source organism: Portevinia maculata (assembly GCA_949715645.1). Taxonomy (NCBI): domain Eukaryota; kingdom Metazoa; phylum Arthropoda; class Insecta; order Diptera; family Syrphidae; genus Portevinia; species Portevinia maculata. Next base: position 5,321,416 of record OX454530.1, on the reverse strand, counting down.
AGATCAGTACCTTTTGTAATGAGGGGCATGCACATCAGTTTATCAAATGGAATTTTCAGTCTCTGAGAGCAGTAATTTTTGATGGAGTCAGCAGTGGTTGACGAAGAGAAGCGCGATAGGTGCAACCATTTGTATGACTGAATGACGGCAATATTATTGTCATCGGTAGACGTGTTGGTTCCGACGACGCGTTTGTTATGCATATTACTGATATTTTTATTCCATGATGGTCCTTTTTTGGATGGAGCAGGAATAGCTGGAGAACTCCTTCTAGGAATAGCATCAATGAGATGCATAGCACCCGGACGGAGAGTTGTATTTAATTCGTCAACGGGAGGCAGCTCAACACTTTGGTTTGGCTTACTATTACGGGAAAGTGGCAACTCACTTCCAAAAACAACTGTCTTAGCCGGAGCGGCACTATCAACAGCAATTGCATTGAATGTCGGCGAGAAAATATTTTGATGGTTCACTGCACTATTTGATCTGAGTACAAGTGATTTTCTTGTTTTGTTTATATTTTCATTTTTATTAGTAGAATTTTGAGACGATTTCTGGTCACGACAAAACGAATTAACACTGAAATTTTGATGAAATTGTTCCTTCAACTCATAAATTTCACTAGCAAGTTGTTTAACAGTTTCCAGGAGCAAATTGTTTGATTCTTGAGACACAACGCATGATGTACATCTCCACATAATATTAGAGTCAGTGGTTAAGAGTTTAAATATTGATTCCGAAATATTTGCACATTTCTTGTGGAAAATCAAATTGCAAAATGAATCACATTTTACGAAGTTGCAATCCACAATTTCATTTCCACACTTCGCGCAATTTGTAACAACCATTTTAGCACTTAACTTTAGAGAAATAAAATAGAACAACCGATCACTGCAAGACTACTCAGAAGAGTGATGAAATAGAAATAATAATAATAATGAAATAATAGACAAACCATTCTACCAACTATAGTTGCCAAAGTTAAGGATATGCAAGGAAATTTTGTTAGTTGCCGTGTTTTATTGTACTCCGGATTCCAGAGCTCTTTTGTTTCGGAGTCATTTGCGCAAAAACTCGGTCTTCCACGAGCTCATGCTCGGATTCCAGTCGATGGATTGTCCGCCACCGAAGCAGGATACATAAGAGGATGTGTATCAACCAAACTGTATTCGCGAATCAGTTCAATATGCCTTCAAGTTGACTTGTTTGTTCTTTCGAAACTTACTTCAAATTTGCCAACTCATTCTTTAGATTCATCTTATATGAGGATGAATATTCAAAATTTGGATCTCGCTGATCCTTCATTCGATGTATCTCATCGGTTTGACGCTTTACTGGGAGCAGACAAACTTTGAAACATTCTCAATGGGAAACAAATTAAGGGTTCGAATAGTACTCCCGTTGCTCAAGGTACGTCCTTCGGTTGGCTTGTCACCGGTGAGTGCCTTACTATTCAAAAGGATTTATCGTTGTCTTCGCATCACTGTACACTAGCGTGTCCCGTCGTTGTATGAAGAAAAAAAATTGTTCGAATTTTTTATCGAAAGGGGTATCAAAAGTTGCGTATTAACGAGTAGATTCAGAAAATGTACTTACTTTTTGATTTGGACATGACTTTTAGGGCTCTACCGAGGCTTAAAGAAATTAACAAACTATATTTTTTTCCTTTTTTTATTTTATTTTATTATATTAATTTATTGATTTGATTTATTAAATTTAAGTTAAGGCTAAGTAGAACATATTTTAGTGTCCTTCAAAAAAATAAAAAAAAGTTCATGAACTAAAAATAATAATATATACTTACAATGCAAAAAGTTAAAAAAATTAAAAAAAAATATTTATATTGAAAATTGACCCTTGAAATTAAAAGAAGGCATTTTGCTCCGTGATTCTATTTTATTTCGTATATGTTCTTCCCTCGACTTTGCTCCGATAACACATTGGCTTGCTGCGGTCACAGAATTGATGTACTTTCGACACTGCGTGTGACAAGGAAATTCCGGTATTTTCGGTTATTTTCTTTGCACCGGCAATGAAAGTTCATCATCAGTTAATTCAGCTAGGTGGTGAGTAATTTGACATTCATTTCAAAAAATTATGTCCGTAGCGTTAAATTTAATGTTTGGCGGCTTAAATATCCGGTTTGATGTATGGGTTTGCCTCGCTTTTATAATTCGTTTTAGAGCAAGCTCTCTGACGTAGACCAAATGTTTTCAGGATGTGCGAAAACAGCGTTTCTCTCAATGGCAGGATCAACGATTGATTTTAAGTTGTATTGCAACCATCTTGAAAAACTGCGGGCCATCTATCAATAACGGTTGCATACACTTTCATTATGTACTCCAAAAAAAATTTATGGTTTTCAGATGGGCAACTTAAACTAATGTAAAGTCTAAGTTATCAATTTGCCGTTGTGACCCATCTTGAATGTGTCATTTTCCCAGTATGTCGATTTGCTGGTCCGGGAGATCAGTAACTTTTTTTTTATAGTTTGACACATTTCGAAAAGATATTTTTGTTCTTTACTCAATTGATCAACGATTTGTTGCTCGATTTCAGGTGCATTTCCGGTCGCAGGTGAAAATTGAGCAACGTCAGTAAGTTCGCAACCGGTTATTGACTTACCGATAGGGCCAGAATATTCACGAGCGTCCATCTAATTTCGTGAAGAGATGTCGTAGTGGCAATTCAATCGCATGAAGTAAGCATATTGAACACTCTAATGGTCGACCTAATTTGATTTCCATGTAGCGAATTATACCTCCTTTCCAGCCAGTAATGGTTGCAGTGCCGTCACATCCAATGCAAAGAATTTTTATCAAATCAAATCCCTTGTTTTTGAAAAAAATAAGCATTGAGTTACTTATTTACTTTCCTGCACCAGATTTAAGAGTTATATGGCCTAAGAATATGGATTCTGGTTCTTCAAGAATGGAAATATGCTCTTCAAGAATCTCCTTCCGGTAGTATTGTCCATCTTTCTCTCCGGAAGTAAGAGTTTTATCTTTTCGCTCATCAAAATAAATACTGCGAATTACGACATTATCGCATTGGTTTGATAGGTTTTCCATTGATTTTGACAAAGCTCGATATATTTTATTTTTATCAATAACTAGAGTCCTATTAGTGTTTTCAATTATTCCAACATCCTGGAGTACTGCTGCAGCAAATCGTACGGGAAGCACATATCGATCAGAAACTCTTGCTACGGATGGTAGCTTTAGAATTTTTTGAGTTTCAACCTTGTCAATAGCACCGATCCCCATTTTTCTGTCATTTCTATGGTCAACTAAAATTCTTCTTTCATTTAAAGGCACTTTTTTATTCTTTACACAATGAAAGTCTTTAAAGGAATCACTGTTACACGATGCAATGTCAAACAAATTTGTGTATCTTTTAAGTGTCATGTATTTACCAAAGTGGATTTTCATTATTTCTAAAGGGTGATTTTTTAAGAGCTTGAGAACTTTTTTTAAAAAAAAAACGCATAAAATTTGCAAAATCTCATCGATTCTTTATTTGAAACGTTAGATTGGTCCATGACATTTACTTTTTGAAGATAATTTCATTTAAATGTTGACCGCGGCTGCGTCTTAGGTGGTCCGTTCGGAAAGTCCAATTTTGGGTAACTTTTTCGAGCATTTCGGCCGGAATAGCCCGAATTTCTTCGGAAATGTTGTCTTCCAAAGCTGGAATAGTTGCTGGCTTATTTGTGTAGACTTTAGACTTGACGTAGCCCCACAAAAAATAGTCTAAAGGCGTCAAATCGCATGATCTTGGTGGCCAACTTACCGGTCCATTCCTTGAGATGAATTGTTCTCCGAAGTTTTCCCTCAAAATGGCCATAGAATCGCGAGCTGTGTGGCATGTAGCGCCATCTTGTTGAAACCACATGTCAACCAAGTTCAGTTCTTCCATTTTTGGCAACAAAAAGTTTGTTAGCATTGAACGATAGCGATCGCCATTCACCGTAACGTTGCGTCCAACAGCATCTTTGAAAAAATACGGTCCAATGATTCCACCAGCGTACAAACCACACCAAACAGTGCATTTTTTGGGATGCATGGGCAGTTCTTGAACGGCTTCTGGTTGCTCTTCACTCCAAATGCGGCAATTGTGCTTATTTACGTAGCCAGCCATTCAACCAGAAATGAGCCTCATCGCTGAACAAAATTTGTCGATAAAAAAGCGGATTTTCTGCCAACTTTTCTAGGGCCCATTCACTGAAAATTCAAGCGTTGCTCGTTAGTAAGTCTATTCATGATGAAACGTCAAAGCATACTGAGCATCTTTCTCTTTGACACCATGTCTGAAATCCCGCGTGATCTGTCAAATACTAATGCATGAAAATCCTAACCTTAAAAAAATCACCCTTTAGTATTCGACTATGACACACAATTGGAGTCGACGTATTCTTCCATATCTTTTCGATGTCTGTACTTACAATTACAAAAACTTCGGAATTAGATGGATTTCTGCCATTTTCTTTAGTTTTGAGATCACTTTGTATGAAAAATACCTATTTGACTACATCTTTTACTGTTGGCAACTTATTTTCGTTTAGTTCACTAAAGGGGCCGAAAAAGGGAAAAAAATTTCTTGTCGACAAGATCCAGAACTCATTTTACGTTTTAAATATTTTTCAGAGAAATACGATACCACATTTTGATACTTTTCGACGATGTCAGCAACTTACTTTGATTTTACGATTTTAATATTTCAAAAAAAAAACCAAACAACTTAACACAAAAATAATACGATGCGACTATAAAAATAAAACAGTTTTTCTGATAGGGGAGGTAAGGAATTAAAAAAAAGCTTTTTAACAAGTTTTTAAGAAAATAAAATGATAAAATATCTAGTCAAGTAGGCACCTGCAGAAATTGTTGATAGAATATCTCTATTTTCTTATAAATATCACCGATCAATAGATATATTTATAAAATAGGTAAAGTTTACATCTTCAATGTTCATAATTAATTCTTAAAAAAAATTAAAAATGTAAAAAAATAAGAAACAAAATATTTTTTTTAATAATTTCAGCGGGCGGTAGAGGCCCAAAAGTACCCTCGGATTTTTTTTTGTTTTTTTGTTCCGTTGAATGCTATTCAATACGCAACTTTTGCGGGGTCTTTCGTTAAGATACTCCAAAAAAAAAATTGACGGGACAGCCTACTGTACACTCGACATTGATCAGTTTTTTAAAAAATTCTGGGAGCTCGAAGAGGTGAGTCCTTGTTCTAATCAATCCGGTGAGGATCTTGCAGAAACTCATTTTCGCCAAACCTTTTCACGGTCTCCTGACGGTCGTTATATCGCTCATTTGCCGTTTATTGGTTTTACTCCTTCATTTGGCAACACGATTCAAGCTGCTATTTCACGGCTTCATTCAATGGAACGTCGTTTTACCAAAAATCAAGAGCTGTTAAATTCCTACACTCAATTCATGCGTGAGTACATTGACTTAGGACATATGGAGAGGATTTCTTCAGAGGAGCTGAAAGTAACTTCACCTCATCAATTCTATCTACCTCATCACGCAGTGTTTAAGATGGATAGCTCTACAACAAAATTACGCGTATTAGTTTTTGACGGTTCATCGAAGGACAGCCTCGGTCGTTCGCTTAATAGTACGTTGCTTGTAGGCCCTTCAATTCAAAGGGATCTTGTAGGCGTTTGTTTAAGATTTCGGCAGCATCGTTACGTCTTCTCAGCTGACGTTTTAAAAATGTTTCGTCAAATTTTGGTTGACCAAAACCACTCCAATTTCCAACGCATTGCATGGCGTGAAAATCCAGGTGATGAGATTCAACATTTCCGTCTTTGCACGGTCACATATGGAACATCATGTGCCCCGTTTCTATCTATTCGAGTCTTGAACCAACTAGCTCAGGATTATCGCAAAGAGTATCCAATTGCATGCCAGGTTGTACTTAACGACGTGTACGTTGACGACGTGATGACAGGCGCTGACTCAGTTGATTCTCTTTTAAAACTTCAATCTGAGTTAGTTGCCCTGCTCTCAATGGCAAATTTAGAACTGCGAAAATGGAGCTCTAACTGCTGGCCTCTTCTTGCTAAGTTACCTGCTGAGGATTGTGAATTCATTTTAATTGATACCGAAGGATCTGAAAAATCGGTTAAAATTTTAGGAATGTATTGGGACCCTTCTCGAGACGAATTCTTGTTCAAAATGCGTTCAAACTTGCCAAAGTTATCCTCGACACGACGAACACTATTGTCCGAAATATCGCGTATTTTCAACCCTCTCGGATTTTTGGCTCCGTCAGTCATTTCATTCAAAATCATGTTCCAAGAACTTTGGACACGCGTACTACGTTTAGGCTGGGATGACACTTTACCATCTGATATCGCTGAGAATTGGATTCGTTGTCGGAGTGAAATACCCTTCTTTGAGCAGATTCGCGTTCCGAGACATGCATTTTCATCTGGCATGAGTATTGAATTGCATGGCTTCTCAGATGCTTCTTCCGTCGCGTATTCAGCTGTGGTGTATTCTCGCTGTAAACTTTATTCGGGGAACTATAAAATTACTATAATCGCCGCGAAGACTACGGTTGCTCCACTAAAACCCGTGGCTCCAGTTGATGTCGGAGCTTTATCCGCGATTGACGTGCTAATAATATTCTCCCGATTAGAGTGTTTATAGTGTCCATATTTCGAAAAGAGCGCGATCTGCTGATATTGAAGACATTTTGTCTTCAAATATTAAACTTAAAAAAATGTCTGATAGAGACAGAGACTCTAATTTTAATTTCTGGCGGCCCTTGCAGAGTTTGCCAGATAGCACAGTTGCACGTTAGCTACCTAATTTGTTATCTAGCTAACGCCATAATTAGGTAACTAACGTAGTTAAATTAGCTGCGCTAAAAATGCAATCGATTTGGTGGTTAGCTATCATAATGACAACTAATTTTAGCTATTAGCTATTAGTTGCAGGTTGTGTAACTAAGCACGTTAGGTTGCCAAAGTTAGTTGCGGATGACAACTAAAAGTTGGTTAGCTTTTTAGCTGTAGCTTTTTAGCTGTCTAGGTAATAACTAATAACTAAATCAAAATTTATTGTTTTGCTAAAATGGCGATAATTTATTGGGATTTATTATGCATATTGCGTTTAAAATAAAAAATTGATTGAATGTCCCTTTTATTTTACATCAGGTTAGTTTACAAAGAGGTCCTTGGAGCCACAATAAAGGTCCTTTAATCACGAAAAAGGATATTTTTCCAAAATGTCTTTAGAAACGGCACGGTATACATGAGTTCAATGTTATTTGAATAAGGGGTCCTAGCAACAACAAACATTTTGGAAAAATATCCTTTTTTTCTACTTTTAAGGACCTTTTTGTTGTTCCAAAGAACTCTTAGTCAAATAACATTGAACGCAGATATACCGTGCGGATTCTAATGACATTTTGGAAAAATATCCTGTTTTCGACTATTAAGGACCTTTTTTGTTGTTGCAAGGACCTCTTAGTCAAATAACATTTAACACAGATATACCGTGTGGATTCAAATGATATTTTGGAAAAATATCCTTTTTTGAAATTTAAAGGACCTTTTTTGTTGTTGCAAGGACCTCTTAGTCAAATAAGACTGAACACAGATATACCGTTTGGGCTCAAATGATATTTTGGAATACGAGTAATATCCCTTTATCGATTTTCAAGGACCTTTTTTGTTTATTACAAGGACCTCTTAGTCAAATAACATTGAACACAGATATAAGGCGCGGCTTTCTTGGAGTTTTTGAAAAAAAAATTTCGGGTTTAAGGACCTTATTTGGTGCTCCAAGGACCTCTTGGTAAATAACCTTATGACAACTAAAAGTGGCATTCTTCAATCGGCCATCGGTTACCTCTTTACTTTTACTTTTAAATTCATTTTTTAATTGTTACTGAATATCAACTTACGTACTAGACAAAAATGATTAAATCTAACTTAAAATTAACAGGATACTTATTCTTATTTATTGGTCCTTATGCGGACGCCCTAAACTTAACTATATCTTATAATTATTGCCTTTCGGCCTAAAAACTATTTACAAACTAATCTTACGTATTCGTCGAGAAAATCAATTAAAACTCGGTATCATTATTAAGATTTTATATTTTTTATATAAAACAAACTACGAACTACCTATTCTACTTACTTAAACTACCTAACATATTCTAACTATAATTATGATTCTGAGCACTCGTTGCCTTGCGCAACAAGTGGTCAAAATCCCAATTGCTTTCCGAGCGCCTTGCAATCGTCAACGTGCACACGCGCTACCCTGAGCTAACTGAAGCCTTACAGCCTCAATCTTCTCCCGGAAGCACTACCACAAGTTGACGAGCCCGGCCTCTCCCAGAAACGCCCTAGCTAACTTAATCTAACTTATAAACTAAGAGGATGTTACCTAGAGTAACGCACCGTCTTGGGAGGGCATGTTGACCCCTCCCCCCTCAAAAAGCCACCAAAATTCGGCAAATTGTTTTTCTGTATCGCATTTATCCCTCTCCGCTATTGCGGTACTAAAACGGAGGAGCTCATGAGCGTTGGCGACGTCCTCGCCGCGGATGAGCCGCCTATCTCTCGCGCTGCGAAAGCGGTGGTATAATACCGGGATACCATCCCTCGTCTGTACCAGCCCTTTTGCGTCAATATAGATAAATGCCTCTGGCGGGATAAAGCCAGACCGGAGCGTAGTCTCTATGTACATTTCATTGGGGTAGTAAGCCCCAAATATCAGACTATTGTCGCTGGCCATCGCCCTTGCAACGTGCCTTCGAGTCACCTTAATGAGGAAATTGTCAATCCTATTCAACTGAGCCCCATCGTATAGGACCTTGTTGGGATAGTATTTAATATAATTGGATTCAGGCGTTCGGAACAACCGGAAACAAGTCCTAAGACATTGTCTCTCCAAAACCCGAATCTTTTCCATATAGCTAGGCGCTATATTGAACCACAATGGACAACCATAAGCGATAATCGGCCTTATAAGGGCCACGTAGCAAATGACCTTCACTCTGGAGTCAAGTTGACTGCTATGAAACAGTCTCCTTGTCAGAGCATAAGCCTTCTTGGCCCCAGCAAGACAAGCAGCTATATGTCTATCGAAATACAGATACTGATCAAGCCAGATACCCAGATATCTAACTACGCTTCTCACCGCCAATGGCTGCCCATTTTGTCCAATAATGGCCAATTTCTTCCAGTTTTTTCTGGTATCCCTAGAGGCCCCAGCCAATGGAGTTCTGAACAAGATTGTTTCCGTCTTCTGAAAGTTGATTTTCAACTTCCAGTCGTCGCAATATCGCTTAATTTGATCGAAGTCACGCTGCAAAAGGATATTAATGACCTCGATTTTCGGACCTGATCTGTATGCCACCAAATCGTCGGCATACGCTATAGCATGTCTGAGTGAACCCACCAGATCACTCGTGTAAATGTTAAACAGGATCGGAGAATTGACCGCCCCCTGCTGTAAACCGTTTTTAATTTCAAAGACTCTGCTCGAAGTCACGTTGCCACATTTGACAACGAACTTCTTTCCCATAAGCATATTATAAATTACATATAGCAAAGGTTTGTGCATCCCTCGCCTGGTCAACTTGTAGAAAAGTCCCTCTAACCATACGGTGTCGAAAGCCTTCTCAAAATCAACCAGACAAGCACCCGTGCATTGGTTCTTGCATTTATTCCACTGAATGTCGGAAACCAGTTTCGACGCGGCATGAATAGTGTCATGCCTCGCCCTGAAACCAAACTGGTTGTCCGGAATTATGTTATTGTCCTCGACCCACTTTAACAGGGCTCTATTGACAACCTTTTCAAAGACCTTGCCAATATTCGGAAGCAAGCTAATTGACCATAGATTGGCAGGGTTCGTCCTATCTTTACCTTTTTTCGGGATAGGGTGTACCACAGCTACCTTCCAATGCGCCGGATAATGTGCATTATTCAGCGCATTGTTAAACAGCGTGGTGAAAATATCTACAGCCTCCAAAGGCAGGTGTCTCAATACGACGTTTGGGACACCATCCATCCCCGCCGACTTTTTATTCTTTAGCGACTCGAAGATGCACAGAAGATCATCCTTCGACACGAACAAGTGCGATGCATCTCGGCCATTGGCGACAACTGCATTAGCATGGTTTTCATCAGTGAACACGGTGAATCCGTTATTCTCAGATCGCCAATTCTCAAGTTCGGTGCGGAGATAGAAGTGGCTCACCAGAGCCCTATTCTCAATGTCGTGGTTACGGCGAACAGGATTGTTCACCGTATACACGGCCTCGAAACAAGCGCCCAGCAAATCCACTTTCTCCTGTGGGTCCTCGACCACGAAAAAATCGTCGTTTGAAGCGACACTTTCTGGACTTATTCCAGCAGTCAGTACTGTCTGTCTGTTCTCTGCTGTCTGGGAGATTCGAACACAAGGAATATCATTGTGATCTTTCCTCCTGAACAACTTATTTATCTGTGGGAACATATTCGGACTACAGGTTTTAATAGCCCGAATTTTATTGCCCCAATACAGACTTACAGATTTTCTGTAATTTTCCTTTATCAGCTGTTTCAGGATTCGGATCTCTGAATTCAGCATCCTTACCTCCGGGTCGTTGCGATCAGTAAATTGCCTGTACAGCCGTTTAAGCCTCGAGAGCAGTCTACTTTTCTGTCGGTATAGTGCGTCGATTGTAGGGTTTCTGTACTTTTCTGTCTGGTCGTCGTCGGAACGTCCTACTCGAGGAATAGTTCGTTCCATAGTTCGTTTGATGGCGTCGTTCATTTGCAATAAATGCCGATCAATGTCATCATTTGTCATGTTACTGTTTGTCGGTGGGTCGATCCCACTCGAACGTATATCTCGCTTTAAAAATCTGGAGAAGCGCGACCATTGTGCCCTCCGATAATCGAATGAACACACTGCTTCGTACTCCTCCAGCAGCGTTTGTTCGTTCGGGATCCGTATTGCGGCGGCGAGTCCGTAGTGGTCACTATCGTACTCAAACGCACGCAAACAGTTCCGCGTGTTTTGATCTATGTTCGTCAGTTGAAGTCTTGCGTCCGTTAAGGCCAAGTCCAGGAAAGCACCGCTTCTTGGGAAAGAAGGGACATCCGTCGCGTACAACTCGAGGTTGTACTCAATCATATTGAGGCGCCACCAGTCGTGAAACTGGTTGCCCCTGGGATTTGCAGTAACATTTCCCCACGCCGCATGTTTGGCATTAATATCTCCGATCGGTTACCTCTTACCTTCAACTGATGTACAACAAACTTCAAGCTATACAACCTCAATTATTCAAAACTTATCGAAGACAAATCTACTTCCACACTATTTCCCCGTGTTTCGTAAGGACATAATAATTTTTAAAATTAAACATAATTAAAAGTACAAAATGTATAACGAAATAAAAGAATCGCTCCTGTCCTGTAAGCCTTTTCGGATTAAATTGTTTGAAAAAAATTATTAGTTGTATTCAATCGATAGCTAAAAAGCTTAAACTAAAGCTAATTATTGTTAGTTACACTCTGACAACTAATTTTTCATAACTAAACACGCTTAGTTACACTTCGCAACTAATAACTAATTTAGGTTCAAAATTTGTGGCAACTACAACTAAAATTATGGTTTAGTTATGTACGTGCAAAGAAACTACAGCTAATTTAGTTGTAGCTTTTTAGCTATTAGCTAAGCTAACTTTTGTGCAACTCTGGCAGATAGTGATATGGGTGATGACAGCGATGTAGTGCTTACCAAAAATCCGGCAAAACGCGCTAAAGTGCCATCAATCAATGTTCTTCACCAAACAAACGAAAATATTCACAAACTATTACGTGAAAATGAAATTTCCACTTATTGTACAAAAAAAATGTCAATAGGAATAAAAATTAATTGTGATGATGTCGAGACTCATGAAAAAGTATGTGTTTTGTTTAAGTCCCTGCAATGGCAATTTTTCTCCCACGACCTGCCGTCTGCAAAGTCATTCAAGGTCATGTTGTATGGTCTTGATGAAATACCCATTCCGACCCTTAAAAACGAACTGATTACACTTAGGCTTAAGTACCAAAACATTAAAATGATAAAAAAAACATGGTGAAGAGCGCATCTCTGCAGAGCAAGCACACGAATGGAACAAGAATTCGACTACGGGAAGGCGTCGTCGGTTAAATTCAGGTGCCGCCGTGGGACATTTCAGTTTTCTCGAATTCCATCTTTGGCTATCAGCTCATAAATGGCCAAGAGTCAAACCTTTGCAAGAGTCGTGTAATTGTGCACTTGTTGTGGGCTTTGCTTATTACTTGGAGGTCCATAAAACTCGTACAGTTACTCGTACATTGTCAATATTTTGGCAATTTGCATAGAAATGACTGTGGCCCGGCAGGGGATCGACGTTCAAATGCAAACTTTTACTTCGAAATACCTAATGCAAAACTTGAAATCAATACAAGAGTACCTTAACCCTTAAATGCATACCGTACCATATATGGTACATATCTTTAATCATACGGTAATCTAGTAAATTAAGCTGAAGCGTGCGATTGTACGCTTTAAATCGTAACAGACAAAATTATCTTTTATATAAATACCGTTTTAGATCACTTACGATTTGTTTCACTTGTCAGTAAGCTGCCGAAGTGATCGAATGCACTTTTTACACGTAATTTCTTAAGTAAGTTCCAATAGTGAAAAAAAACATAGGGGCGGGCTACAGTCCGCTTGGGCGAACTGTTGAATACCCTATTCTTATTCCTATATCTCATAAGTGGGCGTGACAAAAATTTAAAGGATTTTATCGAAAAAACTAAGCTTTTGTAAATAAAAACGCTCCCTAGCTCAAACTTTGGTTTTTCAATAAAATTGTTTTATTTAATTGTGGGCGTGTCAGTAGGCGGATTTAAAAAAAATTTAAGTATGAGCATAAAGGGCACCTAGAGAGTATATACTATAAATTTCAGCTCCCTAGCTCAAACTTTGGACTTTCAAAAAAAAAAAAAAATAATTGTGGGCGTGTCAGTAGGCGGATTTTGAAAATATTTACACATGAGCATAAAGGGCCCCTAGAGAGAATATATTAAAAATTTCAGCTCCCTAGCTCAAATGTTGGTTTTTCAAAAAAAATATTTTATTTAATTGTGGGCGTGTCAGTGGGCGGATTTTGAAAATTTTATGTCCCAATCAGTTTTATGGGCCATAGATCATATATAAAAAATTTCAGCTCTCTAGCTCAAAATTCGATTTTTTCCAAAATTTTGTTTTTTTGAGTTTGTGGGCCTGTGGGCGGATTTCAAAAATTCTTAAACTTGATTATTTCGGGACCCTAGAGAGTATATGGTTAAAATTTCAGCTCTCTAGGTCCAGTTTAAAGGCCTAATTTTTGCCGACGGACGGACGGACGGACGGACGGACGGACGGACGGACGGACGGACGGACGGACGGACGGACATGGCTAGATCGACATTACTATCGATGCTGATCATAAATATAGTAACTTTTAGGGGTCTACGGGCAATATTAAGGTATGTTACAAACTATGCGTCAAAATTAATATACCCCTAGAATAGGGTATAAACAATACGGTCGTTATACGCATGTGTTTTATGTTATATTTCTTGACATCGGTTCCATCAGATTAAGTGAGCTTAAAAAGAACTATCGTTCAATTAATAAAACTCAAGTGAAATGGGATTTCGCGAGAAATCAAACAAAAAAATTGACCCAATGCTTCAACTGCCAAATGTTTGGGCATGGAGAGAGGAACTGCAACGGAAAGACATTTTGTGCTAACTGCTCTCAAAAGCATAAAACCACAAATTGCACGGAAAAAAATGCTATTCAATGTGCCAATTGTAAAATGCACAAATGTGAATTTCTTTTTTAAAAGTGAAATAATCTGAATAATCAAAATGGCCGATACTACTCGTATCGTAGCTTCTCCTGCTGCTGTCGTTGCTGAAAAGAAACCCAAAAAGGCGACTGCAAGTGGTGCAAAGAAACCAAAATCAACTCCAACTCATCCCCCAACCCAGCAAATGGTTGATGCTGCCATTAAAACATTGAAAGAACGCGGTGGTTCTTCGCTTTTGGCTATTAAAAAATATATTTCATTTCATTTCATTTATTTCATCAAACAGATTATACAATAACATATTATCTAAAAGACTACTGAATAAGATTAGCATCTAAGTATTTAAAATTAATATTAATACTTATGTACAATCGTTTGCTTTATGGTTGCAAACTGAATTCGATTCTCGCAAGCATCTGGTAATGGGTTCATTAAGCCCATAATTCACTCTGTGAAAAGGTTCACGAAATGAATTGCGGGACCTTAGATCTCTACCAGGAATGTAAATATCTATTAATGATAAGAGAAGGGGGCAATTTTTTATGTGAGTTTAACAAATCACGAATGAAAATAATAGAAAAATATTTACGGCGTAAATATATACTCTGAAGGCCTAGTAATTGGCATCTGGAACTATATGGAGGCATTTGTGTATTCCAATGCAGCCTATATATATGTAATTTTTTTTTGAATTTTTTCAATTCTTATAGAACCGATATTGTAGAAGGGATTCCAAACAACGCAGCAATAATCAAGCACTGATCTGACATAGGAATAAAACAACGACTTGAGGGTGTATGGGTCTGTGAACTCATTTGAGTTACGCAGAACAAAACCAAGCATGGAGTTAGCTTTAGCCACTATGGAAACAATGTGAAGGGAAAAGCTAAGTTTAGCATCAAACATTACACCTAGGTCTTTTTTAGAGTTTACCTTTGTTAAAGGCAGGTTGTCTATGTTGTAATCATAAAAGACAGGAACATGACTGCGATAAAAAGACATAACTTGGCATTTAGAAATATTTAAATATAAATTGTTAGTGTTACACCATTCGGATAGATTATGAAGGTCATTCTGGAGAAGAATACAATCATTTACTGACTTTATGGTCCGGAACAGCTTAAGGTCGTCCGCAAACATCAGGCATTGGGAGTTCCGAATTACTTTTGGAATTTCATTAATGAAAATCAGGAATAAAAGTGGACCAAGGTGACTACCCTGTGGAACACCTGACGTGGCATGAATGGGATCAGACATAATATTACCAATCCGAACGAACTGTGTTCTTTCAAGTAAATACGACCTACACCATTGGAGCATATTAGAATGAAATCCATAAGACTCCATTTTTCTTAGAAGAATTTCATGGCTGACTCTGTCGAATGCTTTGGCAAAGTCCGTGTAAATTACATCACACTGGTGTCCTTCTTCAATTGTATTTTTGTATTTTATTTTTTGTATTTGTATTTTATTTTTATTATTCATATCATATATGTAACATAAACTTAGAACTATAAAACAATGATTATTGAATATTCGTGTTCATTCTTTAACTTGAAGTTAGTGGTGAATGACACATCAAGATTAATATTTCATTTGTTATTTGATGTGGGGTGACAATCAAATATTAATTTAATTCAGATTTAAAATTTAGATGAAGCAAAAGGGGGAGAAAAAAAAAATCAAAAATTTAATTGATATTAATAAATCATACGTAACAATTCATAAATAATATAATTTACAATTTCATTTCATATTACTAAAATTGTGTGCTGTTGATGAGATAAATGATTTAAACAAAGGATTCAATAAATTCATAGCTTAACGTGAATAGCCAGTCTGTAACCTTTTTGGTGAAATGTGAAAAACGTCGCGTATCTCTTACAAATAAAGGCAATTTATTAAAAAAAATTGGAGCCGAATATGTCTAAAAATGTGTAAAATGTGTTTTATGTGCGAAGGGTACATTTACTAAGTTCATATTGTTCACACGTAGATTGTACATTTGAATATTCCTACTAGGAATATTTCCGCTCTGCTTAAAGAATTCTTTTAAAACTTTAAAAACATATAAATGCCTGATTGGCAGAATATGCAATTCTTTGAATAAAGGCCAACTTCGAGCTAGACGATTTTGATTCAAAATAATTCGTACTAAATGTTTTTGTGCCGTTAATAAGGGTCTCATAGTATTGGTATAAGAACCCTCCCAGCTTGTTATGCCGTATTGCAATTTCGAGTGTGCAAGACCATAGTAAATACTTGTTAAAACTTTCTGAGAACAAAAAGGCTTTAATAAATACACTTTACGTGTGACCAATAACAAATAATTTTTAATCGTTTGAATATGATTTTTCCAATTTAAGTTGAAATCAATTACCACACCTAAATATTTAAAATGTTGAACCGATTCGATTTTGATGCAATGCTCAGTGCAATGCGCACCACCTACAAAATTACCTTTTCCACACTTATGTAAAGGTAAGGAGAACCGTGAGCGTGAAACCATAAATTAAAATCGTTCAGGCTATTGTCAGATACCTTAAAACACATCAGTTTAGTTTTCTCACTGATAATCAATTTATGATAAGTAAACCACAATGGTAAGATTTCAAGATCTTCATTTTTCTTTACTATATTTTCGAAAATAGTTTCAGATTCGTACGTAAAAACTATGTCATCCGCAAAAGCAGTTGAAGTACCATTTAACTTGAGTTTGAAAATAGAATTTATGTATATCAAGAAAAACAGAGGGCCAATAACAGATCCCTGAGGAACACCGTTCTTTAAATGTCTTGGTTCACTTGAGATCCCTTCAATAATGACACTTTGTGTTCTATACCTTAAATAAGAATTTAGCCAATTAAAAATGTTGCCACGAAAACCAACTTTATAGAGTTTAGCTAGCAAAATATCGTGGTTGACCAGATCAAACGCTTTTGTCATATCAATAAATAGTCCAATAGTTGATTTGTTGTTATTTAAACTTCCATAAAGCTGACTACACACCCGTAAGATGGCGTCCTCAGTTGGCAAACCTGCTCTAAAACCAAATTGTTTGTTACAAAAGAAGTTAAACTTATTCAAAAATGAGACAATTCGAACCTTGATTAACTTCTCAAAAATTTTGGAAAAGGTCGAAAGTACTGATATTGGCCTGTAATTCGAAACATTTTTTCTATTCCCTTTTTTGAAAAGGGGTAGAACTTCAGCACATTTTAGATGGTCAGGAAAGCAACCCATATTTACATTTCTTAGCATGGTTACAGAAAATCGTTAGATTCGACGTAGTAGACCTTCCAGCCATGAAACCGTGTTGAGTAGGTGAAATTATAGTCTTAAGGTGAAATAAAAATTTATTATAAATTATTCTTTCAAATAATTTTGGAATAGCAGACATTTTAGATATAGGCCGGTAGTTTGAAACATCTTGTTTCGGTCCAGATTTATGGATTGGGCTGATAAAAGAAATTTTCCAATCGTTTAAAAAAGTACCCTTCTCAAGTGAAACATTAAATAAAAGTGTTAATGGTTCCGAAAGAGCAGCAACACAGTTTTTTAAAACGATCGAAGGAATGCCATCCGGTCCAGCTTGGAAATCATCTTTCAAAGAGTGGAGGGCAAGCTCAACATCTGTGAAGCTTAGATGTAAGCTACCGATATTGACCGAGTTTTCTAGATGTCTTAAGGAATTGTGGCTAGTATTGGGAGATGAGGATGTGGTATACACCGACTGAAAAAATTTGGCAAACAAATTGCAAATAGCTGGGATGTCCGAGGATGTAACACCAGAATATTGCATGCAGTTTGGAATTCCGTTCGAATTTTTTTTCGAGTTTATATATTTCCAAAAATATCTACTATTTTTTTTTAAATTAGATTCAGTTCGAGACAAATAGTCCTTGTACAGGAACCTTCTGAGAACGTCAAATTCATTTTGAAGACGTAAATATTTATTTAACAATTCATAATTATTATGTGATTTACGAAAAAGTTTGTAAACTTTATTTTTACGATTGTTCAAATTGCGAAGCCTTTTATTAAACCACGGTGGCTTCGAGCTGCGAGGTCTAACCACCTTCGGAACAAACTGATCAATTGCCTCCTTCAGCGTTATCAAGAATAAGTTATAAGCATATGAAAGCTCATTCGAAGCAAAAACAGAACTCCAAGAAAATGAATTCAATTTTTCCATAATGGCAGTAAAATTTGCTTTCTTGTAGTCATAGCTAAGTGAACTTTTAGACTGCGGCTTAAAATAACCAAAAAATTTAAACTGAATGCATAAAGCTAAGTGATGCATTGAGTCAGGAACAAAAGGATTAACACATTTAATGACATCAGTAGAAAACTCCTTATCAACAAATATAAGATCAAGCCATCGATTTAAGGCATTATTTAAATGATTAATTTGAACAAGGTCGAACTCTAAAAGAGAATCAATCAATTCTATTTCACAATCGGATTTTATGTTATGAGGAATTAAACACAATTCATCCGGGTCAAATACCCATGGAATATTATACAAGTTAAAATCACCTAGAACTATTATGTGTTGATTTAATTTTAAATTATTAAGAATATCTCGACAATTAATAACATGTAATCTATATAATTCAATGGAACTATCATAGAAGAATCAAATGTTAACAGTGTAGACGTGTTTTATATCGCTCCTGACTTTTTAATTAATTTAACCGTGATCCGCCTAATGAAATAAAGTGAAATGAAGTAAAAAACAAAACTTGAATTTTCCTACTTTCTGCTTCATAATACCAACATATATAGTGTTCAATTAAACGTTCATCTGATCATTCTAAAAAATTTTAAATCTTATACGAAAATTCTTTATTGTACGGTGAATCATCCTCTCAATTATCTGTCACCCCACACCATGTCTGGCTCTGAGAACACTACCACTGACAGCTTATCCATCACCACACGCAACTTAAACAACACCAACGCTACAAATACATCACACGTCACTAACACCATCAACGCCGCCAATACCGCCTACACCACCAGCATCCCCAATACCACCAGCCCCAACGATACCATAAACATTACCAACACTCCCAACAACAAACCGTCAATAGTTAACAAAACTGATACCGCGATGGGGGGAAACAAAAAAATAACCGCCGACAATCCCAAAAACAACAAGGCTAATGTAAAAAATGAGAAAAATGCCGCCGCCAAAATGCATTCCTCTTCTGCCAGCTCAAGCGTCGTGAGTGATTCTACACGATCCAAATCGAAGGGCTTTCATGATGGTACCCTGACTCCCAGGAAGGTCGGAACGTCATCTTCGACATCTGCTACTATACTAACAAAATGTAGCCAAACGCCCCTGCCCGAAAATTTTCGTGCGTTCGAGTCTAGCCTATTTGCCAAATTTAAGAATCTGCTCTCCATTCTTGAACAAAATATGAAAGAGGAGATAAATGAAACAATAACTGCCTTATGTAGTCGTGTGCAGCAATGCGAAAGAGACATTGCCAGTTTGAAACATGAAAATCAGAAAATCAGAGACCAACTTGAAGATTCTCAACGTCAACAGCGGCTCAGTGATGTTATTGTCTGTGGTTTGCCACGCACAGTAAATGAGAACACAATCAATATCGCAAAAAAAATAGGAAATAAGCTTCAACATACGTTAACTCCTCATCTTGATGCCTTTCGATTGCGCTCGCGGAATCATAACGATACTGTTGATTACCCATTACTGATTAGATTGTCCTCTCCTGCTGAGAAGAAAGCGCTAATCTCTGCTTTCCAAGCAAATAAAGGTTTGACAGTTTCGCAGATTTTTAATGATGATGATTTCTCCGATACCACAACTTCCACAAACACCTTAAATCGTCGCATATACATCAACGAAAGTTTAACACCACAAAACAGTGCACTGATGCGACATGCTATACAACTAAGAAAGGAGGGTATTCTATTCTCTGTCCGAACGAAGAATGGTTTTGTTTATGTAAAAAAGAGCAGAGACGATTCCGAGATGAAAATCCAGTCAAGTATACTATCAGCAATAACAGACCTGCACCCGCGCCAAACACCGCTGAATTGAAGGTCAACAGGAGCGGATTTTTTGATTTTTTGATTTTTTTGTTTTTGTTATTCTGTTATTTTTTAATATGTAAGAATGTAAAGTAACGATTATCATACACTTGGTGGACGCACCCTTTTTGTAACTCGGGTTGCGCCACCTGGATGTTTTTTTTGAGATGTAAAACGAAGTAGCCGTGGCTGACTTCACTGTTAAAAAGGAAAAAGAAGGAAAAACACGCTTTTTTAGAAAGGGATCCGCCATTTTTTTTAGTTACCAAATAAAGAACGTGATTATTACAATTTATGTCGGTTATTTCAACATCAGATGTGGGGTATTCTCACAAATACGAATATTCAAGATGCCTAAACAAAGCAAATCCGATTTAATGGAAATACTGCGGGAATACGAGGTCGAATTTCCTGCGTCGGCCACCGTATCCCAATTACGGGCATTGCTGGACTCGACGTTAGCTAAAGATGATAACGCGCAGGCTGGGGATGAGCTTTGTTCGGAGATAGGCCATTCATCATATTCCGCTGCAGCGAGTACTTCTGGGGTCGAGTCCGCAAATGCCGTCACCGCTGCCAAGGTCGCCACTGCTGCCACTGCCGCTACTGTCACTGCTGCTACTGCTGCCACTGAGGCTACTGCTGCCACTGCTGCTACTGCTGCCACTGCTGCTTCTGCTGCCACTGCTGCTACTGCTGCCACTGCTGCTACTGCTGCCACTGCTGCTACTGCTGCCACTGCTGCTACTGCTACCACTGCGGCCACCGCTGCTACTTCCACCACCGCCGCCACTGCCGCCTCCGCTGCCACTACCGCTAAGAATGTCCGTACGACCACAGATGCTGCCGACTATCGGGCTATGGGTGGAGCCACTGCCTGGAACACGTTTGCGTCTGCTACACAGAGAGAGCCAGCACTAAGCGATGCCGATTTTGAGCTGTCCGCTTTGGAGCAACAGTTAACTATACTGCGCAGGAAGCAAGAGATCATTCAACTCACACGCCAATTAGAACAAATGAGTCCTGAACCTGTTAACCGGGCTCGAGTAGAAGATATCGTGCGGGTGGTACCAAAATTTAGTGGTGATCGCGAGTCGGGCTATGACGTCAAGCATTTCATCAACGACCTGGAACAAATTTGCCAAACATACAGATGTGACGATGCATTCAAATACATCTGCCTACGCAGTCTGTTGACGGGCGCTGCTGCTGACTGCGCCAAGCAGAGTGATGAACGAGATTTCCGTGGCCTAAAAGCAGTTCTAACCCAAGAGTTCGACCACGTCTTGAGTCACACCGAATTAATCAAGCGACTGCGTGGGCGCAAATGGAATCGGGACGCTGAGGAAATGCATCACTACGTTCTCATAATGAATGGTTTGGCTAAGCATAGCCAACTACGCGAATACGAGATAGTGGGTATAATCGTGGATGGGATGCATCTGCCACCTGAGGACACTGTTTTGCTGCTGAGTGGTACGACTACGATCGAACAACTGAAGGCCGCTGTTGGGATACACCGGGAACGCATCATGGATCACATTAAACGACTGACCACAGTCCGACCTCGGCCATCGATGCGATCGGCTCCCACTACTACTGCTGCTAGCCCGGAACAGAGATCCGGCGAACCAGTTCGATGCTTTAACTGCAGTAAGATGGGGCATTATCAAAGTAAATGCCCATACGAAGTACGTCCGCCAGGCGCATGTTTCAAATGCTGGCAAATGGGCCATGACCACCGACGTTGTCCGAATCCATCGAAGCTTCTGACACCCCGAAATCTGGCTGCTGCTGTGGATACCACTGAACCGGATGGTGCTGCTGTTGCTGATATAGGGGTGTTGGGGTCTGTTAACTGGGTAAGTGTTGTTTTCAATTCTGAATCTGCTTTCGAACGCGACTTTACGAATTTTCTTTCTTTGTTTGATACCGGTAGTCCGGTTAGTTTTGTCCGGTACTCTACAATCAACAAACCCATTTCATCTAAGAAGCAAAAGACTTCGTTTCGAGGCTTGGGGAATCAGGTTCTTTCATCATTTGGCTGTATCGACTGCATCATTAAATTTAGAAAAATGTACCTTAAGCATAAACTAATAATACTTCCTGACGAACAAACCAATATTCCACTCATTTTGGGTAGAGACTTTCTAGAAAAATGTAACATCAAATTATGTCAGTTGAACAAAAATTTCGCTCATGTAAGCAGCGATATGGCCAATAAAAATATTCTTAACGAAAGTTCGCATTTTTGCATTTTTGACCCAGGTGAACCCCCACCAACAGAAGGCAAAGGTTTAGAAAAGCCATCGGTGGCGAAAGTTGGTACGTCTGTGTTATTTGACAGTAATGATGGTGTGAAGGTTAAAGAAGATATTTTTGTTTGTCCCGAGGTGCACACAGTCGAATTGAGTGATAATGCTGATGCAGAGGAGTTATTAGCTATTAATGATTCACTAACAAAGCAAGAGGTAGATGCAATTAGACGCACTATTTATGAACAATATTTGGGCCCTGACGACATAGAGATTAAGCCGCATGACTTTGAGATGAAAATTAGGTTAACGGATCAGACGCCATTTCACACAACTCCTAGACGTCTCTCATACTATGAGAGGATAGAGGTACAGAAAATTTTAGACAGATTGTTGGAACAAAAGGTTATTAGGCCAAGCCAATCTCCGTATGCGTCGGCGGTGGTCCTAGTTAAAAAGAAATCGGGAGAGCTCCGTATGTGTGTTGACTTCAGGGCACTCAATAAAGTCACAGCTAGGGATAATTACCCGCTACCGCTGATAGAAGATTGTTTGGGGTATTTCGGGGGAAAGACATACTTTTCCACCTTAGACTTGAGAGATGGATTTTTCCATGTGGCGATGGCGCCTGATTCGATTCAATATACTTCATTTGTGGTGCCTCATGGTCAGTTCGAGTATATCCGAATGCCGTTTGGTTTGAAAAACGCCCCTGCCATTTTTCAGCGATACATATGTGAAATTTTCTCAGACCTAATATCCTCTGGGCAGATCTCGATTTACATAGACGACATAGTGCTGGCTACGGTAACCTTAGATGAGCATGTCAAATTGTTGAAGAAGGTTTTGAGACGAATGACGGAGAAGGGTTTAGTTCTGCGTTTATCCAAGTGTAAGTTTGCCTATAACAAGATAGAATACCTTGGTTATTCGGTCACTTCTGACGGCATACGCCCGAATGATGACCATATCGAAGCAATAAAAAGATTGCAGCCTCCCCGTAACTTGAAGGAGTTGCGCTCTGTTTTGGGAATGTTTAGCTATTTCCGGATGTTTGTTGAGGGACACAGTAGGATAGTCAAGCCGCTGACTGAATTGACCCGTGAAGGCATTCCTTTTGCAATGACTACAGAGCGAGTAAGTGCGTTTGATGCGCTCAAGGACAAGCTGATAAATAGCCCAGTTCTGGCGATTTATGATCCAACCAAGGAGACTGAGCTCCATTGCGATGCTAGTTCATTAGGTTTCGGAGCAGTGCTGATGCAGAGGCAGGACGATAGGAAGTTTCATCCTGTCTCGTTTTTTTCAAAGACAGCGTCCCCAGCGGAACAACGATACCATAGTTTCGAATTAGAGTCGTTAGCTATTATATATGCCCTTATGCGCTATCGAGTTTATTTGGAGGGATTGAAGTTTACAATCGTTACTGATTGTAATTCGCTTAAACTGACCCTGGAGCGTAAGCAGATGAACGCCCGGATCGCTAGGTGGGCACTTGAGTTGCAAGCTTACGATTACACTTTGCAACACCGGCATGGTTTCGCTATGGGGCATGTAGATGCTTTGAGTCGTTTGCATCCTAGCCCCAAGGAAACTTTGAGGCCCGTGAGTCCGCTTGACGATTCTAATGATGTGTTAGCCGTTAATGATTCGTGCGTCCGGGGTGACGAGGCGTCCCCAAATATGTTTTGTCGTACCATCCATGCGATTGATGGTAACGAAGTCTGTTTCCGGGTACAGCTCACCCAGGGCCGTGATGAACGCATCGTGAAGGTGCGAGAAGAGCTAGAGGATGGCCCGATGGATGGGTTTGAGATGAAGGATGGTCTCGTCTTCAAGGTAGACGAGGGGGGCGGACTTTTGTTATACGTAGCGAGTGAGATGGAGGAAAATGTCATAAGGCTGATGCACGAGAAATTAGGTCATTTGGGGGTTGATAAGACGGTTGATGGCCTCCGTAGGCATTACTGGTTTCCGAATATGAGGGATAAAGTTTGCAATTTTATTAAGAACTGCATTCGCTGCATATTGTACGCAGCCCCTGTTCGGTCGTCTGAGCGGACACTATATAGTATTGAAAAGAAGCCAGAGCCATTTGACACACTTCATCTAGATCATTTTGGTCCACTCCCATCCATAAATTCGAAGCGAAAACATATTCTGTTAGTCACTGATGCCTTCACGAAATTCACTAGGCTTTACGCCGTTAACTCCACTAGTACCCGGGAGGTTCTGATTTGTCTTGAAAAGTATTTTTCATACTACAGTAGACCCCGTCGCATTATTTCGGACCAAGGCACCTGTTTTACTAGTTTAGAGTTCGCTGATTTCCTCAAGAGGAACAACATCGAGCATGTCAAGGTCGCGGTCGGGTCCCCGCAGGCCAACGGTCAGGTGGAACGCGTGAATAGGACTCTAAAGGCCATGTTGGGGAAAATGTGCGAGCCAGTTAGCCATGCCGATTGGGTCCAGATGCTTCCACCGATAGAATTTGCTTTGAACAACTCGAGGCATAGCTCGACCAAACATTTACCGAGTGAGTTGCTTTTTGGGGTGGCACAGCGTGGAAAGGTTGTTGATGAATTTTCCGAATATCTTCAGGCGGAGTTTGGCCCCGCAGTTGCTCGCGATTTGAAAACTATGCGTGCAGATGCAAACCATGCTATCCAAAGATCACAAGCCTATAACGAGGCATATTCGGCTAAGAAGGGTTCGCCGGCAAAGAAGTACGCGGTGAACGATTTTGTTGTTATTCGGAATGTGGATGTTACCCCCGGGACAAATAAAAAGTTAATCCCTAAATATCGCGGTCCGTATGTAGTCTGTAAAGTGTTGGGAAATGATCGATACGTTGTTCGCGATGTCGAGAACTGTCAAATGACTCAGCGACCATATAATAACGTCATTGAAGCCGCTCGAATGCGGAAATGGGTTGAAAGTAAAAACGATGATGAGATTTAAAGCAGTTTTTGAAAACAACACTGGGTATATGATAACTTAGTCTTAAGCAGAAATGTGTGTATATGTATCGAGGTCGATTGTTATGTAGATTGGCCGAACTGTAAGAATGTAAAGTAACGATTATCATACACTTGGTGGACGCACCCTTTTTGTAACTCGGGTTGCGCCACCTGGATGTTTTTTTTGAGATGTAAAACGAAGTAGCCGTGGCTGACTTCACTGTTAAAAAGGAAAAAGAAGGAAAAACACGCTTTTTTAGAAAGGGATCCGCCATTTTTTTTAGTTACCAAATAAAGAACGTGATTATTACAATTTATGTCGGTTATTTCAAATATTTTTGATATTTTGTCATT
This sequence comes from Portevinia maculata, assembly GCA_949715645.1. Lineage (NCBI taxonomy): Eukaryota > Metazoa > Arthropoda > Insecta > Diptera > Syrphidae > Portevinia > Portevinia maculata. The sequence continues at coordinate 5,295,916 of OX454530.1, read as the reverse complement.
TGTTTATTTATTCTCTTTCTCTTTTTTTGTTTTCTCTTTACTTTACTTAATTTAATTAATTATTCTTTCTTTTTAGTTATATATTGCTGTCCCTTTTATTTTATTAACTACTGGTTCTTGCTTTTTGATACTATGGATGGTACGTCAGCAAAGTCTGTCATAAAAATACTTTCTAGGTCTCGTGAAGGTTTCAAGGTATGTTGCATTAATGCTCGTAGCCTTAATACTCATAAATTGGATTTCTTGAAGTATGTCTTTGACTTGTCGGGTGTAGATATTATTTGCGTTACTGAGACATGGTTTAGACCAGATGTCATGAGTAGTGCGTATGATATTATAAATTATAATTTAATCCGAAATGATAGAGTCACCGATACAATTGGAGGTGGGGTAGCAATTTATTGCAACACATCGCTTCATATTAAGATTCTTTCTAAATCAGAAAGTGGTGGCATAGAGTTTCTTATTCTTGAGGTATCTGATGGCAATACTAAAAGTGTCATAGGCGTAGGTTATAATCCAAATAGAAATTTTTCACCTGATCCCTTATTTTCAGCCTTACAACAATTTTCTGCCAATTATGAACACATTATTATCTGTGGAGATTTTAATGCTGATCTTTTGCTTTCGGACACTAGGGCCAACCAACTAAAAGATGTTATTGCGGCAAATGGACTTCAGGTCGTGAATTATCATGCCACTCGTTTTGCCCCTAATTATACACCTAGTCTTCTTGACCTTATGATTGTCTCTGATCTTTCGTATGTTCTCCTCCAAGACCAATTGTCCTTGGAGGGTATATCCGACCATGATCTCATTTTCTGCACTTATAACATTGATTTCTCTCGTGTGCCTACTCCGCTAACGTTTCAATTCAGAGATTTCAAAGCAGTTGATAACTATGCGCTGCAAGCTGATGCAATTGAGTTTCCTTGGCATCTTTGTCATAATTTTACCAACTCTACCGAAAAAGTTGAATATTTTCAATCTATGGTAATTGAACTGTTTGAAAAACATGTCCCCCTTAAAACGGTGTCAGTTCGTAGCAATAAGTGCCCCTGGTTTACCTCTGATGTTCTAAGTTCAATTAAAAAAAGAAGAAAATCTTATTTGAAATGGAAGCTTAACCCTACTAACGACAGTTGGAATTTATTTTGCCGTGCAAGAAATTATGCGACTTTCGTTGTTCGCATAGCAAAGAAAAGATTTTATGTGTCAAAGTTGGATACAAAGCAGACGTCTCGCAAGCTATGGAGCAATCTTCGATCAATTGGTATTGGAAAAAAGGAGATGATTTGTAATTTTCCTGATCCTAATGACTTGAATAAGTCATTCATATTGAGAGATATCCAAGAATTGAACTTTGTTCCTAACCATCAAATTGTTTGTGATCCATCCACAGTGTTCGAGTTTGATACTGTCTCTGAATCTGTTGTTGCGGAGAGCATTCGATCCATTAAGTCAGATGCTATTGGAGAGGATGGGGTGCCAATGTGTTTCATAAGAATGATTATGCCACACGTCTTGAGCGTCCTGACGCAATTGATAAATTTCTGCATTGCGTCCTCATCATTCCCTGAAATCTGGAAAATGGGTAAGGTCATCCCTGTCGCTAAGAAGTGCAACCCAAGTTCATGCTCTGACTTTCGTCCAATTAGCATTCTTCCTTGCCTGTCTAAAGTCCTTGAGAAAATTCTGGCCTCACAGTTATCGAATTACCTTAAAAGGTTTAATTTACTGTCACCACTTCAGTCTGGTTTCCGTGCGAATCACAGCTGTCAAATTGCATTGATCAAAGTCCTTGATGATATTAGGTGTGAATATGACCTGAATAACGTTACTGTTTTCTGTCTGTTGGATTTCTCAAAGGCTTTTGACAGGGTTAACCATGAAACTCTCTGTCAAAAACTGAAATACTATTTTGGCTTTCATGATAGAGCTGTGCGTCTGGTTAGGAGTTATCTGTGCAATCGCTGCCAAAAGGTCAAGATTGGCCAAGCAGAATCAGCGCCATCAAACTTACTTATGGGTGTTCCACAAGGTTCAATATTAGGGCCATTACTATTCTGCACATTTATAAATGATCTCCCGAATGTTTGTTCAAATGTATCGCTGCACCTATATGCTGATGATGTACAAATATACTTGTCCCGTCCGATTGGCTTTCAGGAGGATCTAATTTGTAGGATTAATGAAGATCTTACGGCAATTTCCAAGTGGTCCATTGATAATGGTCTGATATTGAATCCGGCTAAGTCTCAACTTATTGCTATTTCCAAAAAGCACATTGACACTTCACTCCTGCCTCCAGTTTTTCTCTCCCAACTCCAGCTACAGTTTGTTGAATGTGTCACCAGTCTAGGTCTTAAAATTAATCGGTCACTCTCAGCTGTTAATCACACTAACTATGGCAACCAGGCTATGGAACTCCCTTCCTTCCTCAATCAAAAGAATAATTGGTACAGCATACTTTAAAACTGCAATCTTTTCTTTCTTTCGATAAAAAATAATTAAGTAAGTAAGTAAGTAAGAAATTCATTTATTTAATATTTTCTTATTACATAAGTTACAAGATAGAATGAATTTTAAAGCTATGGCTTAAAAAATAATTAATATTAGGTGTAAGATTGATGTATGTATTATTATCATTATGAATTGTTATATATACATAACGTATTGTAAATTCAAAAAAAAAAAAAATAAAAAAAAAAAAAAAAAAAATATATATATATTGAGATTAGCTTTAAGATTGATTTATTATTATTATCTTTAATTATCCATATTGTAAAGTACTACAAAAGACTGAGTCGTCTTATTTGTACATTGGAATAAAATTGAAATTGAATTGAAAATTGAACTACCTGGAGGTATATAACTTAGAACGATGTATAAATCATAAAATTGGCTACAAGAAATACGAACGGCAAGTTGGTCCACGTCATACCCTGTAGACATAGCATTAAGAGATGAAGAGAGTGGGATTTCAACGCAGGGCAAAAATGACCGCACAGCGATCACTACTCCCCCGCCTCTCGATAAGTTGGTTTTGGTAGAGCATCTATCCTTCCGAAATACATTAAACTCGGAGGTATTGAAGAGTTCAGAATTATGATGATTATTTGTTAGCCACGATTCAGTCAGAGCTATTACATCGTAGTACGAAGAGGAAGCGAAATGAAGCATTTGATTTAACTTAGTACGAAGTCCCCCGATGTTTTGGTAGTATAGCAAAAAATGATTGTTTAAAGAGAAACCACGAAGTGAAACCGGTTTTACGTTGTCATCACTGCAGCCGCTGCGTTGTCGTTTTTTTGTACTGCGACGAATCTCTTAATTTGAACAGAGAGCGGCCAAATTGATGGGTCCATAGCACACTGAAGCATGTTATAGTGCGTACCAAAACAGTTGGCCATTCTACTGCGCAGGTCTCTTAAAATATGTTTTACAATCTCTTAAATTGCAAAAACAAGCATAAAGAGACGAAAATGGGCGGAGCCATAATAAAAAACGACGTATACCCTGCCTTGTGTTCAAGATCGCTGTCGCGATCTCACTGAGGGTGGTTTCTTCATTTTCCTTCTTTTATACTGAAATTAGGAGCGGAGGAAAAATATAGACCATTATATGTCAACTTTACTTGGAGGCAAATATATTGTTTCGTTTTTTGTCTTGTCGGTTCTTTGTAGGAGTATGATGTGATCACGGTCGGATAGATTAAGCAAAACATTGCACATGAATTGATTGTGTGACTGTGTCTGTATGAAGGTGTACGGTTTTAGATTTAAACCCTATTTGCTCATTATGCTTTCGTTGATCATTATTAATTGTGTCGTGCATATTGATCATGTAGGTACTGATATTGGCACGCAAAGTAAAGTAAATTGCAGTGTCACACCAAATTTTTTTTGTTTATATCATTGAATTTGGGCGAGGTAGGTAAATTTAATAAAAAATTTACAATTTGGGAATTTTTTGGAAACGTAAACGATTTTATGCCCAATAACAATAGGCACGATTTTCTGTCACAAAAAAGAGGATGGGGTATTAAACGGTTCGTTAAAGATAAAATGGTGAACGTTCTTGATTCTTCAATAATTTTTTTTAAAAAAAGCAGTTTTTAAAACTTATGGAACTACCCACCACTTTTAAATTTGTAACCTTGATTAAAAGTGTAAATTATAGCGAGATAAAATTGACGATGAATTGCAAATATAAAACAGATTTACAGCGAGCAGCAAAACAAAACACCAGTATACCAAATGGGTGGTTCGGTTTGGTTTGAATTAAGAAGTAAAAACACACACGTTTTAGTACTAAGATAAAAATATTTATTGATTTTGCTACCTATATATGAAATAGTTAATATTAATGTATATTAAATTGAATTCGAAGAACTGTCAGTTTCATAATCGGTTGAAGAATCATCTCCTGGATTGATAATTATTGCATACGACATTGTGTCCCACATCTGCTCGTGTGAAAAGTATTCCTCCTCTGTCCTTATAATTTTTTCACAAACTTTGCGCCAATCTTCAACTGTTATTTTTGAAAATTCTTCTTCAGCTAGTTTCTGAACATCCGATAATCTAAACGTTGTATTTCGGCTTCCGACTCTTCTCTTGACTGATCTTTTCAATAGGGTTGAGATCTGGATGATAGGGTGGCAATCGTAGTACTTCGTGTCCCGCGCCGTGAATCATATCGTCAATCTTATGCTTGGGGTGGTGATTAGTCCGATGTCGCTTTATAAGGTCATAAAGTTCGACTTTGAGCATTTTTGAAGAATGCGGTATATTGTTGACGGAAAGCCATTCTAACATCTCCGATTTAACGGAAGCAGAAGTGATTTGCTTGTGTTCCCATTTGTTGTGATATGATGCGTTGTCCATTAAAATAACCGATGGTTCCTCTAGGTTATTTAAAACTTGATCCTTCATCCATTTGGAGAAATTTTCAAAATTCATCTCATCGTGATAATCTCCTGTTTTCGACCCAGATTTAAATAAAAGCAAGGCATTATTCACGAAGCCCTTCGCTCCACCTGCATGCGCCATTATCAGCCTTTGGCCTTTTGAAATTGGCGCCTTTAAACCTTGACTGGTGCCGTCAGTCCATGCCCTTGGCCTTGTGTGAGAGCTGTGAATATAGCTCTCGTCCAAATAAATAATCTCATATCCTTCTGACCTGTACTCCCGCACCTTCCTCAGATATTTCACTCGTAAAAGTTTGATTTCATTTCTTTCACAAAGAAATTTACGGTTGTTCTCCGTTTTCCTATAAGAAAATCCATTTCTTTTTAAAATCCTATGTAGCGACATATTGCTTAGGTTCAGCTCCAAATCTTCCTGCACCCGTTGTCTTAACATTTTTAATGTTATCATCATTTTTTCTTCAATGTGGAAGTTGTATATAATTCGCCGAACAGCTGTGATACCAAATTCGTCCAATCCAGTTTTCCATTTTGTATGTGGTACTCTTTTAGTTGGAGATTCAATAGCGCCTTTCTTCTCATATTCTTTAATTATCCTTCTTATTGTTCGGGCCGAAATTCCCGTAAACTCCTCTGTCTGTGAATTTGCGTATGTGATGGGATTATCTATACATAAATTCCTAGCTTCTTCAATTTTTTTGTAATATATCCTAACAACGATCTTACGTCCTAGACTCCCTATTGGTTTTCCTTTTCTTGAAAGATCCATGACAATTTATTTTATTTTAATAAACTTATGTCCTAGCAATGCTTTTGTTTTCGTGAAAGTGAATTCCAAATAGGAAATCCATAATATATATGCGTTATCTTAAAATAAAAAACTCTAAAAACCAAGCAACAAATTTATTCCTTGCCCCTACAGGTAACCAAATGCAAACACTAATCATGTCGTAAAACTTTTACACTTAAGTCAAACAGGTAAAATCAAACATCATAAAATTAATGCTAACCAAGCACACCACCCATTCAGGTACCTAGCGCTAAACCACGAAATGTTCAACCATAAAAAGGGTTGGGAACCCTTTCAAATACAATCGGACTTCTAGGTAGAAATGTATAAAAGTCGACCTCATAATAAAAAATTAAGTTTATTTAGATATTCAACAGCATTTTAGTTCTAAGCACTGTAAAGTTGGGTTACGCATTGTAAATTACAGGCAAAAACGCTTAGTGATTAAATCTCTTTCGCGTCATTTTTGTTCTCTTAAATCCTCTCTCTGCGCAATCGACCGTTGGCCAACTGTTTTGGTACAGACTATAGCAGGAACACTGACTTTAAAATTTACGAATTTCAAATTGAGTTCAATGGAATCTTTTTTTATTAACTTAAAACATCGTATCTGGGATGTTGGAATGCTGGTTTTTAGTGCTAAATGATTAATGATGTCCTCAGGATTTGTATTAGTTTTAAATTTAGAGATATGAAACCATTTGCAATTGGGCAGCACATTCAACGAGGAGGAAATGTCTGTACCAAAGATTTTGTTAGATTTACGCGGTTTGGCGATGTTTCTCTTTGGGCTTATTTGATCACGACGTTGTTCGTTCTTATTGAAGTTAATTATGGTGGAAGAACTCTCTTCATGAGATGATTCCGAATCGGAGATATTTGGAACATTTTCAATTAATGGTGCAAAAGGCTTATCATGCAGTTTTAGATTTACAGTACTTAGGGCCATCGATGGATTAGTGTTATGACAATCTAAGTTTAACTGACAAGGGATTTCACCAGAGATTACATTGGGTTTAGCTGGCTTTAATTGAATATCATCCACTGGGGAAGCACTTTGGAGATTAAGAGGTAAAGCTGATTTAATGAACAGAAGTTCTCTTTTTAGATCACGCACCAAGGTTGAAAGGTCATTGAATCTATTGACTAAACCGGAGAAATCCGTAGCCGCGCATGAGTTACATTTCCAAAAAATATTGGTGTTTTTAAGACAATTAAAGTCATTGTCACTAATATTTGAATATTTGCACATCGTTGATGAAAGGCTAGGCCACAATAAGAACCACAAATTACACGAGCATGCGATCGACGAATTAATTGATTGCAATTCGCGCAAGTTGATGACATTTCGAGAAAGTTAATGAACACGACCGTATTGAATGCTGGTTGTCAAAGAACGGCAACTTATAAAGTTGATGTTCAAAAACTGGCTCCTTTCATCAAGAGATATTTAAAAAGTGCTGTGATTAGTGGTAAATTAGTGCAAACTAAGGGAAAGGGTGCTGCTGGCTCATTCAAATTGTCTGCGTCTGCTAACAAGGAACCAAAATCAAAGTCAGCCGAGAAAAAAACATCATCTGTGAAACCAAAAAGTGCCTCATCTGGTGAGAAAACAGTGAAAAAATTAGCAGTTGGTGAAAAGAAAGTGAAGAAAACTGCCGCAGCATCAAAGAAGACAGCTGAAAAGAAGAAGGTGGAGAAATCAAAGGTAAAGAGCATCAAAAAAACAAGCATTGTTAAGGCAAAGCCAACAAAGCCTAAAACTGTTGCCCCAAAAGCTAAGGTGCCCAAGGCAAAAACCGCAGCGACCGCTAAACCCAAAAAAGCGGTTGCAGCTAAGAAAGCTAAGAAATAATTTCTTATTTCAAAATATAAAATTACAAAGTCCTTTTCAGGGCTACAAATCAGTTCATCTAAGAGATAAAAAATGTTGTTCAATGCGAATTAGTATTTTTGTTTTATGTAAGTTGTTTTCCTTCTGTTGTGACATTTTTATTTATTTAAAATTACATTTTTTTTATATAAACAATCAGTATATATTTTCGACTTCTCATATCCAGGTACGAAATTTTTGCATTTGAGATATCCGTTCTGATTCATTTTCATCGGACTATTTGCCCATTGTTAAACAGAATAACACTGCAAATTTCTTCTGAAGCTCTCCGATGTGGATTATTTCAAATAAAATGGAATCACATAGTATCACCTTCTCTTATTGAAATAGTTGTTTTGACACGGAAAACATAAATTTGAAAAAAAGTTGATTGCTACAGTTTTAGAATCTCTTAAATGATTATTTTGAGGCCCTGAAATGGGCCGTTTTGACGTAAATTAATGTTTTTTAAAAAAAAAACACACACATTTACTTCGAGCTGGTATATTTTGTAACTGCTTTTGTTCCTTCACTGACAGCATGCTTGGCGAGTTCACCAGGTAATAACAAACGAACAGCAGTTTGGATTTCCCGGCTGGTAATTGTTGAACGCTTATTGTACTCGTAGTGTGCTAAACGTGATGCTTCGGCAGCGATTCTCTCAAAAATATCATTAACAAAACTGTTCATAATACTCGTACTCATGGCTTTCGATGAAATACCAGTATCTGGATGTACTTGCTTCAACACTTTGTAAATGTAGATTGCGTAGCTTTCCTTCCTCTTGCGTTTTTTCTTCTTATCGCTCTTGGTTATATTTTTTTGTGCCTTCCCAGCCTTCTTTGCTGCTTTTCCACTAGTCTTAGGCGGCATATTTACTTCACTTCACTTCACTTCACTGTTTGATGTATAAAAGAGAACTGTGAACATTTTTACTCTTGCCCTCCGTTTTAATCGCTTTTACGACCATTTGTTCATGTGAATTCACACCCATTAATATAGAGTTTCGACCAATATATTTTGGTATAAATACGAGTAGCAAAATTCGTTTCTCTTCACCAAAAAGCAATAAAAGTGAGGTAAAATGCCCGAGCGATTCTCCCCAGAATCCGCCCTTGCGGCACTCGAGCAGTTACTTCGCAGAATTAAAAACGACCTCGGAGCTACATTTAGTAAAGAGGTCAATAAAATCATGACAAGGGTAACCAAAGCGGAACCTGAAGGATCTTCTGAGGATGAGGACAACAACGTCTCAATGACAAGTGATGTTAGCGAATCTTCGTCAACGTCGTCAAATATCGAAATTGCCACGGACGCAACCGCTACAGACGAAGACGAAAGCTCCTGCTCATTGCCATTACCAGGAAGGAAAAGGGCAAAAAAACCCAAGACTACATGTACAAAAAAAACCAAAACGGAAAAGACCAGCAGCCCACCAGAGACAGCCTTATTAAATACAACAACGAAGACAGCACCAACTGCACCAAAAGTAGCAGCCCAAACAACCAATGCCAAGCCACCATTACCGACTACACCAAACTCCCAACCAGGAACGTCATCCCCAACGAAGAAAGTAGGAATGCCGCCAATCATTTGTTTTTCGGGGAACATTGCTGAAATAAGCCGTTTCGCCAAGGGAGCAAACATCGTGTTTACCCTAAGAAACATCAATACAATCAAGACGGTCATCAACGCATCTACACGAGATGGATTTGAGTCCATTAGAGATTTCCTCAAACAAAGAAAAATTCAGCACCACACCTTCACACCTCGAGAAGACAGGAAGATCATCATGCTACTAAAAGGTATCCACTACTCCTACAGCATATCTGAAATTGAAGAGGAGCTCAAAAATGAAGGAATCCCAGCGCTGAAGGTTTCATCCTTTAAATCACCACGAGCTAACGGAAAGGCATTCAACAGCTTTGTCATAGAGATCGACAAATCTTGTGTAGTCAACGATATCTATAAGAAGACTCTCCTTCTTAACCAACGAGTGCACTGGGAACGTCTCCAAAATAAAGATATCGTCCAGTGCAAGAACTGCCAGCGCTTCGGTCATGTCGCTTCAAACTGCGGCATGGCTTATGTGTGCGTGAAGTGCAGCCACAACCACCAACCAGGAGAATGCAAAAGGAAGGACACCACAGACCTGGATGTATACTGCGCCAACTGCAAAATTAATGGACACCCAGCAAACTACAAGGGCTGCCCATTCTACAAAAGAAAAGTTGCTGAAACTGAGAAAGCCGCCACACAGAAAAAGAAGCAGCAGGAGTTTGCAGAAAAATCCGCCTGCGTCCTCACACAGCCCGGAATCAGCTTTGCTTCAATAGCTAAAATGAGTGCACGTAGACTAAACGACAAGCCGCAAACAAGACCGATCCCACAGCAACAATCCCCTACCATTGCGGCAAAACAAAGACAACAACAAGCAGCTCGTGCTAATCCAACCAGAAGAGTCGACCTCAATAACGAAGTCCACCGAGTCTTCGGAACAGATCTAGTCAGCATAATGAAGAAGGCCCGTAATGCTGTTCCCACGAACTACTCTCGATTGAGCGAAGAAAAAAAATCAGTGGCGCTAGCGACCTTTTTGTTCCAGTTATGCAGTACATAAGAAAACTGCGTGTGATAGCGTATAACGTTAATTCGTTATACAGCATCCATAGACGAACAGCCTTCCACCTCTTTATGAAGACCAACCAGCCAGACATCGCGCTCATTGCGAAACAATGCTCACCAGCCGAAATAGAATAGACCTCAAGAACTACAACATCTTTAGAACAGATAAGATAGAAGGAAAACGAGGCACAGCAATTCTCGTACGAAAAAATATCACCGCCAGAAAATCAAGAATCGCTGGACTAACGACGTTTGAAGCAACAGGAGTAGTAATCCAAACAACCCCAACGGAAACACTAATGGTGATCAGCAGCTACAACAAATGTAAAGCAAGATCAGTCGACACCAAACACGACCTAGGAATACTAAACGGTCTTGTAAATCAGCACACATATGGAATTATTGGCGGCGATTTCAACGCTAGACACCAAGTATGTGGGGAATACAGCGGAGGTCTCAATTCCAAGAAACCTCAGCAGAATTCATAGTTTATCCGGAACACTTTTTACTCCGGATAAGGTTAAATGGGCAATTAACTCATTTAAACCATTCAAGGCATCAGGTACAGACGGTATTTTTCCAGCCCTCATTCAAAATGGAATAGAATTTTTACTACCATCCATGATTGCCTTATTTAGGTTCAGCTTCAACTGGGGGTATATACCAGTTACCTGGAGGGAGGTAAACGTAGTATTTATACCCAAACCGGGAAACAAGCCGAGCGAATTACCTAAATCATATCGTCCGATAAGCTTGACATCGTTTTTCCTGAAAACAATGGAAAGGATTATTGACGTCCACATTAGAGAATGCATATCAAAAAGCATGCCTCTGCACCCTCACCAATATGCGTACCAAAAGGGCAAATCCACGGAAGGCGCTCTGTTAAGACTAACTACAGAGATAAAAAACGCCTACCGTTGCAAAGAGATCGCACTTTGTGCCTTTCTGGACATAGAGGGTGCTTTCGACAACACTGGATATGAATCCATATCAAATGCTTTGTACCATAGAAATATAGATAAACCAACTATTAAATGGATCAAAGCGATGCTGGAAAGTCGCAAAATAACTTCCTCGTCAGGAACGACCTCAGTATCAGTAACAGCCGTAAGGGGCTACCCACAAGGGGGAGTACTCTCACCCCTTCTGTGGTCATTGGTCATCGATGACCTGCTACACAAGATGAGCAGTTTGGGCTACACCACAATTGGGTACGCCGATGATATTGTCATCATAGTAAGGGGCAAAGACTCAATAGGAGTCACATCAAAAATGAAAAATGCTCTAAAGACAGCCATAGACTGGTGCATTAAGGAAAATCTTTCCATAAATCCCAGTAAAGCCGTCATCGTTCCTTTCACTAAAAGGAGGAAATTAGACCTAGGCCTAATCACAATAAACGACACGGTCGTAGAGTATTCCGACGAAGTCAAGTATCTTGGAGTAATCCTGGACAAGAGACTTAACTGGAACTCTCACATAAACAACAAAATCAGTAAAGCTAATAGAGCTTTATGGGCCTGTCGTCGCACATATGGTAGAACCTGGGGAATCTCTCCAAAGATCGTCCACTGGATCTACACAGTGATGATAAGACCCATCATAACATACGCCTCCATAGTATGGTGGACAAAATCCACACAAAAGGTCGCAATAGAGAAGCTCAAAAAGGTACAACGGCTTGCGTGCCTTGGTATCTCCGGAGCCATGCGTACCTGTCCAACAGCTGCCATAGAGGCAATAACAGGAATTATACCCCTCCACATATACGTCCAAAAAGTGGCGATCCGCAGTGCAATAAGTCTAATACAGCTAAACGAGATAAGTCTTAATGATCATCCGGAACTTAAGACCCTTCTCGATGAACTGCCAGAACTTAACATGAACTGCGCGGTCACAGACCGCATTCAAAAAACACTATGCTTCAACAAACGGTTCTCCACGGAGATACCCAAAAGAGAAGCATGGGTTAGCAATAACCCACCAAACAGCCATAACGGCATAAAGTGGTATACGGATGGTTCTAAAATGGAAACGGGGGTAGGAGCGGGAATATACGGACCACACAAACGCTTTACGATACCCATGGGAAAAAGTCCCAGCGTATTTCAAGCGGAGCTCCACGCCATTCAAGAATGCGCCAGCCACATTATCTTATCTGGCATAAAAGGTGCAACCATCCATATTTTCACGGACAGTCAAGCAGCTATAAACGCCCTTAGCTCGTATACCATTGACTCCAAATCAGTCATGTACTGCTTCAATACCCTACAATTACTCGGAGCAAGAAACAAGACCAAATTATGGTGGGTTCCGGGTCATGTCGGGGTAGAAGGTAACGAAAAGGCCGACGAACTGGCCAGAAAAGGTTCAGAAACACCTTTCATAGGTCCCGAACCTTTCTGCTGCACCCCTAGATCAGCAGCAACGGCAGCAATTAAAAGCTGGGAACATCGAAAATGTATCTATCATTGGGATAACATCCCAGGTCTAAGGCAGGCCAAACGAGCCATTCGGCCCTTCAATCATAATGCCAGCAAATGTCTAAACCTAAGCAGGCATGATATCAAAAACCTAGTAGGTTACCTTACTGGTCACCACGGTTTAAGATATCATCTACACAAAATGAGAATAGCAGATTCTCCTGAGTGCCGACTCTGTCTTGAAGAGGACGAGTCAGCTGAACACATTTTATGTGAATGCCCAGCCCTTAATGGAATTAGAAAGAAGATCTTTCTCAGGGAACAATTGAGCCCCGAGGACATAAAGAATTCTTCTACTGGTAAAATTGTCCGCTTTACACGGAAAGTGGAAATTTTACTAGTTTAAAATTTTTCTGGCCCATACGGTACAAAAGATCTTTTAGGTCGAAGTACCCCCCCTTTTATAAATCGCCTTGGCGAGCCAGAATTAAAAAAAAAAAAAAAAAAAAAAAAAAAAATGGGGGGATACAATAATAAATGAGGAAGGCACAACAATAATGGAATGGATAGAAGATAACTTCGACCAGCATAACATTGTAGTAATCTCACAAGGCAGACCAACGTACCCAAGGACACCTTCCTGAGATCCGACGATCTGTCATGTAAGAATCGGCAAAAGTTTTTACAAATAATAGAAAATCTGTCAAACAAAAACATTTATTCGCGATCCCAATCTCACCCAACCCATGTAAGAGACAAATCGTCTTTCAATTTAAATACTGAAGCATTTCCACCATTAAACACGCAAAGCTCTCATAAATTGCGTCCTTCTCCGCAACCATCACATATGGTTGATCATCCGAGGCCAAGTGCCTGGAAGGTTAACAATAACAATACTGGAAAGGAAAATTCCAGCGAGCTTTTCACCTTTGATGAGATCAATTCACTCACCACGGAGATGACAACTTTACTGGCACAATGCAGAAGCAAATCGGAGCAATTTAATGTCATAGCAAAACTCGCAATTAAGTATGTATACTCTAAATAATAATGAATGCAAGCGAGTCATATCTGACGCCATATCTAACGCCGATAATATTATATTATCTCGCCCCACAATGTAATGTCCTAAACAAACAAAACATTAAATAATCGAACTAAGAAACAAATGAATTCAAGATCGCTACAATCCACAGTGTAGTTGTATTAACAAAGACGATCTTGAATTCACTATTCACCGTTGCTTCCAATATCCATTGGGGTTTCTTTATCGCATCAACCATTTAATTATGAATCAATGGAAGATGTGATGAAATCCGAATGGAGATCTGGAAGTGACGCTTTGCAAATGATAATGAAAAATACTTTTAAGTTTCAGTTCTTAATAAACGTTCAAACCTATAACACTTATTGCCTCTTTATTTTCTACATCATATAAAATATATAACTAGCGTAAGAATAATTACTTGGAATGCAAGAGGCGTTCGAAATAAAAGCTTGGAGTTGTTTTCGTTCCTTAGTAAAAACAACATCGATGTAGGTTTACTGACAGAAACAATGCATAATGAAAACCAAAACACAATAAATAAACTAAGCAATAGCGATTACAAATGCTATCGAATGGATAGGGAAAATAGAAGAGGTGGTGGTGTTGCCATCGTAGTGAAAATAACAATACGCCATTCGGTATTACCTTCTGTTAATACTAAATTAATAGAGAATGTTGGTATCGAGATTCCATTTAGCAATGGACGGTCGATAAAAGTCTATTCAGCTTATTACCCTGGCGGCGCTGCAAACCCATCGAGGCGCATAGATTTAAGGAGCGACTTAACAAAATTAACTGGCATTAGTTGTAGGTATTTAATTGGGGGGGTGGGGATTTAAACTGTCGTCATAGAAACTGGGACTGTAGTCGTGCAAATGCTTGGGGTAATATACTAGCAGATCTGAGTACCCGGAATGCTTGTCAGATACTGCATCCACCACAACCCACTTACATACCTGCAAGTAGTAGATTCAACCCCTCTACACTGGATCTTTTCTTAACTAATTCGATCGGTCTTATAAGCCAACCAACTGTGATAAATGACCTTAGCTCAGATCACCTACCAGTTTTCTGTAGTATACTAAGTTCGCCGGTGATAGAAAATGCCTATACTTATGATTTTCAAAACGCCAATTGGAAAAAGTATAAAGTTACCCTAAAAAGGAAGCTACTTAATATGCCTATCGAAGACTGGAATGTTGTTAGTAAAGCTGACTTAGACCTACTTATAGAAATGTTTAACACCTATATCTTAGAAAGTGTAAATGTATCAGTCCCCAAAAAGTCCGTTTTGTCCGTAAATTCTAGTCACCTACCTCGTTATATTTTGAATATGGTAAAGCTCCGTAACAAACTAAGAAGAAAGTGGCAAACTCACCGCCTTCTGATTTACTTTCATCAAGTAAAAATACTGAATACTCAAATTCGAGAGGAAATTGAAAAGTTTCGTAATACTAAACGGAATCGGAAAATAAATAGCTTAAGTAAAGTGTTGAAAATCTGGCGTATAAAGCAAAACGACCGACTTCGAGTAAGAACAAACTTCAACTGACTTTATTATATAATGAGAATATAATCCAATAGCTTAAAACTAAGTGAACAATAGCTGGAGTTGAAACTGCCTTACGCTCATTCATATTGAATCTTTTCAACACCCGCTCCGCATAAGTTGTTTGACTGACATGGATCTCACCATTTGATGATCGTGATAACTGCATACCCAAGAACCATTCAGCCTCCAAAACCGTAATTTCAAATTGCGTCTCTAAAAACTTCACTAACCTCATACCATCTTCTTTATTCTTTGCCGCAATCAGCCCATCATCGATGTAGATTGTAAGTATAAGACGGCTATCAGCATCGTTTCCAACGAAGACACAGGAATCCATTTCGGAAACCCTTAAGTTGAACTCCTTAAGCACTTTCGTGAACTTTGTATTCCAACAACGAGACGCTTGCTTTAAGCCGTATAGACTTTTTCGTAATTTGCACACTTTTCCAGAGCCATCATCGAACCCAAGAGGTTGACGCATATAAATTACCTCGTTCAAATCGCCATTTAAAAAGGCCGTTTTGACGTCGAATTGAACAAGTGACAAACCTTCACAAGCAGCAATAGCAAGCACTGTGCGAATTGAAATAAATTTTGCCACAGGACTGAACGTCTCAACGTAATCCACTCCATACTCCTGTGTAAATCCGCGAATCACCAACCTAGCTTTATGCTTTCTTTGCCCATGCGCATCCAAATTTTTTACCTTAAATACCCATTTGTTATCGATTACCTTCCTATTCGTTGGCCGTTCAACCAAGTCCCAAGTGCGATTTTTAAGAAGACTTTTCATTTCATCTACCATAGCCGCTTCCCAGTGACGCGCATCCTTGCAAGCAACTGCTTCTCTGTAGCTACTTGGTTCACCTTGAACAAGAAAAGCATGTTTTTCTGCAAAGCTTAACATACCCGAACCAACACATTTGTTTCCGCTACGTAGGCGACCTCTCCATGAAACTGTATTATTGTCTTCTTCTGCATCAACATCCTCATCTGCCGACTCGAAAGCATCATCTACTAAGTAAGTTTCAGGACAATCTGGGCCCATAACCTGTTGAAAATCTGCTTCAGGTGTATTTTTGGAACTCTCTTGTACTACATAATGAACGTCTTGCTCATGCAAATCATGCATATTGTTATGCAACACATCATCCTCATGCAGTCCTATTTTGTTAGAATCAGCTTCTAGTGACGACAAAATTACAGTTGGTTTTAATTTGTCTTGAATTTCATCATGCTGGTCTTGAAGTTCACCCTCCTTAAATGTGATGTCTCTAATAATTTTTATTTCTCTTGATGCTGGAGTCCAAATTCGATACCCTTTCGAGTTCTCCGCATATCCCATGAACAAACCTTTCTCAATTTCCTATCAAATTTCGTTCTTTTCTGCTTCGGTATATGTATGAATGCCTCACATCCAAATGTTTTAAAATCTGCAGTCTTACACTCACTGCCCCACCAAAGTTCGAACGGGTTTTTGTCTTTTACTGGACTAACACCAGTCCGGTTTATTATATTGTTACATCCAGGCTAGGATTCGAAAAGATAAAACGTAAATCTATTTAATTAATCTTTATTAGTTCTCTATCAATGTCTTTTACTTCTTGATTATTATTCTAATAATTCACTTATTTAATTAAACAATTCACTTTCTCAATTAATCACTTTAAATACACAAACACTTTTCTCTTACTGGATACTTATACTTTTTCTCAACTAGAATGTCTTGGGTGCTCCTGCGACGTCTATTTATATCTCCTAGTGACACCTCTCGAAATTTCCTGATTCGTAGAGAAGGTTCGTTCAGAAGGTTCGAGAACAATCTAATTATGTATGTTCTAGTTATTCCACAGCTACTCAAACTAACATTCAAATGCTGCCAAAATCGGTAATATGGCTACTTTTACTCTCTACTAGATGGCGCAGTTGACTAATTAATGCTGAATGACACAGTTCAAGCAAACATGCAACAATATAAACGGCAGTGTTCACCGCCTCTGCCCAGAATTTTTTCGATAAGCCACTTCCACAGAGCATAGTCCTGGCAGCCTCGACAATAGTGCGATTCTCGCGTTCAACACTTCCATTCTGCTCCGGAGTATAGGGAACTGTAGTTTGATGACGAACAGAGTACTTGTCCAGAAGTGATTTCACACCTTTGTTCACAAATTCCGTTCCATTATCCGTACGAAGTGTTCTTACTACATTTCCACATTCGCCCCTCGCTCTGCTCAAGAACTGTTCAATAAATGAGCAAAATTCGGATTTATGCTTCAGGAAATAAACCACTTTGTACCGCGAGAAATGGTCTTTGAACAATAGGAAGTACCGGGAACCACCGATAGAGCTTTCCTCCATTGGTCCACATACATCAGCATGTACAAGCTCACCCGGTTGAGATGCCTGAAAACTACTCCGCGGAAAATGTAAACGATGCTGCTTACCATAGACGCAGCTGTCACAAGAAAAGTTCTCAGTGTCCTTGAAATGGATTCCTTCTCTTCTCAGCTGATTGCGAACCTGCACAATGTTCTGGTGAGCCATCCGTTCATGCCAAATTTGAATTGGTAGTACCTGACCAGCAGCATTCGCTACTCTTAAAGTTGGTGTTTGCACCTTGAATTTCATTTTAAAAAGCTGCTCTTGCCGATCTCCCACTGCCATAATTGATCCGTCCTTCTTCACAAACTTACACTGAAAGCTATCAGAGATAATGCTCAGAAGCCAGAAAAAACAACGCACCGTTTCTTGCAACGTTATAAATCACAGTAATTGCGGGTTTATTCAAATTGTTTCTTATATACACAGAAAATGACATTATGTACATATTTCAAGCTGTCAGACTGACAATTATAGCAAATATGGTTTTCTTAACATTGATCTTTAAAGGCAATTAGCTGATTTTAGTGTTTATTATGGTAAATAATTATTCAATAAATTATTTTATTCTGCAACATTCTCCACCGCCGTGAAAAGTAATCGACCGACTCCAAAATCTTAAAAAGTGGCAGCACTGAATGCCCATCTCCAACTCGCCTTCATGTTCATACCAGCTGGGTGAATCTCCAATTATAATTTTCTGCTTGTGATCTGTTGGAGAAACAATTAGTTGGAACGAGACAGACATATAAACAAACAACATAGATATTGCTACACAAAACCCTAATCGTAGCCTGAGAGTGAGTATTTGCCTATGCCTTTGCCATTGCCGTGTGCCAATGAAGTGGTCTCTTTCCCACTATATTTCAGCTGGTGAAGGTTTGGGAAGTTTAATGTGTGTGTGTGTATGCCTTTGTGTATAGTTTTCCTTTCATTAAAAGAGGACTGTATTATCGGTATATGGTAGTAGTTAATGTGGTGTTTGATGTAGTGTTAATTGAGTGAGGGAAATTTTGTAATTTGATTATTATTATTTCCCTTTTTTTTGAGAAATATTCAATAATTATTTGTGTAGTGTTTTTATATTATTTTGATGTGTAGGGTAGTGTAATAAAATATGCATTTAGATTCCTAAATCAAATTTTTTAATATTTTTTTTTTTTTTTGATATTTTACTTGTGAGGAATGTGCATGTGTAATGTGTGTGTGTTTTTAGTGTTCCTTTAAGTATAAGGAAAATATATATATATTTTTTTTTTTTTTTTTTTTTTAATGGTTTATACAAGAGATTGAGTGGCAGTTGTTTTATTGCTCGGAAGCAAACAGATTTTCGTAATCGGTCGTTTTAGTTCACCGTTTTGTGTCTTTAGGGTTACGACCCGTATCAGATTGTCAGCTCCCGGGTGCAGTTGAATAATACGTGCCATCATCCATTTCGATGGTGGAATCCTTTCTTCCTTCAGTAGGACTAGATCTCCCATCTCGGGCTGTTGTTCAGTCTTTAGCCATTTTGGGCGTTGCTGGAGACGAGCTAAATACTCCGAACTCCACTGCTTCCAAAAGCATTGATAAAGTTGCTGGATCCTCTTCCAACGATCGTTGTAGCTGATGTTCTCATCGCTGCGGTCTGAATCCCGTACGCTTTTTATTGGTTCGCCTATTAAGAAGTGCGCAGGGGTTGAAGCGGCGAAGTCGTCAGGGTTACTGGTGAGTGGACACAACGGCCTTGGGTTGAGGCAGCCTTCAATTTGGTTCAACAGCGTTGACAACTCCTCAAATGTAAGCGTAGAATTACCAGCAACTCGTTTTAAGTGGTATTTCACCGATTTAACGCCAGCTTCCCATAATCCGCCAAAGTGCGGCGCTGCTGGAGGGATGAAATTCCATTTCGTACCGTCTGACAGTAAAATTTCTGCGACCTGCTTCTCATTGTAGTTGGCTGCTTTTCGAAGACTATCCAATTCCTTAGCAGCACCCACAAAGTTTTTTCCGCAGTCGCTAAACAACTCCTTGCAGACCCCGCGTCTCGAAGAAAAACGCCTGAAAGCCGCGATGAAGGCCTGTGTCGTCATATCGCTTACCAATTCTAAGTGAAGCGCCTTCGTTGCCAAACAAACGAATACAGCAATGTATGCCTTAAACATTTTTGATCCTCGACCCTTCCATGCTTTCACCTCAATAGGTCCGGCGTAATCGACCCCGCTGTAGGAAAACGGCCGAGAAATCTTTACCCTCGGTGCTGGCAAATTGCCCATAAGTTGGCAAATGGGTTTTGCCTTTTGCCTAAAACAAACGTTGCAAGCGTGGATACAGCTTTTTACTGCATTCTTAAGATTCAGTATCCAAAATCGTTGACGAAGCTGGGCGATCATCAGCTGGATTCCTCCATGGTAAGTTATCGAATGCGCGTCCTTTATAATAAGTCGACTGAAGTGGTGACTTGGCTTAAGGATGATAGGATGAGTTTGTTCGTAGCTCAGATCAGCGTTCTGCAATCTTCCTCCTACTCTCAAAATCCCCTCTTTGTCGACAAACGGTTGTAACGCTTTCAACCCTTTTAGGTTACGTAGATTATCGCTACCGTCGGTAAAGAACATGCTCCTTTGCGCGACTTTGACGGCAGTTTTGAGTCCTAAATCCATTTCCACCGGCGAAAGCGGCATCAGCTGCTTAACTGTTCGACGCATATTGGAAATGAATCTGCAGCAATATGCCAAAATCCGCAGCAATTTCCGAAGATTCGAATGGCGATGTATGAGCAAATCGATTTCATTGTCTCCCGTGATCACACAGTGCGATTGGATCTTCCGCATCTCTTCGTCTGTTGGAACAATCGATAGTTGAGTTGGCGTTTCGAAAATCCACTCTGATTTCAGGAACTCCGGCCCTTTCCACCACAGCGTGTTACCGTCTAACTCAGATGGCAAAAGACCGCGTGAAGCAAGATCGGCAGGATTTTGATGCGTGGGTATATAACGCCAGATGCTACAATTCGTAAGCCGTTGAATCTCTGCGACACGATTGTTGACAAAAGTCTTCCACCTAGATGGAGGTGCCATGATCCAAGCCAACGTAATCTTCGAATCCGACCAAGCATATGTTCTTACATTTTCCAACTTCAAAACCTTTGCAGTGTAGTCTAGGAGTATCGCTAATGTAACCGCTCCACAAAGCTCCAGCCTGGGAAGGGTAACGGTCTTCAGCGGAGCAACTCTTGTCTTGGAGACCAGTAGGTGAATATGAATGCTTGCATCTTCATCCAGAACGCGTAAGTAGACCACCGCTCCATATGCCTTCTCTGATGCGTCACTAAAACCGTGAAGTTCCACGTCTCTTCGATTGTCTCCTAGATGAATCCACCTTGGTATCTGGATCTTTTCGATAGATGGCAGCTCATGTCGAAATTCTTCCCACTGGCCTCTCAGTTCTGCTGGAATCGGGTCATCCCAAGCTAGACCGCGACACCACAGCTGTTGCATCAGAATTTTGGCCAGGATAATGCACGGCGAAATCCAACCAAGGGGATCAAAGAGCCTAGCGATAGTTGAAAGCATCGTTCTCTTTGTTGGAATTTCGGCTAGATCTACGAAGACGTTCTGAAAAGAAAAGGAATCGTCTACAGGGGACCATCTTATACCTAACGTCTTAACTTGTGGAGAAGAGGCTGCTTCAAAGGGTAGAGAAAACCCTAACTCTCTGTCATCCATCGGAATATCACTTAAAAGCGCATCACTATTCGCTGTCCATTTCCGCAGGTTAAACCCTGCGGATGCTAGCAGGTGTCTCGCTTCATCGCGTATTTTCCGTGCCTCGTCTAAGTTGTCCGCACCAGCAATAAGATCGTCAACGTAC
The DNA here is from genome assembly GCA_949715645.1 of Portevinia maculata. Classification (NCBI taxonomy): domain Eukaryota; kingdom Metazoa; phylum Arthropoda; class Insecta; order Diptera; family Syrphidae; genus Portevinia; species Portevinia maculata. The sequence goes on along the minus strand of OX454530.1, from coordinate 5,274,441 downwards.
ATTCCTTCTCGAACGAACTTTGCACCGATCGGATAACGATGTTCCTCATCTTCTGCCGCTTTACGTATCGTACGATTGGCAAGGTAGGGTGCGCTCGCCGTACCGAAGGTGACCGTCTGCATGCGATATGTGCGTATAGGTTGAGTCGAATTGTCGCGCCATAGAATCATCTGGTAATACGAGTCCTCCTTCCTCATGCGTATTTGCCTAAACATCTTTTCGATGTCTGCAGTGAAGGTAAACTGATACGTTCTCCATACTAACACTATATCGTTAATGCTGTTCTGCGTTTTTGGTCCTATCAGCAAGTGTTCATTCAAAGACGTACTGTCTAAAGTTTTTGCAGCAGCATCGAAGACGACTCGCAATTTGGTCGTCGTGCTGGACTCCTTCAGGACAGCGTGATGCGGAACAAAATAATGATAAGGAGTATCGAGTACGGTATCGTTGAGGTCATCGACTTCGGACATCTGCCCCAAATCCAGATATTCTTTAATGCATTTCGAATACTCTTTGTGTAGTGTTGGGTTCGCCTCGAACCGTTTCTCCAACTGACGCAACCTACGCAAGGCACCTTGCTTCGGGGGTCCAAGCGCGGGTCTACATCCATCCGTAAAGGGAAGAGATACTTCATATCTCCCATCTAATAGACGTACTGTCGTCTCCTCGTAATGCTTCTCACAAGCGATGTCCTGTTCAGTAGCAGCATTGGCAAAAGGAGTTTCTTCAATTTCCCAAAATTTCCTTAATTGGGTGTCGATGTCAAGAACTTGAAGAAAACAATGTTTCGACGCGTCTGGTGTTTCAATGGGTATCTTACCCAGCAGGATCCAACCTAATTCCGTCCTTTGAGCAATCGGTGACATGTTATCCTCGCCTCTTACAATCTCCGGAAGGATAAATTCCGTAAACACGTCGCTTCCTAAAAGCAAATCTACGGTTGCCGGTTTATAGTAGGTAGGGTCCGCTAATTCCAAGCCCTTGAGGTGTTTCCAGCTGTTGAGTGTCAGTCGTTTGGCTGGGAGATGCCCAGTCAGGGACTTAAATACAAAGGCCTGTGTGCTAGTCCTAAACGCAGAGCACCGAGATGCAAATGATATGTCAACACACTGGTGACAAGCTCCGCTGCTGACCTTCCCCAGCCCTGACACTTCAACTAACGTACTCCGGGTCCTCAGGTCGAGCATGTGTACCGCTGCCTCCGTGATGAAAGTGGCTTCCGACCCTGGATCAATTAAAGCTCGCAGATTGAAATACTTCCCCCTAGAAGACATCACCTTAACAACAGCTGTAGCTAACAAAATTTGGGAACTTACAGCCTGTTGTGCATGGTAATTATTTACAGCGCTACCAGTTGGGTGATCTGCAGCACCGGGGGGAGACGTTTGAATAGTAGGGCCTACTGGGTTACTAGGTTGTTGCAAGCCAGGGGTATTAGTTGATATATTGTGTGTTTGTATATTAGTATTTGTATTTTGTGGGGGGTTGTAATTTAAATGTGTTGAATTTGTGTAGGGTAAAGGGTTAGTTTGCGTTTGTGACTGTGAATTTTGTATGGAAGGAATGTTTGTGTTGTTTTGAGCAGGAGCGGAATGCAAAAGAGTGTGGTGTTTTTGTTGGCAGTAGTAGCAACGTGCCTGACTTGGGCAGTGCTGAGTCGGGTGACTATACGCTAGGCAGTTGCTGCATACACCTATCTTTCCGACGACCTTACACCGCTCAATAGGACTCATCTTCCCAAAACTGTTGCATTTACGCAGCGAATGTTGCCCTTTATTACACACCTTGCAGCTGTACTTATTATTTGGCTTCTGTTGAAGATGGAACGCGTTTTTCGTAAAACCCTTTCCCGGTTTGGGCTTACCCTGATCAATGACTTCCAATGTCCGGAACCTCGTTTCCAGGAATTCGGAAAATTCGTCGAACGTTGGCAACTCCTTCCTTGCCCCGAGTCGTTCCTCCCATAGTTGCTGTGTACAAGGTGGTAATTTGTGCAACAATATGTAAATTACTATGATATCCCAATGTTCGACTGGGACATCAAGGTTTTTTAGCGAATGTAGACATTCAGTGGTTGTATCGAGCATTCGCTTAAGCCCCATTGAATACTCAGCCGAAATTAGCGGCTGATTAAGAAACGTTTTCAGGTGTGTGTTTACCAAAAACCGTTTGTTATCATACCGCGAACATAAAATTGACCATGCCTTATCATAATTCCCTTCTTCTATCTCCAGGTGCTGCAGCAAGACGTCAGCATCCTTAGACAAACCTGACTTCAGATAATGCAACTTCTGAATTTCCGTCAAGCCAGGATTGTGGTGAATCATGGATTGTCGTACTGTCCCGCAAATACAGAAAGCGACATTTCTGGAAGGCGAATGCCATATGTATTTGAACTGTTTGACGTTGTCTTGTTGTTGGGAGATGTGGTTTCTACAATCTTGTCTAAACAGTTCAAAAGCTCGGCTTTATATTCGAGGTACGTTTCCCTGATTTCCTCCACAATTCCTTCAAATTCGTTCATCGCAGCTTCATCGTCCACCAGATTGACTAAGTTTTCATTGATTGTCCTACTTTGCTGGAACAATTCTTCTAAAATTGTCACTCGACCATTGATTAGATTTTTTGTTTTCTTATTTTCAGGCGCTGAACTAAAGCTGTTATAATCCATTTGAATGATGGATAATGCATTTTTTAACAGCTTAAGTTCTTTTACGGTGCTCATGATTGGGGACACAATAGAATATGGCAAAATATGTATATGGCAGACTATGTATATTTATATGGCAAAATATGTATCTGGCAGAATATGTATGGCAAATAGATTGGCTATTACTCACTCACGTGATAGTTACTTCTGCATACAATTGTAGATGATGGAATCTGTTTAAGGTGAAACCGGATTCCTAATAACCTTTTGAAAATTTGAATGTCGATCTGTACTTTTCCGATATAGAATAATAACTCCGTTCCTTGTTACGTTATAAATTTCAGTGTATTTTTCGTTTAATATAGTGTCTTTATATACAAAATTCAAATTGACACTTATTGATGTCAGTTCACAATATTTATTGTTTATGATATATTGGAATGTTCGTTTTGACTATTATACTCCTGCCTACCAGTTAGTATTATACAATTCAATATTTATTTAATTTTCTAAACAAATCATTTCGCCAACATTCTCCCCGCCTGTGAACGAAGTTCGCAATTACCCAGTGTTGATGCGATTGTACAGGAACATAGCAGAGACCCATCTATGGAACACCCTCTGCGTTTGCTGATCTAGTACTTCAGGACGAATGTACATGTAAAGAGAAAGAACATTAATAACTTTCAGAACAAATAAGTCAGACAACACTATTGTGACATGTATTGGACCACAAGTGTAACGAACACATCTATATGAGTGTACAGAATGTGTAGATAGAGTGTAAAAGATGTTGTTTGACGTAAACAACGATGTCGTCTCGCCTTGCCTCAGGCGAAGATCTGCTTGGTGTGCTATTTGTTTATGTTTTTATTTTTCGATTAACTGGTCGGAACGGAATATGAATTTGTGGTTAGAAATTAATGTGATTACTGTATTGAGTTTGCATGCTATATTGATTGTTACTCGTGATATTTATATTATTGTATTTTCCTGTGTAGAATTGTTGCATGGTAGAAGAAAAATTTTTGTGATTGGTCGTTTTAGTTTAGAGTGTTTTGTTTTTAGCGTTACAACTCGTACCCTTCCGTCGTTTCCGGGGTGAATCTCCATAATGCGCGCGAGCATCCACTGCGTTGGTGGTAATCGTTCATCTTTTAGCAGAACCAAATCATTTATCTTTGGTCCTTCTTCAGACCTTGTCCATTTCGGACGCTGTTGCAGGCGAGTCAAGTACTCGTTACTCCACCTTGTCCAAAACGCTGCCTTCATAACTTGAATCTGCCTCCACCTCTCTAAAGAGTTGACTCCTTTGGATAAAGTGTCTCCCTCGGGTATCGCGTTTATAGGTTCTCCGATTAGAAAGTGGCCGGGAGTGATCGCGTCTAGTTCATCAACGTTGTCTGACAATGGACACAGTGGCCTGGAGTTCAAGCATGCTTCTATCTGCGCGAGAAGTGTGCTGAATTCCTCGAATGTAAGCCTTGTGTCTCCTACAACTCTCCTTAAGTGGTGTTTCACCGATTTCACACCTGCTTCCCAAAGACCACCAAAATGTGGTGAAGCAGGGGGAATAAAGTTCCACTTAGTTCCGTGATTGCTTAGTGTCTCGGCAATTTCTCTCCAATCGTGTTTCGCGTCTTTCAACATTTTGTTCAGTTCAGTGGTGGCTCCTACAAAGTTTGTTCCACAGTCACTGAATATTTGTGTGCAGTTACCTCGTCGTGCTGTGAAACGTTTAAAAGCTGCTAAAAAAGCCTGAGTGGTGAGGTCACTTACCGCTTCTAAATGTATTGCCTTGGTTGCTAGGCAGATAAAAATAGCAAAGTAACCTTTGAGTATTTTTGCGCCTCGTCCCTTCCATGTTTTAAAGTCTATGGGTCCGGCGTAATCGACACCGCTGTGACTAAATGGCCTTGCCATACGCACCCTTGCTGCTGGTAAGCTGCCCATTAGTTGCTTCATGGTTTGGGCCTTGTGTCTAAAACATTTGACACAATGGTGGATGGTGTGTTTTACGGCTTTTTTTATTTTTATTATCCAATACATAGTACGGATGTAGGCCATCATTTGCTGAATGTTACCGTGTTGTGTATTTTCGTGTGCGTCCCGCAATATTAATTTAGTGAAGTGATGATTTGCTTTGAGGATGACTGGATGTTGTTGGTCATATTTTAGAACGGAATTCTGAAGTCTACCCCCAACCCGAAGAATTCCTTCGGCGTCAATGAAAGCATTGAGTGATTTAAATGTAGCTTGCGGCCGTGATTCTTGTAGTTCGCGTAATTCCTCTGGAAACATGTCACGTTGTGCTGATTTTATAGCTGCTTGTGTTGCAGTTTTTAGCTCCATTGGTTCGAGGATGCCGACGGTTTTTTGGTTTGACTTGCAGTTGTTTACAAACCGTTTGCAATAGGCCAAAACTCGAATTGCCTTTCGCAGCTTCGAATACTTCCGAACAATTTCTCTTACTACATCGTCTCGTTCTTCAGTGTGTGTTGTAGCTAAGTGGCTCCTTACCACCCGTTTTTCTTGGTCAGTGTTGACTGTTGTGGGTTGATCTGGTACCTGGTAGTTCCACTGGTTTCTCATGAAAGATGGGCCGCTCCACCATAAGTCATTACCGTGTAACTGCGATGGTAGAAGTCCTCGCGAAGCTAGGTCAGCTGGGTTGTGTTGTGTTGGGATGTGTTTCCACATCTTGGGTTCCGTTAAACGCTGTATTTCGGATACTCTGTTGCCGACGAAGGTAGTCCAGTTACAAGACGGAGCTCGAATCCAAGCTAAGGTTACTGTCGAATCGGACCACGTGTGCCAGTGCTCCCGTGACACGTTGAAAATTCTGGCTGAATGTTGCATTAATGATGCTAAAAGAACAGCACCACATAGCTCAAGTCGAGGAAGACTGACTGTTTTGAGTGGAGCTACCTTCGTTTTCGACATTAAAAGATGCATGTGTGTATGGCCCTGTTTGTCCAACACACGGATGTATGTTGCTGCACCGTAAGCCCTTGTCGATGCGTCGCTAAAGCCATGTAGCTCCGTTAGTTCACAGGCTGTGTTGGTGTTGATCCATCTAGGAATCTTCAGTTCTTCTAATGCCGACAGATCCTTGGAAAACCTTTCCCATTCGCCTCGTATGTCATCGGGTACTGGCTGATCCCATTCCGTTCCTCTTCCCCACAGCAACTGCATAATGATCTTCGCTTTAATGACACAAGGTGCTATCCAGCCAAGAGGGTCAAACAGTTTGGCTATGGCTGAAAGGATGGTCCTCTTCGTCATTTCGTGGCTATCTGGTTGTGTATGCTGAAATGAGAAACAATCCTCTGCTGGAAACCATTTGATGCCTAACGTTTTGACGTGCTGCACTGATCCAAATGGGAGTTCGAAGTTTATTTCCCGGTCTACTGCAGGTATGTCTTCTAATAACGCGTTGGTGTTGCTTGTCCATTTCCGCAATTTAAGTCCTGCCGCCAATAGTATCTTACGGACTTGGTCCCGTTTCAATCGTGCTGCCTCGATGGTATCGTCTCCACTTATCAGGTCATCGACGTACATTTCGTGTTGAATGGTCTGTGCTCCTATCGGATAGTTGACTGATTCATCCTCAGCTGCTCTCTGTACGACTCGAATTGCTAAGTACGGGGCACTTGCAGTACCGAAGGTGACGGTCTTCAACCGGTAGATCCTTACTTTGCCGCTCGAATCTCTCCAGAATATCATCTGGTAAAGGCTGTCCTCATATTTTATTAACACCTGCCGGTACATCTTCTCAATGTCCGCGGTGAAGGTGTATTGATATCTTCTCCAACCTAAAATGATATCTACAAGACGATGTTCCATCGGACGTCTTGAATGATGCATCGAAGACGACCCTAAGTTTCGTAGTGGAACTGGTTTCCTTAAACACAGCATGATGTGGTAGGAAATAATGCCGTTGTGTAGCTAGGGTTCTGGTTTCAGACAAATTTACCTCTTCCATCTGATTAAGTGTTGCATACTCCATAATGCACTGAGTGTACCTTTCTTTCAGCTCGGGATCATGTTGAAAACGACGTTCAAGTTGAAGAAATCTCCGAAATGCTCCTTCCATGCTGGATCCAAGTACAGGATGTGAGCCTTCCTTGAAGGGCAGCGCCACTTCATATCTTCCATCTGGTAGTCTGGTGGTATGAGTTGCAAAATGTTGTTGACATGCGATATCCTCTTTAGATTCTTGAGCAGGGAATGGCAACTCTTCTATTTCCCAAAATTTCCGCAATACGGAATCGAGATCCACTAGTTGGGTGAAGGTTCGAAGACTAACCGGAACATTTGAAAAGACCTTCCCTAGTACGATCCAGCCAAGTTGAGTGCTTTGGGCTATCGGGGTGCCTGGATCGCTGTGTCGAATGATATCCGGCTTAATGATGTCAGCGTAAACATCACTTCCCAATAGCAAATCGATTGGTGCCGGGATGTAGAAGGTGGGATCTGCTAAAGTAAGGGTCTGTATGTGACTCCATTTGTTCAGTACCATTCTGTGGGCCGGAAGAAGCCCAGTCAACGACTTGAAGACAAATGCCTTGGTGAAACCTTTAAAGGTTGAGTGTCGAGAAGCGAATGTCAGTTCGACGTATTGCTTAGAGGTGCCGCTACTGACCATCCCCAGCCCTGATACTTGAACAAATGTTTTGTGTTTGGTAAGCTGAAGAGCTTGTGTAGCAGACTCTGAGATGAAACTTGCTTCAGAACCTGGGTCAATCAAAGCGCGTAACTCCCAGTACCTACCATCTGCAGACAAAACCTTGACCATTGCCGTAGCTAATAAGACTTGTGGATTGTTTGTTAAACATTCGGTGGTATGGAACGTATTTCGTGATAGACCGGACCCCGAAGGTTGTTCGTCCGTCTTGGGGTGAAACGTGTTTGCAGCAGGGTTCATGGTCGCCTGTTCATGTTGAACGAGAGCGTTGTGTTGCTGCACGTGTTGGTCTGCGTTAAGCCTTTCGTGTTGATCGGCGCGTGTGTGCTGGTTGTTCGTCTGGTTTCCGATGTTTGGATGGAGTAATGAGTGGTGTCGCTGATGACAGAAGTAGCAGTTCTTGGCACTGGGACAACTTGCTGTCGGGTGGCTGTAAGCTAGGCAGTTCTCACAGACTCTGGTTTGGCGAACCGTCTGCTGCTTACACGTCACGTCCATGCCCAAGAATCGCTTGCATTTCCTCAACGAGTGTTGACCCTGGTTGCATACCTTGCATTGATACTGCTTGGGTTGTGTTGAGGTATGAAATACCTTGGGTGCTGGTTGCGATCTTGACCATGGCTTGGCGGTAGACACAGACGATGCTTGCTGTCCAACGGCTTCTAGTGTGCGAAAGCGCGTTTCCAAAAAGTCGTTTAAATCCTTCATAGTCGGCAGCTCTTTGCTGCTGCCCAGCTTTTCTTCCCATAATCGCTGAGTAAGACTTGGTAACTTCTGTGTCATCACGTATATAACGATGCAGTCCCACTTGTCAACTGGAAGCTCCAAGTTACTCAAAGCGTGAAGGCTTTCTAATGACGTATCCAGCAACGATTTGAGTCCCTCTGCTGTTTCCTTCGTGAGCGTCGGTTGATTAAAGAACAGCTTCAACTGGGAATTCACCAAAACTCGCTTGTGGTCAAACCTCGCATTCATTATTTCCCATGCCTTCTCATAGTTGCTCGAATCCAAAGACAAATGCTGCAACAGTCTCGCCGCATCGCCTGAAAGGCTAGATTTCAGATAATGGAGTTTCTGAACGCTACTGAGGGATACGTTGCTGTGTATAAGCGACACAAAGATGTCGTGGAACGACCGCCATTTTGTGTAGCACCCGGAAAACTCTGGTATGTGCACTTTTGGAAGACGAATATCTTTGCTGTGTAGCGGCTCACCAGAAGATGGGTGGTCGGACGGGATGTTCGTTACAATAGAGCATTTGTCCACCGCGTCCAGCATCTCACACCTATACTCAAGGTAAACTTCCCTTATACTCTCGTAAATGGACATTAATTCACCTTTAAGATCTTCTGCCAACGGTTTACCACTTAAAATTTGCTCATGATACCGCTGAGATGCCGTCCAATTATCTGCGAGCAACGACAATCTGGTGGTCAAATAATTTTTTGTGCGACGGGCTTCACCGGTCTTCTTAAAGTTGCCGAAATCCCTTTTCATTTGAGCCAAAAGCTCCCTTTGCAACTCGGCAGACATTGTATGATATATGTGTGTTCAATATGAATATAATGAAGTAAATTAAAGTGTACTCACTGTGATCAATTGAGCTTAAAGATGACTTGTCTCTACACTGTGGCGCTCTTGCAATGCTGTCTTCTGCTATTCTGCTCCGGATTGATGTTCATGGACTGTATCTTATTTATTTCCTTACTGGTTCGCACGATAGTTGGGATAAGGTTGAGTTAATCGAACTTTGATTTATATTTGATCGCCCACACACGCATGTACATATAGAATTTAAGATGAAATTCTGGCTCGAATGGACCAATGTTTAAGGTGAAACCGGATTCCTAATAACCTTTTGAAAATTTGAATGTCGATCTGTACTTTTCCGATATAGAATAATAACTCCGTTCCTTGTTACGTTATAAATTTCAGTGTATTTTTCGTTTAATATAGTGTCTTTATATACAAAATTCAAATTGACACTTATTGATGTCTGTTCACAATATTTATTGTTTATGATATATTGGAATGTTCGTTTTGACTATTATACTCCTGCCTACCAGTTAGTATTATACAATTCAATATTTATTTAATTTTCTAAACAAATCATTTCGCCAACAACAACAATTGTAGATGATGGAATCGTAGATGAATTACGCGTCGCGCAAACCCGTTTGACACAAAAAACTCACAAGGGTGTCTGATTATTTGAATTAATTTATTATTTTAGTTTTTTAAAACCACACAAACCACAAACTATCACTGGCAGAAGGTTTTATTTGGCTCGAATGGACCAAATGTTCGAGTCTGTAAATGAAAGTTAAAATATCCTTTGATAAAATTATGCGCGAGGGGCAACTGTACACTCGAATAACTATGAAACCCAACTTCCCGTTGTTCACCAAACTTGCAAAACTAATCCGATTAAAAGCCAGAAAAAACAAAGCACCGTTTCTTGCAACGTTATAAATCACAGTAATTGCGGGTTTATTCAAATTGTTTCTTATATACACAGAAAATGACATTATGTACATATTTCAAGCTGTCAGACTGACAATTATAGCAAATATGGTTTTCTTAACATTGATCTTTAAAGGCAATTAGCTGATTTTAGTGTTTTATGGTAAATAATTATTCAATAAATTATTTTATTCTGCAACACACTCACTGTTCCATCGCTTGCCATTAACGCATTGCAATCAAATTTAGCCTCCTCTTGTACCCCACTTCTAGTTCCAGTCCACCTTTCATGATCTCGCTCCACCACGTTGACTCGTCTCTGCACCTCACTTCCACTTCCAGTCCATCGTTGGGCATCATTGTTCGCCGAAAAAAGCCTTTGCTCCTCACTTGCAGTTCCAGTCCATCGATCTACATCAGATGGTTTAATGTTTCCTCTTTTCGCCTCACTTGAAATTCTAGTCAACCCTTTTGCGTCAACATTACATATTAGTGCATCGCCCCTTCGTACTTCTCCTTTACTTCCATTCAACCTGCTTCGATCAGCTGCCGCATTTTTCTTAGGACACTCTCTTTTCCAGTGGCCAAGCTCATTACAAATGAAACACTTTCCAGGCTTAGAAGACTTTGGATTTGGTGCAATGGATGCACTTGTCGCATGCGATAACATGCGCGTCTCTTCCATAACCAGTCGTGACGTGAGATTTTCTAAGGTTTGCTGCTCTTTAGCTGTCGACTCCCATGCACAAAAAAAATATTTAAAATTACTTGGAAGGGTCATCAAAACTTTCGTAATGATCATGCTTTCAGAAATTACCTCTCCAATATCTCTTAATTGTCTGACTATATTTTCTAACTTGGATATGTGAGTTGAGACATCGTCCTCTGGATCTTTTTCGAAACCGTAAAATTTCTGCAGCAACATGTGGACATTTGCCATTCTCCTCGGTTGGCGCTTTTCTGTTCTGTTTGGAAACCCTCGGTTTACTGTTGTGTACTTATTGTTTTATGTCAACTAGCCTCTACTCTTATGGTAATCCCTTTTTTTTGTTCTTTGTTTGTTCAAGGTGACCTTCTTGTTCGGGCGACCTTTGTTGAAGGGCGGTCACCACTGTATCGATTAAAGATGATGACCGCCAACAATTCAATTGGAACTATTTCCAGACGGCTTCGCCCTAAACTCAGTACCTATTCGTTATTTTCTTCGATATGTATGTTAAGAATTTGTACTTTCACTACTTTACTTCGTTCTTATTACTCTAAGACGTTGTGCCTCTTACCACTTTTGAACTACTCATACTGACCATGATTTGGCCTCTATATCTTCTTGCCCATCATCAATGCCCACCATCACCTCTGTATTCTCAATCGATCGATTTTAACGTCCGCTATCTGTGGGAGGCTACCTTTCGTGATTGAGTTAATTCCTGTTCACCCTAGTTCATCTCAACCCCCTGGTTCAAATCTACACTAATTCTCTCCACACCGGCATTTGATTGGTTTTTTTTTATATTTTTATTATTATCAGTTGCGTTTTCAGGCGCTGTGAGTGTCACTCAGCTGGCTACCATTAAACGACAACGACATGACAACTCAAAAGAGGTGTGGTCAGAGATGGACTTGGTAAGTAAATTTATTTTGGTGTTCATAAAATGTTCATACATTTAAATGACTTGAAGGTGGCTGTTACAATAAGAAAGAAGGTCATACGCATAGATAAGGATTCTTGATTTAAGGATACAAATCTTGACTTCAACGACCAAAATCCCGGTCTCAAGGATCAAAATCTTGATTTAAGAATGAAAATCTTGGGATTTATTTATCGAGGCATCTGAAAATCTGGGCAATCTGTGGGGGGTGCCGTTCAAATTGAATGGGTGAGTCGGAGAGAATCTGATTTTTTAGCAGTAGGGCGATTACCAAGGATCTATAATCAATCATTAATATTTAGATCTGACAAGGCATAATGGTGGATTTACACCATCACGCACGCGCATTTTTGCAACAAAACCGAAAAGAGAGATCCGCTTATCCGCAGTCAATGCTACTCGTAATAAGGTGTAAGAGTGAGATCACTTACTTTAACTTGCTATAGCATTGTTATGGAGATTTGACAGATCACATGTAAACAAACAAATTTATTTTCATCGGTTTTGTTGTGGTAGAATTAAAAAAATAAATAAAAACATGGATCTCGTAAAGGCTGCCGTATTAATAGTGTTTTCCATCTTGAGTAGGTACAATCGGTGATGTGAAGCAGAGAAATGTCAAAAATGTATTATGGCGATTAAAACATATGATAGCAGCGCCCATTTTGTTTTATAGGAAATGGAAATTTCGTAAGCCATCGCTATAAAAATATCAACATGCATAGCTTTCCCATAATTCCTACCACGTAAACAAGATGGCCGACCTGAATACGTGTCACGTTTTTTTTGCATGTTAGGTAATGCTGTCCCTTTCAGTCACACGGATATTTAGTATTTAGCATCCCTTTAATCTTACATGTTAGGAATGTGTGACCGTGTAAATGGCCCATAAAAGATGCACCGCTTAGTTCAGAAACCGACCGTGGTGAAACTTTTCAAATCGGATCATATCTCCACCAACGAACGTTTTCTAAAGAAGAAAAATATCAAAACTGTTTATATATTCATAAAAATCGGGGAAACGTAGTTTATTACCTAGACTATTACTTTGAGAAATAATATTGAATGAACAAATAGATTATAATCTAAATTTTTATTTAAATGACTGACGGCTCGATTATTAAAACCTATTTCCCTGAACGCCGAGGTTTGGTAGTTTGGGAACCACTGATTGCCGGTTCGATCTGTCAGCGAATTTAGTGTGAGAAGAAAACACAAGATTTCAAATGCGCAAATTAGTTGTGTTTGTGTGGAACAAAACAAACAGTAAACAGAGGATATCCCTAGTTACAGTTACAGACCGCCATAATGTAAAATATAAAAAAGTAAAGATATTAATTTGGTGGACCATCGTAAATAAAAGTTACAGAATACAGACCGCCATAATGTAAACTATAAAAAAGTGAAGATATTCACCCCTATCACAGAATCCGTCGTATTCGGAATTCCGCTACGAAGGATCCAAAATTTCGTGGTAACAAACACATAAATGTCAAAATCTTAATTAATTAGGATTCAGTCAAACCATTTTCCAAGAATCTCAAAATTTGTAGCCAATATTTCCACTGCGATGGATTCTGTGAGAATATCTTTTTTAGTTCGTAGCAAAATTCCGAATCCGACGGATTCTGTGATAAGGGGGATTAAATTGGCTGACCATCGTAAATAAAAGTTCAAGGTTAAAGCCATGCATTAAAATATGGCTTGGTTGAATTGGATTAAATGACCGGTAAATCTTGTCATTTTTGAAATTTTGTTTTTTCCAGTAACGTAGGTGTGTGTCTTGCTTGGATCTTCATTTTTTTTTTGGAGGGAGATACCGGCATGAACATGAAGCTTAGACAATCACATTTTCAAAAGCTGAATGCAGTTGGATTTTAATTCTTCCGCTCGGAAAACGCAAACCTTAGACTGCAGCAGCGCAATGGGATGCTTTCTGGAAAATGTGCAAACTAAATTCATCTAGAAAGATGTATTTCAGAAGCGAATTTCGAAGTTGGCTTATTCTATAAAATAGTGATAAATGGTGTACATTAGCTGCCTGCGTCGAGTGCTCGGAGCTGCAACCTGCAAGTCAATTGTGTGTATGTTTATTTATTTATTTGGTCACCCCTATTGCGAGTGTCAAAGTCAATTGATAATTGACTATTTTCAATGTGTGCTATTGTGAAAGAAGGATTCTAAAGGATTTTGTAAAATCATTCTCATTGATATTGTCAATCATATTTTTTTTAATTGACTGCGATTGACAAAATCCTTTAGAATCGTTCGATCACAATAGCACACGTTGAAAATAGTCAATTTTCGATTGACGCTCGCAATAGGGGTGATAATATATTATTAATAACGAAAACAATAATATTTACCATACCGTTGTGTTTAAACACTTCCCACGAACGGCCGTGAATGCTAGCCTGGTACTGCTCGTTGCATTTGATTTGATTTCTTTTATTTGGCACATGTGGCCATTAAAAATAATGTACAAAAGATTCATAAAACATTTTTTTTGTAACAAAGAAAGATTTAAAAACTTTAAAAATGTTGCTTTACATAAATTATTATTATTATTATTATAATATATTAACATATGATTACAAATACATATAATAATTAATAGTGAGAGCACTAGCTGCAGAGGCTTACGGCTCTATGGTATGTTATATGTTTGTATAATTAAATTCTAATGTTAAGACTATTTATATAATTGTAGATTGTTGCTATATTTTCGTGGTTTGGATTACTTAATAATTCGTAAGCTGAAGAGTCGGTGAGGGGGAGTGTATTGGTTGGTCTACTGGTTGTATATTCCCTTATTCCCAGAATATGGTTTATGGTAATTTGTGAGTTACAACATTGGCACCATGGCGGAGGTTCGTTATTGAGAAGTTGTTGGTGAGTGTAAGAGGTGTGTCCTAACCGCATCCTCACGAATGTGGTGTTCATCTGTTTTGAAGTCGTGCCGGGGTAAACTGGCTGAGTTCTGTCCTTGTTTATAAGCGCGTAGTGGTGTTGGTAGTTATGCCAATCCGAAAGTTGTCTGGATTTAAACATTTGGTTGGTGGCTCGTATCATATCAAGCTTGGTGTAAGTTGCGAATTTGTAAACTGGGGCCCGGTGTGCGAGATTGGCAGCGGCATCGGCGTGCTCGTTGCCTTGAATCCCTATGTGACTAGGGACCCACATCAGCTTCAGCTTGTTCGGAGTTCTTATTAGGGAGTCTCTGATCTTGTTTATTATCCCAGTGTAATGGTTTGCATTTTGTATTGCTCTGAGTACTGATAAGCTATCTGAGCATAAAACATGTTTCCCGCGTATATTGATAGCAGTGGCTGTGGCTTTTTGAACAACAAGGGCTTCAGCTGTAAAGATAGATGCGCAAGAAGGTAGTATACCTATGTTCAACAGAGAGCCATCTTCGTAGGTGGTTGCAAAAGAAACGCTGTCTTTCGTTTTGGAGCCATCTGTATATAAGAAATTCCATCCTTTTGATTTTAGTTGTGAGGAAATGCTTAGGAATAATGCGTAGAATATATCTTTGTTGGTGTTTGTTTTTTTATAGTTCGCCAGGTCCATGATGATAGATGTGTTTTTTAAACACCACGGTGGATATAAAGGGTTATGTACACCAATCCTGTTTAATGGAAGTTCCATATCTTTTGCCCATACGAGTGATAGAGAGATAGCAGATGGAAGGCGTTTTGGAGTTTTCGTACTGATAGCAGAAGTTATGTCTTTGTCTATAATTGATCCGTTTGAAAATAACAGCTTTAAGTACGATTTGGCTCTGGTGACTTCTATCCGATGTTCTATTGTAGGCAGACCCGCTTCTATCAACAGATTTTTAATAGTACTTGTGGGGAATGCATTGATGCTTCTACGTGCGGCTTGATGGTAAGGCGCTTTGATGATGTTGATTGTTGATTTCGGGCTGTTACCATAGACCAGCAGACCGTAATCTATTTTACTAAGCACAATGGATTTAGTTATTGCACAGAGAGTGTTGATATGTGCGTTACATTTCTTACTTGCTAAATAACTTATTATATTGGCTCTGGCAGCTAGGCCTTTTCTTAATTGTATACAGTGTGTTTTCCAACTATACTTATCGTTAAATATTAGACCTAGAATACTTAAACTCTTTACATTCTCTATGTTTACGTTATTGAAATTCAAGGAAAAGTCACTGCATGAGATTTTGCGACAAATATGCAGAGTCTTACATTTGTCTAGTGAAAGCTTGGCACCAGAAACATTTGTCCAATTCAATATGTCTTGAACTACACTTGATAGTGAGGTTCTTGTTTTTTCCATGTCCGTGTGTTTACACAGAATATAGACATCATCTGCATAGATACAGTGATCAAGCTGTTTGTGTTGAAGAATAATTTTGCTCAGCTCATCAAAAGCGATAATGAAAAGAACCACCGAAAGTGGGGATCCTTGAGGAATTCCATTGGATAGCGGATACGATTTAGAAAAGGAATTGTTAGCTTTAACACAGATTTTTCTGTTTGTGAGGAAGGATTTGACGTAGAAGAACATTTTGGGGCCAATGTGCCATATTTTAAGCTTATTTAAAATCAGATGTATGCCTATCTTATCAAAAGCTTTTTCAAAGTCGAGAGAGAGTATTGTCACATGATTGCGACTTGACAGAGCATTTGAAATAAAGAAGTCTAGGTAAAGAAGTGCATCGGCGCAACCTTTGCTTGGCTTAAATGCCACTTGGTTTGGGCTAAGTAATTTTTTTGATTCGGTCAACCAAACAAGTCTTTTGGCTATCATTTTTTCAAGTACCTTCGACATACATGAAATTAATGATATCGGACGGTACCCGTTAATATTATTTATTGATTTATTAGGCTTGGAAAGAGGGAGTATGGTTGCTGATTTCCAGCTTTGTGGAATGACACCTGTATCGAGGATACTATTATACAGCTGTATAAGTCGAAGTTTTGTTGATGATGGGAGATTTTTTAACATAGGGTACGATATTCTGTCCCTGCTAGGAGTTTTGCCTTTGAGTCTGGTCAAGCATGTTTCAAGTTCTAGTAAGGTAATTGGGCCTTCGATGCGTCTAGCTGACTCGGAAATTAGCTCAAGGTCTGGGGCAAGCGCATGGGAATTAATCTTGCTTTACATAAATTAATAATAGGTGTTTGTAGGTAAACACATTATCACAATTTTTTATTTTGGCCGGCAGCAGTTGTATATAGATATACCCTTATACATTGCTCTGTTTTGTCCGCTAACAGTACGATGACGATCCAATCTGAAGTAATGGTTATTTCTCAGGCTGGATATAAGGTTGTAGCTCCCCAACAAACTGCATGTTCTCCGTTATATAGCGTGGCAAACTACCTGTTTTACTCTTGAATACAAAAATTAAGACACTAAATATGACTCTTTTTTGTCTGATGCTTAACCACTTTAGCGTGTTCAACATATGTAAAATTGACGTTAAGTGGGACATTTTTAAAATACAACGCATCGCTTTGTTTTGCAGTTTTTGCAATCTGTACATATTTTCCATCGAACATTGCAGAAGAACCGTTGAAGAGTATTCAAAATGCGGTTTTATGATCGTGTTATACGCTCTGATTGCGTTCATAAGTGTCATTTTATCCCGGACTCTACTAAAAAACCCAAAATTTAAGTTTTTTGTCTATTATTATACCTAAGTATTTAACGATCTCAATTTTTTTCATTTTCAACAAATAAATCCTCATCTAGTGATCTTCCTAAGATCATACCTTTAGTCTTTTTAGCATTCAGTTTTAACTTGTTTATTTGCAGCCACTCATTTAACGATTGCAAGTCAATTTTAATTTTATGCGCGAGTTATAATCTTAATCCGTTATCCACAGATTATTCTATTATTTCTTGAATTAAAATGCTATCAGAATCAGAGCATGACAAATACCATCTTTATTATTCGGCTTCTACGTTCTGACTACCAGATTAGCAGCCACAGCATGTTAACGTGAACATATACAAATTAGCTTAATCATAAACGGTTTATATAATTATGTTATTGTGTGAGTAGAGAATATAAAGTGTTATTCAGATAAATACATAATTATTAGCTGTTACGGTTTAGAGAGTGTAAATCTCTCTTTTAGCAGATGAATTCTGATGTTGATAGAGATGATGAAAATGTTGCGAACAACGTCCGGTCTTCGGTTGCGACTTAATGTTGATGTATGTGTGTATCGTAACTCCTCCCGCTTAAGAATAGACCGAGAGCATCGAGTGTCGTTGTGTTGGGCATGGTGATAGAATAGCTGAATTGTTTTGTTGACGTTCATCTTTACATTTCATTTTGTTTTTGGATCGTTTCTTAAGATTTGTCCGTATTTAAATGTTTCTAACTCATTGGTTTTTGGGATAGGGAAAGGGGAGGCGGGAAGTGTGTAAACTGGTTGTTTCTTTTTAACGTTAATTCATACGTTAACTATTTTTATTAAACAAACATATATATAACTGATTCAGATTCATATTAAATTAAAAACGGAAAAATAACATTCAGTTCGAAATCCAAACTACAGACCTTGCTTGTTGATCTGTCAATTAATATCTATGCCTCATTACGGTGTGTTTTATTTGCTTATAAACATATCAAAGAGTTCTTTATTTAATGTCAATTATTAGCGAATTTTTTTCTTTTCTTTACCTTTTGCTTATGGACTTTTCTTTTGTTGGAATCAATAGTTATCTTATTATTTTTTACGACTATATGTTCCTTAAATCTCGGAGCTAATTTATTTCGCCTATCGTCGAGTTCGTATATCTTTTCATTTTTGCTAAAGTCTGGTGGGTCATTTCGTTTTTCATTTCGTTTGTCTATTATGTTTTTCTTGTATGCAAAATTTCGTTCGTAAATTATATTACTTAGAATGTTATAGTTTCGTATGTGTTCGTTTAAGTAGTCTTGTTCCGTTTGATTCCTGTAAGGTTCGTTAGGTGGAAAGTGTTGTTTTTTTATAATATGGCCAGTTATCACTTCAAATGGCGTCAGCTTTGTTACCGAGGGAATTGAGTTATTGTATGTTAAGGCAGCCTCGTCAATTATTTCAGATATCTGTTTCTTGGGGTATTGCGATTTGATGATTCTTATCAACTCGGTTAGCGTAGAATGAAACCTCTCTACAGGCGAATTACCTGTTGATGTTTTTGCACAAGTTAAATGCAATTCTATGTTATATATCGTTAAAAATTCTCGAAACAGGGTTGAGAGGAACTCACTGCCGTTGTCAGTTATGACTTTTTTCGGGATGCCGTGGTGAGAGAAATAATGTTTTAGCTTCTCAATGAGGCTAATGCTATTTCTACTGGGTAATATATAAACACAAGCAAATCTACTAAACTTATCTAATATTGTTAAACAGTTTTCCTTGCTTATGGAATAGATGTCCAGGTGAAGTATTTCCAGCGGCTTGGTTGGAGTCTCAGTAAGCTCATACCTTAGAGGTTTCCTTAACCGATCATATTTGTACTTGTGACAAATTTCGCAGTTATTTATAATTTTGGTGATAACGTTTTTAATATTTGGAAAGTAGTACTCCCTCTTCAGATGTTCAAGAGTTTCTGCTATTCCTCTATGGTGAGACTTTTGATGGTAATTTCTTACCAAAGCTTCTTGCTCATCACGTTCTGTGATATCATCTAAGAGCACAGTACATCGAACCAATTTAAGACGGCTATGATTAAAGAACTTTGAATATGCAGACTGAACTGCTTTAAAGGTCTCGTCATCGGTTAATATAG
This sequence comes from Portevinia maculata, assembly GCA_949715645.1. Taxonomy (NCBI): domain Eukaryota; kingdom Metazoa; phylum Arthropoda; class Insecta; order Diptera; family Syrphidae; genus Portevinia; species Portevinia maculata. The sequence goes on along the minus strand of OX454530.1, from coordinate 5,255,225 downwards.
CTGTGTGTCTTTTTGTATTGGCATAATCTTTAAGAATATTTACAATAACATCTTCTTTACTAATATCTTTCCTTTCTATAAAATGACGTTTTTTCTTTTGAAATAAAATTTTTAGAGTCACTTGAAGTTGTGGTTTATTCGCGTTAGATTTGAGTATGAGCTGGTTAGAGAAGGCATTAAGAGGACATTCAGAAATAGGAATTCCATCATCACTATTTTCTTGAGCTGAGTGGGTAGTCGACAAATGTTCTGAGTCATCTATATTATTTTGAATAGAATAATTGCTAAGATAATTTTCTGATTGAACTTCGATTTGCTCATTCGCGTTTAGCTCTATTCGCGACAAAGCATCAGCGTTTGTGTTTGGTGTACCCTTTTTGTACACTAACTCATAATCGAACTCCTCGAGCTTAAGACGATAACGCATTAATTTACTGTTTGGTTCTTTCAGGTTAAAAAGCCAAGTGAGTGGTTTGTGGTCAGTCACTATCTTGAATTTCCTCCCAAACAGATATGGACGAAAGTACTTACAAGCCCAGGTTATAGCTAAAAGCTCCTTTTCTATTGTGCTATAATTTTGTTCAGATACTGATAAAGTGCGACTTGCATAACAAACCGGCTTATCAGATCCTATTTGTCCTTGAGACAGCACAGCCCCTAGAGCAACATTACTCGCGTCTGTAGTAAGGTTGAAAGGGAAAGAGAAATCCGGGTATTGCAAAATTGGATCGTTGCAAAGAAGGTTCTTGCAGTTTTGGAAGCATGCAACAAACTCGGAATCCAAAACAATGCTTTTATTTTTCCGAATGCATTCCGTTAATGGTTTGGTCAAGTGAGCAAAATCTTTTATAAATTTTCGGTAATAACCGATTAACCCTAAAAATGATTTTATTTGCTTCGTCGTTTTTGGTATGGGAAATCGTTTTATTGCTGAGATCTTATTCGGGTCAGGTTTGACGCCGTCAGCGGTTACCAAATGCCCAAGAAACGACACTTCCTTGCGAAGAAACTCTGATTTATCCAATTGGATTTTTAAATTTGCATTTTTGAGTTTTTGAAATACTAGTTTTAGGTGTTGAATATGCTCCTGCAAGGATGTAGAAAATACAATGATGTCATCCATGTAGACGAGACAAATTGTGCCCTGCAGGTCATGAAGAACCTTATCCATCACGCGTTGGAACGTCGATGGAGCATTTTTCAGTCCGAAAGGCATTCTTAAAAACTCGTAGTTTTATTTTGTTTTATAGAGTTTCTAATATTACTCCCAAGCCATAGTAATATTATCGTTACTCTCAGCAAGCTGAGAGTTACCTATCCTGGTTAAAAGCACGAGACTTGGAACCAGAACTAGGCTCGGACGAATAATAGGGGTAGGTGGAAAATCGTACATGCGACTCTTTCTCACTTAAGATAAGAAAACAAAAACCACCTCCCTTCGAAACCTGCATACTACAACTAGGTTATTCCTATCTAGTAGTTTTATTTAAACTGTAAATTACGCGTTTGGCAGGCAGCTTCCCAGTGGAGGCACCTGCTAATACCGCCATAAGCACGCGGTTACATCTTATTGCGCTAATTCAAATGGTTTTATCCTTTGTAATCGGCGCACTAGGTTAGTATCGTCTCGAATTTGTAGCATGGTGATATTGCAATGACCGTGAAGGCGTGTCTGTTGTTTGCAGGCAAAATGTTTTATTTCATCTTCGACGGTAGCCATAGTTAGGTCTCTGTGGATATCAGTGTTTCTGATAAACCATGGTGCATTTACTATTTTTCTTAGCACTTTGTTTTGAAAAGTTTGTAAAATTTTGATATTACTGGATTTGGTACAACCCCAAAGTTGTATACCGTATGTCCAAACCGGTTTTAGTACTTGCTTGTATAAAAGCAGCTTGTTCTGCATGCTGAGTTGGGAAAATCTACCAAGCAGCCAGTGCATTTGTTTACATCGAATGGCGAGCTCTTCGCGTTTCTTCTTGACGTGCGGTTTCCATTTTAATTTCGCATCGAGTGTCATACCCAAATATTTTGCCTCGTTTGCGTACGGAATTCGTACCGAATCAATGAAAATGGGTAAGTTGTCTACCTTTTTATAAGTAAAATTCACGTGCGTTGATTTGGCCTCGTTGAGAGCAATACGCCAAGTCTTTGTCCAATCACAAATTTTGTCAATAGAACGTTGGAGTTTATTAGTTGCTGATTCAACGGTATTACTGACCGCTAATATAGCTGTATCGTCTGCAAATGTGGCTACTGTTGTGCCTTCTTCTTGAGGAATATCACTAGTGTATATTAGAAATAGGATCGGTCCAAGAACGCTTCCTTGGGGAACTCCTGCCGCGATTTCTTTAAATTCAGAGTAATCATTTCCGTGTTTTACACGAAAGAGTCTGTCTGATAAGTAACAACTAAGGATATCAGATAACTGTTTCGGAAAAGCTTGTCTTAGCTTATGTTTCAACCCTGTATGCCATACTTTATCAAAGGCCTGAGAGACGTCGAGAAAAACACTAGAACATATTTTTTTCTCCTCTAGGGCTTTTTCAATTACATTGGTTATTCTGTAAACCTGGTCGATTGTAGAGTGCTTAATCCTGAATCCGAATTGGTGGTCAGGTATTAATCGACGTTCTTCGATAATCGGATGTAGGCGCTTTAACAAAAGTTTTTCGAATACCTTCGACATACTCGTAGTGACCATGCTCTATTGTAAATGCTATTTTGGGAATATCTTCATCTTTAACCTGAATTTGATGGAAGCCGGACGCAAGGTCTAATGTGGTGAAATAAATGGATTTGCCTAATTTATCCAGGATATCGGTTATGTTGGGAATGGGGTATCGGTCCTCTATAGTCTTCTCATTCAATTTGCGATAGTCAATAACTAATCGCCATTTATCTTTGCCACTTGCGTCTTTCTTTTTTGGCACTATCCAAATCGGAGAAGACCAGGGAGAGTAGCTTGGGCGTATAATTCCGCCATTAAGCATTTTTGTAATTTGGTCCTGAATTTCCTTTTTGTGTACGTAGGGGTAGCGATATGATTTAGTATAGATTGGGATATTGTCTCGCGTCTTTATTTCATGTTTTATTTCACTTAAAAAACTAAGGTTTTGATCATTTTTAAAAAATATATGCTCGAATTGTCGACAAAGTGCTTTAATATGAGATTTCTCTTCTTCGTTTAGTTGATCGGTGCGAATCAATTCAAATGAATTAGAGCTTTGCAAATTCTGATTGTTATTAATGGACAAATTGTGTATTTCCAAAAACTTGTTTTGGTCAATTCTTTGCGATTTAATTGGTTGTTCGACAGTGAATTTTTGTGGCCAAACAGAACTGTTTACTACTTCTAGCAAGGAATACCACCTAGATGCTTTGTAAATACCTTCAGATAGCGATAAATTATCTCTTATCTGCGTTGGTTTTACATAAATAGTTCCTTCTTCGACATCAACAGGCAAACGTACAACAGTCTTAGTAAGTTCAGGAATAGTGAATGGTTTCGACATAAAGTTGGGCTTATAGCTCAAAGGAACCTGTGTATTGTCGTTTTTTAAAACAGAATTTTTTAAATCAATACTCATGTCTAATTCCAGTAACATTTCTGTCCCTATAAGACCATCGAAATAGTTGTGGAACTTGAAAATTAAAAATGAAAGTTCACGGGTGGTGTTTAGTTCTGGTAGTCCATTTATTTTTATTTCTTCTTTTATAAATTTTGTTTCAAAAATTGTTTTTATTTTTATAGGATTTGTTAATTTCGTTTTTTCATTTGATACTATATCTGGTCTGATAAAGGATTTATTACTTCCTGTGTCAATCAGAAATTTTAGCGGATTTTTGCATAGGCTGTGTATTGTGATATATGGCAACACGTTTGAATTAATATTGTTCATTTCTATATAGCCGACTGATTCTCGTAGGCTTGTAACCGAAAATTTGAATCGTCGATGTCATTGCAATTTTCATGCTGCGGTAGCTGTAGTTGTGGAATATCTGGTATATTAAAATGTTGGTACAAGTTTTCAGGGTTATTGTAAGAATAGGATTCTAAATTTGGTTGTTGGTGTGCGTTTGTCAATAAGGGAATATTTGTACCATTGTCATAATTTATACAGCCCTCAATATTATGAAAATTGTTAGATATATTGGTTTCTGGATTATTGTTATTGTTAAGAAAGCGGTTAGAATTTCGCTTAGTGTTGCCGCTGTATGTGTCCATTGGCTCTGGTGTTGGAAATTGTCTTGGAATGGAATACTGATTGCCGTAATTGTTCGAAACTGGAACTTGTCTATTTGTGAAGTTGAAATTTGGATTATTATTGCTGTTACTATTGTTAATACTTCGAAATGATGGCTGAAATCTATTTGGATGCTTGAAGAATGGAGGTTGAATACTAGTATTTGTTGGCGTATGTGTTGGAAATGAGGTATGTGATGAAAAACTGGGAAATTGTGCTCTGAAAGGCTTAGAATAATAGTTTGCAAAGTGATTGTTGGTTAGTCTTTTGTTAGTAGATGTCTGTGGTATATGTTGTGATTCTTGAAAGTAATGACAATTTTGTTCTTGCAAACAGAAATGGTACGCTTCAGAGAGCTTTTTGGGTCTCATAGATCTTACAGTTGAACCTAATGGCTCTCTAAGCCCTGATAAATATGTGTTTAAACACATTTCTTCATATAAATTGAGCTTAGCTGCGATTACGTTTTGGTCGGTTTCATGAACCTTAACATGGTTTGTCATTGCTGACAAAATATCTATTACCTTCGAATAGAATTGTTCGAGGTTATCTTGATACTGTCGTAATTGATGAAGGTCGCGAATGAGACTTGTTTCATTCCTTTTGTCAGAGTAATGAATTATCAGATTGTTTTTTATTTCATTCCAATTAATAACTGTTCCATATAGATTTAGTATTTCATTTGCTTGGCCAATAACTTTATTTCTTATAGCGCGTAAAATGATTTTGTAATACGCAGATCCTTCTATTTGTGGCATAACATTTAGTATCTCTTCCACATTTGTCAAAAAGTCGTAAAGCAATCGGGGGTTGCCATCAAATGTGGGCAAATCTTTAACGGCATCGGGTATTCTTAACGAATTAAAAATATCAGCAGCAATCAAAGCTTGATTTGATGTTCCCGCACCGTTATTCATACCGATACTCTTGGATATGCTTTGATCAGAAAACAAAAAACACGTGTTTGACCCTTCAATTTTCTTAAAACTGTCTAAATTGTAATTTAATCCTATATCTGTATCACTATTATATATTTTAATGAAATTATTTAAATTTGTTTTAACTTTTTTCGAACTAAAACTATCTGAACAACTAATTTTCAATTTGATCTTTTGTTTTTTGGAAAATGTAGACATAGGAAAAACCAATGAGTAGATCCAATAAATAGGACTCACCTTGCAGAAAAAATTTTTTTACGATGCTGGGTTGGAGATCATCTAGTGATGTAGACAGGATAATGGGTGTCCTCAGGATACTCTCACGCCTATATTCCGTAGACATGCGGTCTTCTATATCTTCCTCGATATTTCAACTGTAGTTCTTTACTGCTAACGGATTGATATCCTCCACATCGATGTTTCTTCGATATGTGCTTTAATGCTTTAAACTCGATCAATTATAGCTACTAATTTTTCACTTTAAATTGTCGAAAAAGCATCCTATCGACTGCGCCAGTTATAATCTTAATCCGTTATCCACAGATTATTCTATTATTTCTTGAATTAAAATGCTATCAGAATCAGAGCATGACAAATACCATCTTTATTATTCGGCTTCTACGTTCTGACTACCAGATTAGCAGCCACAGCATGTTAACGTGAACATATGCAAATTAGCTTAATCATAAACGGTTTATATAATTATGTTATTGTGTGAGTAGAGAATATAAAGTGTTATTCAGATAAATACATAATTATTAGCTGTTACGGGTTAGAGAGTGTAAATCTCTCTTTTAGCAGATGAATTCTGATGTTGATAGAGATGATGAAAATGTTGCGAACAACGTCCGGTCTTCGGTTGCGACTTAATGTTGATGTATGTGTGTATCGTAACTCGCGCACGAATTAACGTCAACACCCGAAACATATAATAAACAAACACAGATTCGAGTACTCCACAACCTTATTCATATCATTTATATACAATATAAACAAAAGCGTTCCTAAAACAGAGCCTTGGGGTTCTCGTATTTTAACTTCTATGACATCTGAATATGCATCATTATAAATTGTACATTGACATCTTTCGCTTAAGTAAGAATTGAACCAGTTCCACTCAGTCCCTCGGATTCCATATTGGTACAGTTTGTCCATCAAGATTTGTCTGTCAACTCTTTCAAAAGCTCGTTGCAGGTTAATGAACGTTGCTATAATTTTGTGTTTAGCGTCAGTCAAACATCTCCAGTCGTCCAGAACCAAATTTAGTGCAGTTTCACAGGAATGCTTTTCTCTAAATCCTTATTGATTTGGGATAAGTATATTATTGACCTCCACAAAATTTAGTAGTTGCGAATATACTATTTTCTCCAGAACCTTTTCCAACAATATGAGCATATTTACGGGACGAAATTCTTCCCCTTTCGTTGTTACAAATACTGTCTGAATCCGGCTTCACAAAAGATTGCTTCCAGCTTTCGGGGAGCACATCGTTTTGCATAGACAAATTAACTATCCTTACTATTACCGGTCCCAGCACGGTCAATAAGAATTCTCACTGATAATAAGAACGGATCCTTTTTATTGTTCATCGATTTTAAGGTCATCTTCAATTGCTCGGTATCGATCAATGTAAATTTAAATACTACCGTCCTCGTGTCGATGATATTTGAATACCGAATGTTTGGTATCGATTCACTAATTTGCTCCACACTTTCTATAAAATATTTATTAACCCTTATGTCTGCACCACACCAGTCACCTCGTTAGTCTGCATCTGCACCATGGGTCTAGCCAGACCATTTAAAAACACATATTATAAACTGTACTTTAAAAAAAATGTAAATAAATCAATACAATCTTAATAAGGTAATAACAAACAAATATCAATTTTTATTAAAGAAACAAAGGACATTTCAACAATTGAGAGAAGTTAGAACAAAATTAGTTCAGTTATTGTTCGGTGCTGCTATTAAGGCATTTGAAACATTTTTGAAATTGTTTAGAGTGCTGCAAACAAACAGGTTCAACACATATTTCACACTTAAATCGTGTCTTTCTTTTCAAACTGTCGTTCACGCAACAAATTTTGCACAGCTATCTTTTGCGGTCGGTGTCAACACTGCTGGATGGCAGTCGGCACTCTTTCTTCTATTTTGTATCCAAAATAAGCTTCAACACCAGAACGGGTGCTAAATTGCTTCATTATTTGCTCGTTAGCTATCCTTTCTTCAATATGTGGTCTTACAAGAGGGACAATTAGCGAATTCAAAAATATGCGACGTGCATCTGTAGTAGATTTCCCTATCAGTTCACTCTGAATTACATATGTGGCCAGGGCAGCTATATCTAAGATATTATAAAATAGTGCCAAAGGCCATCTACGAGTTCGTCGTTTGCATGAATACTTGCCCAACATTTGGTCCATAACATCCACACCGCATTTGTTTTTATTATAAAACATTATTGCTTGGGGCTTTTTTGCTGGCCCAACGGTTTCCGTATCATAATGTACAGTGGAAAGCAATAGAACAGCCTTATTTTTCCTTGGCACATATGAAATAAGGGCCACGTCGTTGTTGGAGAATCCAAATTCTGTGGAGTTTACCGGACGACTGCGGTTAGCTAACATTTCCTTAGGTATGCACCTTTTATTACGGCGAATGGTTCCAACGTATGCCAATCCGGAACTTCTAAGATTTTGTACCCCTTGCAACGTAGTGAAAAAATTATCTGCAACTATTGTCCTTCCCGAAGACGAATATTTTTTTGAAAGTTCAAGTAGAATTCGTTCACCTTGATTAGTATCCCTATCTTGACCTTGTTCCCTTCCTGTACATAAAATTCCTTTCAAAGGATAACTATTTGAAGCGTCACATGCCCACCATATTTCTATACCGTATTTGGCTGGTTTCGACGGTATATATTGGGTGAATTTGGTTCCACCACGATAGGGAAAAAGCTGTTCATCAACAGTAATACTAGCTTTTGGCACATATAGTGACTCTAAATGAGCATTGAACATAGTCCAGATATCTCTAATCGCCGCAGCCTTATCGGTCTTTTGCCGCATACCACGAGTTTTTGATTATCAAAGCGAATAAATCGACTTATAGCCCAAAAACGCTTCAGTGACATTGCCGCTCGGAAGATCGGTAGTGCATTGGTTTCCCACAGTTCTTTTGAGTGTTGAGAATTAGATTGATTGACCCCTGCCGCGAGTAAAATCCCAATGTATGCATATAGCTCTTTTTCAGTCACTGGACTCCATACTCTGCGTTTATCGGGTGCCTTATCGCTGTTATACACATTTGTTGCTTCCGTTGCTTTTCTATTGGTCTCCCTCATTATGATAACTACCATATCGATAGTGATTAATTCTTTGAAAGTATCCAGAGAATTGAAAGTCAATGAACCTGTAATATTTCCACCAGCTTGGCGCAATATATTGTGGGTTCGAACCCGAGAAGTAGAAGGAGGATACTTACTCCATCTGGTGCCATCACGAGCAATGAAACAATTGCCTGATATATGCTCCTGTTGTCCTTGAAAAGAAGAATTATTCAAATTCTGCAATGCTTCTAACTCTTCCTCGTCGTCGCCTTCAATATAATATTTTCCTCAATATCTGAAGCATCGCCATCTAGAACTTGGTCTTCAACTCTTAGATCTTCACGAGGCATATCATTATCGCTGTCATCATCATTCTGTGTAATCACAAATTCATCAAGACGCGAGTAATATAAATCCCTTTCATTCTCCGTCATGCTAAAATAACATCAAATAGTTTTGTAAAATAACATAATAACATAAAATAATCATAATGCTAACAATAATGTCACAGATTGGCAAAAAAAATAAGTGAACTCACCGACTCAATCTATAGTTAGATGCATATTCAAAACTGTCAGTCATTTTCACTATTTCAACTTTTACACAAGAATCTAAGCAAAAACAATGCAATCACAACGAAAATTAAACACAGAATATTGCATAAATTTCACAGCCAACTGCAAAAATACTAATATGTTTCTCATAACGGTACCTACCTCATATAATATGTCATAAACGCAAAACATTTACCGTAATACGCAGTGGTCTGCGCAGGCCACTGGTGTCAGTTCACGTAGTTAAAATACAAAAATGGAAAAAAAGTTATACAAGGTGGCGCAAAAGTAATCCTCCTATCAGAAAATGCTATAAATTTTGCGATTGGGCCCCTAATGTCAGTTCTGTTTTGACATTTGTGTAGTAAACACATGCGAAAAACACGTTAATAAACAATGTTACGCTACACTGCTTCAGAACGAGGAATATTGGTGACTATTTTTTTTATTTTTTTTTTTAAATTACAGCCAAAAAACATCGGAAGGTTATTTTTGCGCCACCTTGTATATACGAGGGCGGGTCAATAAGTCCGTGACTTTTAGAATTTCTGACCTCTTTACTGAAACGGCAACACTGCTCCTGTCAACAGGCATCTGTCAGTTGACTCCTGTCAAAATTTAAACTTGCTGCGTCAGTTAGTTTGTGTTTGACAGCTATTTTTATCAGACTACTCACTAATTTGAGGAGAAAATGGAAAAAAGTGAATTTCGTGTGCTTATTAAGCATTATTTCTTGCGCAAAAAAAACCATTACCGAGACCAAGGCTAAGCTTGAAAAATACTATGGGGACTCTGCACCATCGATTTCAATGGTAAAAAAGTGGTTTACTGAATTTCGTTGTGGCCGTACAAGCACTGAAGATGCCGAACGTCCTGGACGCCCAGTTGAGGTCTCTACACCCGAAACAATCGAACAAATTCACGATATGGTGTTGGCCGACCGAAGATTGAAAGTGCGAGAGATTGTGGAAGCCGTAGGGATCTCGCATGGCTCAGTGGTTTCAATTTTGAATGATCACTTGGGCATGAGAAAGCTTTCCGCAAGATGGGTGCCGCGTTTGCTCACAGTCGACCACAAACGCAATCGTGTAAAAACTTCACAGGAAGGTTTGGCGTTGTTTAATCGCAATATGGAGGAGTTTTTGCGCCGTTTTGTAACCGGGGACGAAACATGGATCCATCACAACACACCAGAGACCAAACAACAGTCAAAACAGTGGGTTTCTAAGGGTGAATCGGGGCCAAAGAAGGCCAAGATGGGTTTGTCAGCCAATAAAGTTATGGCGACTGTTTTTTGGGATGCACGCGGGATAATCCACATTGACTACCTTCAAAATTGAAGAACAATCAATGGGGAATATTATGCCAACTTATTGGACCGATTCAATGACGATTTGAGAAAAAAACCGACCTCATTTGGCCAAGAAAAAAGTTCTTTTCCACCAAGGCAATGCAAGGGTGCACACATGTGCAGTTGCCATGGCAAAAAACCATGAATTGGGCTATGAATTGCTTCCTCATCTACCCTATTCTCCAGATTTGGCTCCGAGCGACTACTTCTTGCTCCCAAACCTGAAGAAATGGCTTGGTGGAAAAAGATTTGACTCCAATGATGAAGTCATCTCGCAAACAAAGGCCTATTTTGAGGACATCGACAAATCATTTTTTTTGGAAGGGATAACAAAATTGGAGAAGCGTTGGACAAAGTGTATAGAGCTCAAGGGAGACTACGTTGAAAAATAAAAAAATATTTTTATCAAAAAATCTGTGTTTTATTCCAAAAGTCACGGACTTATTGACCCGCCCTCGCATATATGTTTTTTTTTTTTAATTTTATGTCACATATCTTTTGGAAAAAGGGAAGCATAAAGTTTTAGATCTGTAAGTTCAATATTTTTATGAAAAAATTATACTCCAAGTAAAAACAGGTCTGGCCAGACCATGGTGCAGACATAAGGGTTAAACTGATAAGCTATTTCTTGATTATTTGAAAACTTTATTTGAACGAAAGTAATTGCATTTATTTGCGTTTCCCCTTTATTGAGTACATAGGTTTTTATATTTCGCCACATTGACTTTTTATTTGTACTGTTTTCTAATTTATTTTGAATGAATATATTTCTGGCATTTCTCAGAGCTTGTTTATATATATTTCTGCTTAGTCGATATTCATCCCAGTCTAACTCATTATTTGAAAATTTAGCTTTATTATATTTTGTTATTTTTACTCGTTTTAACTGGTTAGCTTCCCTATTGAACCACCCACACATATCTTGCTTTATTTCAACTTTATTAACAAAAAAGTGTGTAGTTCTCATTAATTCCATTTGAAAATTCCGAGCCAATAAATTTATATTGATATCTAAATATTGCAAAGTACATATAGGACTATCACACAGACGTTGATAAAATGTATCTTTTCTATATTTTAGTGCTTTTATGTATCTAATCACTTTATTATTCCGACATCTCACTTAATTTTTTATTTTAATTTCAATAGTTTCATGGTCAGATATATTCAATTCAGTGTTAACTTCTGAAATTATTTCAGTAAAATTTGTTATGACGTAGTCAATCAAAGACTCACTTGTAAACGCCCTTCGTGTTGGTTCATCAATCAACAATTTACCGAAATTATCACTTACAGTCCCTGGCCATATTATTAGACGCACTGCAGTTTTTTAATAGTTTTATGTGTTGCACTAGTTTATATGCAATATTTTTATTTTAAATATACATATAACGTGTTTTTATTTAGGAGATTTTAAATATGATTCCATTTTGTATTTGTATTAAATGTACAAATTTCAAAGGCATTTGACAGAGTTTGGCATCAAGCTCTCTTGTCGAAAATGCGTGCATTTGGAATCGATGATACTCTTCTTCAATGGATTAGAAATTACCTTTCGGACCGTTCAATTCAAGTTGTTTTAGACGGTTTCAAGTCTGCAACTCACCAAATAAATGCTGGTGTCCCCCAAGGCTCTGTTCTGGCCCCGACTCCCTTTCTCATTTTTATAAATGATCTCCTGTCTGTTACTTCTAATCCAATCTATTCCTTTGCTGATGACAGTACCCTCAGCTTCTCATATTCGTTTCTTGGGTCACGCCCCTCATCTTCGGGTGTGGTACTGGATCGGCAACGTATGTTAAGCTCATTAAATTCCGATCTTAACAGCATAACTCAGTGGGGTAAAACCAATAGAGTGGAATTTAATGCTTCCAAAACTCAATGCTGTCTCCTGTCATTAAAGCAAAACCCACACACACTGCCATTATCTATGAATGGCACTTACATCGCTGAAACCGAAAGACTTTCCATTCTCGGTATGTGTGTTAATGACAACCTTCGTTGGAATGACCACATATTCGATGTCGCCAAGAACGCCGCGAAATGTCTAGGCTTCCTTAAGCGTTGTAAGAAATATTTCACCCCTTCTCATCTGGCTACAATTTATAAGGCGTTTTTTTTTTTTTTTTTTTTTTTTTTTTTTTTTTTTTTTTTATAATTCGCTTACGCTAAAGGGGCTTTGTTTTTTTCTGTATGTACAGTACCCTTAAAGTGTTAAACACAGCGTATGCATTTTTTGTTGAACAGTAAGCAGCACCTAGCAATGAGGTATGTATTGTATTACATGATTTTAGGTGCTACTTACTATTCGAAAGAATAGGAGGATAGGAAAGAAGTTTTGGTGCTTAGTATTTTTTTTTCTCCACGGGTGGCGCCTAAATTGCTTAGGGAGATCTCTATTTATGTGAATTCAAATAAAAATCATGGCACTGGCCGGGATTCGAACGCACGACCTGCCAATCAGTTAGTGAACACACTACCATCGCACCAATGCCACCGGCCCGAAACTCGAGTACAACGCTTATATCTGGTCCGGTGCACCAATAACTTATTTGGAGCTACTTGACAGGATCCAAAAACGCGCGATAAAACTCATTGGCGACCGAGACATCGCGAGATCGATTGACTCTCTTAGTCATCGTCGTAATGTCTCCTGCCTGCCGTTATTTTATCGTTATTTCCACCATAAGTGCTCAAACGAAATAGCCAGTTGCATTCCTCCCCTTGAACATTTCAACCGCAATACCCGCCATGCAGGGAATGCTCATCAGTTCACCCTCAAGCCTGTGTTCGGACGTACAGTGTAGTTCAAAGAATCTTTCTTCAGCCGTACAACACAAATGTGGAATGCTCTTCCCCGCTCCATTTTTCCTACACATTATAACCTACAGACATTCAAAACCAACGTGCATCGGCATCTCTCCTTTTCCTCTCACCCTAATTTCCTTAACGCCCGCGCTGTGTAGCTAATACATTATAAGGGTCCCAACAAATCCCTTTAGTGCGCGCTTATTATAAAAAAAAAAAAAAAAAAATTAAACGTGTTGCATTACAGTGTTAAACAATTGATACACGTAAACAAGTACAAACAAAGTACACAGAACCTTACAGTGCGTCTAATAATTTGGCCAGGAACTGTATTATATTTTGCATTCTATTTTGATAAGTATTCTTTACTAGCCAGTTTATATTCAAGCCACCTAAAATCAACACGGGTTCCTTTCTCTTCACCACATTTTTTAACAATTCAGCAAATTTTTCGCAGAATAATGCCTTAGACGAACTAGGCGTTCTATAAATTATCATTACTATAATAGTTGCATTACATCAGGGTGGTGGCGTTTTTAAGTCCGTCATAGGACGCCGTCTTGTAAGTCTTGTGTGGCCTTAGACGACTTTGCCTTACAAAGTTGTGTTTGGGTCTTCCTCTCTCTTTTTTTGAGTTCAGTACTTCTTCTATGAAAGGGATACACCCACACAAAATATGGCATGTGTGATCGGCATTAAAAGCCTACGTTTGTTTGCCGTAGCACTCCCTACGTTTGCCATTAATTTGTTCAGTGTGTTTTGCAGTGGCGTGGCGTGGATAATTTTAAAAGGGAAGACGTTGAAAAATTTAGTCACCTATAAAAATAAAAATCTTTAAAACCTGAAATAAAATAATTTTTAATGGGGATATTGTATCTACATAATATGCATTCCACATTGACTTAGCAAAAATATTCTAGCCACATTTTTTATACTTCAAGACATTAATATTTCAATCAACAATGAGCTTAAAGCATAACAAAAGTGGCTTCAAAAGAAGCCGGTCTTGACAGACGCATGATACAATAACTTAAAAAAATTCAGCATAATGTGGATAGTAATTTTAAAATAAGAAAATTCAGAAGAATTATATGGATAATTCTTTATATTTGTTAAAATATAAAAACGATACAAATAATAATGTCAGCAATAAAAATAAATCAAAATTAAAAACAGCTAAAATTCACACTCTTAAAAAAAAAAAGTGAAAAGTTTTCTTAAAATATTAGTTCTTTATAATTATTTGTATTCTAATGCTATTCGACGATCTTTTTTGATAAACTCTGCCAATACCCTTTCATAGAAGTTTGGTCTATTTTTAATTTTAAGAAGAAGTCTTCTTTCTATCGATATGAGGGCTAAATCAGAGAGCCTATCCTAGCCCTGTGAGTTTCTTAAATAAGTATGAATTCTTTTTAAAGCAGAAAAAGACCTCTCAACGGAGGCGACGGAAATGGGAAGTGTTAAAAGTAAACTACTTAAGTTTAAGACTTGAGGGAACACTTCTTTCAATGCTTCACTATTCAAATGGTTGTGAAGGTCGAGAACCTCAAACTGCCGAAGTGACGACGAAGAATATAAAACATTAAGTTCATTTTTTAATGCCGTGAAGTCAAAAATTCTAAGAAAAAACTTAATTAGGGAAGATATTTTTACATCTGGACTGGAACGAGAAAAAGTGTCATACTTCAAATTATTTAGTAAATCCAAAAATGTAAGATTACTAAATGATTTATATCTGGCATTTATTTGGCTAACTATATTGTCTTTAATTTCAACAAAAAGGCGCTTATAATTCGTCTTCAAATCGAAGTCAAGCAACCTGCGTTTACGTGGAGGTTCGATGCAATCATTTACGCTGTCATAAATAACTTCAAACATATTTAAAAAGTCAGAGCTTATCCATGACTCAAAACGTTCGATTTCTTGCTTGGCATAACTAACGTCTGTTTGTTTTTTTTTTTGAATTAAATTAAATAATACATCGGTCTTTGCAAATATTTCAGAAAGGGTATGAAGCAAAAAACAGAATTCCTTGCTCTCTAATTTATTTAATAAACTTTCTGCCATCGAAAGTGTGTCAGTATCCCATTCCCTAGAGTCATTAATTATTTTACTAAAAGTTTCAATTATATCTATTCTACAGTTAAAGATTACGTTTATTATTCTTGAATGATAATGCCATCGAGTTTCCGATACTCCTGGCATGCGTCGATTGGAAATTTGTTTTAAAAGATTGGACCGCTTTGCATAGGCGCCCCCAGGATTTTTCCCAGGGGGGGGCAGACAAAATATTTTGATGAAATTTTTAAGGCAATTTTAAATTTCATTGACAATTGATTTAATTTTTTTATGGAACCTACTCAACTTTTTTTCTTTTATGATAATAATTAATACTAAAATAACGCTCATTAAAAATTTATTTTTATTGTTTTGAAAACAGGAATTGCAGTTTTCGTGGTTTTTTACCAAAACGATCTATAATTTTATTATAAAAATCCGTATCTTCTTGTATTAAATTTTTGTGAATGTTCATCATGCACAACGCATCAAGCCTTTCATCGCTCATTTTTGACCTAAGCCAAGTTTTTACCTTCCTCAATGTACTGAAAGATCGCTCTGCTGTACATGTAGTGGCGGGAATGGAAAGTCCTATAGAAAGTGCTGCGAAAACCGAAGGAAAAAATTCTTCCGCATTTTTCAACACATCACATACATTGGTATATTGAGTTTGGTCAAAATTCATCTTATTGTAGTTAAACCACATAACGGACTCGGCAGAAAAATTATGCAGAAAGGATCCATATTTACCAGTTATCTTTTGGACAATCGAATTGAAATTGGATGAGTCCATGCTTTGCATATTTTTAGGAGATAACTGAAATATTGCGTATGCGGGCTCATTTTCTTCTGAAAACCGCTCTTTAAGGGACATTATCAGAGAATCCAAGTAAGGAACGAGAATTGATATTCTAAAATAATTTTCTGGTGAAGTCGAAGGAATATTCGATCGGTGAGTTTGTTTCTTTACAATTCTTGGGCAGCTCAATTCAATACCGGATTCACTTAAACATTTTTGAATTGTTTCCCAAAGCGTTTTGAAGGAATTCTCAGCATTCTCCCGATCTTCTTCAAAATGCTTGTTTAAGATAGTGATGTGCTCTTTCACACTTAATAAATTCTGGTCAACTCCCTGTAAAATATTTGCGACTGGTTCAAGTATCGATGAGTAATGAGCCATTATAAACAAGCAGACTAAAAAACTCGAATTAGAGCACGAGTAATACAGTTGAAGGGCACGTTGTTTTGTAACACGGTTTCCCTCGACCGCCAGTTTTTGCAGTGCTTCCATTACAACGAGTATGTTTTCCCTGAATACTCGTATACTTTTGTATTTTGCTGTCCATCTTATTTCACAGAACAGGGGGATGCTGGGAATACATTTTCTTCGCAAAGGACTTTCCCGGAAAAAAGTAATTATTTCTTTTATCGTCCCAACAGCATTTCTGATCTCGGACACTTCGCTTACATCATTTATCACTAAATTTAATTTGTGGGAGCTGCAGTGGAAAAAATTTGCCTTTGGGTACAAATCTTGTATTCTTTTCCTTACCCCACTCAATTTTCCAGCCATGGTGGAGCACCCATCATAAGCTTGTCCAACCAAATTTGACAAGTTCAACCCGAAATTTGTTAGTGACGATGAAATTGTGTTCGCTATGGTAGCAGCATCCATACTTTCTAGAGTTACAAAACCTACAAAATCTTCGCGCACTTGGAATTCACCTGTTGGCATTTTATGGACAAATCGTATTCCCAATGACAGATGTTCTGTGCCGGATATATCGCTTGATTCGTCCGCTATTACAGAAAAAAATCGATTTTTGTTGACGTCTTCAATTATTTTTTCTCTTAAAATGTCATTGCCAATTTCAATTAACTCATTTTGAGTGCGGTGAGAGATGTACGTTGCGTTAGCTGGTGAATGGAGCAGATGATCTTTCAAAATTAAGTCTCCAGCATCTTCTCTAAAATGCAGCAAGTTGTTAAAAACTGCAGTTTCATCTGTCTTACCCCTTAAGGAAATATTGTTTGTGGCACAAAACACGATTGTTTTAACTATCGGTAAGATTTTATTCCTGTTTGTTTCGATTTGTTTTTCTATCGAAGTGTTGATCAGTTGGTCAACACTTTTGGCCTTGTTGTCTAAAACTTTGCAAAATTCGTTAACTTTTTCTGTAGATTCAGAGTGCCACTTTGATTTCAAATGTTGTTTCGTATGTTCATGGAAGTCTTTGTACCTACTAAATTCTTTCAGAATAAAGCCACCTTGAAACCCGCGATCAACTTTTGGCCTAAAAAGAACACAATAGCGGCAAAGAACACCTCTTAATTTGGCAGAATATGATATAAATGGGTAATCAGTTAGCCACTGATATCGAAATACCCGAGGTCCATCTGTGTCATTCTTAAAATCATATGATTTTGGTGGAATCCATGGTTCTCTCAAGGCCTTCAAAATTTGATCATCGGGTATTTTTGAGTGGTTTACGAAATTTCCAATGTCATATTCATGGTATATTATGTTCGTCGAAGAAGATGCCTTCGGCTCTTTTGGCTTTTCATTGCTTATCTTCGAAGATGCTTTCTGCTCTGGCTTCTCGGTATTAGCAGTTTCATCTTCTACGAGCCGGGGTCGTTTAAAGAAGTTTCTTATGTCCATTTTAATGTTGGTTAAAAAAGTACTAAAAATTAAAAGATAAGAATATTATCCAAACTAAAAATGATATTCAGATAGCCAGATAGCATAATATTTTTATCCTGATCGCAGTAGAACTCGTGTGTGTATAAGCTTGCGATTTGTATATTAGAACTTTACCAGTTAATGCGTCAGACATAAACACAATCACAATTTACATCCACCCGAGTTATATTGAGACACATAATTTCTAATAATAGTGCTGTTTTTTCGTAAGGATTTATACGCTGTTATGAACATGTTAAATCCAACAACACCCTTAGGACAGATGAATTCAATTCCTTAGCAGGGTTTTCAGTTTCGAGATTTGGCGAATTATATTCAAACTGGCGATTTGAAATTTGGTCGGTATAAGATGCAACTAAAAGCTAGAGCGAGTAGGTATAAGATGCAACAAAAAGCTAGAGCGAGTAGGTAGGGTTTAGGCAAGAGGGGCAATTTTCTAAAAAATTGACTTAAGACAGAAAAAAAATTATTTAAAAACAAAGGTAAGACCTGCAATGCCATGCTTTACTTTTTTGGAAAGCCAGAATTCTCTGCTTTAATCCCAGTTTTAAATTAAGTTGTGTTAGTAAATAATTTTTGAAAAAAATATTTTCAAACCCGAAATTTTGAAAAAAAAATTCAAACTAATTTTTTAATTAATAAAAGCATTGATTTTTTATTCAAAAACAGAATATCGGATGCTCATAGGTCTTCTACTTTTTGAGAAAACTAAAAATAACAAAAACCACTTTTTTACGAAACATCTTTATTTTTATTTCTTACGTGACTGGACTCTCAGGTGAATTAACGAATGAAAGGATTAACCTTGTTTTTATTATTTTTTAAATATCAAGTATAGGCCGTCCCAAAGTAAGTGAAAATTTCTTGCGCAGGTCTCTTCACATCAGCGATTTTATTCTCTTAGCGACAACAAAACTACTTTTCCAACCAGAACTACCTACAGCTAAAAAAACATAGGGGCGGGCTACAGTCCGCTTGGGCGCACTGTTGGATACCCTATTCTTATTCCTATCCCTCATAAGTGGGCGTGACAAAAATTTAAACGATTTTATCGAAAAAATGAAGCTTTTGTAAATAAAAACGCTCCCTAGCTCAAACTTTGGTTTTTCAATAAAATTGTTTTATTTAATTATGGGAGTGTCAGTAGGCGGACTTAAAAAAAATTTAAGCATGAGCATAAAGGGCACCTAGAGAGTATATACTATAAATTTCAGCTCCCTAGCTCAATCTTTGGACTTTCAAAAATTAAAAAAAAAAAAATTGTGGGCGTGTCAGTAGGCGGATTTTGAAAATATTTACACATGAGCATAAAGGGCCCCTAGAGAATATATATTATAAATTTCAGCTCCCTACCTCAAATTTTGGTTTTTCAATAAAATTGTTTTATTTAATTGTGGGCGTGTCAGTGGGCGGATTTTGAAAATTTTATGTCATAATAAGTTTTATGGGCCATGGATCATATATAAACAATTTCAGCTTTCTAGCTCAAAATTCGATTTTTTCCAAAATTTTGTTTTTTTGAGTTTGTGGGCGTGTCTGTGGGCGGATTTCAAAATTCTTAAACTTGATTATTTCGGGACCCTAGAGAGTATATGGTTAAAATTTCAGCTCTCTAGGTCCAGTTTAAAGGCCTAATTTTTGCCGACGGACGGACGGACGGACGGACGGACATGGCTAGATCGACATTACTATCGATGCTGATCATAAATATAGTAAATTTTAGGGGTCTACGCCCTACGGGCGATATTAAGGTATGTTACAAACTATGCGTCAAAATTAATATACCCTTGGAATAGGGTATAAAAAATGAGTGTGCTTAAGACCACACGACTGAAGTAAAACTTCTTTCGCTCCATCTAATTTAAATTGTGGGCGAATTTTGAAAATTTTAGTTTTCTTGACCCTTAACCCAACCTACTCTAAGCTTCTTGGTGCATCTTATACCGATCACCCTGTATATTTGTCTTTTTTCTAACTTTCACTACCCACCGCACAGATGAAAATTTATTGAAGAATTTCCAACATAAAATTTCCAAATATAAATATAAACACACAATAAAAAAAAATAATATGGATAGGTACATATGAGTATATGTACAAGTACATAACATGTAAATTTCTTGATGCAAAAATTACGAGTTGCTCGATTTTATTTTGTGTTTAAGATTTTTGAATATTCTGCTTTTTTTAACCTGACAACCCTGGTCCTTAGGGGTAAGGATTTATATTCATTTTAATGCAAACAGCATTATTTGATTCAAAGAATAATTAAATTTAATAATATGTTCTGAACTTACTCAATTGAAAACACTGAATGAAAATAAATATAAATTGAAAACACTGGATTAATTCGCTAAATGTATGAAAGCGTGTTGCTTTAAACCACTTTAGTGAACGACTGAGCTTAAATTATTTTACTCTAAAATGAAGATAGATGCACAAGCACAATACTCAGTAAAATCTAACGGCATCCTTGAGCGGCGCGAGAAAATCATTTCTCATTGACCACCAGGTGCACTTGGGACCGACCAAGCAAATCACAACCGTAGCACAATATTCAGTAAAATCTAACGGTATCCTGAAGCGGCGCGAGAAAAACATTTCTCATTGACTACCTGTTGTACTTGAGACCGCAGCAGAATTTAGGGCCTCGACCAAGAAATAATTGCAACAACAAAACCATCTCCGCAACTGATAGTCCAGTTGGCAAAAAAAAAACAATCGTACCTA